>OY743143.1:24588857-25812532 GCA_963555695.1 Dasypolia templi | reverse complement strand
TTGATATGTATTGTGGGTTCCTACATCATCTAGGTGTTTGGGTTTTAAATTCGGCCCACTAAAATTATCATGTGATTTTTTGTAGGCTATTGTACAAGTTATGACGTTGGCGATATTGCGTGAATGATTTTGACACATTGTTTTGAATCATAATTAGCGTACCCTCGTCTCATAACGGTCCAGCTGTTTACTGAAATAGATAGTAATTTCGTTAAGTTATATTGCGGTAAGCTGCGGATAGATCTGAATCAATAAAATCACATCTTTGTGTATGTCATATCTATGATGGATAAGACTTATATGTTAAAACTGGCCGAATTTTTAACCTCCTCCTTTTGTTCAAAGAAAAAAAGGTTTTAACCTGCTATGAAGAGCCCCAAATTCGACTTAGCACTTCCACCTCAACCCACGTTTTAAGCAAGAGCCCAAACCACTAAAACAGGGAACCCATCAGGCAGTCAGCCATTACCCGACTTTGGACATAATACATCGCGACCCCCAGTTCACCGCACAAGCGGTCACGTGGTACCTACGTGCCCACAATTAATGAGACGCAGGTAAGAAATTACGAGGTATATTGGACATAGATTAGCGGGATACATGCAGATGTGTTTGACAGTGAAAGAGATTTATGCCTATTGCTGCTAGAGCTCTTGGGGGGCGTTTGACGGACAACATTGCTTCTATTTAAAATCCTAGTAAAGCGGACATTAATATTTACTGTCAAAATCATAGGCACACGAAAATCTGATTCAGAACGGTTACTCAATTAAATATGTATTATCTATCTGATCATAGATATTAGTGATCGAAACCTCACAAGTAATGTGGAGAAGTTTTTTTTAGTCCTTCCCATGGTGTTTCGTTGGAAAGATCGTTCAAAAATATTGCGGGTGAGTGAAATTTTTCGAAGCAGGGATCCGTTTGCGAAGTATTAGGCTTTAAAGTAATAATATTTGTTAGTCAGATGTTCCCCCCGGTTCCCTATCCATTGTATCCATAAAATACAATATACCATAATAATAAAGAAAATTATATAATAAATAACATTATTTATAACACTTTAGTCACCATTCACAAATTTAAACATATAATAAATTACATTTAGTAAAATTTGAAATATTTAAATGATAACACTCACACTTAGTCCGGTTTCATTAGATATTTGTGTTTACATCCACTTTTACGCAGCGCAATATATTTTCCAATACTTCAATATTTTTATTTGATTGTATTAGGAAAATTAAAACCACAACACCGCTAACACATATGAACATTCGTCATTAACCAACAACGTTCAATCAGTACCCTAATTGCATAATACACGATCAATCGGAATCATAAGTTAGATAAAAAAAACTGCTCAACAATGTAAATAACGCAATGAATGTTGTTGAACTGTCAAAACACAACAACTTAGTAGTAATCGTTTACGAAAATGTGTTACGCAATTAGGCTGCAGGTGAATAGTCGTAATGAACTGCATCTTCCTCACAGAAATCGAAATAAATTACTTTGTTTTCTGGGGTACGTAAACAAGACGAATGAGACAAACAACGAATGATTATCGAACTACTACGAGTACAAGTATTTTTATTAAAATTAACAAAATTTATTAATTATAGGAACTATCAATAACATATCAAAAACTATATAAAGATAGTATTTGAAAATAACACCAAGTCATGGGGTCAAAACTCGAGCAAATTATAGTTTTTCTTGAAAAAATCATAGGTGGCAGCATAGGAAACCATATTGATATTAACAATCATAGAAAGCGATATACGGCAGAATTTTGGGCAGAATTATGATTGATAAAAGTCAAAACTCCCTTGTTTAGTGCTGATTTATCTATTTTCACTCATAATGCACGTATTTCAATAACAAAAAAAAAATGAAGCCTTTAACTTCAATTCGTACTCTTTTAATGATAAAAGTAGCTGTGTTTAAAGTTGTGTGTGTGTATGTATCTAATGTTTTTTCTGAACCCTGAATGAATTACATGTTTTATCTAAAGTTTTATAGGTCCTATAAAACTTTAGATAAAAAGGATTGCATGAAACGTTTTAAAAGTAGGACGACTCTCAGATGGCGCTGTAAAACTACAGTCTCTGGCAATTAGTGAGTCGCTGATACTGCCATCTGTTGAAAAATTGTACGAATAAAAATTGCCAGCTAAATAGCCAGACTTGTTTCATTTCTTTGTATGGGATTGGGTTTCTGTACGTAGTATTATATTATCTGTGACCAAGTAAACCGAAGGTGAGATTCGATCCCACGGCTCGCCAGTGTGTATGGTAGGCAAATAGAACTACTATCAATAACAGACAAAATGAGTGTGTGTGCGTGTCTATAGTATAGAAGAAGGTCGTAAGTGAAGCAAAGCGTCAATCTATTGCTTTGTGAGATTGCTACTGGACTTATGAGCGCCACTGTACCTTGAAGGTTTTGATTTATTTGTGAGTATTAAAATATGTCGCATGAATCGCCGTATTTTTTATTGGGTTGACTTAAAAGCTGGATTTTGTTTAGAGCTCCAAGCTTTGATATTAATTTCAACTTAATACGTCCACGCTTTCCTAAAAAAAAGTATCTTGACAGACTGACTGACAGACAGACAGACGGATAACAAAGTGATCCCATTAGGGTTACGTTTTTCCTGTAGAGGTACGGAACCCTTTATACAGTGTTATAAAATTCTGAAAAAAAGAAATATCATAATTAAGGATCTGGCTGACATGCCATCGCTTTTAATTACACGATTAGATCATCTATGCCGGATAGAAAAAAAAACAAAGTTACCCCTTTTCGTAATGTTTAATCAATCTAATGGCTACTACAAACCAAACGTATTTTTCTTATTTTTATATAAATAAAACTACTATGTTTCTCTTTATATAATAGGCTCTCCCCCTATTGTTTGGGATTTAAGCATAACTGCCGAAATGTGGGTGTACTATAGGTACACCTCTGCCTCACCTTTCTGGGATTGCAGGCGTGATTGTATGTTATGTAAATACTTACTATGTATACATACCTACCCAAAATGCGGGAGCGCGAGCGATTGACCACAGTGCTTTAACGTGTCGATGACAAAAACATTTCAAACTTTGGCCCAGAATTCAACAACCCGAAATTTGTTTGGTGTCGCTGCCATCATTAGCCTTTTTGTGTGTTTAAGCATCAACACAGTAATAATCTCGAACATTTAGGTACAACAATCGAAAATGAGCCGTCTGCTTTTATTTTGATAGTCTATGATCAAAAATTAGCCCGGTCGGTGCGCATGTTTGAGCTTCTACTTGTTAGTGGGATACGTGCGTTACGTTTGGCGTTCGTTTGCCTCCATTTTGCTGCATTCCCGACGGTTTGGTCTACTGACTTTAGGTTCATGTTTTTTCATGCGTGAGTACAAGAAAAATAAAGAATAAAACGTTTGTTGGCTGGAATTGGGGCGGCTGAATTAGGATAGTGAATTCTACTCTAGATAACATTTACACATTTGTTCATTTTAGTCATGAGAAAATAAATGATGTTTCTGATTGATATATTTGTAAGAACTATATTAATAGATAGAATATACATTGAGTTTCTTGCCCTTTCTTTTCCCTACTACGCTTTGGAATGGCCAACTAGCTTCATATTTCTGACTGACCGACTCCTTGACTCCTTGACAATTCAAAGTGCCCGTAAATGGTTTAATTGAGATACATGCTTTGAGTTTGAGTTTGAAATTCCTTTTTTTATCATGTCTAACAATAATAGTTAACACAAAATTCTAAATAATTATTGACTTGCTGAGTAAGTGTTTATTAAAAGTGCTTTTGGGTGTACTATGGATTGTGTTGTATGTTACTGCTTTAGGCGCAATTTTCGCTCATGCAGAGCAGTCAACGAAAGTTATGATGATGTTCGCTCCCATTCGTGGTGTAAAAGTTAAACGTCTTCCAGCACCATGGCTTACAGAAGATATTAGAAATATCATGCACAGGAAGGCTGTAACTAAAACTAAATTTAAATGTCGACCCTCGCCTTCGAACCAGGAGATTCACAACACCGCCATTTCTAACCTCAGTTGAAAACGGAGATCCAGCTTAAGTCTTGAAATTCCTTAAATCCTTGGAAGTTGGGGAATCGCGCCAAGAATCGATTCCTAAAAACTTAAGTATTGATCTATTGAATCAACACTCCCATCTTTGACCCACTGTAATGGGAGCATGAAGGCAGCTACAATAAACTATCTTTCAAACCTTCCAACTCCGGACCATCTCCCATTTCATCATCAGCCAAAATTGCCGTCCACTGCTAAACGTAAGCCTCCCCCAAAGAGCGCTAACCATCCCGGTCCGGAGCAGTCCGCATTCATCCGCTGCCAGCCACCTTCTTCAATCATCCATCGTACCGCAGGGCGTCCTACACTACTTTGCCCAAACGCGGTCTCCACTCTAGCACATGTCTGCTCCATCGACTGTCTGTCCGTCTACATGGCCGGCCAACTTCCAACCACTTCACTTTCAACCCATATAACAGTACTCTGTGGACGAACCTATCGTCAACAGCGCTGATTTTCAGCAACTACACTTGGGAGCAAATAAATCGAGCCACTACCTTTTTTCACGTAAAATGGTAAATATTTTTGGGAATATGGAACGTATCAATTCGAACTATATATCGCCTAAAAGTTAAGTTAATAACCTTAACAATGAGGGTAAATTATTGAATAATAACCTTATTGAATGATAAATTATTGGCTCTGCAAGAAAAATGGTAATTTTGATAGAAAATTTAGTAGGGCTAAAACAGTCCATAAAAACAATAAAAAACAAAATTATTGCAAAAAAAATATTCTTAATAACTGGTATTACCCCCCGTGCCCTGATGCATTCTTGTAGCCTATTAGTCATCGATCTGATCAGAGTTACGATGACATATGGTATGTTCTCCCACTCTTCAAGCACAGCGACTTTAAGCTCGGGAATGGATGAAACAGCGGGAACCCTGGCTCGGACTCTCCGTTTTAGCTCGTCCCATAGGTGTTCGATCGGGTTCAAATCGGGACTTCGTGCTGGCCATACCATTTGTTGAATCCCGATCGCAGACAAGTATTCCGTAACGATCTGCGCGGTATGAGGTCTCGCATTGTCATGCATAAACAAGAAATTTTCTCCGACAAAACCAGCATACGGCATTACGTGGTCTTCAAGAATGTCAGTTATGTATCGGTCAGCTGTTAATCCACGTCTACCACTGCCATCGTTGGCGGGGTCGACGAAGACAAGTTCCGTTTTTCCGTCTATAGAAATTCCTCCCCACACCATACAAGAACCACCACCAAAACTCACAGTTTCTCGAATGCAACATTGGGCAAATCTTTCACCAGGACGTCTATACACTCGGTTTCTCCCGTCATTGCTAAAAAGACAGATTCTTGACTCGTCAGAAAACAAAACTGACCTCCAGTCTTCTAACGTCCAATTAATGTGTTCTCGAGCAAACTCCAAGCGAGATCGGCGATGAGCTACAGTCAATTTTGGGCCAGTTGCTGGTTTGTGTGATGTTAAATTTCGTTCCTTTAGTCTTCGTCTCACTGTCCACCTACTGATTGCGACACCTCGAACGTCACGTAACGCTTGCTGTAGCTGAACAGCATTAAGTCCACGGTCGCGCAACGAATTGGTTGCAATAAAGCGGTCGTCACGTTCTGTTGTTGCCCGTGGTCGGCCAGTTCCAGGTCGCCGAACAAAAGCACCAGTCTCCAGATACCTGCGGTATACCCGCTGTACCTTTGAACGACTCAAATGAAGTCTGCGTGCCACTTCACGTTGTCCGTGTCCAACCTCAAGTAAAGCTACAACTTGGACAGCTTCCGTCGGTGTAGTATCCATTTTATCAGGTTATTTTGATTACACAGACACAGATAAAGACAACAATAACAAGTAATATGGGTATGATTAACAAAAACCTCAAATTTAATCTTTTCTTAACAGAGTACAATAAAAATGTCATTAGCAAATTAAATGCGATAATTTTATTCTACCCTTTAAACTTTAATTAAAATGAAATTTTGACAACTAACTACCCTCATTGTAAAGGTTATTAAATACCCTTTTAGGCGATATATGTTTCGAATCGATGCGTTCCATAATACCAAAAATAATAACCATAATGCGTGAAAAAGGAAGTGGCTCGATTTATTTGCTCCCAAGTGTATCTCTCGAATGACGTTTTGACGTCTCGTGGTGTGACATAATAAGACGGGTAAGTTTGTTTATAATTTTCCATAGCAATTAGTGTGATTCTTGTTGAGGATAATATTGTTGTACTTAAAGATATAAATAATTGTACAAACATAACTCTATAAATACGTAAATAAATAATTTAAAAGAGAAAACACATTACAATGAAAACAAATACGTTAAGTAATAACTCTAGACGGTACAGTGTGTTGTGTATTCCTATTTATGCAATTTAATACATAACAACTATAATTTTGGTACTATCAATACTCAATTATTAAGTAGTGAAGTCCTCACCATAATTTCTATGCACCATGGGAATTGCGACAGCGGCCATTTGCATCACGACATGCTTCAAGGCATGGTGTTGGCAAACGACGATCACGCTTTTTTGATCAAAGCGATAAATTAGCCAATTGGTACAGCTCCATAGTATTTTCCTGATCTTCATGGTTAGTATTACTGTAGGTGTTAGTACGTATTGCGTTACTAAACTAAATTGAGACAGAAACACAGCCTAACATTAAACAAAAATGTCACCCCAACTGTCTGACACTTTACGAAATGTTATACCTATCTATTGTCCCACCTAAATAATGCAGCTTTAGAAAGACTCTCGGCAAACACGACCCTGATAATTGAGGACTTTCAACCCTCCTTCGACAATGACACAGACCGGACCTAAACAGGGAGAAATCAGACAGAAATCCATATCCATTGCCCGTAGGCCATGACCCTTGAGATAAGTACAAAAGACGTCAGTTATTGGTACTAGAACTAGTTTTACAATCTTGTGGATTGCTGTATCTGCATGAAATATTTCTTTTAAATACCTAAAAATGCTTTTTTGTCCTCAGGACTCTTACTGCATGAAATATTTCTTTTAAATACCTAAAAATGCTTTTTTGTCCTCAGGACTCTTACTGGAGGAGGAATGTTATTCCAGCAGTGCGTGGCGGCGTATCTGAAGTTCCCCCTGAATGCTGCGGTCCTCATGTTGTGATGTACAAAGAGGTTTGGTAGAAAAACGTGGTCCTTATTTGCTCTGTCTCCAATTTAACTTTTCAAACAAATAGTGCGGTTTTTGTGTAGTGACTACTCTAAAAAGTAAACCAGCCATAAGCAACTTTCTCCTTGCAGCCATTTTTTAATAGTATTTTCATTTATGAAAGAAGTGACATAACTTCTACGAGGTATCTTTACACAGAACCGTGTACCCGCATTTTGTATGTGTTGTATCAGCTTTTATGTCTGTATTTATAAGGTGTACATAATAAAGAGTATCCGATCTATCTATCTTAACCGACACGCTCGGCATATGAAGTAAATAAAATCATAAAAAATCTAAACAATAAAAAAAGCTATGGAGTAGACGAACTTCCCCCATTTTTACTTAAGAAATGTGCAGATGAACTAACCCTACCTTTATATAAATTAATAAACCAATCGTTCGAAGAGGGAACTTTTCCAAATAAACTCAAAAACGCTCTGATAAAACCCATACATAAGAAAAATTCAAAAACCGACCCTAACAACTATCGCCCTATCGCACTGTTACCAACTCTGTCTAAAATATTCGAGAAGGCTATGTGTGACCGCGTATACACTTTTTGTGAAAAATATAAAATACTTGACGACTGCCAAAACGGTTTTCGTAAAGGCAGGTCTACAACGTTAGCAGTCTATAAATACGTACAAGAGGCTCTGACTATTATTAATAATAAAAACTACGCCATAGGTATGCTGCTTGATATGACCAAAGCCTATGATAAGGTGAAATTTAAAATACTATTAGACAAGCTACATGGGATAGGAATACGAGGAAAAGCTCATGAATGGTTTGCATCATACCTAAAAGATAGGATACAACTAGTAGAAATTGAATATTTCGATAGCAACACAAAGAAAATAATTAAAATAAGATCCGACACAAAAACAGTTAACGCGTCAATTCCCCAAGGTAGCGTAATAGGCTGCCTGTTATTTCTAATTTACATAAATGACCTTCCTAAAATTATAAACGGACCATGTGTTCTATTTGCGGATGATATCTCTCTACTCACCTCTTGCCAAAAAGATGACAATATAAACGCTAAATTAAACTCCCTTCTTTCTGCAGTTGTAAACTGGATGGAAAGCCATAACCTTGAAATCAATTTCAGTAAAACAAAATTAATTACTTTTCATCCCCATCAAAAATCCCCATTAGAACTAAATTTCATTTTTAACAATGCAGAACTGGAACAAGTAAATGAATTTAGTCTCCTCGGTTTGTCTATAGACACCCACATAAATTGGAAATCCCATATACAGAAAGTAAGAGCAAAACTATCAAAATTTTCATATGCACTAAGCGAAATTAAAAAAAACTACCAATCTACAAACTGCACTTATCACGTACTACGCATATGCCCAGGCATGGCTCAGCTATGGGGTCATGCTGTGGGGAAACAGTACAGATTCTCAAACCGTATTTATTTTACAAAAGAAGTTAATTCGAATAATAACTAACATAGCACAAACAGATAGCTGTAAACCATACTTCCGAAAACACAAAATACTCACACTTCCCTCTCTATATATCTTAGAATTATGTAAATTTGTCAGAAAGCACCCAGATTTTTACACCAAATGCGAAGAAACCCAAACAAGATACACCCTTCGACACAACAAAAACAAATTAAACATACCTCAATCCCGACTCAAAATGCACTCATCCAGCCCTTTAGTCATGTCAATAAAAATTTATAATAAATTACCTAACGATATTAGAAAAATAAGCAAAACAAATACATTTATTAATACATTGAAACAATTTCTGGAATGTAAGTCGTACTACTCAGTAAAGGAGTTTTTAGATGACAAATCAATTGCAAAATAAAATTATTATCTTTCTTAGACAACAAACACTGTAATAACGTAATTTAATCATTATTGAAATACTATTTAAAATTCCAAAATAATTAGCTGCATTATTTTTATGAAATATATGTACTAAAATACCTAATATACTACCTATATATACAAACCTAAAAATAAATATTTAAATACATTTATAATTATACACCCAATTAAATATTTATAATAATTTAAATTAATATTAAACTGCTACTTAGCCCTCTTCCTCTCTCCTAATTTTTGCTGTGCCCGACAGGGTCCATATTGATCTTTTATTTAGTTTTTACCATCTATGTAATACATATGGAATGCAATAAAGTATTGAGTATTGAGTATTGAGTATTCTCGGATCGGTGACGCTGAATCGACTATACACATCTCCAGTCGGTTGGTGACGGTGAATCGGGTAGACTCATCTCCAGTCGGTTGGTGACTGTGTATCGCGTATACATACACGGAGATGAATCGGGTATACTCATCTCTAGTCGGTCAGTGACGGTATAACGCGTATACATACACGGCACTAATTCGGGTATACTCGTCTCCAGTCGGTCGGTGATGGTGAATCACGTGTTCATACACGGCGATGAATCGGTTCGAGACTACTTATCTCTAGTCAGTCGGTGACAGTGAATCTCGTATAAGTACACGGGGCTTATTCGGGTGTACTCGTCGCCAGTCAGTCGGTGACGGTACAGGGCGTAAACATACAAGGCACGGAATCGCGTATATTCGACTGCAGTCGTATGTTTTCACTTTCTGAAATTTTCTCCTTTGTTTTTTGCTTTTCAGATTTTTTCCACAAATAACCTTTTAGCCTTATCTATAATAACGTATAGAACATATTGTAAAAAAGTAAAATCTGTTTGTTTGTTAGTAAGTTTTTAGGTATGTAGTGGGTAATGTCTGGAACTACCGGTCGGTTTGGATAAATTATTTTTGCATAAGTAAGAGCAATGCTATAGGCTATTTAACATCACCCTTAGGAACCGATCAAAAATTTAAAAAAGGCTGATAGAACGCTGAGTGAGAACGATGTGATAGCGCGGGCAGGTGATGCGATGGCCTCATCGTCAGGGGAACAAAAAAATTACGCGGACGAAGTCGTGGACATAACTTAGTCCTTCCTTATGTAAAACCGAACAAAGGTGTACCCACAAAGTTTTATTTGTCCTTGTAAATTATACGTTTATACAAAACCTCGATGAACTACAATTACCTTTGATCCAAGATAATTCAATAGAACAACGCAACTTAATAAAAGCATCAGTCTATTACACAGAAAACGAATTCCCGAAATATCCTGAACAGGTCTTAATTACTTAACGCAAAGTTATTTAACAGTAATCTTTTAAAGGGACCGGCTTCACCTAAATCGATATTTAGTGATCTCTTTAGAACTCTTAACGAGTAAATTCAGTCAAGTTAGCAAACGAAAAGTTTTATGTTCCAAAAGATTTGTTCCTTTATGCGCATTGAAATGTAAAACTTTTGGATTTTGTGTCCGAAAGTAATTAAAAGATCGATTATTACAAAGTTTTCAAACACAAATAGGTCCATGAGTAATCTTAAGTCATCCAAATCTTTGTTAGTTTTAAAATATAAACATAACAGTTACGGCATTTTATGAAAAAAAATCCACGTTGGTCATAGAAGTCGAAAACGCTACTGATGACCATGACGTCCCGGTTTCGATTCCCAGGTCGGGCAAGGTGTGGATTTTCCATTAGGAATTTCTCAGTGGATTCTGGAACTTGTGCCCAGTTAATGTAAATATGCTCGCCCCCTATTACATACAGAACTTAACTGGAGAAATGTGGGTGTGCTATAGGTAAGTCCACCTCTGCCCTTACCCTTCGGAAATTCCCACAGGCGTGATGTTATGTTATGTTTAATCTGATCTGTTCTTGAAGCAGACTTACTACTAAGTGATTGAAAATGACGCCGAGATCTACACTAAAAACGTCAACCTCTCACGAGATAAAAATATGTGTAGGTATCTAATTGGCTCCAAGAAACGTTAAGTACATACATCTAGACTATGAAGTTTCCTCGATAAGGTCTACACAACTCATGAACAGACAGTCTAATTAGCTAGGTCTATCGACGTGTCTAAGCCACTAGAGTGGTGCTTGAGATTTTCGGAGGCCGAACGTGCTTACTTTGACCCGCATTCGTAAAGAAGCCTTGTACATAGGTATAGCTGTTGGAAAAGTACATATGTGTACCGGGGACTGCTTTTCCTTATTGATTGGCTTTTATTTTTAGGGTTCCGTACATTGAAAGTATAAAACGGAACCCATATATGATAGGATAGGTCCAGACCATTTTTCACAGGAATGCGTGGAGGTTTCAAGTTGAAATTAAAACTAAATACCGAGGTCTGCAATCCCTTGGAGCTGTGAAAACATCGAACTTCACGACGATGCGCCGTCATCACGTCAACGCCGGCTGTCGCTGAAAACCAGCACTGGGCTCTGTCTCGCATAGGGTTGTAGCGTTATGTTGACTGATGGCCGTTTTGCGTGGATGTGACGCATATTTTGACCCAGCTTGTTCTTTTTTGCGTTTTTATACGAATACGATCTCTGCGTCATGTTTACCGCAAAAAAACGTCTTTCTTATTTCTTTTCTTAAGTTAACGCAATCAAAAGATACGGTGGTTTATGCCGCATATTGCCGCATATGTTGACTCTCGCAAGGGAATAAAAACAATTATGTTCTTACGACTAGAATACTTCCCATAGCACCAAGAATCAGGAAATTTAGCAGAAAGCAAGGTCTGATAGCACAACCAAAGGAAAAGTCACTTTTTTAATTTCTAGTCTTAGTACCAAAAAAAAAATGCTATTAAAAACTTACATTTGCAGTTGAAGAATTGACCGTGAAGTATCTATGTATGGGAGAGCATGTTTTCAACTACAATGTTAAGTTTGGTCTTGGGATAAATTTAACCCAACTACGGAACCCGTCATTGTGCGTAGTTGGCCAGTTTTTAAACTTCGGAAAGATTACTCCATATTGCACTTGAGTATTGTTTTAGACTGTGTGTTTTTTTTGGTTTGGGTTTCTATCTATAGTGTTTTAGCTGTTTCCTATAACACCTGAACTGAAGTAATTCCTTCGCAAGCAAGTGAATAATAACTATGATAATTTTTCAACAATATTCGAAAGCTCCCTAATGAATAAGTCTACCTAAACAAAACAAATGAGTCTGCCAACAGTTTTGTACCTACAAAAGCAAAAGAAAAAGTAATAAAACAAAAAAATACCTTTCGAATTTTAGCAAACACAGACAAATTAATGTCTTTCGCAATTGTCTAAGTATCTTTAATGAGTTGGACGCTAGACGCTTAGAAGGGAAACCCCTGCTGAGCTGAGAGGGGCCCGTGAAACTGACAGTTTTTCGATAATTTTCCCGAATCGGCATTTTATTAACAAGCAAAGCAGTCGCCTGATTTAGACGGGGCTTGTGAGTATAGTGGATAATTGGATGGAGACGTTGTTGTATTCAAGGACCACTGTGCTTCAATCTCTACGGGTGTTGCGTTGAGCGATGTTTGATGGAAGCTCGTCGTCATATCAAAGATTCGGCTTGGGCCCACGTCGTGTAGAAGAACCGGAAAGAATGCATATTTGACTTATTTTATTTAAATCTGGTACGACGAGGGCCTATAATTTTAGCATACAATACGAAAGTTTTCATTACAAAATTCCGTAAGAAAAAAATGTTTACACATGCACAATGTACACAAAACTTGATTCACGTATAAACTTGAATAACACCGCCGGTTTCCATAAATCAACAGTTTCCTGCCCAAAAAGGACCATTTTGTTTCGAGGGGCATCCGCTACATATACTTTCAAACTCAATCTACCCCCATTTACATAGGCGTAGCGTGATGGACTGCAGAACTAACAAAATTATTCAAAGTAGTTGAATTTTTATGGAGAGAGCTCGAAAGGTCCACTGGTACATTTGGTACATTTTGGGCACCAAGGTTTAAAAGATTACGGCCCAGTAAGGATTGTCAGAATATCGAGTGTTTTTTCTGCGCTTTCTCGCTTTTTCGGGGCTTTTGTCTTTTGTTTTTTTAAGTGTCTTTTTAGAGTGTTTTTAAAGTTTGTAATGCATTGGAAGGTTACCTACAGAGGGTCTGGTTGAGTTGAGTTCAGTTATTTTTGAATGAGTTATCTGCCTAACTGGCGAGACTTCACTAAACTTCAAATCGCTTCCAGTAGAGTTGTACAGTACAATGTACTCACAAATAAGTCGACACACCACAAGGAACTTCATTACACAACACACGAACAAATCACAACTTGTCTAAAGAGATCTAGTTTTCAAAAACATATAAAAGTCCAAGTAGAACGTATGAAGCTCACCAGTTCACAAATCAAACTATCAGATCTGCTACAAAATAAACAGGTTCTGAAGCAGTTTAAAGTTGAAACTACCAAAGTCTACAATCGAACCCTGGAGTCCCCGAAAGCGTTCCACTCAACTTCGAAGATATATCGGTTTTGTTCGCAACTCAGTTCGATTCGTACCTTCATTTTCGCCCGTGGTATAATGAAACTTTGGAAGAAAACTCCGTGAAAATTGTCTCCAAACTCACTTTGCTAAGAAGTCAAAAATGGAGCGGCTATGAGGTAGCTCTTGTGTGTTAAAAAAGTTGTTCAATTTAGAAGATGGGTTTTGTAAGGAGTGTGTGGACAGATTTGAAGCGGCACTGGTTTAACTTTTTTCTAATTTGCACTGACATTGGTTGTATTCCGTTTAGGAATTTACCGCACAAATACTTTTACAAAATATTAAAGCTACTATATAGTTGACGATACAACGGTCAGTAAAATGTTTCCCAACAAACAACAGAAGAAAAAAGATTTCCAATATTTTCAACAACCAAAAAAAATACAGAAAGACCAACAAAATATCTTTGCCTTAGTTCAAAAACAAAACAAAGGCGTCTATCAACATCAGTCTAAATAGACAAGCGTTCAGTTGATTTTGTACATCATTAGTATGGCAACAAGACAGTTGAAGAGTCCTGCCGGTGCCGTTTTGGGCAGGGTGAGTCGTAATGAACCGCCGTAACGAACATGAGCTGACGTCACCAGCTTTCACTGCTCAAACACGATGCTCAAAGTTTCCTTAGAAACGGAATTATGAATCGAAAGAACTGTATATTAAATTGAAGCAATGATATTTGCGAGAATTTACAACTTCTTTGATCATAACTACAGTTCAAAGTTTAGGAATTATTTTTGAAAGTAAACATTCTGAAACCGGTTGAATTTACTTAAAATAAAATAAAAACATTATGCATACGAAAGTAAGTCTGCCTGCCTATTCGCTCTTGTGATATGGGAACTCCTAGAACAAGAGCCAGGCCTACACTGATGTTTGTGTCTCGAAGTGTAAATAAATGATGTTTTATAATTGTTACCCTTTCACGCCTTAACCACTGAACGGATCGTTACAAAATTTTACAGATAACTATTCCTGGAGAAGCACCTAGGCTACTTTTAATCCTAGATATTTGTACATTTTTTATTAAATACAAAATACACTCAGACGTAGTCGTGGGAACAGCAAATCTTCAATATATCGCAACTATGAATTCTTGATGTCTTCCAAAAATAATGACTGCCCTTGACAGTGAGTCTGAAACTCGTAGTTTAATGGCATATGAATTCATTGATTGCGTCTTCGGCACTCTCGCTAAGATATCCAACTGTCGATGATGACTTTAATTGTACAGCACCACAAACAATATTCACAAAGTAACTACTAAGAACGTCAAGCACTCCTTCTATACAGAAGAAAAACGAGGTCCTTGTAAAAAATGTAAACCCTGGTTTGTTGCGTCCAACAATAAAATGGTTCCTTTGTGCAAGTTTGAGAGGCACTCGTCCGGTCCAGCAAAGAATCGTTTTGTAACTCAATTTGAGGCGAGTGTGGTGCAATGGGGGGCTATGTGCATAGCGAGCTCTCGTGTGTGCGGGCGGAATCCTGCTCGAAAGAGGTTTATCAATAAAGTAATCAAATATTGCAGAATACATAAAATATGTTCAGCATATGATTTCAGACTTTAAAAAATGTTTTTTTTTGTCTGTAAAAAAATTGAGTTTCAGTAATAACTTTAAGTAATATCTGACGGAAAATTTCTACGCTGGGGTTTAGAATCATGTGTTGAACGGTTACATCATGGGTACATTTTACGCACTGGTTAAAAACTTATCCTAAATAGGAATAAACACAACATTGTAGGGAATGGCAAAACATAAATTACTGATGTCCTACCGAATGACATACTTGTTGTTGATATGAGAAATAATACAGCCCCTATAATTATATTATCATAGAAAAATGTATGAACCGTCAGAAAAGAAAAAATAAGTAAAAGGCGTAGGCAAAAATGTCGTTTAGAAATGTGTTTCAATTTAAGAATTGTTGAATGGCTTCATTTGCAAAATAATTAATTAAAGAAAAGGGGAACTAATACAGTAGAATTAATAAACCGGCTCATCATAGGAGTCTGAAAGATTCCTAATACAGAATTGGTTGTGATGGTTTGCTTTTAAAAATTACTAGCGATTCGGTTTTACTGCTACTACGGTTTTTACGACTTGACAAAAGGTTGTGATGACATATATAGTATATGTAAGATTAATACGAACGTATTATACACATAAACCACCCAGTGTTTTAGGGTTCCGTACCTCGAAAGGAAAAAACAGAATCCTTATAGTATCACTTTGTTGTCCGTTCGTCCGTCCGTCCGTCTGTCTGTCTGTCAAGACCCTTTTTCTCATGAACACGTGGAGGTAACAAGCTGGAATTTATATCAAATACTCAGGTCTACTGCTCATTTTTTCACAGCTCCAACGGGAGGTCAACACAATCAAAAGGTACAGCCGTTTATGCAGAAAATTTTTGAGACTCGCAAGGGAATCAAAACCTACACTTCTCGTGAACTCAGAATGTTGGAATTTGGTACGAAGCAACGTCTTATAGCACAGATAAAGGAAAAATTGGGAAAACCGTTAATTTTTAGTTACGTCATTTAATAAAAATATTTGTAACAATTTTAAACTCACTACCCCTTTCCTCATGAACGCGTGTGAAATTTACTTATATACCCTATAGGTTTGTACGGAACACTCGGTGCGCGAGTCCGACTCGCACTAGGCCGGTTTTTTATTAAATCATGGTGAAAATTACATCAAAATGCGTTGCGTAGTTTAAAAGAACAATGGGGTCACACAGACTGACGCGAAAAGCGACTTTATGTTATAATTGCGTAACACATTTTCGTAAACTATTACGACAAATCTGTTGTATTTTGGCAGTTCAACAACATTAATTGCGTTGTTTACATTGATCAGCAGATTTTTTATCGCACTTATGATGCAATGTATTAGCAATCTCTTTCAAAACGATTCTCGAGATCTTTCAGATTGATTGTGTATTACGCAATTAGGGTACAGGTCAGGATCGCTTTGCACCAAAAAAAGTTTTTGTCAAAATTGGCCACTTTGTTGCCAACTGAACATTCTTTTCAAAATCTGTGGATGCCGAATTTCTTAAAAAGTTATGGGGTTCTAACCGTTTTTCCGTAGCTACAACGATTAAGGTACCTACACTTTCTGCCCCGTCACAAAAATCCACCGACAAAATTTAAGGGGATGTTCTACTCATCAGTATGAACAACTTGTACTGAATGACCAATTTCGAAGTCGCAAAAAAAACGAGCTTCGTATACAAAATGGTCCAATCAGATATGAACAAAGCTTCCCATATAAAGATATGGGAAGCTCAATTTTTTTTCTTCAAGGCTGCCAATATTGAGGTCGAAAAGAAAATACAAGACGGCAGCTGCGTTTTTTTTTTGTCGTGGTGGTCTCTTTTGGTAGTTTACGAGGGTGCTACAGCCAATAGAGAGATGAAAATATAAGATGGCGACACCTTTACGAGACCTTCTAAAAACTTATACCTGATGGCTTTGCATTGAAAATGCGTATTAAATTGACAATTTCTCCGTCTTTGTTTGTTTGTTTGGCATTTCGCAGGTCAACCCATTGGGTTGTCGTCTGCTTAAGCGGACTTGCCTGTGGTTGCCCTAATAAATTAAGGCCTCCAGCCAGGACTTAAACTTAAATGCTAACTAAAAACTAAGCGACTACACGCTAAGGGCACCCCCTGTGGGGTACGAACCTCGGCTTAGGGCGTCGCTGGAAGAGGGCAGCAAATGACTAGCTGGATCAGGATTGGTGTTATTTTGGGACGAATTTAAATCTACAGGCTCAGCGACGCGGGCTGGCTCGAGCAAGGGTCGGGGCAATTTCTCCGTCTTTCTCTTTATATTTTATGTGTACGAGTGTGTGTGCGTACGAGTATCGCGTAAGGAACTTTGTGCCTGACGAGGGTACTCGCACCGCACAAGTAAAAAAAAAATGAAAATATTATTATTAATATTGTTTATATAAATACTTGCAACTATGTATTTACTGTATATTTAATTATTTCATAATGTATTATTTTATCTTAGCGTATGCATCGGTTGACGTCATCACGTCAACGCCGGCTGTCGCTGTGCACCAACGCTGGGCTCTGTCTCGCATAGGGTCGTAGTATTATGCTGAGCGATGGCCGTCTTGCGTGGATGTGACGCAATTTTCCCCCCAAATTGTTCATTTTTGTGTTTTAGTTCGTTCTTTCTAAGTTTTGTTATACTCATTTTATTTATAGAGTTTACAGTCGTTTTGTACTTACAGTACCTAAGTCTTGTACTGGGCATTGCCACAAGTACATGTATCAAGATTAATACAGTCAAGGGGTTTTGTATTTTCTTTGCCAGGACTTCATCAAGGAAACCTCTTACAGTAGTCGTATTAAACGTTACGGTAATGCTTCCATTAAGACCCGCCAATTATTTTAAGTGAACCGTAACGTTAGTATTTTGGGCCCAACGCTGACCTGCGCTTCCTTCAAGCCTGAAATTACCTACGAAGTTTGTTAGAGAGGTTTTTTTTTAGGTTGTCTAGGTAATAGTAATCAGCCTTGTTATGTTTTTCATCAGGCCTAGTTCATAATCAGTTTATAATGTTCCCACTGCTGGGACACAGGCCTCCTCTCTGTGAGAGGTAGTTGGCCATAATCCACCACTCGGGCCCAGTGTGAATTCGTGGATGTCACTGTCATGTCTTTGATTTTTTTCAGGCCTACTTAGTTTGAACAAGAACCATTCATGAAACTTATAAATTGGAAATATATATTTAAAACTCTAAAATACAATATGTAACAAAAACCCTGTCCGATCCAAAAAAGGCGTATTCCTGGTTTAACATACGTACTAGAAAAAATAGTAAAATGTAACTCATTAAAACCAAAAGTTATTGATTTTTTTATTTTTAGCTACCATGCGAAATGTAACACTAAATATGGTAAGTTTTCTTATGTTGACAACACTCCACCGGCCGGCGAAATCTTTTATTTTTTGCCTATTTTTATTTCAACTAGAAATAGGACTAGAAATAGGGACCAATTGGTTCAACCGGGTTTCAGGCTGGCTAAAGTAGATTCATCCTTCATGGGGTACTGTTTAAAATGTTATAATAAAATACCTCCCCACATACTCCAACTGAATGAAACGAAGTTCAAAACCTGTATCAAACGCACACTATGCAGCCAAGCATATTATAAGTTGGAGGATTACATCTCTTACAAAAATGCTTGGCTCAACGCTGGTTCTGCTCCACAAGGGCGCCTAAACAATTGATTAGCATTCGGAAATATTGTTGGAGCTGCTGAAGATTGTAAAAACTATCTTTGCACTGTATAAATTCAATCTTTTAGTATTGTATAATTGCAAAGCACACGTGTGAGCACTATGTAGTACCTACTATAAAGCTACCCTATACTGGGCACGTCTGTCATTGACTTGAATGTGCCCTGGCGGCTGAGAGTATGTCACGCTCACTCAAATGTCTCGCTGGTGGTGGCGTGTGTATTGGATCATTAAGTTCCCTTCAAAATGGTTGAGCTGAATGGTGCTGATCCATATGTCATGTTCGTGAACGGGCGCCGTCAGTGGGGACTGGTCATCTCTTGGCTGCCACGCCTTTTTTTTTTTTTTTTTTTTAATTTTTCTTTTCCGATTTTTATGTTTTTTTATTACGGGTCTTTCTACATCGTTCTCACATGTTTAATTTCAACAAGACTGATGTAACAAATTTTCTGTAACCATATTATGTAAAAGAGTGTCCATGGAGTTTCTTGCCCCTTCTTCTCCATAGGTACCTACTTCGCTTTGTAATGGGCAACTAGCTTCATATGTTTGACTGACCGACCCCTTGACAATTCAAAAGTGCCTGTAATGGGTTTATTTGAAATAAATGGTTTGAGTTTGAGTTCAAAGGACACCGCCCTGCACTAGCCGCACTGTAGGTACTCATAACGAGTCCTCGACCCTTTGATGTAGCCGACTGGTTGTCTACTGGCACGCTACTTGTTTAGCCACTTCGCCAGTCTCACGTGGAGATAGCTTGCGATCGGATGTCCGTACGTATGACGTGCCGCTATCGTATCTCGAACAATATCGTTTACCAATCAGGAATATTTGAATATGTTAATTTTTATTTGTGAGTGAGTGTGATTTGGAAGTAAGTGTGATAAGAACTCGGATTGTGGAAGCTTTCGACGCACTCAAATCGTACACAAGTGCGCTGCGCAGAGTACGTGCAAATTTAATAAAAAGGTGTCGAATGTGTACTAATGTTCGAGATAGACTGGAACGGAAAAAGTGGAACACAATCTCCGAGGTATGCAACAAGTAAATGTTTTAATAAACTAATACCTACAGTCGGTACATTGCCAAAAGCACATCACATTAACTCAATAATAAATGTTTCTTGATAAACAGAAGGTCAGAAATCGGGGTCACTATGCGTCTATGCGTACAATAAAATATCAGCTGATACCTACGCGTAGTCAAAACGTAGGTTTCTTTAGTCCTATGTTTTTTTGGCGGCATTCGACAAAGCATCGCCGCAGTCAGGCGGCTTCTTTGACATGACGAACACCTACGACTGTAGGTGAACCCTATCGAGCGATCAGTGTTGCCTTTGGTACGATTATTTTAAATTTTTTTAATTAATTATTTTCATTGGGGAAAAATAATTGTCTCTTATCCATTAAATGAGTAAGTATTTGTGTACGCAATACGATACCAAATAATACCCTTTAGGATCGGACAGGGTTTTCGTTACATGCTGTACAGTCATTTGCTGTTCACTAATTGGAGGTTTCGTAGGACATAAGTACGACGGACGATATAAAAAAGTAACAGAACATTTCTTGTTATAATAGAGACATTTTCTAACATCTAGAATCATCTTGCCCATCCAACACAAACTCCAGAGTTCAAAATGTATAAATTATTTATCAAAAATATACAAGACTCAATCACCATTTAGAACAAATGGACCCTCAACTTTACCGTTCCAATAAAAGAACTTTTAATATAACTAACGCTAATTAGAATGAAACAAAACAAAGCCAGATTTATTATTGAAGACCCGAATCAATCTCGGGGAGGACCAGCCAGCATCCCGGGACCATACTATTACCTACTTACCGCTTGTAATGAGCGCCGTTTGTCTACTTAATGTTCGTTCAGGATATCATGTAATAATGATACAGCATCTGGCCAACGGACTCATTATATCAGGTTGTGTATCTTCATTTCAACTGATCGAGAGATATGAGTGGTCCGGCGAATGAGGTGAAAAAAGAGTTATTGGTTATTTTTCGTACTGTTTTAATTTGAATCTTCCTACTTTCTTTGTTTTTTTTTTTTACTTTTCTTTTACCTGGTTACACTGTAGATGCTCTATGAGACCTCAATTCCACACTTTTGACTTCTAAATAATTGATCATTCATCAACCACAGAGTTTTATTGATGGAATCAGACTCCTTTGAAAGAACAGTTCATCAGAATCTGAAACTAAACTTTTTCCACATCCCTTTATTTAAAAGCATTGCTTGCAGTTCAGTAATTATTAGCGTCTGTTCAAACATAATTTGACGTTTAAACGTCTTTTAACTTTCAGCAACGTTTATAAAAAAGCCCCTCAAACAGGCATTTTTATTTGTTGACCTTTGCAATCAAACTTCACCTAAATCTTCGAACCCCTATATACTTGCGAATGTGCTAAGTTATTGAGGCAGAAATTGCCGGCACAGTTCGGCACTCGACTACATTCATCAATACGTCTGCCGGTCTAAATATCTAGATCTAAACAGTATTCATTTGGACGTGCTGTGTCGGGATGCTATTAATCAGGTTGGAGTTGGGCTTCTGGTGTGTTTGCACTGTACACCTAGGGACGTGTAAGCGGTTGTTTTGGATGCGGCATTATAGTTCTTATAGTAGTACCCCAGTTAAAAGTTTAAAGAAGGTAACTATGAGATTATGCGTGAGTTATCCCATAATTAGTGAGTGTCAAAATTAAAAAGGTTTTTACCTTTTATTTCTCAACAAAAAAATGTTTTGTCGCAAATGTAGTTGTTTTATAGATTTTGTTTAAGACTTATGTGAGCTAAATCTTTACAGCTTGTTCACGAAACTGTAAGAAGCAGGTACAAACATAGGGAAAGTCAATACATCCGTTTTCCGTCTGAAATAAGTTTAAGATTCAAGACAGGCTCAAAATCGCGACAGATATTATCAGAATTAGGAAAGCACTAACAGAAAAATAGACCTTACTGGCTCTTGTGATGCAAGAGCCATAGTACAAGACACAAGGCTATACTAATATTTATGTCTGGAAGTGAAAATAAGTAAATGATAATGATTATGAGTTACAAAAAATCTGTGTACCTAATGATTTTCGATCAATGCTAAACAAACACACATCATAG
The DNA here is from genome assembly GCA_963555695.1 of Dasypolia templi. NCBI lineage: Eukaryota > Metazoa > Arthropoda > Insecta > Lepidoptera > Noctuidae > Dasypolia > Dasypolia templi. Next base: position 25,790,469 of record OY743143.1, on the reverse strand, counting down.
TTTTATTAGAACAAGGTGCACTTGAAGACCGAAATATTTAAGATACAAACTTAAAAATTCATCATCAATTTCCTTATCAACAACACATCCACTCCTCAATCAAACACAAACACTTTAGACACACACTTCAACCCAACCAATACCTTATCCGACCTAATTCATACACTCCGCCTATTCCATAGCTTTCCCATGTTTGCAATACGAGCCGTGATAAGAGCATGACAAACAAAGCGCCAGTGCCCTGACTGCCAGATAGTCGCCTGAGTGATTACCTAGGCAACTTATTGACAAGTTGCCGATATAATCGCTGCCGTGATTTATTGGCGGACATAAACTAATATTAGTGGCAATAATTAGACTGTGATTAGCTTGATTTGTTGGTGGGTTATAGGTTGTGTTATTAGGTCGTTTAGAAGTCACTATAAACCTACCTAAGGTTTGCACCTGGATGAAGGAAAGAAAGAATAATTAGTTCATTTGTCACACGTGCAAACAGAAAGATAAAATAACGGATAAAACCTATCAAAAATAAATAGTGTTATTTCATTCTATAACAATTTGCATTGTGTTAAACATTACATTGCTTATAACATAAAATTATTGCATGCAGGAACAATACATTTAAAAGTATAATTAATACACAGTAGTGCTATTCTGTAACCATCTCACGGTGAAAACTTAGGTGAAGTGAGCGTGGAGTGAGCTGTCAGTGCCACTGATGCTAGGGATTGACCAAGACGGGATGACACTGACAGCTCAATACACGGAAGTCTTCACGGTGAGATTTTTACAGAATCGACATGCATGTAGAGATTCATTAACTATTCAGCTTGCAGTGTAAATGTAGTGCTGTTCCACAAACGATGGGACACTTGCTTTCATGTCCTGCGTGTCCTGTCAGCTGGACGTTACAGGAACTGAAGGCAGCTAGTGATGACACCAAACACGTAGCCGAATCCTGGGCCGAGTCCATTTATTTTTGAAGAAGAATGCCAACTTACAGCTTTCTATTACTAAGAGTCTCTAAGCTAAGCTGCGGACAGACGGACGGACGGACGGATTTGGAGAAAATTTTTAGGGTTGTTGATCTCGGAACCCTGAAAAGCATTTAAAATTCTTAACATAAAACACAAAAGCGTTATGGGGTATTTCCGTGAAGGTTCTTGGTTAATATCAGTGATACAATTGTTCCCGTCCTAACAGTCATATTTAATCAATGTTTTAGACAGCGGTACGTATTCTGATTTAATGAAACATACGTAAAGGATGATGGTAAGACACGTTCCTACCATCCAAAAGATTTGAAATAAGTTTAATTTGAAGCGTCTAGTAGTGTAGATCTTTTTTTACTATGGCGACGTCCTTCAAATACGTGGGGTTTAGGTTTTATAATAAGAGGAGTCCAGCAAGCACTCCAGCACCCCGGCTTAAGGTAACAGCAGAACACCGTGTGGTTTTAGTTAGTAAGAGTCTGACATACCCCTCCACCTACCTCAGGGTGGAGGACATTCATGAGTTTTTCCAAACGTAAAAAAAAGGTTTACTATCACATTTACTTAATGTGCAATAATAAGGATTAGAATAGAATACGGTCTTAGTAATGCTTTCATATAAGGTAAAGATTTATATAGATACCGCTCGTATTTTTTTTTCGGGTCAGTTACTTCATGTCCGTTCACGTATTTATTATAGTTATATTTTAATAGACCCGGATTTGGCTGGCAGACATGCTATTGCTTATTGGTACTCCACTTGCCTCACCGCCAATCGTACTGTGGGAAGTTGTGCTCACATAATATACATTGTATGGTTTATGGGGTTAGGGCGTCATATTGACTTTAATCCACCTGCACAAATGCTTGATAATATTTTCATAGACGACTAAATGTAATTGTTAGTACAGTCAAGAGCACGTCAAGCTTGACTGTTAGGACTAGCTTTGCTTTGCATGGCACGCAGTATAAATCAGAGCTTAACTAAGCTAGTAGTGTGTCGTTTCACATGCTTTTGGCTGTACCTACTAATGAGTTAATAGAAATATATATATTAATTAATTAACTTAAACACTGTTATTATACTCAATGATTTTCAGTTTGAGAATCAAGTATTTTTTTAAAATAGAATCGTTATTTGTTTATGTGAAATATGCTTTTTGTTTAAAACAAACACGTATTTCGCACGCCAAAAAGTATTTTTTTATTATATATAAGCCCAATAGTTCTGCAAAGAATATAGTTACTTACGGTTTTCTTGGGTCCCAATGAACAAATTGAAACGTATCCCATGACTGTTGTAGGGTGGGGACGGTGTTCATACGAAATCCACCATGGTCCTTTTCAAATCGTTTAGTAAGAATGATCCTTCGAATAATATACCTATATAATCTGTCAATGCTGGCATTATGGAAAATCTATAAACAAAACATACTAGACCAAATGTTGTCACTATAGAACTCAAATGGGATTTTACATAGTCGCCAGTATGATTAGCCAAAGGTAGGTCGATGACTGACGCGAGAGGATAAGCCATTAGTCACATTTTAGAATCCTAGACATTGTCCACCGGCATTTTCATTTTCTGTGGGTACAATTCTTGGTCCCTTCCTATTTCTAGTTTATATTAATGACCTTCCTTACGACATGATGGCTAACATATCGCCTAAAACCCCCAAGTGGGTCTAAAATTAAAATATGATGGCAAGAAATTTGATGCTATTACGAAAACTGTATTTTTAGGAATTAATTTACATTTAAAACTGCAATTGGGAGCCCACAGAAGAGCTCTTTCAGGTAGATTAAGTTCAGCTGCATATCGACTCAAGAAAGCAATCGTGTAGTATCTCGAAAAGTATTTCAAAAATTCATAACTCGTAAACTAGTTGAATCGGAGAGGCCATTTTTGGAACACATAGGTACGAGTATTTATTATAATGAAATTTATCAGATTAACCACCAATATTAAAAAGAAAGAAAGAAAAATTGTTTATTTTGCACAAACAACAAAACGCACATTATAAAAATAAAAACACAAATAAAATACAAATAAAGTAGCCAAAGGCCTCGTATTAAGAATATAAAAATATTTAAAATAAAATAAAACGTTTTTCATTTTTGTCCATTGCCTGGGCCGCATTCCGAGCCAGACCACAATCGCCGACAGCGCTCACATCGATAATTTGCGCTCCGATCCAGATATCATGATTATGACAGCTGAGAGCTGTCAACGATTCGCTCTCAGTGATTTTATTTTATTTGTTTGTTTGTATGTTTGGCATCTCGCAGGTCAACCTATGCGGTTGTCGTCTGCTTAAGCGGACTTGCCTGTGGATTCCCTAATAAATTAAGGCCTCCAGCCAGGACTTAAACTTATATACTAACTAAAACTAAGCGACAACGCTAAGGGCACCCCCTGTGGGGTACGAACCTCGGCTTAGGGCGTCGCTGGAAGAGGGCAGCAAATGACTAGCTGGATCAGGATTGGTATTAATTAGGGACGAATTTAAAGCTACAGGCTCAGCGGCGCGGGCTGGCTCGAGCAAGGGTCGGGAGGGGCGTCGATTTGGGCGTCGCGGCGGGCCTCGGCGGCGAGGGCGGTAGGACGGCGATCGGGTTTTGGGCTTATGTAGCGTGCTAGTGGCCTTACTACTCTCCTGGAGGAGGGTAGTGGCGTCGTCGGGGTCGATTAAAGTATGCCTTGGTCGGCGAATACTGCTAATGCGAGAGGGAGTGTAGCGGGCGGCCGCTGTAATCAGGGGGTTAGAATGTTTGATGCCGCAGTCGAAGAAACGCTTTGATAAGCGTTTCATGAACTGTTTTATGGTTGGCATTTTGAGGTCGACGTGAAGATCGATATTACGGACATAGAAGGGGGCACCCGTGACCCTTCTGAGGAAACGGTTTTGGAGGGTCTGCATCTTATGGAGATGACGTGGGTGAGCGTGCGCAAATACAACGCAGGCATAGGTCATGATGGGACGGATGACTGCGGTATAGATGCGGAGCTTGCATTTGAGGGACAGTTTGCTACGGGCTGTCAGTACGAATTGCAGCCTGCTAAGAGCGAAGGAGGCGCGCGCGCGAACCGCCTTAATATGAGCCTTAAAGGTAAGGTTCTCATCGAGGATCACGCCTAGGTATTTGGCTTGCTTCTCCCAAGGGATTGGCTTGCCGTACATAGTGATCGGGCTGGGAAGTGGGGGAGGGAGTCGACGACGTCTCGTGAAGAGAACCGCCTGACTCTTATCGAGGTTGACCTCGATTCTCCATTTCCGGAACCAAGCGCCTAAGACGTTTGCGGAGGTTTGGAGAGTACGAGCTATAGCGTTGGAACAGTGACCGGTATAGTAAACGGCAGTGTCGTCGGCGAAGAGAGCCAACTGAGCCTTTTTACTTTTTGGGATATCGCTAGTGAACAGCGTGAAGGCGAGAGGAGATAGTACGGAACCCTGAGGGACACCTGCGCGAATAGGATGAGGGGACGAGAGTGCTCCCTCGACGCGATAGCGAAAGGTCCGGTTCGAAAAAAAGTCTCGTAAGATGAGCACGAGACGATCTGGCACTCCTAGTTGGTAGAGCTTGTATATCAAGCCGTTGTGCCAGACTTTGTCGAAGGCTTTCGCTATGTCGAAGAATAGCACACCCGTCGTCGCGTTACGCTGCAGACCAGCGCATAAGTGCTCTACGATACGGTGGACCTGTTGGGTGCCCGAGTGTTGGCTACGGAATCCAAACTGCTCGTTGGGTATGAGGCTCTTTGCTTCGGCGTAGTCTTTGAGACGCTTATAAATAAGCCTCTCGTAGATTTGGCCGAGGACATTGAGTAAGCTAATAGGGCGGTAGCTGGAGGGCTCAGACTTTGGCTTGCCTGGCTTTGGGATACCGATGACGGTGGCTTCTTTCCATGATTGTGGGAAGATGTTGTTGCTCAAGGCGCCATTGAAGATGGCGGTCATAAGCATTATTAGCGGGGCAGGAAGGAGTTTGTATACCTTATTGGTAATACCATCCGAACCGGGGGCCTTACGAGCGTGGAGCCCTTTAATGATGTCGTGCACTTCGTCTGGAGTGACGGGAGGCAGAGGATCATCAGGGTCTTCGACGGGAGGGAGGGAGGCTCTTCGTTCGACTTCAGCGTCGACCTTGTTCAGGTGAGCTTGGTCTACTGGTTGGGAGCTGGGAGAACATTGGGACTCTAGGCTGTCGGCAAGACATTCAGCCTTATCGGGACTGTCGAAAGCGACACTATTGTCGGGGCGGATGAGAGGAGGCATAGAGACCTCTTCTGAGGAACGCAATTTCCTCTGTAATTGCCAGAAGGCTTGATGAGTGGGCTCGAGTTCGCTGAGCATCTTGTTCCAGCCCTCAGAGCGAACCTCCCCTATGCGTTTCTTTACAGCACGCTGTAAATGGCGCATGTGGGCTTTGTTCGCGTCACAAGGGAAGGAGTCGTAGGCACGGATGGCCGCGTTCTTCTCGGTTATCAGGTCACGTACGTCAGCAGGTAGTTTCCAGCGATGGTCTTCCATCACCGGAACTTCCCGTGAACAATCCGTCAATACGGATTGTACGTGCTCTGTAAACGAGTCGATTGCGGCCGTCGTGTCGGCGACTGACACTAAGTGATCGGGGATGGTGTCTAAGTGAGGCGACGTGGTGGATTTCAGTCTTTCGCTTACTTTCCTCCAGTCGGTTATCGTCTGGGTCTGAGGGGGGCGGTTGGGGTCGATCGGGCCCGAGTAGGGTGCAAGATGCATGACTACAGGGCGGTGGTCAGAATTTAGCTCGTGGAACGTCTCAACCGATTGCAAACGGAGGTTCACATTCTTGAGCAGCGCTACATCGAGAACATCGGGAAGGTGATTAGGATTACCTGGGAAGTGAGTCGGGCTCATTGGAGCGATGACGTCAAAGTTAAGGGATTCGCCTAACTTGAAAACTAACCTACCTCTGGTTGAGGTTGTGCTACTATTCCACGCCGGGTGCTTGGCATTAAGATCCCCCGCCAAGATGACGGAGTCACTCATACCGAAGAGGGCAGTGAAGTCCTTTTGGAGCGAGATGGGATCCTCCGGACCATTGTCGGGTGGGATATAAGCGGAGATGATGGTGATCGGTTGGTGGCCGGTCATGCCGAGCCGACAGATAGAGGTCTCCAGATGGGAGAAGAGAGGAGGTGGGTCTATAGGGATACAATACAAAGATTTCCTAAAGTATATGAGTGTGCCACCCTTGTGACATCGAGACCTGTCATTGCGAACTAGTTTAAAGTTGGCAATATTCGGGTTTCGGTGATGTGGTTTTAAAAAGGTTTCCTGTATGAGGAGGATGTCAAGCTGATGGTCGCGGAGGAAAGTGGCGATCTCATCGCGTTGACCTGAAACGCCATTTGCGTTGAAAAAGCCTAATTTAAGGGATCGGGGTTTGTTACTATTTACTCTCGTATTATCCATTGAGAATTAATATTTGAGTGAGTGTAGAACTTGCGCGATCTCGGGATACGCGCTGAGGATTTCCATAAGGCGGAGTGCGTTGCCGTTTGCAGCAACGATTTCTTCCGCCATTTTGTCCGCGGCGGTGGTGAAGAGAGCCGCGTATGTACTAAGTATAATTTGGGCGCTGTTTCGGCCCTGGGTTCCCTGAGGTTTCGCTGGAGAGGCCGTAGGGGCCGCGGGTGCTACCAAAGGCGCTGGGATGGCGGAAGCCATCAGCGCTGGAAGTTGAGCGGGTTGCGCTGGTTGCACGGGGATAGAGGGCACCGAGGCTGCGGGAGCCTTCAGGTGATTTAGGTTAGCCCAGGGAGACGGCCTCTGTGGACTGAGCCGCTCCGGCATCAGCGCGGAAGGAGGCTTTCCCCAGGGGCTTTCCCTGTGCTGGCGGTCGCTCGCGCGTTTCGCGAGTTTAGGAGAGGAGGACTTCGGGGCCTTAGGACAGCCCCGGTAATTTGCCGGGTGTCCCGATTGGCCGCAGAGTACACAGCTGGGAGGCTCTAATCATAGTTCCCTATCTTTAGGGCGGGTACAGTCGGCGGTGCCATGCTCTCCTAGACACTTGACGCATCTAGGGGTGGCATAGCAGTTGGACTGCGAGTGACCATATAATTGGCAGCGATGACACTGGCCAATCAATTGAGCTCTGTAAGGCTTCTCGATGGAGATGCCTGAGAGCGAGCAGACCGACTTCACCTTGAAGATCGGGTGGTGCCCCTCTGTGGGGTCACATATGACCAGGACAATGTCATAGACAACGCCCTGTCTCGCTTTATGCAAGCGATGTACGGCGGAGACCGGAACGCCTTGTGCAACAAGGTCGCTTTTTATATCTTCGGTGTCGATTTCACGAGGTACGCGCCTAATGACGACGCGAGTGGGGGTTTCCTCCGGAAGGGAGTACGTGTGAAAGGAATAGTTCCTTTCACGCAGGGCACGGGAGAGATCCCTAAAGTCCGAAGACGTGGGGACGGTAACTTTGATCCCCTGAAGGGTGGATCGGGCATTCGTGTAGTTGATCTTGCGATCACCACACATTTTTGAGATTTCGGTCCATTTGGCCTTATCTTGAATGTAGATCGGGGGAGGGGGCTTTTGCTTCCTCACGGTAGAAGCGGGTGGGCAAGCCATAGGGCTGGCGGGGCGACTGGCCCGCGGACTAGGGGCGGAAGTCGAGCTGGACGATGTAGTCGTGACCTGTTTCTTTGAGGCCGGACCGGCGGGGGCGGAGGATTTAGCCGCCTTCCTCTTGCCTCCTTTGACCACGACTTGGAAGTCGTCATCGCTGGAGGAGGAGGTGCGGGCTTCGTCCTCAGAGATTGGGACTGACGTGTCCATGCTCTCCGGGTGAGTCGTGTTTGCGGCGCGCAGCTGCGTTGTCTCTGAGACAATGGCGGCCGGAACAATAGAGGCCTCGCCAATGGCGGCAGGTACAAAGGCGGGCGAGACAATAGGGGCCGGATTAGCGGCCGGAGTATTGTCTGCCGGGACAAAGGCGGGTGTTACAATGGGGGCCGAATTAGTGGCCGGAACATTGTCTGCCTGAACAATAGCTGCCGGAACAATGGCTGGAATGCCTTGTTCGGCAACAGGTGGCGACATCGGGCTTTCGAGGGCGTCGCTGAAGTTCGCGATTGCGCCCTGGGACGGAGTGGGGGTGGAGCGATGACATAGCTTGTCGCCATATCTCGCTAGGAAATCGGGGTCCTTAAAAAGGACCTCTCTGAAGAACGCCAAAATATAGGCGTCCTCCATGGTCGGAGGAGAAGCTAGTTTAGGGAGGGAATGGTGGAAATTTATTCCCACGTAGACTAAATCCTATACCTATCTCCCCGGGTGGATGGGCCCGGGGATGTGTGACCCTCTCTGTCGGGTGTAGACAGAGAGGTGAGTACCTATTGGTGAGCCCTAAGCTTGTAACCCGTCGCCAGTCTTATTGTGCGAACGGGGCCCTGACCAGTCTAGCGCGAAGGGTGTAGACACACCCTAAAGACACTAGGTGAGTAGCTGAAAAGCAAAACTGTCACCAGAGCCGACTAGACTATTTTATTTTATGGCATGGTCGGCGTTATAAAGATTGCGCATGTTATGACGTCATCTATGACGATTCGCGGGACATCGTTATCGCGCTCACGCTAACTCGGAACGGGTGTAAGCGCGCTCAAATCGATTACAGCTCAATTCGGAATGCGGTCCTGATATCACTCAGCACCATGACCAAAGACAATACACATTGCTCTGTTTGTGTGTGTGTGTGTTGCGACATTGCAAATGACAATAACATAACATAAACGAAACAAAAACAAGATTGCGAAGTGAAAAATGACTACTTTTCTTAATTAACAACAGTACTATGAACTATAATTAAGCTGTGCATCGCATCTGTGCAAGAACAGGTCGTTGCTCAGCAAAATGCTGTGACTCCGGACCAACCTATCGTCAACAGCGCTGATTTTCAGCAACTATCTCTCGAATGACGTAATGACTTCGTGTGGTGTGACATAATAAATCGGGTAAGTATAATCATAATTTTCCACAGAAATACGTGTGATTCTTGCTGAAAATATTAATAAGTAAATAGATGTTTATACATAAATATCTGTAAAAATAAGTAACTCAAAAAGTGAAGTGAAGTGAATTCAATGATACAACATAATTATTTCTATTATTTTGACTTTACTAAAAACACTTTATTAAAAACTTTTTATACACTAATCTTCGTTCTTTTATTTTATTTCCGCGAAAAATCGGGCAATGACCTCACCAGTACAAACGTCAAAACGTCAATCAAATTCGTCAATCAATTAACAAATGCTTTAAGTTTATGTAAGCACAGCTAATTAGGAAATAGTATGACTTAGTTATTAGTCGGTCGTTTTCAATTTAAAATTAAATTAGTTTCTAAATAGTCTCTTATTTGGATACTGATTTCATTTTTTGTATGAGTTTTTAGCGTAAATACGATTGTGCGCAATTTGAAACTGTATACAAATTATGTAGGTAAGGGGTATATAAGGTTTTACCTATGAAGTTAGAGTTTTGTATGAACATTTACATATAAAATTTTTGGTATTTTTTTATTTCAGCTAACCAAATTATCTATACAATTTTGCCATTTTGATGGTAGGTTATTTATCCCATTACTGAAAAAATCTGCCGGACGGACGGGAGCCTATGAAGTCAGTGAAAGCGTTTTGTACTGCCTCTCGGGTGTTGAACTTTTTCCCACTTCTAAATTGTCTAAATTTTGAAAACGAAAGCTTCCATATTTAAGTCTTTGCGATGGTCTGTCGTGAAGTGTAAGCTCGCGCGTTGTCGTGGAGAAGCAATGGGGATGAGCGATTGACCAGTCTTGGTTGTTGAATTGCGAGCTTCTCCATCATTGTTTGCAATTCTTGGCAATAGACACCTGCAGTCATTGTTGTGCCATTCGGTAAGAAGCTGTGATGTACTGGTCCAGCAGACAGTCACCATCATCTTCCTACTTTTTTTAGCGCACTGATTAGGCGCTGTACCCGGGGGTCTATCCACTGAGACGAACGCTTACAGTTGTCGTACAGGATCCACTTTTCATCGCAGGTAACAATTCGATTTAGAATTCCCTCGTTTCTATGCCGATTCAGTAGTGCTATGCATGCTTCGACTTGTAAGTCTCGCTGTTGGTCGCTTAGTTCGTGTGGCACTCACTTATAAAAAATAATTACCATTTATCGAGATACGACAAAATCGCTTTCCAGCGACGATATGCAGATCATATATTAGGCATTTGGCCGATATAGGAACATCTACGTTAGTTTACTTTGCATATATTTCCACAGTATTACGTCTTATGGCTTTCTGCTGTAGGGATTCAAGATTCAATTTTAATTTTACAGAAGAGGGCAATCCGCGCGATCTATAAAATGGGTCCTCGCGAGTCTCTCAGAAAAAATTCAAAGAAAATGATATACTAACTCTGCCTTCTCTTTATATCTTATGGTACCCAAATGTAAATTAACTAAAACAAGCAAGTCATTTCTTATAAACAATATCCGGTTTTATAACAAGTTGCCGGTCACAGAATTTAGCGATGGAAAGTTTAAACCCCACATCAAACGTGTCCTTATAAAAAAAGCATAATATTATTCCTTCTGCACATGTGGCTTTCCTGGTACCTAAATTTCAACTTAAACAAAAAAAAAATTTACGTCATGACTTTGTAAATGTCTTTTAGCTGCCCCAAATTACGATGTTTTTTTTTTTACATAACGCTTTGACATTATCTTTTCACTATTTGATATTAGATGCCTACAATTAAATCCTACTCTCTATGGCTTTTGTGGACCAGTTATTAATTCAGATTTGTAACAGTTGTAATGGCAATCATTTCCTTTGGTTTGAATAGATTTTTAATATTTTATTTTTCTTTTATTACATTATTTTACTTTTTCTGAATGTGATAATGTTGTAGGCCTTGTAGACTGTAGATTTGTAGACCATTTTCCATTTGTTAAGTACCTGGTACTCGTTGACAGGCCTACACTGTGCTAGGTATGGACCTATTAAAATTGTAATTTGAAAACATTGACTTGATTACAGACGTGATGAGTACTGATATCGTAACACGATAAACTAAAGGAAACAGATTTTCTCCACTTGAAAGAAAAATATTAAACTTGGGACAAGCGCGGGAAATACAAACAGTAAAAATGAAAATCAAAAGGATAATTTAAAACTAACAAAATAACATAAAAATAAACAAGACAAAACCCGAGCGATGCCAAAAAGGCATAATGCAGCTTATTTAAAAAATAAATACCGTAACTAAACTACTAATAATACTTTAAGTAACACCACTACCACCGGTCGTAAACCCCCAAAAATCCACTCAATCTTTTTTTAATTTTATCTTGTCTAGATATCGAGACCCCATTGTGAAAGATTTCACTTTTAGAAGCTTTTACTAAATTGCTGTCAAATAACTGAAGCTGCACAAGCTCAAGAGTGAGAGAGCTGAACACGCCAGATTTAGACCAGAGTTTATGTTTTAAGTTTGATTCGGGCAGAATTAAAAGATGTTAAAAGCGTGGGTCTTTTTCCGCTGAGAACATCTTAGTACATCTCCACAATTAATAAATAATTCATTTTAAAGATATAAGTTAATGCCCACCTACCTATACACTTACATTAAAAGAGTACCTAATTTCACCACCCTCATTTTCATAGTCAATATGCAGAAAAAACTACTACAAGCACCCTCTAATCAAGTGCTTTATTTTTTCAGCTCTTCGCGTTTAATCCACACATGACTCAAGAACAATAGAGCTCGATGTCAGAGGTAACCAATATCGACAATAGGACCTCATTAGACCTGGAGTGTAGAGCAAACATGAGGGGTTTGACCAAATGTTTGTCCAAATTGAGTGGTCACATCCTGGCAAACATTCATCAGGCAGATTAATTGTAATCGTTAATGGATCTCTTTGCAAGTGTTTGGTATACTCGATTATACACAGATTTCAAATGTTTGGTACACTGATGTGAATAGTGTGTTGATAGGCAAGATGATTATTAGATTTTCTACGTTTATTCCGGGGAGTAATTATGCTCAGTCAGAAAAGCACGCCAGTATTGAAGCTACAAAAATTCCATTTTAATCTAAATTGGCGTGCGACAAGAACACAAAAGCCTACTTGACATCGTTTGTCTGGGTGTTTCTAATGTTTAAAACTATTCTTCACATTACGAAATTCAAAGTTTGTATTTTGTGATCTGTGTTTTCTGCTTATGCGTAAAAATACCCTGAAACTGAAAATCCGCAACATTTTTTCCAGAAACTTTATTCCACCATCCTATCAATGTACTAAAAAAACAAACAAGTGATGCACCATCAAATAATCGATAAATCTAAACGACTTACTCAACGCTCGATTCGTCCCGCACGGGTGCGTACGAATAGACGATACGCTCAATCTGGATGCAATCCAAACTAATAGACAGTGGACAATAGTATCGATCATTTTAACAATGGCCTTTCCCCGCACAATGGAAAAGAAATGATTTTTTTAAACGAACGTGTCTCATTCTTCTATTGGGGTGTTACATTTTTAACGAACTTTCAGTTTGTGTCTATGAATTTATGAAGCTTTTTAGTAAGGTGTGTAGGCAAGTAGGCATAGTTGACCTCGTTAGTGCTTTACTACTTTTGACAACAATTCCCAGTAAATTGAATATTCACTAAGGTTGAAAATATTAACTGTCACATAGACAAATAGCCCTTGTCGTTTAATGACGTGCAAATGAAATCCAACATTGGTATGGTATAGCAATTACGTCGTCTTTACCATTACACACACTCTTCATGTTGAACATTGAGCTGGCAAGAAAGAACAAACATTTTCTTACGTAAGCCTTATCCGCACCAGTATTTTCGCCAAGAGTTTACGGGATCTTGAATAAAAATACTTTCTAGATAATCCTAAAATACCAACAAACATGCATAACATAACATCACGCCTTGTTTCTCCGAAGGGTTGGCTAGAGGTGTAACTTTAGTACACCCACATTTCGCCAGTTATGTTTAAGTCCCATGTAATAGGGGGCGAGCCTATTGCCATCAACCGGGCACAAATCCAGACTCCAGGCTGCTACTGAGAAATTCCAGATACAAAAACCCAATAACACGTTGCCCGACCTGGAAATCGAACCCAGGACCTCATGCTCAGCAGTAGCGGTTGCGGCCACTAGATCAACGAGGCAGTCACAGAGACAGCACACTAAATTCGAAACGAAGAAGACAACCGCTGATGTTACGATAGCACCAAAATCAATGTGATTGGCAAAGAAAAATAATGTAGTGGTATTTCCCAGCAGCCTGTATATAAAGTCTTAAACAAAGTTGATGGTGTCATTTCCCCCACAAAACATTATAAGTGGATGCGGCGACACCGTTATTGATAGTATTTCTGATCTTCTACGATCGTTCATAACATTTTTTGCAGATATCCGATGATGCCGTTGCAATGTACAGTCGTAGTCAAAAGTGTAACGGCTCTTCTCCATAGGAAACAACCAATTAAAACCGTGTACCTAGCTAGGTACTAACGTTTCATAAGTGCACATGTTGGTTTATGTGAAATAAAATAGATTTGATTTTATTACAACAAAAGAGTGTCACTTTTTACCTTGTTGAAGTAAAATTATGTGACTTAGCAGATTTATCGGATTTGAGAAGGCCAATGTAAATTGATTGTATTTTTGACAGATTGAGACTGAGATTAGAATGCGAACGTTCTTAAAAGTACGGGAATGGGGATGATAACAATTTTTTTTTAATCATCAATTCAATTTTTATCTCAATTTTTTTTTCCAAATAGTGCAAATAGTATTACAAAAAGTGTAAAAGCTTTAAAAAACTGCCAAGTTATAAACGTTTTAAAGTAAGTGTTAGATTAGGACAGCACTATCGTAGAAGTGACGTCACGACTACGTAACTTTATACTAGCGCCGTACATTGTCGCGCAATCCCCTCCAAAACTTTTAAAGCGTGTATCTTCTTCATATTTACATCGAATTAACAGATTTTTTCGATAATCTCATTTTTACTATGCCTTCTTTGAAATTACATTATTTTTACGAACATTTTTAATAGTAGTCATCATCCCAACTGCCTCTCGTCTTACATTTAACATTATCGTCGTATTATAGGCCAACATTAGACGGAAAATATACCTTACAGCGCACGTTAAAATAGCTTTACTAACTGAATGAAAACTAATCTAACGTCACCAATTTTTATTTTTATAAGTTCATAAGTAGTGGTAAGGAAGGCGTTCATTACAGCTACAGAAATCCATCACCACCGTTATATTATCGTATAGCTTACTTACAAACAGTTCCATTTAGAACTTGCTTCTGTAACACCATTCCACGCAAGCGTACTCTTCAGCATTTTCGTCACGGTTCAATCAGAAGGGTTGATAAATAGAAACAGTTTTTGAGTGCACATAACTGCGACCTAAAGATTTATCTTACATTTTGACACGTCATTTTTCCAATATGTCACCACGTGTTACGCGCGAAATTCGATATTTCGACACTGTATTTTATACCGACGTTATTCAAACGATTTGATTTCGATTTCGTAGATGTTTTTGAATTGAAAAGGATGTGGGAAGTATGTATTTATTTATTTATTTATTTATACTTCACGCACATTTTGTACAGCGGCGGACTTAATGCCATAGGCATTTTCTACCAGTCAACCTTTGGGTGATGCAGAGACAAGCAGTGGTAGGTGCAATTTATAAAAAAACCAAGGAATAAAGATTTAATCTAATACATAGATATACATATATACCTAATTATATATTAATATAAGCACAAATACATATACATAAATATATAATTATACTAAAACAAATAAAACAACCAATGAGAAAACATTACCTTTAAGATGAAACTGCCAGCTTCTTGCGAATGTGCTCACGAACTTTAACTTTAAAGGATAATCGGTTGGTTGCCACCCTGATTTCTTGGGGGAGTGCATTCCACAGAGAGATAGACTGAACGAAGAAGGAAGAGTGTGTATGTGTGTGTTGTTATAGAGAGAGAAGATTAGATTTTTGTTTTAGATTATGTCTATCACTTACTTTATCTTATGAGACTCTCAATGAACAGTCAGAACAGAAATTACTTTAAACTGCTGTCTCAAGAAACCGCAGTTTGTTATTTTTTCGTATATATGGTCTTGTAACTTGACGTAGTCTTCCCAGGACCTGATAGTGTGACCTATTTGCAACAACTAAGCACCCGTTAAAGCCTAGGCAAAAAACATGTAATTCGAGAAAACTCAGTTTTCATGTATTTTTTTAAGTTTCTCAGAATTCGCAACTAAACATAACTCTTCTCTAATCCTATAATTGAACGGACTTTCGATGTCACCAAATTTTCTAAAACATCAAACAGTTAAATGTTAAAGCAACAAGTTTATTAATTATATAAAAAAAATCATCTACGTAGTATGAACTTTAGCACCAGTTATTTAAAAAAATTAATACAGCATTAAGTGTACAAATTACGGATAAGACTTCTTCGTATAACCAGCTATCTGACGAAGTACAAAAAAAAATGAAGACGCTTTGGCCTTTTTTTCTATGCACCCTCACTTGAGGAAGGGGTGGCCCATTTCTTAAAATCCTACTAAAAGAGTATAAATATTTCATTTTTCTTTTCGGGTGGGGTAAATCAACAAATGACTTCTCCCGCTCTGGGTGGAGCGAGACGGCATGTCAGAGTTTTTCTGACTAAACCTGACTAACACACCCATGGTCCTTCAGTTGCCTGCGCCATGTCCACGGTATCTCTTCGAACAACCCTGCCACGATCATGATGAACTCTGTGTTTTTATTTGTAATGTATGTCAAGTTAAACAACAAATGTTGTTATTATAATTTTCAGGTTATGACGTCATGATAAAATTCAGCACTATTTAAATCCAATTTCCCAGTGTTTTAGTTCACACAACTCAACTGTAGTACTATTTCTTCGCACCACTGTATAGCTTATTCAAATCCTCGCTCTGAGACGAACGTAGGACGTTTGCACACTTGCATTTAATAAAATAACGTTTTCAAGTAGCTGTTTATGAAATCGTCACAAAACCATTCCATATTAACAAAAATAATGTTTGTGTTTGATACAATACACACCATAGACAACTCTTTTTTTTTTGTTATTTGATACGGGTTTGCTCTTGACTCTAGTCTAGGTCAGAAGTGACAGAGACAAAGTCTACGATGGAGTGAGCTTACCCAGAAGAAGCCTGTTCACTCTAACTTTGAAGAGATTCGGGTTGAATGCGTTCGGGAACACAGACGCACGTGGTGAGTTCCACTCTTTTGCCGTGCGCATTATGAAGGATGTTTGGAAGCGCTTAGTGCGAATTGGTGGAATGGCAACTAAGTATGGATGGTAATTAGCAGTACGTCTAGATGTCCGATGGTAGACGGGGGCAGGTGGGATGAGGTCGTGGAGTTCTTGCGCACACTCACCGAAGTAAAGTCTATAGAAGACCGACAAGCAGGCAACCTTGCGGCGATGAGCTAAGCTGTGAAGCTTGGCATCCACCAGTTTTACGTCGCCTTTGAGCCTCTTAGCTCTGCGTTCCCCTGAGTCGAGCGCGGCAAGTTGGTATTTTGCTGAGCCATCCCAAAGGTGGCTGCAATACTCCATGCAGGATCGGACTTGCGCTTTATAAAGAGTTAGAAGCAGTCCAGGCGTAAAGTATCGCTTCACTCTATTTAAAATGCCCAGTTTTTTGGCCGCAGTTTGAGCTTAAAAAGAGCTCGTAAAAAACTTACTACGATGAAAATGTACATTTGGAGGTGTGTACCGTGTACCTAAGAGTTAACTTAAAATTATTATTTATTATAATATTAAAATTTTAAAATCTTATTCTTACCTATGCTTTCTATACATGCAAAAAAAGTAACTGCTTTTTTTTTAAGCCAGATCGATTGACCTACAGAATGAATGACAATACATGAATAACGAACGGGCGTTGTTTTTTTTTCAGTAGAAATCTTTGATGTTATTTGAGGCCACTATGCAAATAGCCTTATTTAAATCCCGTGTGACACGCGAGGCCGTGAGAAGGGCTAAATAGTGTAGATTACATTGAAACACCATTAGCAGACCCAGAGCGAACAGACTAATCTCAGAGTACATATTTTTACATACCAATTTTTGATAGAATGTGTCTAATGAAGAAATATGGACGATAGAATGCGTTTATATTTGCGATAGAATGTGTTTATATTAGCGATAGAATGTGTTTATATTAGCGATAGAATGTGTTTTTAATAGACTAGGGTTTTTCGATGGAATGCAAATCTGTCTGCTATAGGAAATATATAAAATAGGTATATTTGAAAGCTATTACGGAAAGTTTAAATATAGAGTCTGATAGATCCGTTTTCTTTACTCATCGGTTTATAGTTTTCATTGTTTCCTTCAAATACATAGCATGCGTTGAAGATACCTTTTAAAAAAAATTACCACAAATTTATCAACGTACCTTGAATTCTTCATTCGTAACCTGTATTTTTTCCCTTAAATGCAGGAAGCTCAGTATCTGTGGTTTCAGCAAGTTGAATCTGTCACTTGTCAATTGTCATTCATAGAAGTCTTCAAAACTCAACAACAAGCACATTGCTATGTGTTTTTCATCACATAATAACTGTTTGACTGCCTCGTTGGTCTAGTGGTCGCAATCGCTACTGCTGAGCATGAGGTTCTGGGTTCGATTCCCAGGTCGAGCAACGTGTTGTTTGGTTTTTCTATCTGGAATTTCTCAATAGCAGCCCGAAGCCTGGATTTGTGCCCGGTAGATGGCAATAGGTTCGCCCGCTATTACATGGGACTTAAACATAACTGGCGAAATGTGGGTGTATACTATAGGTACACCTCTGCCCAACCCTTCAGGGAAACAAGGCGTGATGTTATGTATGTAATAACTGTTTTGTTGAAATGCAAAAAAGCACGATTTTGTTTCCTTCAAACATATAGCATTGGTTCTTGATTGTTTCTGTCTCTTTAGGCACGATCAAATTGTTTAGAAAAACAATGTAGGTTAGAAATATTTTGATAGTGTTTTTTTTTTAAGCAAGATTAGTGATATAATGTATTCATTCAATTGTAAATGCGTAGGTCTGACTCGACAAGGAATCGTTTCGATTTACTTTGTCTTGTTCGGCGGTGGGTAAACGGAAACTCCTTCCTCCGAGTGTGAAGAGCGTTTTCCCAAGTATTGCACTTTAGATCGCCGCGCGACGCTCAGTTGCTCCGAAGGCCGAACCGAACGGGGTGTACACGCGGACCACGTATATATAATGTGAGCTTTCTATCACCATTTCGGTCCCTCCCGACCCTTGCTCGAGCCAGCCCGCGCCGCTGAGCCTGTAACTTTAAATTCGTCCGTAAATAATACCAATCCTGATCCAGCTAGTCATTTGCTGCCCTCTTCCAGCGACGCCCTAAGCCGAGGTTCGTACCCCACAGGGGGTGCCCTTAGCGTTGTCGCTTAGTTTTAGTTAGTATATAAGTTTAAGTCCTGGCTGGAGGCCTTAATTTATTAGGGAATCCACAGGCAAGTCCGCTTAAGCAGACGACAACCACATAGGTTGACCTGCGAGATGCCAAACAAACAAACAAACAAAAACACCATTTCGGCATTTTGCTGACTAGATTTATGGTAAAAGTATTAAGTACGCATCTTCAACCAATGCTATGTGTCTTCATAGCATAATAACTGTTTTGTTATATTGCAAAACGGCACTATTATAACGTTTCAAATTATTGCTTTAAAAATACTCGTATGGGTAATTAAATCACTAAAATAAAGTTGGTAGTTACGTATACACAGGCTAAGGAAAATACAATTATTATTAAAACCTTCACAATTAGTCCACTGTTTGTACGTTTATCACAAGGACGATACACCGTTAATTTATATTCAATTTACTTGATTGTGACAAACATTTTTTGTGCTGCCAAGAATTAATCCGGTTACAGAAACAAAATTATCAAATTAAGGTAATTCTCATACGAGCCCATTTCTAAACGTTGTTTTCTACTGTCACGTAATAATATTCTATTTCGTTTTAACTTAAAATTGCAACAGTTAAAATTCGATATTTCCGAGTTGAAGATTCAAAAGGCCTGCTAAATATCAAGGATTATTAAAGTTACTGCATAAAAGCAGCAGCGAAAGACAACCAACCGAATGTTACTTAACAATAGTACCAGACGAGGGAAATGATTTAAAACGTAAATATTCTTTCGCAAACAAAGCGCAATCAACTTAAGAATAAAAAACGCTAAGCCAATCTTAAACAACTTCCAACATAACTTAAATCACCCTTTTGTCAAGCAGTGGAATCTCCCCTTATTGGCAACACAAACAAGCACAACGTATACAAATCAATTGTCTTGCTCAAGACTTAACAACTGCGAAAAAACCACCGTCTTTAAAACGATGGGTTCCGTTCAAAAGAACAGCTGAAAAACCGTCCTAACTTGAGAATTTTACGAAAATGTCCTTATTTAATTTCCACTCGAGGATGAAATTAATTGTGTTATAAGGAAAGTACCTATACGCACGGGTTAATAGTATACACATACAACATGAAACTATGTTTTTTTTTTGGAATTGAATACACCAAATGTATAGACCGATGCCACAGAAAACAGACAAACCCATGTTGTTGTTGGTACTTATGGCATACACTGTCCTTTCATACATATTAACACTGTAATTTGAAAACATTGTAATAACCATTTTTTTTTATCCGTTTAGTTTCTTACCGGCTCTTCTCCATAGAAAACGACCAATTAGAACTGTGCACCTAGCTTCTGAAGTTTCATAAGTGTCCATGTAAGTTCATATGAAATTTAAAAAAAAAAAAATTGTGAACGCTGATTGATTTGTACAGATTCTGTTAGAAACAATCACAACGGATTAACAAAACCGTTCGAAGTGGCGTTGATTGTGGGAGGCTTATGTCCAGCAGTGGACGTCTTTCGGCTGATGAATGAATGAATAAGAAAAAAACAGCTTCGATTTTTTTTCTTAAACATCAACCGGCCCCTAAAACTGCGAAGGAAAACGTGAACGGTAACACAAATCCACCCTAATTTGATGTTACCGCATGCAAGCCCCAATACGTAATTGTTATCATTCAAAGTATTTCCCATTCTACACTCCGACGGGGGGGAAATTTTCATGAAAAATTACGACCTAGCATAGCAACCATATATTATAATAACTACTAGAAGATTCATAAATGGGTTTGTTATTATAACACCACATTTCCCACAAAGTGTTTTACTAACGTACTCTTACTAACTACTGAAGGCTTTTTAAGTCAGTATTCAAGTCTGAATCTCTTTCTGTCTCAAAAGCTTGGCTTTCAAAATTTAGGTTCTCAAAATTGTCTCAGCTATGTTTAAGCGTAGGTATCTAAGATCTAGTAAACCGTTCCCAAATAGCCATTCATTCCATTGAATAGTTGCAAAAATGCATTAAACCCAGCATTCCATAAAACATTTTACTAAATATCTTTAAAAAGGCGATCATAATATTTTTAATATCCTCAAAAAACACTGCGCTAAAAGCGAGTATCAAACTAAATACGACAATCTAATAAATTTCGAGTGTCGATTCTCCGAGCTAATATTAACGTAGCTCTCGTGAAGGGATATAAATGTAAATTCAATAGTTGAGGGGCTAATTGCCATCCGACGGTAGTACAGCTAAATATTTACACTACGCCAGCCATACTTTAGTTTAAAATTCTAATTTTATTGAAATCTGATGTGATGCGGATTGAAAAAGGTTTCATCTTTTATTGCTTTTTTAATTTGGTTTCAGTGTGGAGTAAATTGGTTGGGTTTTAATTTTAGAAACGCGGTTGATGAAAGTTGCACTGATGAGGCCACTATTTATTAAAACCCAGTCGCTTGTCACTTTAATGTGCTAGATAAATAATAATATGGTTAATAAAGGCGAAAAATCAAATATTGAAGTCATTTCATAACACAAAAAGTTTATAAAGAAAGCTTACCTTTCAGTGTTTGAATACACAAGGAAACCTGAAACAAACAAAAACGGGGTTTATTGTTTCAATAAAGTAAGACAGACACTTTACAAAAAAGTATTACGAGGCTTCCGACCAAAAGCACAAAAGTCTTTTAATCTTCAAATGATTTTTAAATTCAGTTTACAGATTCATTTATATGTTTTTTTCAATATCCAACTTCATAACTCTGCCAACCCTTAAGCGGATACGCACTTTACTTAGAATGTGATCGGCGCGAGCGCAACCCTATGCACTCGGCTCGAGAGTGAACAAAGAACTTATGTCTAAGAATATTTCCTCTCACGACACTATCCAATTCCAATCAACATAAAAGCTCTGACACAAGAAAAAAAAACTTTAACAATTTAAAATCCTACATCCACAAGGATGGCACAAAACTATCCAATATCTTATTTACTTGAAATGTTTGGTATGCAACCTGCCCGGAGTTGGATCTGCTAGGAATCCCGGATTGTCAAAGCTTTGTCGCATAGCCTGGGTGCATTCCGTATCGCCATTTGTTTTTCAACTTCTTATTTACTTCGGAAAATTCAAATTCAAAGAACTTGTTTGGTAGTTGGGTCGCGTGTAGCCCGACTTAGCAATCTTGTCGAAGGCCTGTTTTGATTTGTGTGTGTGTGTGTTTTGCAGATGTCTGCTGTTGAGCGTTTGGGACTGTAAACAGTTTTAAGTTTATTGAGTTACTCGTTTATGTTCGTTAGTGTTAGAAAGTGTCAATTTGTTTTGGGTGTAGGTGAAGGTTCAGTGATTGAAGCAGATATTTTTAAGGTTGTATTTTTTTGTTGTCTTCGAAAAATCTTAATCACCCATTCCTACATAAAGTTTTAGATATTGTACGAATCGACTGTCACTCAAAGCAAGTAGGTACTACATACCTTTAACACAATTACAATTTCATCCATTCTAACATCGATAGTTGTATCCAAAACCACATGCCGAACCACTTAAGAATACAGCACAATAGAAGTCTTAAGTTCGCGTTCAAACACTAAGTTAGACAAAAGAGGGATCCTATCAAAAGTAGTTTGGCAAAGTTACCTTCGGCCCAGCGTTCGAATTGTACAAACTTTACTACTTTCGCGTTTCCTTTTATCTGTTCGAAAGTGTGTTTTTTCTAAATTATTATTTTTTTCTTTCCCTCGGATAGTTTTGCGTGCTTGATGGTGCGTGCGGGTACGACGTTGGAAGTTTTGGCGATCTCCTTTTTTTTCGTATCTTTGTACGAGTATGACACATGATTGTCTTTGTTGGAGAATAACAATAAGTGTAGTTGACGTAGTTTCTGATAAAACAAGATTTCGTGTGTTGGTGAGTGAGATTCAGGCGATTGGATATCACCTACAACATTATCTACGCTGGATGACACTTCCACATAGTAAAATAATATTAGTAACAATGAAATAGTTCAAGGACGTTCCAGTATTCATTTTTTCCATTGGAATATAAAATACTGCCTCGTTGGTCTAGTGGTCGCGATTCGGTGATTCCCAGGTCGGGCCAAGTGTTATTGGGTTTTTCTATCTAGAATTTATCAGTAGCAGCCCGAGTTTGGATTTGTGCACGGTGGATGGCAATAGGCTCGCCCCCTATTACATGGGACTTAAACATAACGGGCGAAATGTGGGTGTACTATAGGTACACCTCTGCCTAACCCTTCTGGGATTCAAGGCGTGTTGTTGTATGTTAAGTGTGTGTGAATATAAAATACTTTAGACAGAAAATTGGCCTGAACCAGACCTTCCAGTGAAATCAATAGGGGATGATGACTATTTTTTTATTTTTGTCTCAAAAGACTTTGTTTCCAAGTAGCGCAAACTATATTACAAAAAGTGTAAAAACTTAAAAAATTGCCAAGTTATAAACGTTTTAAGATAATTGTTAGACAAGGACAGCACTATCGTTGAAGTGACATCACGCCTATAGATGCAACTTCATACTAGCGCCGTACGGACGCCGACAAGGACGGCAATAACCCCCTCCAAAAACTTTTAAAGCGTGTATCTTCAAAGTTACACCAATTTAACAGATTTTTTCGATTATCTCATTTTTAATAAGCCTTCTTTGAAATTGCATTATTTTCATGAACATTTTTAATATTAGTCATCATCCCAATCGCCTAATTGCCTGTAACAAAGTGCAAATTGTTTAATGCTTAAAGTTTTAAAGCCTTTCGTAGGGACCCATTAATATTTTCATAACCCACAATTTCAAATAGAAACTAACTTTCACGCGGATTTGAATGAAATTTGGCACACAGATAGACCAGGGTAAAGACATAGGCTACTTTTTATCCTGAATCGCAGACGAATTCGCGGGTAACAGCTAGTTTATCATACCTAACACCCATTTATAGATACGCTCTCACTAACAGGAAGCACAACGATAACACATATTATTACATTACAGATGTTGATTTTGGTTTCCAGACACTGGGCTAAGGATAATATACTGAGCCGTACATCAATATTAATTTTGCTCTTGAGTGTAGGCCTAGTCAAGCTCTCGTATTATTTTGAGACACAGTAATTAGTGGAAAGCCAGGGCAACGCTTAATATTTTGATGCAGCAAACCGGATGAAGACTATTTTAGCTTGCTTTTTAGTTGCAATATTATTTGGACGACTGTGTGCAGCGTTGTGCAAAAATTACTTACCATGTTGATTGTTTTTATTTCTTGGAGATATTTATGGTTGATTTCTTTAACAGAATGTATAACTTCCTATTAACCTAAACGCTAAAACCTATCCAGTCGACTTTCAACGACTCTAAAATTAATAAGGTTCTTGTAATTTTCGGAATAATGTTTCATTGTATCATCAGCATCGCGGCTTATCATGCCTATAAATATTATAACGATCAGACAACCCTTCACTGTACTATTCCTGTTAACTTCGGTCCTATCCTCTCTTTATAATCCTTAATAATACATAATATTAGCGATAATCCGTTGTTTAACCAAATAATCAGGGAAGCAAGATATCAGCAAAGTAACGTTGTTAGTCCATCGAGCTGTAATGGTTGGAGTTAACACGGGTAACGCGTAAAAATTCCACTACAAACACCCGGCGAAAATGTTTACCGACCATAAAAAACTTCAACATTTTCAACGCTCAATTTCCCTTTAAGTTGGTGGAAAATTTAAAATTTTGTACAACCTGCAAAAATTTGGGTGTATTTTTTCGTGTCCGTGGTTGAAAAATAACTTTTCAAAGGCTCTAATTTGTAAGTTGAGAATGTGGTGCAGTACCTATTCATCCATTCTTTGTCACATATTCAAACCATGAAGTGTGCAAATCAGACAGTCTGCATTTATCCTAGGACAATTTTCAGCCAAAATAATTAAAAGCTGACCAAAAAATCTCATCAATTTTACGGATATAAAAAGAAACTTAGCGAAGCTGAGAATCACTTGTTCTCATTTTGATATTTTCATACTGCACCAAACCTGGGAACCTTTTGGTTACGGAGACAGTAAAGGTCAAAGTGACAACTAACTGTTTTTTTTACTACAAACTTTTAATGCTATAACACAACTTTAAATACCCCCACGACCCCTGTAACGTTGCACACGCCACAATGTTTTGCGTGTGTTACATTGCACACTACCGCCAACAGCAAAGCACACCCAAATAAAGCCGTGTTCCCCGTAATTATTTTTGTCGTATGTTACTTAGTTTGATGTACAGAATACGTAGTTGACAGCTATGTGATGGGTCTCATCCATCCAGCCTTTTTATCACCAAATTACACAATATAACACTAAGCACACGAAGTTTCTCTAAATACAAACTCCCATATATAATATGGCACCTCAATTATCAGCGATCACCATCGCTTCCCCATAATACGATGGAAGTAACAACACAATTAATTGGGACAGGGCCTATTGTCAGATTTATACCAGTGCCTTATCTGCGCTGTCTTATTGAACGTGGCAAATTCAGATAATTACTAGGAGGTCGTATCTACTGATTCAGATAATGGAAAGTGTAGAATAGGTTACTTTTTAGTTTTAAACATGACACAATATAGTGCCATACTAAAAAAAAACAAAATGCCAACTGTTTAAAATCCGCGATTTACAATAAACTTTGAAATAATGCAAACAGATATAATTATCCAGAAAATAGATTGGTTATCTTGCTGCTGTTAGCGTATATTTTTGGTTAAGTTATAGAAAGAACTTTTCTGAACGAAAGATGATGATATAGACATATAGATATACTAGCTTAATACTTTTATATTTACCAACGATTTCCAAAGGCCCAGTTTATTAATAGATACTTTTCTGAAAAAAATCTTTAGAAGAAATTTATAAAAATCCTTCTCTACAAAACACAAGCTCTGGCGTCCTCTACTGGTTGGCATTCTACGCAGTAACAGACAAAAATCCTCGCATACGCACGCAACCGTGGCACGCACAAAAGTTGGCCGCCGTGACGTATGTATCTGCCAAAGTTAAACTATCCTAATTGAAAAGACCAAGATACTCTTATTGCAAAATATAAACTGTTTGTAGTTTTAATACTTAAAAAAAGCTTCAAAACGATTCTCCTCCCCAAACAAGTATTAACTTTCGTTTTGCTACGTATCTTGGATTGAACCATGTATCCACCAAACCACTCTGTATAGTCTATAGATCTAAAGCGAGCGCAAGTGACATAAAAACAAAAACCCCAAAGTATCCAGCAGCCTACCTCCAGCATCCAGACATAAAAGATCCTAACACGGATAAGACTTGCAGAGAATCGAACGGGGACCGAATTGCCCCATTCCACGTGAGATCGCCTGATACCGATGCGACGGTAGATATCTTTACACGAGCCGCTTTACAAGGCCGTGGTGTCCTGTCCGTGATTATTGAATGGGGGAAACTATCAATAGACGAAAGTGGATTTATTTGGGCACTATCGGCTACTGAATTCTCTCAGCCATTTTTTATTTCCAAAAACACTTGAGTACTAAAGCTTCGAACTAGGTGATCCCGTGACTAGAATGTTATGTGAGTGCGGCATGGTCAGAACCACATTGAATGTTAAAGCGTTTAGTTATTTGTACACTTTTTACTGTTCAATAATAACTATTGCTGATCGTGTGACTCAACTTTTAACTTCACACGCAAAATAAGCGTGGGTCCTTGAATTAGCTTATAGCCTTGGTAGCTATAGCATCCTAGAATTTATTTTTGTAAAAATAAAGTCCCCATTGATTAACATAGCACCACAGAGCTTGTTGTTACTATTTCTCAGTTAACTTGCAACATAAAAAAATATACTTTATTCTAAAATAAAGAATATATTGCACAAAGGTACAATATGACACTGATCCTTTTATATCGTCTAAAGAATATTTCACAGTTGGCTTTCGCAGACATATAGAGAGACATAAGTTTATAATCCAGACGCATTGGACTTATTGAAGTTTCTCCACGCACCATTGGCAGGGGTGGGAGAATTTCATTCACATGGCTTTTGTACGTCCCTGTATTATTCTATCGTTTTTATTTCATGCATGCATTTGCAATTTCTGATGCTATATTCAGAGGTGCCATATATGCTTGAATGTTATGTTGTAATTTGATTAGCTGTATTTTTTTTTTACTTGCATTTCACATTTTCATCAGAATTTTCTACTATTAAAGATGGCCATGCTTTAAGTTTGGATGCTGAATTCATACATCAAAGTGGCTTTACTAAGGCTACAAACGTGTGCATTTTGGCATTTATAAAATGTATGTAAAATACGATTGCCTGCAATTTCTCACATAAAAGAAAACCAACACAATTGAGTCATGCAAGCACCACATTAAAACTACGGGAACTAGAAAAAGAGACAAAACTCGCTTTTGATATGTAGAAAAATTTATGACTGGGGTGGACCTCCCCATTGAGCAATCTAATGGCAAATCTATAGAGGCGCCATCGTACACCATAAGACTGTTAAATGAAGCATGAAATTAGGGGGTTTTGCTGTGGCCAGTGGAGTTAATAAAACTATACATCCATGGGACTTCTTTGATGCGATGGCTTATTGAATAGAATGGAGTTTGCTTCGTCAGCGCGCATTAGAAAGGCGGATAAAGTCGGGAGATATAAAACAGATATCAAATAGTGAATTGAAAAGGAATTTATTTTTGATCTGACCTCTGTATGTAGGAAGTTTTATTATGTTTCCTATTATGAATAGTTTATGTTGAGAGATCCGGATCTTATTCTTGATTAGCATATGGTTTATTCGTCGTGGTATTTATGCCGCAGTTCTTTCATACCTGTTTTATTTCATCAAGATATGCCAGAATCGAGACCTCATATCGACAACAAGTCAGCATTGACACCAACTACACCACACAAAAGAGTTCGGCTGTAGTAACATTACCTAATTAGCTCCATATACAGTTTTTTATCACGCAACCCTCAAGCATCGCAAGTATGCCAGGTTTGCATGCCAATTTACCTGAAAGCCTACACCTGGTATAGGTAGATGTTGAAGCGATCCTCTCCTGAGTTCACTAGACTATAATAATTAACGCTCCGCTGTTGCTTTCGTGGAAATTCGCCTTTAAGCCAACTCAGTGTTAGGTGGAGTTGAGGTTTGCGCTGCTCAATCACGGAGTAAGGTGAGTTTCACGCGTCTTTAACGAAGGGAATGTACTAACTGCAGTTGCAAAATACTTTGTGTTGAGTCATATGTGGTGTAAGTTCCCTAAATACGCACCCACCTCCTGTTGTAAAATTCACCTATGAGATTACATTAAGAGGATAACAGCATCTTCTTGTCTATTATCTGCTAAGAGTGGAGTCTATTACAGTTTCTGCATTACTGGTTGATTAGACCAGTATTTGCGATACCCATGATTAGCAGTACCTAGATGGGTTAGTTACGAGCTGATGTACTGAATGCCCATAATATTTTGCCGCACTGTCCAGCCTATTATTGTTCCACCCTAGAGCAAATGTCTCTTCTCATACAGAGAATGCTTGACTGTCGGACGGTCCTTGGCTTATTAATCGAATAAAAAAAGAACCAAAACGTAAAATTAGATTGGCAAGTATAAAGTCGCCTAGCTTACACCCCCGATTTTTTAAAGACCATTTCCAGAAAACCGTTAAAGATATAAATTATGTCAAAAATGTATCGGGAATGGATGGATGGATGTTTAAGGTTCCAAATTCTTTTTTGTTGTTTTTTTTGTTGTTGTTGTTAGATTGATAGATGAGCAGTGCTCCTTTTAGTTAGATATTAACCAGTATGTATTGCGAATTTCATAATGGACAAAAACAGCGAACAAAGACTGTCTTAAATTTTGCATCGCCAATGGAATTTCGTGTTCAGAGTCACTGAAAATGTCGAGATGTGATGGAAGATTTGCCTCGCTCTTTTAGGCCCTCAACGTCTTCAACTGAAGTGAACATCACAAAAGTGACTGAAATACCTCATTCAAGTTTAAGAGATAGCCGCTGAAACCTCTGTGTCTCACAAGTCGATCCGTACCCAATAATCACTTGGGTATGAAACACCCCAAAATACCTGAATTTTCTCCAAAACTCAATCGCATAAAAGTCGCTGAGGACATGCTGGAACGATTCAATTCCGACCCAACACGCATGAAACGCATTGTTATTGGTGACGAGATGAACCTTTACGAGTTTGACATGCAAACTAGTCAACAAGCTTCGGACTGGTGCCTTCCAACTGAACCGAAACCGACATAAAGGAGAATTCGCTGTGAGACCTGAACTCAACTCGAGGCGTAAGTCTATCGTTTCTGATGGAGCATAATTTGAAGGCAATAAAATTTAGTTTGGATGAATAACTAACATTTTGTGTGTTATTGATCTTTTCCCGGTACTTTCCTGACAGTGTATTACAATAATACAGGACTTCAAAATGTATAAGTTCAAACTGGTCCGGGCAATAATATACGGCGTTAAAGGCTTTCATACAGAACCGACAGCTCCTTCGTACGCATTCAATTATTACTGACAACGAAACTTTCTTCGAAAACGTTTTAAGTGTCAACAGATATAAGGGAAACTTTGTTTCCTACGATACAAAGCTAGCCGGTAAGTTTTCGTGTCTGCTTTCCAACTGGAAGAATAATTCCTAATGTGATGTCTGCTAAGTAATATAAAACTTAACGATAATAATTGATACATTGCACTTAGGAACGTACTCTTTTCAATAAAGATTCCTATTAGTATAGATAGAAATAAGATCCGTGTGACACGGATCTGTTTTTTTACTAATAGGAATGTTTTCCAATAGTGTAAGTACGGCCCTACTTTATCTAGACGCATTGTTACAGACAATAAAGATTAAGGGTATAGGTATCCCTAAATCCATTATAACATCTAATCGCAGAATTCAAGTCACACCGTTCAAAAGAATTTCAATTAAACCAAAGAGGGTACCTCGAATTGATTGCGGATAAAAAAAATGATCGTCGTTTCACGCACTGCATGAGAATCGGGAGAAACCATTAAATCACTTGACGCCGCAGAACCTATTTAAAATGGCGATTTTTTAACCCACCCCATTCTTGAGCTCTTGAAAATGCACGTTAATTCTGTGCCAGGGTGACCAAGAATGTAGGGAAAAAACGATTTTAATAATAAAAATACAGCTCTCGTTTTGTAATGGCTAGCCTGATTCAGCTGTTCCAATCTTTAATGAAACGTTCCGTTCAGAATCATAATTCAGATATTGTAACGATAAAACTTAAGTAAATAAAATTTTCTGATCGGAAAATGCCTAAAAAGCTAGAAACTGTTTTTTTTTTCAAATACATATCTCGCATAATTTCAGCTACAGAAAGGTTGCTAAAATATGTATGTAACTACCTATTTAAGTTTGTTTGTTGTCCTGAAACCAATCAAAAAACCATGAACACCGCATTTTTCCACCGATCAAAAAGTTCCAGTGATCCCTACAATTTCTTTTTTAAATGCTGATTTTATCCCTACTTATTGGGTGTTCAGACTTCGCAGGCATTCTTAATTTATTGACATGTATGCACCTTGAGATGTTCTTAACTCCCGATGAGTTGGCAATTTAAACACAACGTCTTACTTAACCACGCTAAAAATAAACCAAGACAAAAGAAAATGCATGGAATTTTAAACGGATAAACCGTAACCAAACGCATCAAGAATCATAGGATGTGTTATCTCGCACATGTCCACAGACGACGAAAACCACACCTACTACATGCAGCAATGCAGTACAAGGCAAACTCCAAAAAAATCGGACGACCTATTTACACTTGGAATGACAACCTGAAACAAGACATGACTTACTTCAACAAGAAAAAAAACTTCTGGTTGGACACGGCTGAAGAACGAGATAAGATCAAAAAGGCTGCTAGCGATATATACAGGATAGTAGCAAGACCGCAGATGAAGATATGGGAACAACACAGCATAGCAGCGACCGGCTGCGACGTCGTTAAAAGATGCCCTCCCATAGACAAATATTACCCCCCCCCCCTCCACTAGTCCAATGCAAATTTTAGGGTGCATTACTCGATTGGCTCTCACACTCCTATCCTATCCTAAGGGCACGTGTTCCCTACCATTACAGTGCCCCCCGGTCTATTCCATGATATGCAATGGTCTTGGTAGCACCATGAAACATGAGGCTTCAGGGGCTAGTGCAAATCTTGGGGTTCATTCGATTAATCGAGTTTGGTCAAACCACGCTGGGGTCGGTGCATTTCATTCATTCATTCAACGTCTTAATTATGCCAATATGTCACTGACATTTTTTTTATATCAGATACCTACTGAAAAATTTAGTTTAAATTGACGCCCCCAAGCAATAAGTCGGTAATCGAAAAGATGTAAAGATGTTTTTGTTGAATATTTTTTCAACGAGTCGACGTATTGAGCTCATTGATACATCAAACGAAGGCTATTTTAAAAAAGGTACAAAACATTACAATACGGACTTTTCCGATGTCAATTCTAATCTTAAAGACGCTACGTAATTTTTTATAACGGTGTTATTGTGGTTATTTTAAACTGAGACCGGTTACGGATACCGGGTTATTGATACTGTTAAGTATTGTTGTTGTCGTCGAAAACGTGACGGAGTACACATATTTGTTAATCAATTTTTAACTTAAAAAAGCTTGTTAGTTCCCATTACGCATTACGGTCTGAACTTACTCAAATTAATTCGAAAATATCAACGTTCTATAATTTACCAACGAACCTCATTCAAGCCTTATTCGGTAGTAGCAACTTACCAAAATTATAATAAAATCACTACTAAAAATGTGACTTAGATGTATCCAAACCCCTATGTCCCGAATTTGATATAACAATAAAAAGTCTATACTAACACATAACCGACTAATTGCTTGGGGGTATCGAAATGTATTTTGGAACTAGGCCTTGTAGACTGTAGACTGGAAGAACATTGTCTATTTGTTAGGCATATGGTACTTGTTGACAGGCCTACACTGTCTTCCCATACCTATTAACACTGTCATTTGAAAACATTGTAATTTAAGTCAATTATTAAAAAAAAAGAGTAACTGTGGAGTTCCTTGCCGGCTGTTCTTCATAGGAAACGACCAATTGGAACTGTGCACCTAGCTTCTGACGTTTCATAAGTGCCCATGTAGGTTTATGTGAAATAAAATCCGTAACTGCCTCGTTGGTTTAGTGGTCGCAAGAGCTACTGCTGAGCATGAGGTCCTGGGTTCGATTCCCAGGTCGGGCAAAGTGCTACTGGGTTTTTCTATCTAGAATTTCTCAGTAGCAGCCCGGAGTTTGGATTTGTACCCGGTTGATGGCAATAGGCACGCCCCATATTACATGGGACTTAAGCTTAACTGGCGAAATGTGGGTGTACTATAGGTACACCTCTGCCTAAATCTTTTGGGATTGCAGGTGTCAAACTAGCTAATATTAGTTCTATAATTTATTCTACACCACTTAGAAAAGTAAGTCTCTTAAAAATAAAGTCAACCTGTTTCCCCCGAAAGGTTATATTGGCAGAGGTGACAGTAGACACACATTTCTCCAGTAACCTATGTATTTAGTCCCATGTAATAGGGGGCAAGCCTATTTTCATCAAGCGGGCACTAATCCAGGCTGTTACTGCATAATCAGCCTATTATGTTCCCACTGCTGGACACATGCATCCTCTCTGTGAGAAGGAGTGAGCCGTAATCCACCACGCAGGCCCAGTGCGGGTTGGTAGATGTCACATGTCTTCGAATTTTTGGTTCTATGACATGCCGCTTTCCTCACGATGTTTTCCTTCGCGTTTTGAAAGCAGTGGTGATGAAATAATTTACACAAAGTAAAGCTGTCTGGGTTCAAACCTACATCCTACAACTCGTAAGTCGCGGCCGTTACCACTGGGCCACCACTGATCTGTTACTGAGGAATTCCTAATGGAAAAAAAACAATATATCTATTCTGTTTAGTTTTTATTTATTAATAACTTAGTAAGTTCTTAGTAGCCGTATTCAAATACTTGGAGATTAACAACATACAATGTGTTATGGAGCACAAGGAGACTGTAAATTTACCTCAAAATGTGGTGTCTGAGTGTGCTTATACTGACGACAGCAAAATAATTATGATTCAGACTGACTCAATTTATAACGCCAGGGTACGCAAGTGAGTTTATTACAGCGTAGTGTATAATTTGTTGTAAGTATCTTCTGGAACTATGTATTTAAAACGATTTTATAGTCTTATCTTTATATGTGAAAAGTCTTTCAGATTTGTAGCATCGCTTGAAAATAGATTTTAAAAATAATAAGAATTACTAAAGCAATTCGTCCTCCTAATATGTTAGGAATTAATCTTAAATATTAATCTTTTCTGGGCTCAACTGCCTCGTTGGTCTAGCGGTCGCAAGAGCTACTGCTGAGCATGAGGTCCTGGGTTCGATTACCAGGTCGGGCAAAGTGTTATTTGGTTTTTCTATCTAGAATTTCTCAGTAGCAGCCCGGAGTCTGGATTTGTGACCCGTTGATGGCAATAGGCTCGCCCCTTATTACATGGGACTTATGCATAACTGGCGAAATGTGGGTGTACTTAAGGTTGGTTGGAGTGTGGGGTGAGACAGGGGGGGTAACCTCACGTGAGCTCTTCAACCTGTATTTACATGAATTGAGCGTTGAACTCAGCAGCAGACCGGTATGGTGCAAAATAGATGGTGCTAGTCAATAATTTAAGCTACGCTGATGACATGGTGCTGCTGGGTCCAACGGCTGGCTCAATCAGAGAGATGCTGACCGTCTGTGAAAGGTATGCGGTGACCCACGGCCTGATATACAATGAACTCAAAAGTGAACACCTGATCTTTGCTGCTCCCGGGAAACACGCGAGTAGATGGTCTGCGTGTGCAATTTAATTATGGCTTCAGAGTGCTGTTGAGGTTGCCCCGGTTCTGCAGCGCATCTAGCATGTTTGCTGTAGCACGAACTGACGACTTTTATGACATCATGAGGAAGAAGGCCGCATCCTTAATGAGCAGAATGAGAGCTAGCAGCAACAGTACTTTGAAAACCCTAGCTGAACAGCACTATGCACCAATACTTAGACACTCTGTCCAGTTACTCGTGGAGCAGGGATGAATAATAGGTACACTTAGTTAATAAATACTAACCCTTGGTACTAAGGTTGTTTTTGTCCAATGAACCAATGTTGTCAAGTTAAATAAATATAAATAAATATCAGGTGCACCTCTGCCTTGCCCTTCTGGGATTACAGGCGTGATATTATGTATTATTCTGGTTGAATGAGTGCAATTCATATTTGTTAAGGGTTTAAAAATCTAAAGACAAAATGCCAATCATAGAATCACACTGTAGGGTAAATGCATTCTTGGCATACAGAGATGGCACGATTAGCGACTAGTATTTGATCACTCACAAACTCATTGCGTGTTGGCGATTTCAGACAAAAAATAAAGTCCAGACTTCCTCACGGTGTTCATTTGGATATAATCCTGGTAACGTGAAGTTATTGCGTGTTCTTTAAAGCTAAAAGTAAACACTCAAATAATTACAGTTCTTACTCGTATTACGGTGCATTTTCCTTGCAGAGTTTTTCTCTATGTTTATTATAAACATAAAGTTTTTATCCGGAAGGCATTTTCTTTGTTACCGTCAGTATATTATGTTTTGCTTAGAAACTGAGGATACGTTTGCTAATTAGCGTAATTTCCATAATGATCAGAATATAACGCTTGTTCAGTTTCATGAAATAACAATCCATAATTTTAATTAATTCAAAGCTTTAACAGTCTATATCATTCCTAAAAGTAGATGCTTTTCTTAATTCACTGTAATAAAGTCTTCAGGGTTGGAAAACAGTGATACGAGAACAACCTCTATGAATAGAAAACCATCATCTCTACAGTGTGCCACTTCGTATAACGTACGTAAGCAATACCAACAAACGATAACCAAATTCGAGTTCTTTCTAAAAGCTTGGTACGCCTCGAAAACTGGCACATGCAAACAAAACTGCGATAGTAAAATCTAGATACCCTGGACTGGCTCTACGCAAAGACCATGGAGTTATAGACAGGATTTTCAAAAGCCAATTACTTTTTAGCGAGATGTTTGCTTACTGCCAGTATTTTGCCCCGGGCGGGCCATGGTCCACAGATTCAACGGGTCCAATAAAACTAATGGTCCCAAAGATTTACTAACAAAGAGTATTATCGAGATATGCCCGGACTAAGGAGTCAGAGAATGAGGTTCTACTTTCTATCGAGATAGCTGATGATACTCTATTTGATTAATTTAATTTAGGTTTTTGTTGGGTTATGTGATGTAGAGATAGTTTTTTTATTGTATTCCGGGACAAAACTATACTAATTTTATAAAGAGGAAAGATATGATTGTTTATTTGTATTGAATAGGCTCCGAAACTACTGGACCGATTTGAAAAATTGTTTTATCATTAGAAGCTGAAATTATGTCTGATAAACATAGGCTACTTTTTTTTTAGAAATCACGCGGACGAAGTCGCGGGCGAAGTGCTAGTTGAATATACGATTACACGGAGATATTGTCAAGCTTTACGTTTTTACAATAAATGTGGATTAAGTTTGGCCCAAAACAGACAAAGAGTTAATTATATTAAGATAAAACCTTTGAAATGCCACCACATCTTTTGTTACTTGACAAAGCTTTGCAGAAAATAATTCAATTTAAAACATCATTCATTTGATTCAAGTACCTACTCGGGGAGGTATTTATGTTGCCAGTTTATGAAATAAGATGGTAATCGGGACATGCCTATTGTAAGAATTGTTATGATTTCACGAGTATTTAAAGAATATGAAATATTAAAACTGTATTTCAAGCGTATTGAATAATAGCTAGACAGTGATATTTAATCATTTAATAATGTATCAATTTAGTTTTTAAATCAATAGATTAGTCCAGTCTTTGGCAGCACATTCTATATCTTTCTTAATCATTGTCACTGCCCGTCAACGTCAGGCACTTTTTATATGTTGTTAATTTTTGCTTAGTGCAACACTTGCCTCCCAGTGGCGAATCGCAGTGGCCTATTTGGAAAACACTGAATCGACCACGTACAGTAGCGCTCATAAGTCCATAAGCAATAGATTGACGCTTCGGTTTCACTTACGACCTTCATCTATAAGTTGTTTCTATACTATAGACACGCACACAAACTCACTTTTTCTGTTATTGATAGTAGTTCATAATTTCAACTAATTTAACTTATGGAATGCTAGCTTAGTCGTTACCGTGCTTGGGTAGGAGCGATTATGGCGAGCCCTGGGTTCGAATATCACCTGCCTGCGCCTGCGGATTAAGCTTGATGTTATTTTCAATTAATATATATTTATAGTTTTTGATATGTTTAATAATACTTTAAATTAACAATTTATTTTTGTTTTAATAAAATTATTTTAAGTGGTTCGATAATCATTCGGATACTTGTTTACATAAAAGTTTGTAGGTAGACCACAGAAAACTAAGTAATTATGTCGATTTCTGTGAGGTAGATGCAATTCGTTACGACTATTGACCTTACTTAACGTTGTTGGTTAGTTACGAATGTTTAAATTTGTCAATTAGCGGTGTTGTGGTAATTATTATTATTAATTATTATAGTATATTTAATTATTATAGTATGTAGTATTTTGATTGGAGATGTCTAATAGTATTTCATTCTTTGTTCTAGAGAAATTCTGTGAGTCTGTGGGTGTATAGGAGATGTGAGGAAGAGGGAATCCTTGCTAGTCGGAGCGCTTATATAGGAAGTAGAAGGCTTATTTAAATAAACCTTCACTTGTTGAATGAATATATGAAACAAATGGTTTCATACCAACCGCACATTTTTCTGAATTATTCAACACGTTATTAAAAACTGTGGACCATGTACTACGCTGATAAGGTTGCATCTCCGAAGCCCAGCAAACAATAACGTAATAAACAAGAACGTTTAAGTTTCAGAATAGTTTATCCATTAAATTGTGCTATATCCGTGATTATTTAATTATAAAAATTTTAAAACTAAAAATTTGTTTCAATACTCTTTTCTTAGAGAAAATGAATACTTAAGCCATCCTCAATATGTAATCTATATTCACTAAAACCAAATAAAATGTGAAATACTTAATGTAAAGAAACTGCCCTACATAACCACTTATTAAAATCACATAATTTGGAAAGTCATGATCGAAGCTTAATGTTTATGGTGAAATAAATGTATTTATCAAATGTTTTGAACATTTCACATGTCAAAATAAAACAAATTCCTTCCAAGTTCCTTGACATAGTATTGCACATCCTATTTGGCTGAGGAAGTTATTCTATATAATCGTAGGGCTTGTCATCTTTATGTAAAATATTAAATCAAATAAATAGGTTATTTTAATTTTTTTTATAACTCGTAACGCATTTTTCATTCCAATAACAACAAAAACAAAAAAGCAGCTTTTTTATATTATTATTATTGCAAACGAAAATATAAATTGGCACTAAAACTGCTTTGCGTCTTATGAGATCAGAACATAAGCCGGCTGCTTCTCAGTCCAACGCTTGGCGCCTACTGTTAGCATCTGCTCATTTTAGATAAAATGGAATTTCAGCAATGCGTTAAACTGGCCAGGCCACGCGGATGATGCGTGTCTAGCAAAAGCGACGGAAATATATGTTTGTTTCGTGTAGTGCGATGCGAGTACGCGGCGATACGTCAGTGAGTGCCGTGCAAAGCTGCTATATTTGTGGTGTGTGTCGTATAAACACATACCGTCGTACCACGAGTTCACTGCAATACCACCCTTAACGTGCCTATTCACTTTTGAACGCTTACTGTACCGTCGAAAGGAAAACAAGAAAAAGTCAGATTTTTGGAATCGTCTCCTCGACGATTTAAAACGTATTAATAACAAATTTTCACGACTTTTCTTGGGTTCTACAGTCCGCCATGTGGATTTTTGTAAAACGTCACCATTAACCTATTGGATTTCCTTCAAAATCCTTCGGTTTGCCATTGAAAGTGAAGGGCATTACGCTGGGCGGTCACCTAAAACCTTACGACATGTAAATCATTAAAATCCTTCCAGACCTCTGGATACTAATAGAGGATAAAAAATGCTACATACATACATGGGGCATAACTATGTACCATACAAATACGTACATACCCCAAAAGATAACCCTTCTTGTAAGTCGGGATCGTTATTTATATTCTTTGACGATTTCTATTTTATTAACAAGTGGCTTTTCCCTGCGGCCTGCGGAAAAATCATTACATTGGTACTACCGTGATTAAAAGTATCCAATCTGTAGACTCACAAAATATATTCCTTTTATTTAAAAAAAAACTTTTGACTCACTACCAAGTTTCTAATATATTTCAATCATGATTCGAAAGACACGTAGCGCCATCTAGCGTCCTAAAGCCATTGTGACTGTCGAAAGTTATTGTTCTTTCTCTCAGGAACAGTACCTTTTTTCTGGATGAAAAGTACTGTATGTCCTTATTTATGACCACGTATATGCAAAAGGACACGGCCGGAATTTGGTTAGAGCTGTGCCCGCACAAAAAATATTTATTAACATTGGCAAAAAAAAAATAGTTTAGCATATTATTTAGGACTCTGTGGTGATACGAGTGACAGCATAATGAATATTTTGTGGTGATTTCTTGTGATTTATTCAAAAATATGATTTGCTGTGTTTCTGGTTATCATATTTGCATTTCTGAGTGACTACGCCTTTCTGCAATAATAATAATAATAATAGTTGTTTATTTCTCCTCACAGTGACAAACTTATTCTATGTTTCACATATTATTTGGGTTTTTTCCCCCCTTTTTTAGCAATGTGAGGAGCTGGTGTCTGAGTTAGGCGTTAAATGCCCGTATTACAAATCACCAGGTCCCCATCCCACGGAAGAACAGGTAGTTTTACTTTTAAAAAAAAATACAAAACAAAACAAAAAAATGGATAGGTACGAGTATCTTACGTTATAATTATGGAGATTTAAGACTAAAACTTAAGTTATTAAACTTTTGGGGGTAGAAGTTAAAAAGACACAAACAAAAAGTTAAAAAGTTATCTGTGTGTATGTGTGTGAATAATGTCAGTGTGTAGTGTTGAGTGTCAGGTGTAGTGTGCCGACGTGTACGTGAGAGGGTTTTGGTGCAAGTTAAAAGTGTGTCTATGAGAGTGAATAATGTTAGTGTGTAGTGTTGAGTGTCAGGTGTAGTGTGCCGACGTGTACGTGAGAGGGTTTTGGTGCAAGTTAAAAACTTATGTCGTAGTAATTTAATTTGAATGAAGTAGACTTTCTGTAAAATGATAATCCAATTTTTTTAACCAGTCCGTAACCAAAGGCTTACATTTGGTTTTTGGCAAGGGATATAGCGTTAAGGCTCGATTTACCTTATTGTATAAATTTGAACCCTGGTAGCAAAAAAATCGATGTGCAAACTTAGTTTTGAATGACGATGAAGAGCATACTGTATGTAATAACAATGCCTTTAACTCGCATCTCGGACCACTCTGATTTTTCCTGGTTTCCAATGGAGATCTTGAACTGAATTTGGATCTTGAAATTGATTCTATTGCTTTTTTATTATTATTTAATAAAAAAAATGCATGAAATTTATTTGTTTACTGTCCAGCTTTTATTTTTATTTGTATTATATTATCATTGAGACTTGGCTAGCTGGATCACTTCACCGTTTATTACAAACATTATCTTTTTATACCATTTTATTGGACCTAACTTAAACAAATGAATAAATGACTTATGACTTATGACGTTCTTTAAACTGGCATAGCAAATGAAGTGGAATTCAATCTGCTGGAATACAATTAATTACTCCGTGATCGACAGGTTTCAATAAATTTTTTGCTGTCATCAGATTTCGAAAGGGTCTTCACCAAGTTTTACGATGAACAAAATGATACAGGGCTATGGAACACAATAAGAGCTTCATTATACATTTTGTTTTATTTGTGTTAATTTATGGGCTTTTAAGGGGTCCTATCTCCTTTACTGTTTATAAAACGTTAAAGGAAAAATGTGTAAAAAAAATAAGCAGCGCATCAAGTCTCGAATAGCTTGAACTAAAAATGCTTGATTTGAACCTTCGGTTTGTCAACGGGCAAAGTACACATGGAAATTTGTGTAGGTACTTACTTAAAAGTAAATTACACAGAAGAAGGGTCATCATGTGGCTAAAAACTTGTACAATCACTGAGCAAAACAGCCAAATTTAACGTTTAACCTGACAAACGATCGCCTACTAGAAGCTGTTTGTATGTAAGCGCTACATGATTGCATTTTTTTAATGAACAATGGGTGGTTTAATACATTTTTCGGGTTAATTATGATTCTAGCTCAAAGCCAAACATTACTTACAAAGTTAGCAAACCAAAAACCTTCAAAAAGAAATAAAACTACCCCTTTCACAGTCCTTTCATCAAGAATTTCTACAAAAGACATCCTAAAAATCTCTCAAATGCTTTTACATGCAACTCAGCGTTTTCACCATCCGTGGCACGGAGTTCGTCGTTCATAATGAATGAGTGAATGAATGAAGGAATCTCAAGGAGTGCTCGTTCTTTCTGCGGTAGTCTACGTCTTGCGGAGACAAGACATGATAAAACACTTAATGCAACACCTCACAGTGGTTTAGGATTAGATTTTGCAGGGTTTATAAATACCAGATGTTTTAAATTTAATGGCCCTTTCGTGATGGACAATTAAAATTATAATTTGTCAAAGTCAAATCATTTATTTCAAATAGGCACATAAAATGCATTTTTGAACGTCAACATTTACAAAAATATAGAATTGGTTCTATTTGCCCCTTCCAAAAGGTAGTTTCGTGTGGAGAAGAAGAAACGAGAATCTCTTTCATTACTCATTATCATTAACTCATATACATAAATTATTTAATTATATAAGGAGACGATGCGCCTAGAATAAAATTACTATACCGCAATAAGTAAATAGAATTAAATATCTTCATCATATAAATATCAAAACAAATTTTAAAAGTATCAAAAGAATTTTCAACATACTGCCTGAGCCACACATTTCTATAAATCGTAAAAGCAACTAAAATATTTGATAAAATGTCTGTCATGTATCCGTTTTGAACGTTCTAACTAAAACTATTGGAGGCAACGGTGAGCTAGATACGAGTAGCTCCTCATTTTTATTGAAAACGAGAAATGCCCAGGAATTGAAGGTAGCCATTATGAAAGGTGTGTTACAAATCTGTGTCAGTTTGGAATAAAATGCACCTTTTTTAGGTGTTTTCATGTAAATCATATCTATTTTGCCCGTAATTTATTTTGTTTAATTGATTGATTGTGATTTATTATATTTTATTGCATAAGGACCAATCCGCACTGAGCCCGCGTGGTGGATAATGGCTCACTCCCTCTCATAGAGAGGAGGCCTGTGTCCCAGCAGTGGGATCGTTATAGGCTGATTAGGCTATACTATGCAATGCATAATGGAAAAAAAATTAAATATCATGATACCGCCTAAAAAGGTGCATTTTACACCTTAAAGATTTTTCTTTTGTACCTACCTATTTTCATGGATACCCGTTGCCAGACTCTTAGTATTTAATAGAATAAAGCAAAGTAAACTGCAACCGCAAGAGATTGTAAAAGAATTTAAGTGCACATTATACTTAAATACGAAATAAACTCGACTGTAATGCAGTGCACAAAATGGTTAATACGGCCACAATTAGTCGGCATTTACTTTATCACCACTAAAACTTTTAAACATATGTATAATAATGGTGTATAATTACAGTGAAATTGTTGCGATTTGGACGATTTAACCAAAGTTACTTGGTTATATTAATAGTGGACACTGGCCTCTCAACACGTCTATTAATAATTAATAGGTTTGTAGGAATTGCTGCTGAATCGAGGCGGCGGCGTGGACAAAGATTTGCTTGAAGGAGTTTGGGGGGAGATCTTTGCCCAGCAGAGGTACAGCATACGATAAACAAAAAAACTCTATGCCTAAATTGCAGAATTCTGCCAAGAGAAGTCAGAAAAAATCAAAGTGATAACGTCGATTCGTTCTTCTGTAACATTTTCAGTGTCTCCGAATACAAAATTCCATTGGCGATGCAAAATTTAAGACAAAGTTTTTGTTCGATGTTTTCGTCCATTAGAA
Source organism: Dasypolia templi (assembly GCA_963555695.1). NCBI lineage: Eukaryota > Metazoa > Arthropoda > Insecta > Lepidoptera > Noctuidae > Dasypolia > Dasypolia templi. Next base: position 25,748,672 of record OY743143.1, on the reverse strand, counting down.
AATTCGGTAAACTAAAAACGGCACTGTATTTGATCTAAATATCAAATGCTACTCAAACTACACGCCAAAATGAAAAACAGTTGTGCCAATCTAACAAAAAGAATTTGGAACCATAAACATATCATCTATTCCCGATACAGTTTTGACAGAATGTATATACTACCGTGATTTTTTCCACATATCCAAAAACAACCATTAAGTTGAGACACTTGACTGGAACAAAAATTTGCACTTTAAAGCTTAATATTTCAGAAACGGATCCCTTAATCGAAAATTGTTGCTGCGGAACGACGGCGGTCAGACGGACAGACGGAAGGACGGACAAGGCGAAACTATGAGGGTTCCTTGTTGACTTTGGAACCCTAAAAGATTAAAAAAATAACACTTTCACTTAAATAATAAAAAATAATACTTTTACTACAATTGCAAAATTTACGAATGTAATACAATGTACGTTCAAAAATACAAATTCTCAAAAACACGAAACATAACACCCACATTACTCAAAACTAATTAACGTCCTGAAAGCGAAACCGCAAAACAGTCAATATCAATTACCCGAATCTGATAATACTTACTAACACCTACAGCACACAAATTATATAACCTTCAGTTTAATAACCATCAGTACAGTTTTTTCTCTGGCACTTTCATTCCACTTTTGTTCCTCTATCTTATAAAAGTTGCATTGAGCGGAACAGGAAAATTAATTCCAGACAATGCGACGTACGAAACAAGTCTCTGTGGGCTTTACGTAGGTATTTACGGGGCTGCTTTGATATTTGACTCGATTTTGTGGTAAAGACTTGTGGGATATTTTTTACTAGTAAAATGGTGCACCTAGGTTTTAAACAATTTTGGAAGTTGTATAACGAGGAAACTGTAACTGACATTCAGTTGCAGTTTTCACTTTATTACTTCTTGTATTGGTTGTCGTTTTTGCTGGACACATCTGCCGTATGTTAGATGGCCAATGGGCCAGACTCACGACCATAGCAGACCCAGACGGAAATGTCGGGAAGTGCTGGACTCCTGCAACAAGAACTGGTCCTTGAAAAAGAGTTGGAAGCCTGTGCCCTGCAGTGGGACATCATAGACTTAATAATAAAAATAATCGTTGTCAAAGAGCGGATGTAATTTTTCTTCTCTAGAATAGACACATAAAAAGTCACCAATGTTAATTACACCTGTACGAATAAAAATACAACGCTTTAGAGATAAATAAGCTTATTTTACGCCCGAAAGAAACATTTCCACACTTACAGCTAACAATAACACCAGTACAACAATCAATCTACCTGCTAATCTAAAAGACTGTGACATAGGTCACATTGAAAACGAATGATTCTTAGAAATATTTAAACAGGCAAGTCGTCCCATTGTGCTGGGATTGGATGTCGAAAATTGCCTATTACCAGCCCCTGAGCACGGCAGTATTGCCTCTTTATCCAATTTATCGTTCTACTTTACTATTTCTTCAGACAATTGCGATTTATATTTGCGAGAAAGTCTTTGAATGTGAACGAGAGGAGTATATCGTTCAGTTCAACGCTGAATAAAGTTTAGATATTTCCAATGCTAGGTGTACCTACAAAACTTTATTTCCATATGTGTTCTGTAAGTATGCGTTAGAGAAGTTGATAGAAATAATGTAGAAATTGTACTTTTCACTGTTTTAAATTCAAACAGAGCAATAGTGGCCCAGTGGTAACGGCCGCGACTTACGAGTTGTAAGGTTGTTGTTTTTGGTCGTAGGTTCGAACCCAAACAGGCGCTTTACTTTGTGTTAATTATTCTATCATCACTGCTCTCAAAACGGTGAAGGGAAACATCGTGGGGAAACAGGCATGTCTTAGAACCAAAAAATCGAAGACATGTGACATCTGCCAACCCGCACTGGGTCCGCGTGGTTGATTACGGCCCACTCCCTCTCTCAGAGAGGAGGCCTGTGTCCCAGCAGTGGGAACATAATAGGCTGATTATGCATACTGTTATAAATAATTGTATGCCTATATTGAGACAACTAGCACTCAGATGCTGAATTTGTGCGACACGGTTTTGCCTGCAGCCGACTATAACATAGACCCTAATTACATTTCCATCTCAAATTTTTCTCACCCTCTAAAGATCATACTAGATATTGCATTTACATTTCCTCATCTCCCAAGCTCTCAAACCCCACCTGATATTTTCACCACTATTATTCTTCATAATTCACATTAGGCGTACACTGCGTTAGCAATAAGACGGTTCGCGCATTTAATTTCGTCCGACCATATATTTTAAAACGTGCTTTGCAACTACATTTTACGTGGAAGGGAGGCATATATTGCGGTGGTTAAACGACTAGATTGTTTTATTGCACTCATTATAAGGGAATCTGCTAGATGGTATTAATTTGGGAGGGAACTTTAAGGTCGAAAATTATTTTGTAAGAAACGCTTGATCACAATATATAATGCCTTCAAATTGGGTTTAATTACTCGTGTAAATAACGGCTCACCTTTCGAGGGGAGAGGTGATTATGGAGCTCGTAAACGATGGGATTGTAACCTGTCGCTGCTTATATCTAAATTATGGGGTTATTAGTAGGTAGATGTGCTGTCTCAATGCTGCTATTGTTTTAAACGTGTTTGTGTAAGATAGCAGCCTCATAGGTTAATATGAAAGGTGAAACTTACTGTTTCTAGCAAATGGGTTTTAGCTTAGAAAAACAAAGCCGATAATTTAATTTCATGAAGAGTTACTACAAACCTCAAACAGTATCCTATAAAATTAATCATTTAAAAGTTCGCATGACACGACTAATTAACACAGGCCGCTTAATTGATAAAAAAAGATAACAACACTGCAGAGAATAACCAAAATTCACTTGAAGCTGCCCATAAAAATCTATGCTCCTTTCAAAACTCCCAATTAATACATTCTCACCAAACTTTAAGTGGAAATCCTTTATAAGGAATTCGCAACAGTCGATAATTGACACGTCTACGAAGGTTTAATCTGCCCCCAAGACCCGCCGCTAAGATCTCGACAACTTCTGATATTTCACACACGAATTTCTCCGAGTTAGTTGACTGAGATTACTGTGGAGTGGCGTAAATTTATTTATTTGTACGGTTTTGAATGAAGGTCGATGTTTCACTGTGGTAATGAAAAGTTTGATTACTTAACTGATGGAAAAGTGACTGAATAAATCACACATTAATTTATTGCACAACTTGTGCTTCACTATATTTAAGAATTGAAGTACCAAAATAGTAATGTATGTAATTTAATAGCTTTTAATGAAATAAAAGAAAACATACTTGAAATAGGCTCATGATATTGGCGAAGGAGTTGACAGTAGTTAAGGTAGGTATAACTTCATCTCCCCCCCGGTGGGTTTCCGCATTGGCGGGGGGTCTCAGTAACCGTGGCTTCGACACCCACGGTAAAGCTAAGAGGAACCCGAGGAGGGGCCGCTCGTCAGGGCTTTTGGCGAAAAGCCGACGACATAACGGCCAAGGTTGCGGTGCCGCTTGGACACCTCACTTGCGCCATCGCAACTGAGGCCGCAGCGGGAGAGGAGTGCCGGTATTGCGGTGCGCCGCTCTCCCTACCTTCTGCGGTCTTAACGGGGTCGCCACCGTTTGATGGCGCACGCGGTGGGGCAACAGGGGAAGAGGAGTGTCGGTATGTTGTTTGTCACTCTCCCTATCCTCTGCGGCCCACCGAGGCAGGCCAGCACCAGTCGGGGTTGCGGAAGAATCATATGTTCCCGCGACCGCCACGTAGGTGTGAGATGGAACACTGGGGTGGTTTTTAGTCAGTAAGGACTGACAGACCACCATGAGGATTTTCCACCCCGAAACAAAAAAACAAAACTTAATCTGAAAAACCCTTTATATGCGAAATAATAGTAACAGATTTTTACCAACGCAACGGTTGTTTTCATCCCCATATTTGTAGTCTGAAACCATTAACGTTCGTATCAGAAAAACGAATTCTACCCGAGAGATGTTTTTCTTTTCCTATAGTGGTATAAAACCTTTTACTATCGCGTTGCTACCGCTGTCACACAGCCGTGAGGCTTAGCGAAGAACATTAGTCAGATACGGCAGTAGATACGTTCTCCTTTACCAAAAATATTTCAGTTCACAGAATCTCTGCCCGCAAATTGGATGCACTGCCAATCTTGACTTCGCCGAACATGTCGGATAGAGCCTCTCAGTGGCCAATTCACTGCGGGGCGACTGTAAGCTCCAATACTATGAAATGTAATTAACTCAGGTAAATCGGATTGGGTGAAAGTTTTCGCACGATAACTGGAGCGGAATTGTGCCCCGCCTGCCTCCCCGCGGCTTAAAACTGCGTAAGGAGGTTTCAACGTCATTAAAATTTAAATACTTTTCTGATGTTTGCTCACACGGTTTGTGTTTGTAAGCAGTTTAGTTTTTAGTTTGTTAAACTAATGCTATTCGGTCACTGAGCATTTGCGAGCTTTGACGCCTATAGCTCACCATCAGAAGTGAGGAACGGAATACTGTATTAAGGGAATTAAAACTAAATTTATTTTAGGTTTTCACCGTAGTGCAGGTTAATAAGGATTATGACTCCATTGTCATTATAATGACAACCTTCCTCACCCCAAAACGTCATTTTAAACATGACAATTTCGTCTACCATTTTGAACCAGTGACAAAGCGACACCATTTACGCGGTTCTATTGTGCTGTTAAATTATAAGGCAGGTCGGCAGCCCCCATAGTTGTCACCGCAATAATATAAAAAGCAAGAGATAAAAATAAGGAAAATTGTTATCATAACGTTCCGCGGTGTAAGGTGACTGTTGATGTTGTTATGCTGAATGAGCCAAGGCATTTTTATTAACTCGGTGTTTGTTTTTTTCAATTTTTTATTTATTTTGTCAATCAGCTCGTCTGTTTGACGTTTTAAATAAAAAAGAAAGGTGCCCAGCAATAATTAATGTGTACTATTGTTTTTTCATTAGCCATCCCCCGACGCGAAGTTGCTTTGATCAAAATATTACCTACAACCTTTATTAAGCTTAAAAGGCCATTTTTTTTTTTTTTTCTTTGTAGATTTTTTTGTTTGGGTCGGGGGTTTTTAAATTTTAAATTTAACTTTAGGCTTTCGACACTACTAGTAAAGATGACATAAACGGCTGTAGTGCGTTATTTGATCACACTTATGATTTCAGGTTTAATTAAAAAGTAAAAGCGTTTTAGGTGATCAAATAATAAACTACGTAGGTACGTATTACAATCAAATGCCTGTCCTAAGTCAACATTTTCATGTTTAGCAAAAAGTAACAAAGCAGATTATTTATGAGTCACTGCTATTTTAGCAACCTATCTTTTATTAAAATCATTCATTTCACCCACTAGTTTTTTTCCACTAAGTTTTCAACCTTAACAATAACTTTTATGTGTTTAATTATTTGAATGTCGTGATGGCACAGTGATTGCGGCCTCGCTTCTCATTAACGAGGTTGTAGTTTCGAATTCGGGCAGGTATTAATGTAACTTTTTAAATTCACATGTACTTTCTAATTTTATCTTAGACATTACTAACGTCGGTGAAAGAAAAATTCGTGAGGCAACCTGGACTTTTTAGTCAACATAAGTCTGAAATCGCGAACCCGTCATGAGCAAGCGTGGTTATCTCGTGCCTTATCAGTATGAGAAGAGGCTTTTGCACTGCAGTGGGACAGTAAAAGGCTGAAATTATTTATTTGCTTTTTATTTAATTCATTGAAAGGTTACTAAGTATTATTAAATCCAGAACGTCGCATCTAACATACCGCCATCCACGAAGTTAAGTTGTAGTCTTCGGCTGATAAAATGCAAATTCGCAAAAATTCCGCGGAAGTTTTCTTATTACTCGTGCTAATAAACGATCTCTTCGCGGCGGTTTATATATCCCTGTGCGATTGTTCCGACCAACTTTTAATGTATAGCTATATCTCGGTTCTGATCTTAGAAATTGTGACCTGTGTAAAAAAAACCGTAACTTGTTTCATTAGGCGAGAGAGGCACAATCTTTTTTGACTAAGTAATTTAAGATACGACTCAGTTACAGTGAAGGAAAATATTTTTAGAAAGTCGTGAATTGTTAGTTAAATATAGACATACTTTTGCTAGTGATAAGAGATCGAATCTTCTCTGTTTGAGAAGAGACCTTTTGATTAGACTGGTAATCCCAATTTTCTGAAGAAGTTCACAACTAAGTACCTACTTTAAACAGACCTAACGATGACGCACTTTTATTTTTCGTAGCTTCAAGTTATGGTAGCCAAGAACGCAGGTAGTTTTAACCAAATGGGCTTCGTAAGCATAACGTAAAGTACATGTACCAGGTAAGCTTTTCTGAGGGACCGGGAGTAATGTTTAGGAGGCTGACTTGTAATAAAGGTTAATAACCCCGAAGCTTTTGCAAGGGTAATTTTATTCTTGCCACTACCGCAGACTGGCGAGTGTGGAAAAGTTATTGTTCTGTTCACCTTTTTTAGGGTTCCGTGGTCAATAAGGAACCTTAATAGTTTCGCTTTGTCCGTCCGTCTGTTCGTAGCTTTGCTCAGACTCTTAATACTAGATAGCTGTAATTTGGCATTGATAGACATATTATATAAGTCATGCCACAAAGTCGTAAAAATTCATCTAAAAAAAAAATATTGAATGCGTAAAGTAGGGATGATTTTTTTTTTCTCGTCTATCCCATGGTGTGGCATAATCAGCCTATTATGTTCCCACTGCTGGGACACAGACCTCCTCTCTGTGAGAGGGAGTGAGCCGTAATCCCCCACGCAGGCCCAGTGCGGGTTGGTAGATGTCACATGTCTTCCAATTTCTGTTTTAGAAGCAAAATAGAGCAGTGGTGATGAATTAATTCACACAAATTAAAGCGCCTGTCTGGGTTCGAACCTACGACCTACAACTCGTAAGTCACGACCACTGGGCACCACTGCCCATGGTGAGGGGTGTCGTTGAAATGGTCGTTATACAGTTGTTGCCACTGTTTTTTTGTTACGGTTTAAGTAATACAAGCGTGTTTTTTAAAATTATAAAGCACCTTTATTTACCTTTATTATAAAGTACTTTACCCAACACCAGGGACATCAAAATACCTTCATAAAGGTTACAGAATTATAAGTATTACATATTGAATTTGTAACAGAATCAAATATGTAACACTTATAAATGTGTTAACCTAAAACACTTACAAAAGTGTAACAATAGTATATCTATAACCGATGTAAAAGTGTTAACAATGTTAATAATAATTAGAACCGGCGTTGTTAAAATTGCCGCCATCCTGACTGGATTGCTGGCTATTTTGGCATCACCGCGTCTGCCTGTCCGCCGCGCGTGGTTGCGTTACCGTGCAATTATACCTAAAACTGTTTATTTCTGTTACACATATTAACGCATATAAAATGTTACACTTTGGTACTGTTACATTATTGTATCTGTTACATTTAGAAAGGTTTCTCTTTTAAAATAGTTTTAAAAACACTGTTAGTAACACACAATACGGTTACAGTTTGAGTACCTGCCCAACACTGCCGTGCCTGCATGTCTCAGGGTCGAAATATACCTCAACATCAACTGAATGATTTGCAGGTACTTCATTGTGCCACAACTTTTAAAAGATATTACGCATATTTATAGGTACAACTTATTCGTTCTTGGCTTTGGCAGCACCCCTATGTGTCGTAAAAGACAGTAAAGAGATTATACCAAAGGATGGGCGGTTACTTCTGGCTGTTCCTGAAACATCATAGCGTGATGTTTCCTTGCTAAGCCCATGATTATGTCTGGAACCCTCCTTGCTTTATGTTGAAGACTTAGATGTAATGCGCTCTTGTATCTAATGGCCTCCTTTTGCTAAGGTACTTACCTTATTTACTGTGAGGATATAAATAGAGTGTTACTCGTACATATGATATGAAAATAGCTCTATTATGTATCAAAAATATCAAATGATTAAAAACAAAAATAACAATAGAAACTGTAAAATAACTTTACTTTCGGAAGTCGGTGTCTTTGGTTTTGTATTTTCGTTTTGTGCCATCGACTACCGAAATTAAAGTTTTTTTTTTTTTTTGAAGTCGGTAATTTTTCGTTTTATAATAATTTATTTATTTATCACTTTTTAGTTGTGCTACCAGCCCTACGCAAATACGTATACCACTACTTGCTATGTAAAATTGTAAATAACAGTGAATGGAAGCTATTGTTACATCATGAATACACACAAGTGGCAAAATACGTGTTATTGAAACCAACAGAAACACTACTCAAGCAAAGTAAATCAAATGTATATGAGACCACTCCTGAAAAATACCCATTAAAAAGGAATTTTCGAAATCGATCCACAATGGCCGGAGACATCGCGTAACAAACATACAAAAAAAAACAAACAGACGACTTGAGAACCTGTTTCTTCTGAAAGTTGGGACAACATAGATTTATCTGCGAATATGACGCCAAAAATCTAGCATAATGTTAGTTTCAAAATGTACTATTTTTGATTCCACTATTCGTTAATTAACTTTAATATATATAATCTACTTAATAAAAAACAAAAACTCATACATTCACTGACAGCTAACCCACAGCCTAAGTCCAGAACAATGGAATTTTGTACAACATGTTCCTTTGTATAGCGACCGTGAGGCCTAAGGAAAGACTTTTGAAGAAGTTAAATAGGTGATGGAAATTCGTAATTCTTGCCGATGGCAGGCACATGTCTTGTGTTAATATAACAAGGTTCAACCAAATAGATTCATCATCATCATCATCCAGCGCCCGACTTCACCCACTGCTGAGCATCCGCCTCTTTTTTCTTTTACCAATCCCCGCGCTCCTGTGCCAGCCTCATCCAGGTTCTACCCGCGCGGGTAACTATATCGACCGCCATCGCGCCGCTGGACGACCGACACTTCGTCTTCCAGTCCTTGGACGCCACTCGGTCACTGCCTTACTCCGCCTGACATAACTCGTTATCCGATATCGAAAACCTTTGTACGTCTTCGGATCTCGATGTTTGGAACTCGGCCTATAAGCCTTTTGCCATGAAACGGAATGGAACGCTCTATGGGTCTCTATGCAACCCTCACCCTGTACACAGCCTCCTGCGTGAGCGTCCACCTCTCAGCACCGTACGTCATGGTGGGCAGAACATACTAGTTATAGAGATGGGGCTTCAGACAGAGAGAATTCAGCTCATAGTCCCATTAGCTGAATGCGGCCCCACCCAAGCTAATGCTTCTCCTCGAAATCTCTGTTTGTTAATGCTTTTTGCCACATGAAGGAATATTGATTCACATTGATTTAAAGGTGCAGAAATGAAGGGTATGGCTGCCGATGAATTTATGTTTATCAAAATCAGTCATTTGTTCTCATAGGAAGAAGATGTGAGTTTATTATGTCTGCCAATTCAGTTGCTTCATAGATATTGAAAGGTAAAAGTAAACCGTGTGATTTTAGCGCTAGCTTTGCTATGTTCGCTTAAGATTTTCTTTTCTTTATCATTCCTTCTATCTAGAAAGCAATTTAGGTTACGCATCAAAAGAAACCTAGTGTACGCATTTCCTAGCTTTACAAACAATCTAAAGCAGCTCTTATAATTAATTAGTGTGACCGTTAACTATCGCTGACGTTGGAGAGTTTGGAGATCCGATTGTTTTACAACTTTTAAAGTTAAGTGAAGTAGAAAATCTAACATTGTCCTTGATCATTCAATAATATCTTAACCGACCTTACCGAAAGTATTTCGGTTTTTAACTTTCTAATTCAAGTCGCAATCTCATCTCAGCGAAAATTAATGTCAAAAAGTTGTTAAAAATTTATGAAAATTGTATATTTGACAAATTGAGACAGATTAGAATTCGAACGTTCTCAAAACTACGGGAATTGCACCTCTGTTAAGCTTTAGATATTTAATAATGAAAGAAGATGGTTTGTTAAAAGAAAATTAAGTGGTGGCGAAGAAATAGGTCTGGGGTAGAACTAGGACTTTATGATCAACGTGGTATTTAGTATTTTAATGTAAAAGCAGGTGAAATCAACCTTTTTAAATTGACTTTGTCTCAAATTAACCACTACAATGTGATGAAATGCAAGATGAAATATTAAAAAAATACATTTCGTTCGCTTGACTTTTACCTTTCTAACATACCATTCTATCAATCAACCTAGTGACAGCAGTACCTACCTTGACAGTAAAACTCAAATGAAGCGCTCAGTACGCACAAACGGCACTCACTTAATGGTAGATAATACTTCATAATGAACAGGACTACTGAAAAAGCTGACGTTACACTTTCATTGAGTATCTGGGTCGGGCAAACGAGCCCACATTCAACCCTCTACGTAATGAGGATAGGCAGTGAATGGCAACGGCTGAAACAGGAAAATTAACTCTTTTAAAAGGAGTATTTAATAGTATTTCGTTGAATGAAAATTGGGTCAGCTGTTTAAGATAACAAGTTCAGTAGTGAATGGTTTTTTTCTTTTCTTTTAAATATGTCCGTTTACCACCAAGTAGTAAACGGTTCAGTAGCAACAGTAGACCAGTAAGTGGTGATAATATGGTCTGTAAAACGAACATTTTCTTTAGAGTGGTAATCGCTTTCGAAGTGATTCGTATTTCTACATCTGTCTGTCTGACTGTCAACAGGGTGGACATAAGGTTTTCGGTGGCTTAGAGGCACATTTATGATATCGTAGATAAAATGTCACTTTGTCGAGGCCTTCTGGATGTTTTTTTGGTGACAGAACAGACAGCGACTGCTTTCAAGAAGATTATATTTCAAATAAAGAATGGATATTATACCTATATGGACAACTGGCTCACAATGACTTGAAAAAAAACAAGATTAATTAAAGAACTAATTCTGCACAATTACAGCTCTCTTTTTGAACTCAGATAGTAATTTGACAGGTGTTATATCAAACTCCTATAATGTAAAGTACTCACGAATAGGCTTAAAACGTCAGATTACTATTTGGTAACATGTAATAAAATAAAAAACTTTTAAGGATTATTCAACTGAACCTACTACGTAATAAAAAGAGTACCAACAAAAGATCTTTGTTACTCAATCACGCAAAAATGGCGTAAGAGATTTGGATGAAATTTAGCACAAAAAATAGTTTATAACCTGAATTAACACAAAGGGTTCTGTTAATCCCGGTACTTTGTGCGTTCCTGCGGGATATTTTCCGACATCCACACGGGCGAAACCACGGGAAAAAGCTAGTCAATAATAATTAATGTTATCATGACCAGAACGCATTGGTATTCAAAGTATGAATTACATGTTATTGGTTGTATAATAATTAAATTAAATGAATGAATAAAATGTAAGGGCAATGTTGAACAAAGCTTACTTGCAGAAAATGCGTAAATGTTGATGTTACAATTAAATTCATTAAATCAATCACTCGTTTATTCATTTATTTGGTCTTTGTTTGTTTAACGAGAAAGCTTGAGTGATTAAAACTGTTGATAATGAAGGTTATGAATACGAGTTCACAAATAACTTAAGTAGCGTTTAATTCTAATAACTTTAAGTGGATTTAAGTATCTTGATTGGGATTTTTCTATCTTTAGCTTAATATTGATCCAGATGGATTGAGTCGTAATCAAAGTAGGTTCAATAGATCGTGATTAATGGCAAATATGCTATCAAAACAATTCTATATGGTGTAACCCATTTTCGCGAGTGATAAGAGGGTGGTAAGACATGTAGGTAAGGTACGGGACTGAGTCGAAAAAAAACAAATAAAAAGATATTGGGTTTTAAAGAAAACCAAATATCTTCTTAAACATCGTTAAACACTGCAAATTGTTCTCCAGTTTTCAAGTAACAAACACACGACAAACAGCACACAAACGATCCCAGGATACCACAACATTCAACAATCCAGCACAACAGTATCGCATAAACGGCGACATTTTAAAAGTAAATACGTAAAAATATGAACCGCAAAGATTTGAGTCGGCCCGACTATAAAGTGCAAGCACTTCCCAAAAATATATCGCCAATAAGTAACTACGACAGAAATTAGCACACAGGCCAAACTACACCTTAATTCTTGAGATTTAAAGTTGGAATTTGTACAGGAGGTTGTTTACGATATGATGCTACTTGGCGAATATGTTTGGCGATAGATAAATTTTAGTTCTCCATCGTCAGTGCAAACAGCTTGACGTGCATACATTTGGTCTCACCTCGGATGCTGGTATTTTTGTGAAGGTAGCTGCACGTTTTATTTGCTTGGAACTATTTTTATTGCTACAAAGAGTTTTGTTAAGTGATGCGATGGTTTCAACGGCTTTTTTTTAAATAATTGCTGGAGTGGGTTGACTGATAAAATTATGCCATAGGTTTAAATAAATGCTATGAAAACTCGTAGCGTAGCGATTTTACGGCCTTAATTATGATGAATATTGATACAAAAAATTGGTTGTAAAGTTTACAGCTGAAATATTTATAAAAAACTAATATTTTTCTTTAACAACCAGCATCAGAGGACTTCAACTTCTACGTCTACAAATTCACTCCGAAAAATATATTTAGTCTCTATAACAATAATTTAATGCAAAAAAACAGTCTTATTTAACAAATACAAAATAGCAGAGCGAAGTTCACTGGTAAAGTTGGTAACCGGCAGGCCGTGGGTTCGAGTCTGTGCAATTTAACGGCGGAGTGGCCGCGAGCAACGTTCCCGCGTGCAATTTTAAACTTTAAAAAAAGTTACACGAACTAACAGGTAATATTCATCTATGTACTTACATCCGTAGATAGATGAATATTACCTGTTAGTTCGTGTGATTAGCGAACTCTGAGATGTATTTGAGGTTAAGATGTGTAAGGTTGGAGGATATCATTTTGTTGGCTTAAGAAAAGATGTAAAGAAGAAGTTTAAAAAAAACACTGCTAGAAAAAGTGTAGTCATCCAGGGCTGACTACTATCCTGACTTTGACAGAGTCCAAACACATGTGATTGTTATTTGCAAGTCCATCATAATAGAAATGATATACCAATCAAAGCGTCTACATATTTAAATCTGAAAGGTGAGCCAAGTAAAGTTATAGTACCAGAGCCCATGACCAAAATGTTTGCCTCATCTTTTTAAAGACCATACCCTTATTAAATTTCGATAGATTTGGTTATTCTGAATCCTAAACCCCTATTTTCTGAAATTTTGCGTGTCACGTCTGACCTGGCTGAATTTTCGAACATTTAAAAAAATGCCGAACTGTTTCATAGCAATCTGTCAGATTTTTTGAATGTAGGTGAACGATAAATTTTAGATACCGAAAACTCAACATTCAGACACCAAAGCGTCGCCTCCTGGGTGCGTCCCAGGAGGCATTTGAGAAAATAAAAAATGAGTCCTCAAAACATCAATAACGAACCGTCTGAAAATCTTGTTTTCAAGTAAACATTGGTCAGTTAATGCGAATAAATAGTTTTTCAGAAGTAAGTGTGACATTTTATTGAAATATATTTATTTATTTATGTTGGATCTTATATGTTGGAATCATTTTGAGCTTGAAGATTTTTTTCCTATCGATAACATAGCATTCTGTCTGGAAACTGGTGTACATGACGAAACTTGCCCAGATGTGAAAAAAACAAGGCTATCTCCCTCACGCGCTCCGCCTCCTCCTTCGCGAGCAGTACTGCTTTGCAGAAGGAGGTGACTGCTTTCCATTCCCTCTCGCTCCGTACTATGGCCTGGACCAGGGCTGGACGCGAGAGATCGCCGCCGCCGATTGCCTCCGCGAGGACACGGTGGTGCTCCACCCAAGCTGGGCAGACCTCCACCTTATGCTCCACCGTATCCTCCGGGCGATCCACACAATGGTGGCACCCGGGCGTTTCCTCCCGCCTTATGCGAAACAGGAACCTGCCGAAACAACCATGTCCGGTGAGGACCTGTGTCAGGCGGAAGGTCGAACCCTCCATGCTGCCATGAGATCCCGCCGGAGCTCTGTCCGCTGTACCGTGATTTCTTGCGGCAGTGGAGTTACACCCCGGCGGTTTGCCTCCTCGCGCCACTCCTCCCATACGTGCGCGAGGGCTTTTGCCTCCAGATCCCATGGAGGCAATCCGGCAAGGAGGCTCGCCGCCTCGCAGGAGACCGTCCGGTATCCCCGGACTAGCCGGATGGCCATGACCTTTTGGGACGCCTGCAACCGGCGGGCTGGTCAGCGCCTCAAAGAACACGCCCACACCGGTGCCCCGTAAAGGGACCGCATGACCCCCGCGTGTCACATGCCACCTACCCAAACAAAACAATACATTCTAACAGTAGTTAGCGAACATAAGTTAACTATGAATATTATTAATATGCATTAAAATTTATAATGTGTAAGTCCTATATTTGATAGACGATGAATATTGAATATTTTCTCCATAACAATTTCAGATGATAGTATGTTTTGTTACATACTTTTGGAATTATAGGTGACATTTAAAATGTCTGAGAACAAAACCCATGCAAAATATTTTAAAAAATCTGGTTGATATAAGAATGGCCGGATTTTTTTGTTGAAAATGCGCTTGGGCCACATTTGTCACGTAAAATGTCTGAAAATTAACTTATGTACATTTTTTGTATCAAAATCCAAATATTTTATTTCACATAAATCTGCAAACGTCAGAAGCTATGTGCACGGTTCCAATTGGTTGTTTCCTATGGAGAAGAGCCGGCAAGAAACTCCACGGTTAGTCTTTTAAAAAGAATCGGCTTTCTTCTATTCTTAAGTTCCCGTTTTTATAGGTATGGGAGGGCAGTGTAGGCCTGTCAACAAGTACCAGGTACTTATCAGATAGAAAGTCTACAGACCTACACTCTACAAGGCCTACAATGATCTCACATTTGAAATAATTTATATAAAGATTAATGAAATAATAATTTAAAAAAAAATTGGAACCAAATGACATGATTGCCATTTTAATTGTAAAAAATCTGAATGAATATCCTGGCAACAAAAGCTACTAATAAAGAGTTTAAATTAGAATTGTTAGGTATGCTATGTTAGTAGTCAGTAAAAGTCTGACACGCCCTCCCGCTCCGGGAGAAGTCATTTGATGACTTCCAACCCGAAAAAAATAAAATAGTAGGTAATGTCAAATAATGGCAAGATTAAGCCAAAGACGTAAAAAAAAACTAATTTTGGAGCAGCCAATGGAAATTTACATAGTGATGCCGCCACACGTGCAAGGAATTATTGCCAAACTTCTTGTCTTCAAAACATCAGACATATTGTGATAAAACATTCTGCATATTTTTCTTGACATAGTAGAAATGGGCCCCCATAAAACTGCAACGTTTCTGACTGGTACTGCCCACCGAGCCCGGTCCAAAATCATCTAATCTAACGATTTTATATGGTTTTGCCCATATAACGATGCGACATAGTTTTGGTCGTGAGCTCTCGTACTATAGGTAATATATCGTATGAATATACGTTTAGCTCTGTATATTCATGTGATTCAGTTTAAAAATTGTGTCGAACTCGAACTTTTCATTTTACAAGTCGACGAAAATATTGCTGATCTAAAGTTCTGATGGATATTGACTTTTAAAACTTTAACTTTTCTATTACTTACTTTTGGAATTGAAATACATTATGGTACTTGCAGAATATCAGACAAATTATGGGAAGTAGTTGGGTTGAATCCATTTAAAACATTTTGGTAAAAGGTAATCTGTTTAAAATGAGCTTAAGACCACGCAAGGATGATTATAGTTTCAGTAAGAGACACATGTCGTGTAAAATAAAAAGTTTTCATGGGCCATGACGCCCTATGAACTATGAAATATATATCCCCAAACAATCGACACGTCCATCTTTCAACTACATTTGTCAACACTATCACTGAAACAAAGCACATTCAATAAACCCTATACTTTATCAGTGCGCATACGTGCTAAGAGATTTATTCTATCGCTGAGCCGCCATCTTGGGGATACGGTAGTTTGTTGGCCCACTGAGCACCGGTAACACGCACGGAATCGAACCCACGGTGCTGATAGCACGATGTGTACGGTACGGTAGATATGTATTTGTAGTGATTTTAATGCAGGAGATGTTATTTGATTTACGAAGCCTAATCTTTTTATCAAATCAGAAAAATAGTGATGAATATTCGTAAGGAAAAGCCTTCAATGCTTTTCCTGGAATAAAGTCGAGAGGACGATCTAATTGTTTGATTATTTAGGACCATGTAAATTATGAAAGAGATCTGTCTACATTATTTAACTTCACTACTGAATAGTAGTAGAACCTAGTACCAGAATGCCTACACAAAGAGCAAAGCAGAAAAAGACTAGCTACCGTCCAATTTTTTTTATTGCTATAGGTTTGGGCTATTTTGCTTTAGTCCCATCGAAGGAAAAATGCAGCTACAACTCCATTATACCTCGCAACTCAGAAAGGTAACCTCAATACGCTAAGTGGGTAATAAAATAGGAGGTAAGACAGAGAGAAAAGGGGTGACGAAACAAGGAATTGTGCTTCTTAACCTGTAAAACTCCCCATTAACATTCAAAGGCATCAAATACCAGCAAGCCAAGGCTATGTCTCAACAGGCTCGCAATATTAATGTGCCGGTAGTTAACCCCCAAACTCTGCAAAATGTTAGTCGTTTGTCAAACAACGCGGCAATTATGTCGTTATTTATGCACTGGAGGGTAATACAGTGCTAAGATGTATTTGCTGTGTCTGTTTTACAACAAAAATGTGAATTACATATTTTGTTATTTACCTCTTTTACTCGTGAAAGACCCATGGTTGTAGTAGCGCTAACACAGTCGCCTAAAAGTCTTTTAAAAGTTTATTTTACTGAAAATGTATTTACTGAATATGTTTCGTTATCAAACATAGCACACTTCTTAAAATTCATAGCCGTTTTTAAAGGCCAAAAGCTATCTCCTTCGTAAACTGTAGGTGTACATGCAAAATGTCAACAAATGAGCCACATCCATGGATTCCTCACATCGTGAGGATACCGAACGAAAAATTCGAAAACATGTGACATCTACCAACCCGCACTGGGCCTGCGTGGTGGATTATGGCTCACTCCCTCTCACAGAGAGGAGGCCTGTGTCCGAGCAGTGGGAGCATTATGATTATGTTGTATCCTAACTGTGTACATGGTACTTTGAGTTTCTTATTTTGGGTCGCTGTGATGCAGTTTTGAATGGCAGTTGGTGGCAATGAATTTTCTGGTACATGTGTTCTTCGTCATCAGTGGGAACATAATAACCTGATTACGCTTATGCTTATACAACAAATGAAAGGAAGTCTTGTACCAAACGTGAAGTGTGAACTAAAACACACTCGCAGCCAAAAATACATAATGTACCTAACGCGTTAAATACCAAACAGTTCTATTACCTCCTACCATCATTAGTTAATTACTAGCCGTAACGAAACCTCGCATTCATGTGCGCAACAAACAGCTATACATATGTACCGAAAATAGGTGCGCATTTAGCCCATAAGCATGAATAAAATTAAAGCATCAATTTGAATATAATCACTTCACTACACATACATTAGCATAGCGAATGATTAATTCCCGTTGATAACATGCTTTGCGACACCGGCCCAGGAATTTTGATACAAATTTTCATTACGAGGGAGTTTTTGCACCTTATGATAAATTAGACGGCAAGGGAATATTTTGTAAGGAGAAATGCCTGAGATATGTAAGGGTGTTTTTTGCGCAGCACGCACTACTGTGACACATGTCTTGTCAAGGGTGCATGTTGGACTGGGTGGTTTCTGGTGCATGTAAATGTCAATGTGAACTGCATTTACTTGCGTGCAGTTGTGGTTGATTTGAAAATGAATTGATTCATCAAATACTTTAAAACTTTATAATGAGCTGTCGTGGAGCTACTTGGTTTGGTTAAATATCTAGCAGTGGACTACCGAATTGACAGTGATTGAAGACTTATGGAAACTTGGTCGTACGGAGTCTCCTAAAGACATTGGCGTATTTAGGTAAGATTTGTTTGTGACGAAGAATCTACTACCTACAGGCGAGGCGTTCTCTTACTAAGCAGGACCAATGCAGTGGAGTTGACTATCGTCGTAGTGGAAAACGCTACCAATAACCCACTTCCATTAAAATACCCATTATACCCAAATCCACATTCGGCAGAATTTAAAAAACCAAACCCTTCAATGTCAAACAACCACATATGGCATACCTACCATAAACTCGTAAAAAAGTTGCAAATATACTTGTTTAAAAGCGTTTCTCTTAACAAAACAAAACTAGTGGCGTCGCAGACTATAGCCAACACCTGGCGGCTATAATTCGGCTCCAACCTCTATAAATTTTAACGTAAGAAAACAGTTAAATCGAACGGCCCCAGTGATATATGTCGAGGAGAGAAAAAACGTAATTCTGAATAGTTGGAGGATTTGTGTACTGGATGGTTATTATGGTACTGTGCGATATGTTATCTATTGCTTCGAGAGTATTGCGATCGCATGTAGATTATGTAAATGAAAAATAGGAGTTGAGTTTGTGAGTTTTTATTGGTTAAGGTAAGTGTTTTATGATCTGTGTTTTTTCGGTTTTTGGGTTTAGCATTCAAGTCGCTGATTTCTGTGAACAGTTAACTTAATCCAGAATAACTTTAAATTTACTGTCATTAAATTTAAAGTTTGTGTTGATTTGAAGGTTCTTCATTGTTGCCATAACCAAGTGAAAACATGACACTTTTTACTGCTATCCTAGTTGCATACGACCATTTACGTAACCCTTTAAATCCCTACCAATACTATGAGACCCGATGACACCAAATAATAAACTTTAGTTAAATAACACGCGCGACGCGTTCCTGGATACAATTTATGGCGGGCGGGCGAACCCTTCGGTTTGAATTAGTTTTTGCGACAGCCTGCTAACTGTCGTCCGCGGTGCGCGGTGTCTTTCGTCGACCTAGGATTGGCGCACATGGACAAATGTATTGGGCCATGGAAAACGCGAGCATATTTGAGTTCTAGGTATCTGTAGGTGACCAGCTAGTAGAAAAATTATAGTTACAAGCGGCCAGAAATACATAACGCAACATTCATTTTTCCGAATTATATTCTACGCGCAATGCCAATGAAACTGAACGCGAATCAGCACATCTAAATCGCGTTCAACAGCTGTCAGTGTCATCATTTATGTGGAATATTGACCACTGACAGTTTAAATGTACTGATCGCGTTGAAATTGGCACTTATTCTACCAAAGATGGTCGTTTTATGAAACTGATCAGGCCTTGCCTAACACAGACAGATAAAGGTACAGCGGACGGTAGTAGGCACAATCGATAATGAACGATCAAGATTCTCTCTATACAGCCAGAAACCTAATATCAAAACCTAGAAAACTGCCGGCACCTATGAACTGGAGTCTAAAACATAAATTTCAATACTAAGCGCACTTGTTGTCCCTAATTACACAAATAAATTCCATGCAACTATTCACCTCTAATTTCATTGCCGAACGTTAGCGACATACAACGTTAGTTTATAAAGGTGGCGAGCCATAGTTGCCGACCTCTGCATTGCTAATACCGACCTGTGTCGTGACATATTCATTGCTACCCACTTGGCGCATTTAATTTATTGTTTTAATTAACATTCGCAGATGGCCTTCGGTTTTGCTCTACGTTTTGTTGTTTATGATGTATTTGGGGAATATCAGAGGATATAGAGTGAGAATGTTCTGGAGTATTTACTTGCTCTTTGATATATCTTACTGTTTTTTTATCGTTCATTGGAAAAAAAATACCACAATATGTCCAGACAAGAAATTGATTGCATTATAACTACCTGTTCCTGTTGTAAATATCTGAAGCATTTTATCACAACAGCAAGTAGTAACGAAATATGGATGAAATATGTGTAGATACCTATTTTTGTCAATGTCAATCTACTTTACGCACACCTTCAATATATTATGTGAAAAATAACAAAACAAAAGGAGTCAAAGAAAGCCTCTGTAATCTAGCACATAGAAGTCGTTAACAAGCTTCATCACCATATCAACCGGAAGGCACACTGTTACACATAGGGCTCCCCGTAAATTTCCATAACAAAACGCTTTGTTGGAAAATTTAGTTCCTTGGCTATCGTAGATGCGTAAATAAATTTCAAAGAAAACAAGATAACTGACCCGACAAGTAAGTACTTCTAACTAAACGTTTCCCTCATTAGATATCGCAACAGGCGTTGATAAGTCACTTTCTTTCACACTAAAACGAGTGAAATGCATACAGAAATAAAAATTTACACCATTTTTTACGTCAGGGTACTTAAAAGTGTCGGTCTAATTGCGTCATCAGCCGCGCCGTATTGTCAGTCCGTACTCCTGACGTCATCCTGCAGCGAAATGGACCGAATGACGCCCGCAAAATGGCGGATAACATCGGAACGCAATTATTTATAAGCGCGAAGTTTTTAGTTCTGTTCGTTTTAATGGTGTTTTAAATATGAAATAGGAATATGGAGGGTATTTTCCTGTGCATTTGTAATCTAGGTTATTGGTTTAGGTAATTGGAATTTGAGAGTCGACGTTAGTCGTCGTTAATATTATCAAGATGGTGACATGGAAAAACAACTGAAAAAATCTTTCACCCATGATATTCCAGACTGCCATTCCGTGCTCTTTAACCCGCTATATCCAAACAAACCCAAGGCCATCATAATCGAAAAATTGCCTTTAAAAATTAAATAAAACAATTTAAAGTGTAGCAAATTGATTCATAAGTTAGCAGAGAGATTCCCAGTCGGCGCACGATCGCCGTAAGTTGCTGTAATGTATTTCAAGTGAGGTGGCTCGTTGCCGGATTAATGAAGACTGTTTGACCACCACAGCGGCAGTATTAGGGTTAATACTTTGTATTTCGAGTGGTTGTAGAGGTAAGAAATAGTGCACATCAATGTTATGTGACTTGTAAGTCTCAACTCTATTGGAAACAGTATACTTTTCAAATGTTGGTAAAAGATTGATCCTACTAATTTTATAAACGCGAAAGTTTGTGAGTATGGATGGATGTTTGTTACTCTTTCACGCAACAACTACTGAACGGCACTTTAGGAGCGAATTTGGCACACAGATAGTTTATAACCTGGATTAACACAGAGTACTTTTTATTCCAATACTCCCACGGGATCAAGATTTATGCGGGTGAAACCGCGCGGAGCAGCTAGTATTAAATATAGTAGTTAATTCTGTAAGTAGGTTATCGGAATCACTTTTACACGTCATATTGTAAAAAAAAAGCTGGAGTTCCTGAGAAGAAATGGCGAAACAAATTCAGGGGTCAGTCTCTTTTAAAGTCCAGACATAATCTTGGTCTGAGCATGTGAGGACAATGTAGATTAGTGTCTGAAATGGTCTTATGAGGAAAGAACCACACAAATTTGAGTGGACCTGTCTTGCACTGACTAGACTGGTCCGCTCAAATTCGTGTGGTTCTTTGTCAGTATTTGTGTAGCTCAACTCAGAACTTGACTTGACTTGACTTAGATTGATGTGGGATCGTGCCATCGTATATGTTTTAACATATATTTTTTTGCCACGGTAAACGCCCATCACTGATCTGTCTTCTTATCAACGGTCAAAGGTCAAATTGAAGCAATCACTACGCTTGGTTGACGTATTGGGATGCCACGCTGTTTGGTGATCTATTTGTAATTACGATCACAGTGTCTTATTTAGAGTGTAGAATAACTTATCAGAATTAAGCCCCAGCTTGAAACAATGTCCCGTTAAGCCAATATACGAGATGACTAAATAAATGAATGATATACCAGATGAAGTATTCGAAACTTATGCGAATGTTGAGAAATACGAGTATTTCATTACCATTTCTGTATCATTTAAACCTACCTACATACATATTCCACCACTATTTTCTATTCACATCAGACGATGCAAACCCAACAATACGCCAGAGTAAGCCGCACTTCCCAAATTCAACGCACCGACACCGCAAGTCAGTCTGAAACGGCATCGCGAATGATGTAATTACTTTAAAAGCTTGGCAAATATTTTTATACGGAATAAGCGTGTACTAGACCGTAATAATATGATCATGGGTACCTTGTTTGTGGATTTTTTGTACTTGGGGTAAGTTTTTTGGAGTTTTCGTGCTACAGCTTTGTCGTATCGTCTATATGTTGTGGTTGTAAGCTCGTGGCGAATTAAGATGCGGGAACTTAAAGTTTTTTGTAAAAGTCCAGAGTTCCAAATGTAATTGCTGGTTTAGTATTGCCAGGTTGTTCGAGTCGTTCCTGGGTTTTATCCAATAGTTATGTTAGCTACAACCTACTGTTTGAAATCAAGTGCGAATGCACTTATTTAGGACAATGTTGAGTTGATACTACAAATTTGAAATGAGTAATTTTTTTAAAGAATGTAAAGGACTAACAGAACTTTTCAAATCAATTTAAGTGTATTTCAGCACAGCAGTTTGTGAGGCCCCGTTTTCGGTAGTAAATAACATAATGACAAATGTAAAATTTATCTGCTCTAGAAACATAAAATTAAATCCTAAACCCATTGGGAATACAGTCCAGTCCACCTTTCAATCCGTCGTATAATTAATTTAAAGGACTCATTAAGAAATGGATGCAGCCAGATTTACATTCCAATCAATGTCAATATTCGTTAAGAGAAAGTAAACAGACTCCATCCCCCGGTTGAAGTTTGTATGGAGTTGGCAATTTGTGTAATTGTATGGTTATCAGGTTATTGCTTTTGGTTATTAAGGTTTTGTGTTATAGAGCCTTTGTGTTAAACTGTTTGAATTATATTAAAAACTTGTCAAAACCCTATGACTGTAAGAATCCTTTTTTTTTTACATACCTACTATTGTACAGAATCCAGTTTTTTCTAACTGCTGTGCTGCTGGGGAGTTTGATACGTCACTTCTTCTGTTCAGTTAAAGCACTAGGAATTGGTGAAGGACGGGCGTTTTGGGGACTGTCCTACGTAATTTTGACGTTTGAAAAGTGCTGATCCTAAGACTAATTTGAATAGATGACTTTTGAGTTTGATTTGACTTTTTAATTAATTAAGAAATAGGCCAGCTCTTTACCTCGATCTCGCCTGGTGGAAAGCGATGTATGATATAACCACCTTGAAATTAACTTTGTAGTATGAACGACACTTGAAAGTGTTAATGAAATTATTTCGGATGAGTACCTTATTAGTAAAGCAGGTATATATTCGACGAATGTTTATGCGTTACTAAGTATATCGACAGCGTTACGTACGTATTCAGAAATTAATTGATTTAGTTGATGTTTCTTTCATGTCGCTGGTTGCTTGATTGGCATTTTCAAAATTTGAATAGAATGATGGTTTTTCAAGATTTTATGATTGACTTAAATTTTGAAGAATACATTTTTACTCACTATTTTTTTTTACATAATCTAAGAATATTTTAGAAATAAAAGCTTTCTAAATATTATTTACTAGATAAACAAAAAAAAACAAAGACACAAAGGAAAATGTAGGTAGTTGATAAACACCCTGGAAAAATATTATCTTTTTTCCCTGATCCTTGATAACAATAAATACCCATTTAAAAAAATATGCACGAAATAAGTATAACTACGGCGTAGCAAAGTGATAAAGCTACGCCGTAGCCACGTGTAGCCGGCGTAGCTACGAAAGCGCTACACGCGTGTCGAACTTAGTAGGAAAGACAAGTTTACGAATAGTTGGTTCGTCAAGGCCTCAAATACGTAATAGTTATGACTTATTAGTCGAAGAATACTTCGGAAGCTATTCAAACTATGTAATTTTTGTTGATTGTTGATAAAAAAAAAATTGGTATGATACGCATTTAATACAAAGTAATTACTTTTTATTTATTTAAAAATCACACCAGGTTGTGTTTTCACACTACGAGAAATAATATTCCAATAATTTGTAACATTTAACAAACTACCAAATAATCTGATCTAAACTTACCGCAATGAAGATACCACAGATGGCGATAGCTCGAAACAGTCAGTTCATACAAAGTTCATATAACTTTACAAACTACAGTAAAATCGTATACAAAGAGCCTACTCTAACACTTACTACCACGACCTAACATGCAACTACGACAACTTCACAACCAGTGAGTAGCTTCTTAACTATTAGAACTAACCTAAACACTTCTTAATTACTTTAAAAATACTTTTGATTACTTTTAAAAACACCTATAGAATAAAAATTATTAGAAAAATCTAGAAGTTCTATACGAAAATTTGAGTTTACATTCGAAGGTAAGTCGACGAGTGTACTCAGCCGGGTATTACTGGCGAGTTTTATATTGTTTTAAAACTTTGTCGAAACTTTTTTTTATATAGGGATGTGAAGCACGTGCTACGGCGGGCGCCGACGGTGTAGCACTGAGCTCGGCGGCTATCAGACAGAGTAACGACTGATATCGTAGGTCTAGGATAGGTGTAGGCACAGCAGCCCTAACTACTGATGCCTAGTGCACGCGACGCGAGTTGTCCATGAGTTGGGACGTAGTAGGGATTGTACACAGACTGATTCAACGTTTTAGTTGTAGTACTGTTTGCATTCAGTTCCACTGTTTTGATGGTATAGTATTTCTGATTGTGTTGTCAGATATTTTGAATGCAAATTGTTTTTCACTTGGAGAAGCATTTTAGAAAATAGGCGCAATAATGCACATTATTTGTTTTACAACCCGTGCTAACTTACAGCTTCATAACAAAGGTCTTAAGTATTTCGTTAGTTAAAGTAAAAGGTAGGTAGGAAGGTTTTAATAGAAGCTATTGAAATAAAGAAAACAAACCGTATATTCGTCCCCTAAAAAACTTTTTTCGCGGCCAAACGTAACAAAACTCAATAACCGATTCCAATACAACTTCAAACGCTGGAAACCTAAACCAATTCAATCGCAGAGGTGATCGACGACCACGTTCCACGTAATCATTCTCGTTCGAACGCGCCGAATATAGGCCTCCGCATTCCGAACTAGTTGAAATCAAACTTCGACTATTATTGCCTTCTGCGTCGATGCCCAAAGAAATTTACGAAATCACGTGCAAGAGGCCAGGGCACAAAGCGAACGTTGTGATTTCAACCCGAAATAAAGGCCGGAAGAACGGCTCTGGGTGTATTTTCGTATTTTCAGCACAATGGCTGGTCAAAGGCGTGATTGCGCTCAGATAGGAACCATCGAATATAATGCAACGCCATCTATGAGCGGAAATAGGAACCGCTTAGTCGCGCCTTGATTGAAGCATCGTATTCCGGCTGCAGCCGAATTGCAGTTTTAGTCTGTGATTATTTTTGTACTACACTCGTTGGACGTGATGTGTACTTTTGTTTTTTGGTTGATATTTTGTTCGTACTTCTTTTGATAGGTCCCAAGCGGTTTGCTACATATTGTGACGTTGTTACAAAACAGACTTTGGCAATCATAAGATGACGTCTCACCGGAACTAAAATAGTAAGCGCAGTGGAAAATGTATGGGTTACAGGTTCTACGCGCATAATAACAAAAAATCGAAATAATTTTTATAAACTTTAAAGGATATGCCCGTGTCTATTTTATAATCGGTTATGATTTGGCTACACAAAGTTTTACAAATGAGCATTACATAATACCAAAGTAGCTCTTTTCTATTTGCCAAAACATCCACGAAACATTCTGTGGCCGACCATAAAGGCGACTCGCAACTACATGACGATTGTGCTCCAAACATTTACATTACAAATTGTATGAGTCCGAAGGGACAGTAGCTGGGGAGCTATTTTTATAACACAAACAGTTGACTATGTACCCGACATATTAACTTAAAACATTTAGACGAGAAAGCAGTTGGGCAGTGTCCTTATGAGATGTACTGAACATGTGGTTCATTATTTACATGACGTGTTCATGCTATTCTAATGCAAATATAGCTGAAAGTTTAATAATGTTGTTAAACTTTTCTTCTACCATTATTACAATGAAACCATGTCAATCTCTGATGAGACTCTATCCACCGATAGATGGCGCTGCAGTCACTAAGCACACGAAATGCCACAGAACAGTACGAGAATCAGGATAAAAGAGAGGTTTGCAATGGTTTAAACTTGATAAGTGACTTCAAGTATTTTGTTCATTTTTTGAGACACTAAAATATTTTTTCACCACACTACCTATTATTTGCAATTTTTACTCATCGATTTCCAAGGGTAGAAGCCTTTTTTGTTATCTAGAGTGAAGAGAAGTTCCTCGTAGTGTGGTGAAAATTATTGTGTTTCACTTATGGGTAAAAGTTTTTAGCGTTTCGTTATTTGAAACCTTCGCAACGCTCAGGGTTCTTCTTTTAAACCAGTCGCTTCGCTCGTGGTTTAATTCTAGAACCCTTCGCTAGCTCAAATTTCAATCCAAGCACTCACGGCAAAAAACACTTTTACCCATATGTAAAACAAATAACTTTTAATTGTCTGCCACCTAAAGTTACTACAAGTTGTGTTTTTTAATAATATATATTACGTTATAATAATATGAAATTAGCTTTTTGTCGAACTGGCCACTTTGATCTCAAATATCGGGCGTTTGGTTTGGAATTCCATTTTCAAATTTATTTAAAATTTAGGATTGTGTATTTTTGTTTCGAATTTGTTTTCGCGCCTTTTGATTTTTCTTTGACTTCTTTCGTTTCACAATATGGAAAACTTAAAAAAACGCGTTATTTACGGATAGGTTCGGGTTTCACCGTTGCACCATCCCAGCAGAAATAGCTCAAAGGATTAATTATGTATGTGGGGAAGCTACTGTAAAAAAAACACGGTATGCTATTGCTTCCAACGTTTTCGTTTTGGAAACTTTGACCTACAGAACAAACAGACGGCCGGAGACCCTAGTTGACAATGAAAAATTAAAAGTGGGAAACAAATGGGAAAAGTGAAAAAGCTCGAGAAAAGGGTATCGCATGAATTGAGTGAAGCAAACCGACAAACACGCGTCGAGTGCTGCGTTACATTACTCACCCGTCACAATAACGAAGGGATTTTTAATCGTATCTTTACTTGTGATTAAAAATGGATCCTGTACGATAATCGGAAATGACCATCCAACCACATCACAATGATGAGATTGTGATGTGGTTGGATGGTTGAACCCAGAAGAATCGGTCAAATCCTGCCCCAAGCGAAAGTTGACTCAGAAAAAGGTACAGGAAAGTGTCTGGTGTCACTACAGCTTTCTAAGATCTGGCCAGACAATTACGGCAGATCTGTTTGGTCAACAATTGCAAACCATGGTGGAAAAGATAGCCGTTAAACCG
The DNA here is from genome assembly GCA_963555695.1 of Dasypolia templi. Taxonomy (NCBI): domain Eukaryota; kingdom Metazoa; phylum Arthropoda; class Insecta; order Lepidoptera; family Noctuidae; genus Dasypolia; species Dasypolia templi. The sequence continues at coordinate 25,721,315 of OY743143.1, read as the reverse complement.
AAACTAGTCAAGTGCTCTAGCCCACTGCTGCTTTAGGAAATTGATAGACCACACACTGCACAACAGACGGTCGCTAAATTAGAGAAGCTGCCATTGGAATGTCTCCGACACTCACCATACTATACTATATCGGACCCTGCTTCAACAGATTGCCACATTTTCCTCAATTTGGACTATTTCTTGCAAGGAAAATATTTGAATTCCGATGAGGTTGTCACAACCACGTGCCATGTTTTTATTGATTCTTGCTCCCACAATTTTGTCAGCAAAGGAATTAATAAACTACCTTTAAAATGGTGAAAGTGCACAGAGATTACAGTTTTGCACGGCACACACTAACGTATCGTCGCGTACTCGCATGTCACTACACGAAACAAAAATATATTTCCGTCGTCTTGGTTAGACACGGTACACACGCATCATGCGCGTGAACTGGCCAGTTTATGGCATTGCTAAAATTCGAGCTAATATAATATGAGCTGGTAGCAGTAGGCGCCAAGCGTTGGACTGAGAAGCATCCTGCTTAGGTTCCGATCTCATAAGATGCAGCGCAGTTTCTTGCCATTGTTTTATATTTTGGCTTGCAATAATAATAAATATTCAGAAAAAATGCTGTTTTTTTTATTTGTATTGTTATGGCAATAAAGGGCTTAGAATAAAAAATGCGTTAAAGGTAGACGTCGCTGCTAATTTAAGAGTTTAAAGCCTTCCACTTCGCACTCCGACTAGTAAGGCTCCCTCTTTCTCACATCTCTTAACCCACAGACTCACAGTATTTCTTTAAGACAAAGAACGGAATACTATTGTACATCTCTAAGCAAAAAAATATATAAATAACATTATATTTATAACACTTTACTCATCATTAACTAATGTAAACAAATAATCTTTAAAATTATTTGTATACTTCAGTTGTTCCAATTAAATGATGAGTGATGAATGATGAGTGGATAATTAATTTATCTTTATTAAATACTGCATCTTCTTAGTTGAAGGGATAACAATGCTTTTGATTTAGATTTATATTTAGTAAAACATGAAATATTTAAATGATATACTCACACTTAGTCCGGTTTCAATACATATTTGTGTTTTCACATCATTTACATCTCCTTTTACGCAGCGCAATAACCTTTGCCAACGCTTCAATATTTCTATTTTTCTGCATTTTGAAAATTATAACCACCACATCGAAATAATTTACTTAGTTTTCTGTGTGTTTTCTACCTACTAACTTTTATTATTTTTATGTAAACAAGATACAAGCAAGAAAAACTGTTAATTATAGTATAGGTATTATTAATAACATACCAAAAACTATAATTAAATATTTTATTTGAAATAACACCAATATTTAACCGCAGGTAAGATTCTAACACATGGCTTGCGTTAACCGTTTGTACCCGAACACGGTAACGACTAAGCTAGCATGCCCTATGTTGAGTTAGTTGAAATGAACTACTATCAATTACAGACAAAGTGAGTTTGTTTGTGTGTCTATACTACAGAAACAACTTATAGAATAAGGTCGTAAGTGAAACCGAAGCGTCAATCTATTCCTTTGTGAGATTGCTTATGGACTTATGAGCGCTACTGTACATAATTTGATTGATTAAATATATAATTTCATTTGAGAATACCGTTTTGGTTTTTCCAAATAAAACGCCAATTTCATATGTAAGGACTTGGGTGCACGTATGTTTTACTTTTAATGGATTTGTATTTCGTAGGAAAAGTTGTTCATGTTGACTCAACCGCCTGTATTAATATGCGTCAGCTTTATATAATAAAACCGACCAAGTGCGTGGCCGCCACGCTCAATGAAGGGTTCCGTAGTTGGGATGAACTTATCCCAAGAAAAAACTTAACAATGTAGTTAAAAAACATGTCCTCCCTACACATCTATTTATATACGTCACAGTCAATTCTCCAACTGCAAACGCAAGTTTGTAATCACATTTTTTTCCTGTTCTGGTATAGAACTTAAAACTAAAATGGGTGTATAAATGCATAACCAACACCATTTTCAACATAATGTAAAAAAGTTAAACAAACACGAACGGCGTGGCGTGCGATATAAATTACCTACATTGATAACAGAGTATGGTTAAATATAAAAAAGACAACACCACCAGACCAGACCTGAGAAAAAGGACAGACAGACAACGAAGTGAACCTATAAGGGTTCCGTTTTTTTTCTTTTTGAGGCACGGAACCCTAAAAACTTAGTTCTTCCAACGCAATCCGCACTGTATACACAATAAGATATCGTTGTTAGGTTATGTAGTGTAATGTACGGGCGGCGCGGGGTTCGCCGCTTGTTACTCAAGATGTCTAGGGAGATGCTGTAAAGTGACTCGCCCTGTATTTTCTGCGTACACTAGATTCATGTTGGTCTAATGATCGCGTGGAGTCGCATAATTTTACTGTTTATATGGTAGGAAATTAAGTGCGTAGTTTGAGTTGTAAGAATTAGTTTGTTGGTGGTTGTAGTACTGTTTATACGATTTCTCTGTAGTATTTTAATCCAAATGGATTTAAACCGTTCGGTTTTGGAATAACGAGTAATCTTAGCTGCTTCTTTACAGTTTGTCGCCTTGTATGGTTTTTGTGGAATATTTTTTTCAGATAATACCGAAGGCATTTTGTATATTTTGATTGTTGGTGATGATTCGGTAATGAAACTTTACCATTGATGTATTTCAATACACTCATAGTCTTTAAAACCATGCTGAACGATCAATTTCATAAATAAAACAAGATAGAATTCATCTTAAGAGAGTAAAGTATAAATTTCTTGTCTTTGCAAAAAAAAAACCTGATGCAATTTACCTCTCCATAAAAAACTGGGACGGTAAAGTATAAGAAGAGTATCCAAAATATTTTCTAGAATGCTATTTTCCTCTCAATAAATTAGCCCATCCTAAACCCCAACATCCGCGAACACCTGAACATCAAGAAACATCTACTTGTTTACAAACTAACAAGTCCAAAAACAATTTACATGGCGCCCGCGCCGCCCCTACCCCCACCTCCAAACGGCCGCGCGGCCGGCTCGATTTCCATAACTAATTAAATTGTGGGACAAAGTTGGCTCGCAGGTGTGCCGCGGTCTGCTACTTCAAGTCCTCACGACCTGTTTATTTGAGTATATAATGCTGGGATGTGTTTTCTATTGTGGGTAGGTATGTATTTTGGGGGAATTGAAGCTATGACATTAAGACTCGCTATACAATATTTTCGGACCCAATTGGGCGACTAGTAATCTCGTCATGTACAGACATTAGGAACCCACCCTCTAATGAAAAACATTTTTTTTTTATATAGAATTATAGGTATAGCTATATGTATATACAACTATATCACCTGAAAAAGGTAAACAGTAATCCCAACTACTTCGAACGACTCAAACAATGATCACCAAATCAAATGCTATAATAGTTCAGTAACCGTATGGTGCCATTACTTTTTATTCGGCCTATCGCATCGAATCGGTGCCGGTATTGCATCCTATACCGGCGCTCATTACTGGAACGATTCAATTTCAACCGGATAACCGGAGGCGTTACCGTAATGATAATGAGTTTAATGGACCGTTTCAAACGTAAAATCAATTTAATTACAAAGTAGGCTTGAAGTTTGTGTGTCGGCATCATAACGCCTCTTTAAGGTTTTAATTTTTACCTGTTTCATTATGGTTTTATACCAAAAGCTTTTATAACAAAAGCCAGCTCTTACCAGTATTGGTACAAATTACGTTTAAGAGCGGTCAGTGTCATTATTTTCCATGGAATATTGACACCGTCACCGCGTCTTGAACGCGTTTTAGATGTGCTGATCCCGTTCAGTTTTATTGGTGAAATTAACACTTAATGCATTTTGATTAAATAAATGACTCACTCGGAGAGCAGTCGTGGCCAAATGGTATCGGCCCCGACTTTGTGTATTTAATTTCATCATCACTGCTCTCAAAACGGTGAAGGAAAACATCGTGAGGAAACAAAAAAAAGAGCATGTCAACAAAAACGCGTTTTTTTTCCCTAACTACATATCAAAGCCGTAGCACGTAGGTATAAATTGTAATGAAGTTCCATCTAGGTGGGTCAGGAAAAATAACCCATTATACCTACACACAGTGGACCTTCAGTTACCGCGTCCGCTTACGACCGCTTATGTGATACCCAAATCACCGACATAAGAAAGAATAAGAAAGACCGGCCAAGTACGTGTCAGACCACGCACAATGAAGGGTTCCGTAGTTGAATGAATTTATCTCAAGAGCAAACTTAATTTTGAAGTTGAAAAACATTTTTTTTCCGTATATTCTAACTGCAAATAATGTAAGTTGGACGACTCTTACTCATTTACTTGTGAAGCCTACTTAGCCGTAATGGTTTTCCTTTTAACTTCGTTATACATACTACTGCCGTGATTTTTTTCAGATATCCAAAACCAACCATTTAGCTGTCAGGTGGGGGGATACCTGACTCTTATAAAATTTGGCACTTTATAGCTTAATATACTTCGAAAACGGATCCCAGATTCGAAAAATATTTTCGAGTCACTCGGAATATGTTTGAACTACCTTCCCAACGACACCCCACACCATGGGATAGACGAGAGAAAAAAACATCCCCACTTCACGTGTAGGGGAGGTATACTTTTTTTAAAGATTTTATTTTACTTCTTTGTCGGTTTGACTAGTATGTTTATGCATGCCAAATTACAGTTTTCTAGTACTAAGAATCTCTGAGCTATACTGCGGACTGTAAGGGTTCCTTGTTGACTACAGAACCCTAAAAAGAGAGCGTATTCGGTTGGATACCATACTCAGTATATAAAGGGCGGTGGATATCCAAAAGATGTGAAAAAGAGATATTATCATTCAAAACACTTGATCTTAAACTCATTTCAAATACCTCTAGCAAGTTCAGTGTAGCCAAAATCACAGCTTCGCAAACGACAGTGATTTAAGTCGCATAAGTGTTTTTTTATTAATATTTATACGCCATACAGACTCCTACACGACATGATCGCGGAATATGGACATTTATTAAGAGGGTTCTCTTATTAATGGTTAGTTCGCGTCCATTAAAATTCAGATAAAATAGAGGGGAAGATAATGTGTAAGCGATATTTTGTAATGTTTTATTTACTGGCGATACGAGAAAAACATATTTTGAGTCATCTTTTAGGATTATTTATAATCTAATAATTTATTTTGTGGATGAGGCAAACCTTAACTTATAATACTATTTTTACCCGCGATTATGTCTGCTAAAATATCTTACGGTTACTAACAACTACTAACGTAGTTAACTGATTCAACGTTAATAACCTACTTCTTAATGAGAAAAAACGTATTATTTTAAGTTTACAATACCTCATATTAGACAACTAGAAACTAATGTTCTCAGGGTCTAATACAGGGTGAAGATTTGAAAACATAACTTTGGATGCCAAGCTTCAATGAGGTCCCCATATAGATAAATTGTCAAAAAAGCTTAGCTCTGCGGCCATACGCCGCCGCCGTTAGAAAAAACTGTGGTTTAACTGATACATGCCCGATTTCTGAAGTTCCCACATAAATTCTCAATAGCTGTTGATTCAATAAAGTTATGCATACGATAAACGTCGTTTAACTACTTTTTGTTAACAATTACTTAGCATTTTTGGCGAAAGTTATGTAGCCGATAAACGGCACACAGTGATCACTTAAGTTAATCTAAGTTTAAACGGAGTTTATCTTAAATTACGGTGTTCGCAAACGCAATTTCACAAGTTATCGAACGAATCGCGCAAATTAATAGATAAAATACCGATAAAAGTGCATAAGAGACAGCCCGTTTAGTGTACTTTAGTTATTTTCATAGGTGTAATGTCGTACGGTAAACTGTTGTGGGGAAATGCCGCCGATATTTAGACAACTTTTGTTTTACAAAAAAAAAGGGCAATTCGTTCAACTCATAAATGAAGTCCCAGACACAGAAAGTATCTAGAACTAAATTACCAATAGTCATAATATTAACATTTTTAAATTTGTCTCTGGGTAGACAAATTTAAAAATGTTAATATTATGACTGTGCCTTCTCACTATATTTACGAAAGTCTTTTGAATGCTCATAGTAATAATAATCTGTTTAAAAAATACAGTGATATCCATAACATAAATACTAGGAACAAACACAAATTTGTTGTTCCTTCTACCAGGCACAAGAAATTAAGTGGCTCACTTAAATGTCTACGTTTTTATAATAAACTTCAAGAACGAAGCCTTAATTATCTCAAATCTATACTTAATATTATAAAGAGGAAAGATTTGAATGTTTGTTTGTATTGAATAGGCTCCGAAACAACTGGACCAATTCGAAAATTTGTTTTACCATTAGAAGCCGAAATTATGTCTGATGAACATAGGCAATTTTTTGTTTTGAAATCCACGCGGGCGAAGTTGCGGGCGAAGTGCTAGTCTTATAAAGCGGTATGCCAAAAAGCCTAAATATACTGTCAAAGTTCAAATGCCCTCTACGTATTAAGAAGAGTTACAAATGAGGGTACTTCACTAACTGTTTACCATGGTTATGTAGGCTCCATACTAAAATATGTTATCCTATTTTGGGATAATTTAACCAACAGAGAGTGGGCTCTAAAAGCACAAAAAAAGTTTATTAGAAGCATATGCGGACTAAGACAGATGGATTCATATAGACCAGTTTTCAAAGGGTTGAAAATATTAACCCAACCTTCACTATACGTATTTGAAGCGGCAATGATGATAAAACGCGGTATATATGAGTATCAAACGTTGAGAAGTGCGAGACATAAAACTGAAGTTAACGGCATTAAATGTGGAACAGTTAAATTTCAAACGAGTGTATTTGGTATTGGAGTTAAAATCAATAACAAACTCCCAAATTGTGCTTAGAATATCTCATCATTAAATATTTTTTTAATCAAAGCTAAAAGAATTTCTCGTATGTAAAACCCATTATTCTATTAACGAATTTCTTAATGACCTAATTGTTGACTAAAATAGTATTTGTCTTATTTAATGTAAATTGCATGACAGTAATAATTACGTCTTTAAACGAAAGTAAGATGATGTTGACCATTTTTTGACTTTATAAACGTAAATTGTATGCCCGTAATAATTATGTATTATAATGAATGTTAATTAAGGTTGACTAAAACAACCAATGCTTCGGATTATAACCACCAAGAGTGTAATTGTAAGTGCAGTTGAGTGTAGTTGTTGTAATTGTGAGTGTATTATTAATAAATGTCAATAATACTGGCTATGTTAAAATTAACATAGCCAGTATTATTGACATTTATTTAGATTTGATTTAAAAGTGTCGTGGAGTTTCCTGCCCGTTCTTCTCCATAGGTACCTACTACGCTTTGGAATGGGCAACTAGCTTCATCTTTCTTACCGACCAACCTTGACAATTCAAAAGTGCCTGTAATTGGTTTATTTGAAATAAATGCTTTGAGTTTGAGTTTGTACACCCCATGGGTATGTTACAGCGATACAAAAATGATTATTTTAAAAACTGTCCTTTCACCTGTGACAAACAATAAATAAATTAATATGTATATGAATAAAGAATATATTGAGGACAAAAAGACTTGGGATTGAGCTGTACCAATAAATTTACACAGTGTTTTTTTTTGCTTACTTTTTACTTCTTTTTTTCTACCCTTTTACATATACAATGACATTAATATTTACTGTATAAAGTGTTTTTTTATATTTTATTGTTGTGAATGTTGTTTCTACATAAATGTCTGTAATTTATAAGGTGTACATAATACAGAGTATTCTATTCTATGTGGGTCATTGTTTCAGTTTTAATCATGCTCTAGCAGTTTGAGTAGTTTATGCGGCCTACCCAAATGTCCTTTCTTAGGTATTGTTGATCAAGTCGTTGATCTCCTTAAGTTCTGAGTTGAGCTACACGGTTACTGACAAATGCGTGCACTAACTAGACATGTCCACTCAATCTGAGTAGTTCTCTCCTCAACAGACCTTTTCAGACATAAATCTGACCAAGATTAAATGTGGACTTTAAAAGAGACTGTGACCTCTGAGTTGGTTTCGGCCTTTCTTCTCAGAGTAGTCAGATAGAAAACGCTGCATCTAGTTTTTTTTTTTATTGATGTGTAATAGTGTTTGTACAAACCCAATTACAGAAATAACAACTTATGTTATGCTTTCGCAATACTGCACTTGAAAGTGCGTAATTTACCTGCCTAACCTGCCTTAGTATGCAATTTTTTACAGTCTATGAGGCCTCATCCAAACATATAATAGAACTTACTTATGCCTATAAAACAGACTTAGTTATTAATAAGACCTCTTCATAAAACTCTTTTCTATTTATAAAACGTAAAAATCTATGGGGTGGAAAGCGAAGCCATTGCATTGGGCTAATGAAACACCACGAGCAGCGTTAATGAGGCATAGAGCGCGCATTCCATATGTTATGCCTGGTTATAGTGTAAGCAGAACTGAACGGGGTTGTAACACGTAGACTGTGGTTCTCTTTTAAACCGGTTTATCAAAAAGTTGAACTGAGAGTAGTGGTGTTCAGGAGACGCCTATGTCCAGCGTTGGACGTCTTTCTGCACATATGATTACTTAATTTACAGAGAAGACAACCTTGATACTTAATGCTTTGTTGACCTAAACTGATAAAGCGTAAATAGAAAAGCCTATTTTGTACCCAGATCGGCGGGTCGCTACCTTATGTAATTCCGAACCATCAGTACTTGTACCTGCAATAAAAATATTTTTACTTTTAGTATATTTTTAAGCAATAACTGTATGGGAAACTTTTCTACTACTGTTGGCTAAATGTACACTTTTTGTTAACGTTAAAGTTGTATCCAATAACTTATTATTTGTCCAAACAGAAGTACTTATTATTATTGCAAAAACTAATACCACTATTAACACTATGAATACAGTCAACCAAGTATCGTAAGCTAACTAGCACTGGGTATAGTGACACAACACTATCCTATGAACACAAACGTATGTTATCGTCGTAGCACAGAGAGTACGTAGCGGCGTAGCGGCGTAGCACATTCGTAGCCCTTCAATTTGTTATGTAAATGCATCTTTTGTCCGTCCATCCGTCCGGAGCGGGCACCACTCTATAAATTTGTTCAAATACCGCTGGGCGTGGGGATTTTGAGCAATTTTGTACAATTGCTGTTCTCTGGACAACTGCTATTGCCGTTGTCAAGGTTACGGCGTCAGGGCGGAAAGCTTTGCTCCTTGTCGTCAACTATTGTTGGAGAATAATATAAACTATAGTCTAACTAAGTAATTGAATAGAGTAGTGCCTGTATCAAATGTTATGTATGTGTGTCTCAAAGTAGATTTAAGAATTTGTACGAAGTACATGTACCGTGTTTTTTGCAAATATAAAATCTGTCAATGTCTGTATCGCACATCGTGTGCCACTAAGTTTAACTTATTTTCAGACACATGTCTCAGCATCCAAGTACTGTTTTGACTTCTGGTTGCTCTCATACATAAAACCCTAATTTCAAGACCATATTTTACTAAAATTTAACCTACTTAACCAACAGAACTAGCTGCAAATATGACCAATAATTCCCACCACAGTATTACGTGCGTATACTGTTGATAACACTGAAATGGTATAACCGAGCCCATGAGAGCAATTGCCTTATCTACTGGCGTTGGGAATCAACAGAGCTAACTAATAACGCATAGTTCCATCTGATATATTTGTGGTAGATAATTTTGATACTAGTTTGTTTCAATTTTGATTTTAAAATGAGAATAATTTTCAGAAATGTTCGGTTTCAACAGTAAGTTAAAAAATTATAAATATTTATGATAGATAAAAAGTTCAAACATTCGTAAGTCTAATTATGACATCTACGAGCAGGTGCTATATAATTTTGGTACTGGTTTGTTTCAGTTTTGATTATTCAATGAGAATAATTAACAGGAATGTTCGGTTTCAACAGAAAGTTAAAACAAAATAAATATCTTTGAAAGGTTCTAACATCCGTTAGTCAAGTAATCATACTTACGAGCATGTGCATAGTATTGGGAGAGGCAACATCTACGCAAATAACTATCAACCTGCGTAGCTAGAACAACTTTTGTCGATAAAATAATAGACATCTGTCGTTTGTATCTAATCTTTCATCGACAAAACTCGTTTTTATGGAGGTAATGCTTCGCGTGCAGATAAGTCAATCAAGTCTTCTACGGCCATGACGAAACAAAACTTAAATTAGAATTGTTTACAGCCATTTTTTTATTTCAAATTTTGCGTTTTTTTTATGGGAAATTGTAAATCAATGCATAAAGATTAAAACCTTACTCAATTTTTCCAAGTTTTATAGTCAAACCGCCTAATGCTGGCTCATAATGGCACTGCACTCATAGCTAAAAAAAAAAACGAACTAAATTAAAACAGCAAAACATCTATCAAAACTCGACCCTATTAATCAATCAATCAATATTCACTTGTAACAAATGCATTGAATACATTAATAGGTTACCAATCATCAAATCATCGGCTCCGTCATCGAATCATCGGCCATTGTGTGCATGGAGGGAGCGCCACTGAGCCTCTCAATATGCAAATTGCTCTGCCACCGAAAGCCTAACTGGCTATTGTAGGAACGACCTGGATCGGTATAAACGGCTTTAGGTAGCATCTGAGAGTATGTGCCGCTATGTGCGTATGAGCTGTTTTATGCTAGCTTCGTATGTCAAAATTTTAAACATTATCATGTTAATCATCATCATCATCTAGCGTTAAACATATTTAACATCATTATGTCTCTGTTTTCTTCAAACGGTTGACAGAAATTGAATGACGATTTAAATTTGTTTATCGCTAAGCGTTTTTAGTATTTTGTGGTGCAAGCGGTCTGCTTCTGCTCTGCGGTATCTGCACCTTTGAGCGTAAAACAAAAAAAAAAGCTAATAAAAAGGAATGAAAATTGTCTGAATCGAGTGAAAACTGCATCAAAATCCATTGCGTAGTTTTGAAGAACTAAGAGCGCACACACACAGACGATATTTATAGAAAAACTAGCTGGCCCTGCAAACGTTGTTTTGAATCTTATTTTTTTTTTTAAATAGATGTTGGCCGATTATTATCAACCTACCCGATATGCATACAAAATTTCATACAAATCGGTTCAGCCGTTTCGGAGGAGTTTGGTGACAAACATTGCGACATGAACACGAGAATTTTAAATATTAGACTAGCTGACCCCGCGAACGTTGTTTTGCTTCTTTTATTTAAACGTTTTTTGAAAAATAGATGTTGGCCGATTCTCAGACCTACCCGATATGCACACAAAATTTCATACAAATCGGTCCAGCCATTTCGGAGGATTTTGGTAACAAACACTGCGACACGAAAATTTTATATATTAGTAGATAGTTGTAGACAATAATGGAAGTACAGTCCTTTGAAAGCTATGTCACCTCTGGTTTTGTATCACAGTGTTACTGTTAAACGACTTTTCCGAACAGTCTTTCCTTCTTTTTTTAACTATAAACCATTAATTTTAAAAGCTCGTTCCAACTGAAAACGAATACTTTTAACTGGATATTTCCTTAAATAACCACGTGTAACACAGCCAGCTGGACGCGTGTGCCGGTGGCCGGATATTGACATTGCCACTATTTCCGGCCCACGCGATGTATCAACTGAATAAATACTGCACGGAATTAGGGCGCCGAAATACGGCCGTTGATATTGCGTTTTTATGTGCTGTGAATACAGTAACTAACATATTTTTTTAAAACTTGAAAATTCTGTTTGGCCGAGAAGGGTCAGACGATGTCAGAAGTATTTTGTAGAATTACTCGACTATTTTTATGCCTATGATTTACTGGCGAGTAGACTACTGATATTCAGCTGCATCGGATTAGAAAGCCTAGGCCGATGATATTTTGCTGGTGAGTATTTATCAATATGACAAGTTCAGGCAGGAAAACAAACAAAAAAAATAATTGTTTTTTGTTTGTTTGTTTGTTTGGCATCTCGCAGGTCAACCTATGCGGTTGTCGTCTGCTTAAGCGGACTTGCCTGTGGTTGCCCTAATAAATTAAGGCCTCCAGCCAGGACTTTAACTTAAATACTAACTAAAAACTAGGCGACAACGCTAAGGGCACCCCCTGTGAGGTACGAACCTCGGCTTAGGGCGTCGCTGGAAGAGGGCAGCAAATGACTAGCTGGATCAGGATTGGTATTATTTAGGGACGAATTTAAAGCTACAGGCTCAGCGGCGCGGGCTGGCTCGAGCAATGGTCGGGAGGGGCGTCGATTTGGGCGTCGCGGCGGGCCTCGGCGGCGCGGCCGGTAGGACGGCGATCGGGTTTTGGGCTTATGTAGCGTGCTAGTGGCCTTACTACTCTCCTGGAGGAGGGTAGTGGCGTCGTCGGGGTCGATTAAAGTATGCCTTGGTCGGCGAATACTGCTAATGCGAGAGGGAGTGTAGCGGGCGGCCGCTGTAATCAGGGGGTTTGAATGTTTGATGCCGCAGTCGAAGAAACGCTTTGATAAGCGTTTCATGAACTGTTTTATGGTTGGCATTCTAAGGTCGACGTGAAGATCTATATTCCGGACGTAGTAAGGGGCACCCGTAACCCTTCTGAGGAAACGGTTTTGGAGGGTCTGCATCTTATGGAGATGACGTGGGTGAGCGTGCGCAAATACAACGCGGGCATAGGTCATGATGGGACGGATGACTGCGGTATAGATGCGGAGCTTGCATTTGAGGGACAGTTTACTACGGGCTGTCAGTACGAATTGGAGCCTGCTAAGAGCGAAGGAGGCGCGCGCGCGAACCGCCTTAATATGAGCCTTAAAGGTAAGGTTCTCATCGAGGATCACGCCTAGGTATTTGGCTTGCTTCTCCCAGGGGATCGGCTTACCGTACATAGTGATCGGGCTGGGAAGTGGGAGAGGGAATCGACGACGTCTCGAGAAGAGAACCGCCTGACTCTTATCAGGCCTCAGGGTTGACCTCGATTCTCCATTTCCGGAACCAAGCGCCTAAGACGTTTGCGGAGGTTTGGAGAGTACGAGCTATAACGTTGGGACAGTGACCGGTATAGTAAACGGCAGTGTCGTCGGCGAAGAGAGCCAACTGAGCCTTTTTACTTTTTGGGATATCGCTAGTGAACAGCGTGAAGGCGAGAGGAGATAGTACGGAACCCTGAGGGACACCGGCGCGAATAGGATGAGGGGACGAGAGTGCTCCCTCGATGCGATAGCGAAAGGTGCGATTCGACAAAAAGTCTCGTAAGATGAGCACGAGACGATCTGGAACTCCTAGTTGGTAGAGCTTGTATATCAAGCCGTTGTGCCAGACTTTGTCGAAGGCTTTCGCTATGTCGAAGAATAGCACACCCGTCGTCGTGTTACGCTGCAGACCAGCGCATAAGTGCTCTACGATACGGTGGACCTGTTGGGTGCCCGAGTGTTGGCTACGGAATCCAAACTGCTCGTTGGGTATGAGGCTCTTTGCTTCGGCGTAGTCTTTGAGACGCTTATAAATAAGCCTCTCGTAGATTTTGCCGAGGACATTGAGTAAGCTAATAGGGCGGTAGCTGGAGGGCTCAGACTTTGGCTTGCCTGGCTTTGGGATACCGATGACGGTGGCTTCTTTCCATGCTTGTGGGAAGATGTTGTTGCTCAAGGCGCCATTGAAGATGGCGGTCATAAGCATTATTAGCGGGGCAGGAAGGAGTTTGTATACCTTATTGGTAATACCATCCGAACCGGGGGCCTTACGAGCGTGGAACCCTTTAATGATGTCGTGCACTTCGTCTGGAGTGACGGGAGGCAGAGGATCATCAGGGTCTTCGACGGGAGGGAGGGAGGCTCTTCGTTCGACTTCAGCGTCGACCTTGTTCAGGTGAGCTTGGTCTACTGGTTGAGAGCTGGGAGAACATTGGGACTCTAGGCTGTCGGCAAGACATTCAGCCTTATCGGGACTGTCGAAAGCGACACTATTGTCGGGGCGGATGAGAAAAAAATAATTGACAAATTGTTTTGCAAATAACTGGTGCTCTCACCCATCACGAACATGAGGATCAAAATGTGCTATGCTAACAATTACAATTTTAACAGTGTTTTGTAATAAACTCTTGTTTACACGCTACAAAGCTATTCAGAACGCCTTGTTAAATTCAATCTGGAGTCTTTGCATGCTCGTCGCAAACAGCAGGACTTAATAAACCTGCATAAGAGAATAAGAGAAGAATGTAGGATACATTCTAAGCTAGACTCTTCAGTTCTGCTGTCCCTCATAAACATCAATACTAGGTATAACACGCGAATACCAAAAACTTTTGCACTGCTGGTCTTTACAAATAATACCTCCTATTACAACCCTATCGTTAGAATGTGTCGCCTTAACAACGAAATTTCCAAAGATAACAATAGTATTGATGTCTTCGATTCCCGTGCTGCTGTTTTCAGAAGAAATGTATGTTCTGTTTCTTTTTAATAGTGTTACGCTTTAAATACTGTTTTTCCTTAAATAATGTGAATTTGTCTAAACTATGTACTTTACCTGGCGTGTTGGTCTCTGTTTGGTCTCCTACTCGTTCCCTACCTAAGTAGAAGTGAGTGGGATGGAGAGCAGACGCACGGACTTTGTTCCTGTAAAATTTTGTATAATTTTGTGAACTAATCTTTTTACTGTTTTTGTCATAATTGCTATTGTTGTTGCTGGTCATGTTGTGCGATTACGCTTTGGGTGATAATCAGGTAGAAACCTATATCGTGAACCTAGTGATATATTGTGATTATCACCTGTTTTAGTTGCCATGTGAATAAATAAATAAATATGCACAATACAGTGTGACGTTATTAACTTACAACTTTTCCATAAATTGCACAATAAAAAGCATTACTCACCTATACTATAGCTAACCTACACAATTATAGTCCTATACTTCAATCCAATTACAAAACCAGCTTCCCATCTCAAAATAAGAAACTTAAACTTATAAAAAGCATTCAGATGTCAAAACAAATAAAGCCGCAGGTATTAAAAATAATACCCAAAGCGACACTCAAAATTAAAATGTAGAAAACTTAGAAAACGAAGAAAATCTCAGCAAGTTTTAAAAGCATTTCCCGCTTTATTTGCGCGTAATGATTAACATTCATCATGTAAATTGTGATAACTTGTTAAATCGAAATGTACGACCGAATCGAGAATTCCCAAGAAAAGAAGAAAAAAACTTATTTCTTGAATATTTTCTGTTTTATACTTCATAAACTTCGCGATTAAGATTTCCACTCTGGTTTAGGAAAATTTACTTTTCCATTTATCTTTTCAATTTCTTTTTTACATATTAAACAGGATACTTTTGCTTAATAAGTATTAATATTTATAAGACTGCCATGAATTTGTGATTTTTGTTTAAGTGTTTAATTACAAAGACGGGAAAATTAATATTATTAATTCGTTATATCGCAGACAGTGAATAATCATTCTGGATATGAATATACTTTATTTAATTTGAGAAGAGAACAATAGACGCTAATTGAAAGCCAATAATGATTATTCTGAAATAAATCCAGATCAATCCTTGATGAACCAATGCTATGCTACGGTTGAATAAGTATGCCTCTAAAATAATCGCTTACTAAAACAAAAAAGTTTGCGTTAAAATTGCTTTTAAACCTTTAATTTCCAATTTCTGCTTGCAATATCGGTCACTAATTAGTCGATTCATCATTAAAACAAACAAAATTACCTCTATAACTCCAAAGAATGCACTCATGCCAACATTATTACTGTTTTATTAACAAAACCGCCGAATTAACATAACTAATAGGCGCTCATAACAATAATTCATTCAATGCACCTCAACATTATAATATCACAGAAACATAATACGATTCACATTCCAAATGATTTTATTAAAAGATTGGTGACTTCTTAAGATGAAAAATCTTTCAATTGCATTGAATAATCTGTTCAATCTCGAATGAAAAAAAAAGATTTGATCTCATTCCACGGGATATTACGCATTAATTTGACGAGCTCGTGAAAAATGAGCAAATGTATTATGTGGGGTTATTAATATAAGGTTCGTCTTTCTTGCTCATACCTTTTATTACTTTATATTGTATAAAAGTGCAGGCCGCAGGAATCCGCTGGATGTGAGAAGCACAGAAGCGGTCGAAATGGCGGTGCTTGAGGGAGGCCTATGTCCAGCTGTGGACTTCTTTCGGCTGAAATTATGTTAATGATGAAACCAGCGCAATTGAAAGCTTCATCTTAAAGAAAGAAAAACTTGTTATGGCAGAATGAACAACTTTCCCTTCTTCGCCTTTCTTTAAATCAACAGATATTTCAGCCTAGACAGCAACTTACATTATAACTATACTAACCGTATGGAAATTGGAAAATGCTCTAAGTTCGTACATTGTCCGTCACAACTTTTGACATTGTGAAGATAACTAGCCGAAAATCTGAGTATTCGCAGCGTAAGCTAAAGTCGTCACAAGTACAAAATGCTGAACCTGTAGATTTTACAGCGGCACATAAATATTGTCAGAAACACAATGACGCATTTCCCTCGACTCCCAACATGCGCAGACTGAAAAAACAGCCAAATGAACGCATAACTATATTACTATATATAGGTCTTTCTTTCACCCCAGCTCAGCGGATTAATTAATTCATTGAACACGCTCAAAAAAAACCAATACTAATGTTTCCCGTTTTACTGATGCACAGACATCTTTTCATCCTCCCCGATTGCGGAAAATAAAATGTATCTCCCCCCCCGTCAGTTTTAGTAAAAGATCCATTTGTATATGAAACGACCATTACCATTAGCTGGCGTTTCACTTCGCCATTGATGGCCAGCCCCTCGGCCATTCAGTGTCCGATGCACGCGTATTATGTTGAGTTCATTACATTGTGCTGTCCCTGTAGGTGTGTGCGCGTAATGGGAAATCGACAGCGAAATAGTTTGTGGACACGGGAAATAATGTATTGATGTTTTTATGAAAGGAATAGAGACTTCAAATCTGGGCTTGACGGCTTCGTTTACCAATAACCTAATTTGTTATGTTCTCATAGGTAAGACGGCTTTGTTTTCAACCCATTTGGCGCCTCCTAGGTACCCATAGCCACCAGCTGGTGATACAACCAGCTTGGCTTATAACTGGACGCTGCTACCATATTGATATTAATGGTTAATGTCTTCTTGTTCCACCGGAATACATTTTCGGAACCAAAACCAGTCGGAGATAGATATACTCATTTACAACTTTTTTTCTGAGCATCATAAATCTCGAATATAACATTTTTAAACGAGTGAATCCAACAAAACCTGTAAAAGACGCACTTAACGATATCAAACAAATTCAACCACACATATCTAACACATGTTCATTTTATGCACAAAATTCCAAACACGAGTACAAATCTAAAATCCTCTTACTGGAATACTTCTCTCTCATTGATATACTGTAGCAATAGCCTCCGTGGACTTTGCATTATCACTGGCCATGTTCAAGACGATTTGAATTTCAATACACGCTGAACTGTCCCGGCGAGGCGCGTGGATCATATAGTTCAACATTATAATACTGAGTTTCGCATCATAATATTGGCATTAAGGTTTTGCATATCAATTTGTGAGATGATTCTTGTGATAGTTAACTTTGAGGAAAGGTATGGTGTGTTTGACTGATATGTTAATCTTTTCTAAAGTTTTTTTTATAGAAACTAGTTTTTCAAAGAAGATTATGTAAGGAATCAATTCCATGACCATGATATGATAAGCTTTTTATTCACCTTCACATCTTCCAGATTCCTTAGAAACTGACGTCAGCTTACCGCGTATATAAATAAATATCATATCAAAATATCTTCTTTTAAAAACTGAGCTCGTGACATCGCGGGCCGACGCGTATCGTCTCAGTATATAATACACAGTTGTCCGGTCTCCGATCTTAAACAATAAATCTATTGGCGTCCGAAAGGGGCTTAGCCGGTCCCCTTGGCTTCTCTTTGTAAATTCCCTGTTCGTATCTTTTCGCTCGAATGGCGACTTTATCTTCGGGACTGTATTGGCTCGATGGAAAATGTATGGTGTGGAATTAAGACCGTCTCTTGTTTGGTACGTATTTACTTTTTTTTGGGAAACTCTGGTTGTTGTTAAGTACGGTTGGTTATAATCTTTTTACGAGAGCGTGGATTTTGGTGGAATATTGATAAGGAATGGTCTAGCAGTTTATTTCTTAGTTTAACTCTGTAGGCATTCTATTTAATAGTCGAAAAATACATCCAGTATCTTGAAAATGTATTAAAATGCATTGCTCACGGCGTTGCAACTATCCTGTCACCGTTAGCGAACAGACACATACGTTCCATCGTAGACTTCATCCGCAGCTTTACATCAGGCAAGATCGAGGTCAAGAGCAGGACCATTTCGCAAGAAAAACAACAACCGAACTAGTGATGTTAAAAAGCATGGTAGACGGGAACAGCACCCTAATTGCGTAACACACTATCAAACACAATCTCAATCATTTTGAAGGATTTTGGTAATCCATTTCTTCATATGTACGAAAAATTTGTCTGCTCAACAGTGTAAATAACGCAATGAATGTTGTTGAACTGTCAAAACCAAAGCCATTCCCACTACTGCCAGCCTGTATCATGCATTCTGTTTCACTTACAATAATCTGATGTAAGAGCAAAAAAAAGCACTTTGAAACCAAACAACTCACAATATACGCCAAAAAAATACACTGTGAGACAGAAAAACGTGAATTAAAACAAAAAAGCGAAAAAAAAAACCCTCACGATCGACCAATTGCGAATTTTAAAAGGGAATTGCTCCAATTTCGTTCTGCTATGGAAGAGTGCGCAAACTTATTAGCAAGCGACCGTTGGGTTATCGACGATCTTCCTTTACTTTTTTCAGGTGATCGGACGCTACGAGATTGATTGGACGATCCCGATTGGACGCTGCCCTCGTGACTCATTTTAGACGTCACCAACTGAATTCTACGATGTTTTTTAACGATTGCCGATTGCGTTTTTAATGAATGAAGGATTTGTTATCGTTCATGTGGAGGTGGGAATCTTTTAGAGGGTTTTGATTTAAAGCGATTTTTGATTGAATGATAGATTGCAACGCACTGAGCTTCGTTACAAAACGGCAGGCCAGGTCTGCATCTATTCTGGGCACGCCACAATAGCGGCGGTAAGTCCCCTCTTTGAGGAGTGGTTGGAGAGGCGCCACGGCGTCCTCACCTTCCGCCTGACACAGGTCCTCACCGGACACGGTTGTTTCAGGAGGTTCCTGTTTCGCATAAGGCGGGAGGAAACGCCCGGGTGTCACCATTGTGTGGATCGCCCGGAGGACACGGTGGAGCATACGGTGGAGGTATGCCCAGCTTGGGCGGAGCACCGCAGTGTCCTCGCGGAGGCGATTGGCGGCGGCGATCTCTCGCGTCCGGCCCTGGTCCAGGCCATGGTACGGAGCGAGAGGGAATGGAAAGCCGTCACCTCCTTCTGCGAAGCAGTAATGCTCGCAAAGGAGGAGGCGGAGCGCGTGAGGGAGAGAGCCTTGCGCCCTCACGCCCCTAGTCGCCGCAGGAGACGCCCTGGGCGTCGGGAATCGCAAGCAGATTCCCGGCCACCGTAGGCGCGGGCTTGCGGACGGCGAGCCATGGGTAGCTCGCCGTCCGGTAAGGACCAGGCCCGGGTCGACGGCGCGTTGTGTTCCACGCGCGACTCAAAGAGATGTCAGCACAAAATGACGGGGTCCGATAGGGCCGACGCCTCAGGGTCGCGGGTTATTCCACAGAGAAAACCGTGGCCCTGGCACAGGCAACTGAAGGAACACGGGTGGGTTTTAGTCAGTAAAAGTCTGACACGCCCTCCCGCTCCACCCAGAGCGGGAGAAGTCATTTGATGATTTCCCACCCAAAAAAAAAAAAAAAAAAAAACAAAAAAAAAAAAAAAAAAAAAAAAAAAGGTCTGCATCTATTCACAGCTTGATACAGCGACCAGCTAGCTATCACGGAATGCTCGAATCTCGGAATTCCTCACTGCAAAAGGAACGGTGGGCTACAGGTGACTTCCACAATTTTTAACCCCCGACGGAAAAAGAGGGGTGTTATAAGTTTAACGTGTATATCTGTGTGTCTGTCTGCAACATCGTAGCTCGCAAAAGGCTGAACCTGTTTGAGAGAACACTCTTGGTGTTCTGATTTAAAAAAAAAAGAAGAAAAAGATAGAAGAAAATCTGTTTAACTGTCTTTAGAGGTTTTTCTTTATGCCGGGGACTATTTAAAATTTTAAACTTAACTTGTTAAGTTTTTATACAGTATGCTTTTTGATTTTATGAAAATCAAAAATGTATCCTCCTGAAGTGTATACTTCTTGTAAGCTTGTGGTAAGTTTACTAAATCCGTTTCCATTTTATTTTTGTTGTTGTTAGATTGGCACAACTGTTTTTCATTTTGGCGCATAGTTTGAGTTGCATATGTTATTTAGATTAAATACAATGCTGTTCAGTTAGATCATATCTAGAGCATATTACGAGTTTTATAATGGGGAAAACATCGAACAAAGAGTCTTAAATTTTGCATCGCCAATAGAATTTCGTGTTCAGAGACACAGAAAATGTTACAGAAGGCTTACGGTAAATCGACTTTATAAAAACACGTACTTATGAGTGGTACAAAGCATTCAAAAGCGGTCGAGATGTGATGGATGATTTGCCTCGTTCTGGTTGGCCATCAACGTCTTCAACTGAAGTTAACATCGCAAAAGTGAAGGAAATAGTGACTGAAAACAAAGAGATAGCGGCTGAACTTTCGGTGTTTCACGAGTCGATCCGTACCATTTTAAATAATTACTTGGTTATGAAACATGTTGCCGCTCGGCTAGTCCCAAAAGACCAGATTTTTTTCCAAAATTGGGTTTTTGGAAAAGCATAAGAGTCGCTGAGGATATGCTAGAACGAATCAATTCTGACCCAACACTCATTAAACGCATTGTTACTGCTGACGAGACGTGGGTTTATGAGTTTGACATGCAAACTAGTCAACAAGCTTCGGAGTGGCGCCTTCCAACTGAACCTAAACCGTAAAAAACACGCCAAAGTCTATCAAAAGTCAAAGTCACGTTGACTGTTTTCTTTGACTATAGTGGTGTTGTGCAATCGGAATTCTAGTCAGAAGGTCAAACGGTAAATGAAGAATATTTTTTGAGAGTTATGCAGAGTTGAAGAGAGCAAATTCGACGAAAAAGGTCCGGATTTGTGGAAAGTTTTTATTATTATTTTGCATCACGAAAATGCGCCTTCGCACAAGGCCATCATGGTGAACGAATTTTTGACCAAAAGCTCAATAAACACCATCGAGCAAGCACCTTATTCACCAGATATCAAAATTATCATTCGTGGCACACGTTTTCATTCGGTAGAAGACATAAACGAGAATTCAAGGCGAGAACTGAACTCAATTCCGGAAAAAGCGTTTAAAATTTTTTTTAATGATAGGATTATTCGTTGGCGTAAATATATCGCTTCTGAAGGCAATAAAATACATTTGGAGGAATAACTTACATTTTGTGTATTATTGATTTTTTCTCGGTACTTTCGTGACAGATTAGTAAATCAAAGGTAAAATGAGGACGTTGTAAATATGATGAATGTTTAAGATGATTGGATAAACAAATCATCCGTTCCCGATACTTTTCTGACAGAATGTATTCATCCGGTTAACATACAAGACATCTGTGTAAATGAGAATAGGATTTATGCAACGTTCGTTACGTAAAAATTTTAAGCCACAAACGTGCACACGTCTCCGCCAACAACATTAGAATAATTGATTAACTAAACGCAAAGAGAAATAATCGCGATTCAGCGTTTTATCAACTAAGGGTTGTTGGACGGTTGCGACTGAGCTGGTTGATTCTCGCGATCTAATGTTACAACTAGTCGGTAAAGAATTTTCATAGCTTTTTGGATATCGTTCCAAAATTTTGCCATTGCCTGCAATATCGATTTCGTCATAAAAATGTTTTGTATAAACTGTAACTTGCATAGAGCAAATGTATTTTTGAAGACGTGACATGACCAATCAAACAAATCGTTCGTTACTTCATTATAACAATGATGTCAAGTGACAGAACACTCAAGATAAATCTAAACCATGCAACCAGCCTAAATCTCTTCCGTGCCAGGAAAAATGATTTATAAAAGCTCGCTCCGCTATACACGTCCCTTTCTCTCTACCCCGTATTGCATACATCTATCCCTGTCTATACTAGTCCAATTTCACAGGCGGCTGGTTGCTTCCGTGGGACCTCGGTAGTAATGCCTCTATTGATTAAGAAACCTGAATATTCATTCAATTATATGGTAGCGCGGCTTCCAGAGGAAACCTCGTGGGTTATGGTTTTAAAGAGTATTTACCTACTTCATTCTGAAGGAAAATATTTGAGCTGTTCTGTTGACATGGTCGGTCCTCACTTAGTGGTTTATTTTTCTAAGTAATAGATAAAATGCTGGAGCTCATCTGATTGCAAATAAAATGCAGACGGAAGTAATGCAAATATACTTCTTGCATGTAAACAAACATTTTACACTTGTCCATCTGGGGAAATACACTTTTCATTATCATCACCTTTTATGAAGGATCAGAGATCTGAAAATAACAGGCACATAAGACTTACCAACATCGTCTATCCAGTGTATTTTTAAAAGAAGAGTACCTCCCTTGCTCACAGTAAGTTTTAATGCAGACAGTCTGTACACAGAAACATTTAATCCCGCCTAACAAATCCATCAAATACTTGAACGACAAATACGTCTTCATTATTCATTTCCCAATACGCGGTACGTAAGCAAACAAAAATATTCATCGAGGATGTGGAAAAAGATTTCTTTCGTCGCAATATGTAGGGAGGCGGCGGCAGAAGCGAAGGTTTCCGCACAATCTATCGTCGGTATAATGGAGCTGTTAAAGACAATATGCTAGGAAACATATTGGATGCAGCCCGACGAATGTGTAAGCGAGCGAGCGGAGACGACCTGAGAAGACCGAGGCACACTTGGGGGAAGGAATTGAAATAAAGAAGAATAACCTCACGGGTACATATTTGTAAAGTCTTTGACAATATGCTCGGGTTTCATGGACGATTTAGACCTTAATTTAGTGTTGCATCACAAACCTGTAAAGAAACAATAAAAAAACAATAAACAAAATTTATAAAAAGGTTACATCTTAATTGGTTGAAGGACGCTGAACGAGACACAATGGAAGTTTTAATGTTTTGGGGGCGCTTAGTGTCCCGCAACGTGTTAAAACTCTGTGATTAAACTTTACACCTGCACCAAGTATGATGTTATAACCGCGAATGGAAGCTGTCTGAATAGCAACGGAATTTACAGATGCAATGAAATACAGGGTGTCCCGTTAGTCGACGTCAAGCCGTAATCGGGTGATAGGTCAAGTCTTATTAGTTAACAGAGACATCGAAAAAATTGGAAAAGAACTATGTTCCATTTATTAGAACATTAGAAAAAAGAGGCTCGCAGAAGCAGGAGTACGAAACCTTTTATTTTCTAGATACGTTCAAACAATTTTAATGTATAATGTATGTGTTTTTTTTTGTAAGTAACAATTTATGGCATACAATAAAGCATACTATATCTAACTACTCGTCACTATGCTTGGATAGGTACATGAAATGAAACAATTTTTAGGAACAATCAGTTTATCTTAAACAACTTTATCACAATGGCATATCCATTGTTTTCAACAAACCAAATAAATACGACACAAAACACCATTTAACAATTTAGTCTCTGCTACCATCGGTCATCACAAATGATAACAATTATTTGATATTGGTGGTAACAAAAGTCATCAAAGTCAAAACGTTCCCAGTACTGTCCGCCCCTGCTTCTTTTAGATTTAAGACATTGACACGACAATATTTATATTAAATCCAACCTTTGTTCAAAGGCATATTATTCCATTAATTAACGACTACTTAAACGATAAGAACTGTTGGTCGCTGTGATTAACTCAAGACAATGTTCGTGTTCTTTCTCCAGAATCAGCTTACCTACTGACAGGGTATATGAGTTCATACATTTTTTTTTTATTTGACGGTATAAGTCAATTATTTTGAAATCTTCATTCATTATTCACATGATCTACTCATTACAATGTTTTTTAATCAGCTGTATTGCAATATGTGGTTAGCTAGCGACCTCGACAATTGATAATATTATTCTTGCCTGAGCAACCGGCAGCAAGTTCGTCATGCTCCCTTAGATGTCACTGCTTGCGGTAGCGTCGGGGGTCGGGTTTCCTTCTTGCCTCAAATATGGCGAGGGGGGTAATGGCTGATCTTTGCGTTATGCTCGTGAACGGGTGCTGCTTGTGGTGACTGGTCGTCTTGCTGTCTATGGTTTTATTATTGTTACAGTAATTGTTCTGTTAATTTATTTTACTTTGATGGTCCTAGTATATCATTTATTTATTTTATTTGTTTGTATAATAATTCCAGTATTGCATATGTAAGCTGCCATGCCCTTTCGTTCGTTTAAGTAGGTAAGTTTTATTTACATTCAGTTTTTTTATTTTTTTTGGTACTGGCGTGGCTACGCTGACGTATGGCAATTAATTTAGTGTTTTGCTAATTACTTAAAATTGTTTAGAATCCAGTTCTTCTAACCGAACAGACAGTTGAGCTGCTCGGGAGTTTGTTGCGCCACTTCTTCTTCGCAGCTAAAGCACTAGGAAGTGGTGAAGGGCGGGCGTTTTGGGGGACTGTCTTATGTAATTTTGACGTTCGAAAAGTGCTGATTCTCAGCCTAATTTGAGTAAATGACCTTTGATTTTGATTTTGATTGATTTTATGTAAAAACTAAATAATATTAAATGAAAGCCTTGTAATTTCGGCAGTTGTTATTTAAATTGATTATATTTAACTACACATCAATCTTGACTGTAATAAGGTTTGTTGTACTTTAAGGACAAAGTGTGCCCCCAAAAGAGCCTTTTTTAACTTCTGTCTAATGCTCTAATACATGGAGTAAAGGTATTCGCAAAAGTGAGCCAAAACTGCTGAGCTAATAATAATAATGCTCTGGGTTTACTGCTTTTCAGGAATTACATGCGATAGAGCAGGCCGCTAGAATAAAAAAAAACATAATTACCTATTGATGTTAGAGATGGTTACAACGCAACTGAAAATGATGAATAATAACCACGATTTTTTTGAAAAAATATTTTAACATACCGTTGCACCCAGTGTGTCTCAAAGTTTAGCTGGCGATAAATCCATAGCTACATCTGGGCAGGCGCTCGGTTCAATTTTATTACTATTCTCTCTGCCGACGACTTATTCGATTCACCCGTCAAAGCGGCCCGTCCTACGGGAACCTCGGTTACATTATCTCTTCGCTTTAGATTCTCACCAGCTTATCTACGCCGCATTCTTTGAGAACCAGATTCTGCATAAACTAACCGAAATTGATCGACCAAATTGTTTTGTGAAAAATATTTTTGGAGGTTTGTTTTTGTGTCGTTTATTTCCAGGTGATATTTTAAGAGTTTATTTAGCCGTTTATGTATCCACAGTTAAAAACTCAAGAAATAGGAACAGAGAAAATTAGAGGTACAGTCAAGGGCAGTTTCGTCAGCTGCGATCGTCATTTATTATTAGTTAACGCTAATTTTAACTCATATCAAGTTGTTCGTCGTAAGAATCAAACTGCATTAAAAGAAAATGAATTATTTTACGACCCCATCAAATGCGTTTCTTAATTAATTAGGTTCTAGCTGCAGTATTTGTGTAATCTGCGCAGTATTTTTTTTGTAATCGCAGTATGTTTCATGTATCATGTTTCAGTACAATTATTTTAGAATTTTGATATTTACCTTTTTAATATCAAGGGTGTATAGTGAAATACAATTTAACAGCTTAAGTGAAAAACTAGTTTTGGTAATTATTCTCATATTATTGTTACTAACAAACACAGCCTTAACCTAGACACAATCGGTCTTACATGGTAAAATTATCGACCCTGTTTTTGAAATAAGAACCTACCAGAAACATATTAATATACAGTTCCTTGTACAAAACTGACAACTTAGTCCAGTCTTAGGTTTTCAATTTTGTATTAACAACTCAACAAAAGTCGGCATAAAGTTCGAAATACAAAAACTATATATATATATATAAATAATATATATAAATAAAAAGACGGAAAATGTTAAAAAGTCAAAGCCAAAAATAAATTTATCAAAACTTTACGCGTGATACGCACCTGAGAACAGAAGCAAACAGAGCTTCAGCTTTTTTCGACACTTGGCTTGACCATCTCTTTGCTCTTTTGCCTTCTATTCAGCCTGCCACAAAATATTTCTAATTTTCTAAAACGTTTATTATTTTAGAGCCTAGTAAAAGTGACACCGAAACAAAACGTAGCAGCTTCGGAGTATCTGGTGCGCCTTCCGCTTTGCAAGCTAGCGTCCGTGGCCACGGGTGATGTCAAACGAGATCTGATGTTACTTCTAGGGTACAGAGATGACGTCACTGTGAGTAAACAACCAGTTCAATCAATCTGCCTAGACTTTTCCCAAATGTGTTGGTACCCCAGGCTTCCAGTGAAAGTCAAAGCATTCATTTCAAATAGGCCCATGAAAGGCACTTTTGGACGTCAACATTGACTTTAAAATAGAATTGATTCTAGTCGCCCCTTTCAAAAAGTATTTTCGTATGGAGAATAATGGGAAAGAAACTCCACCGTTAGTATTAGAAAATCTTTTACAATATTTTATATATTTATGTTTAGTATATAATTATACTACTCTCTCAAGAAATTACCGGGAAAATAATACACTGTGTAGTAGAAAGGGTGAGGATTCGAAAAAGCTTACCGCAGACTCCTGTACACTGCTTAGCGCTGAAGATGGCTTCGCGGCGCGTCCACGTCTAGAACCCTGTACACTTCACTACACATGTACTCCATAGGCGCTGTGTTCGTATAATTGTTTGTATCTTGAGGGGGTGGTAATCACGAATACACCGAAGGACCTCTTTATTTTAGAAAATGTTTATTGTGCGCTGACCACGTTTCGCGTTAGTGTCCCGAAAACAACACACGGAAGCATGGCCCTACTGTGCTCATGTGTAGACCAATCAGATTGCTCAGCGAATGAACGATGAGAAAGCCGATCACTTAATCAAATCAAACCCCTATTCATTACACATAAAAGCTTAATTACTCGAAGTGGGGTGAAAATAAACTAGCATAAAAATCCCTAAGATTGAATGCAGTAGGTAAAACCCACCATATAGAGAACGGTACGTAGCATACACAAAATGTTAGTTATTCACCCAAAATTTGTTTTATTGACTGCCTCGTTGGTCTAGTGGTTGCAATCGCTACTGCTGAGCATGAGGTCCTGGGTTCGATTCCCAGGTCGGGCAACGTGTTATTGGGTTTTTCTATCTGGAATTTCTCAGTAGCAGCCCGGAGTATGGATTTGTGCCCGGTTGATGGCAATAGGCTCGCCCCCCCTTAAATATGGGACTTAAACATAACTGGCGTAATGTGGATGTACAAGTACACCTCTGCCCAACCCTACGGGAAAACAAGGCGTGATGATGTTAATTTGTTTTATCTCTTTCAGAAATGACAAACTTACGCCAACGAATATTTCTATCTCCCTCAATCCTGAATGAGGATTTTCAGTCACTATTTCCGTCACTTTTGCGATGTTAACTTCAGTTGAAGCCGTTGATGGCCTACCAGAGCGAGGCAAATCTTCCATCACATCTCGACCACTTTTGAACGCTTTGTACCACTCTTAAGTACGTGTTTTTGAGAAAGTCGATTCACCCTTCTGTGACATTTTCAGTGACTCCGAACGCGAAATTCCATTGGCGACGCAAAATTTAAGACAAACTCTTGGTTCGATGTTTCTGTCCATTTTTTTTTTTTTTTAAAGACGATGCTCCTAGAATAGCATTACTTATACGTAATAGGCAAAAATATGTAATTAATAGAGATGTCTATTTCCCCAACTTTTTTCCGAATTTGTTTTCAGGAGTTGTATATGTAACATGGAATAACCCTAAAAAAGTAAATATTTTTCAATAAGTACCTAAATGATATAATTTATTACAGGTAGCGTAAACATACGTGCCACATTCCTAAGTGCGTGTATTTCATTACCTAGCGCTTGTAACTCAACACTATAGTCATTGTCATTAAATACTAATGCGCTCAAATTGCTTTCTGTCATTGCGGCTCGATCCAACCAAATCTGTTCGAGCATTTTTCATAAACCTTTAATCATTCAATATTGAACAATAAGAGATTGCCTGAGAAGGGCCTTCATCCATGAATGCCATTTGAAGTCTATAATCATACGATTCGTCCGGTTTCAGGCGACACTTGAAGTCGTAATAATCATAGCGCGAAAATGTTTACAGCCCAGATCTATTTTTGAATGAGACACGATAATTTAAATTAGCTCGCAAACAATGTGGTGGAAAGTTTTATATTTGGATCTATTTGAAAAGGCTATTTTTACTTACAAATAATCACTTTTTTTTAAATAGATTATAACTGGCAAAACTTTTTTCGCAATACTGTCTGTGTGGCCTGGTATGAATGTATGTATGTTCATCTGTTCCCTCATAACTTCTAAGCTACTTATAATATTTTGACAAATGAGGTATTGTTGGAAGCATCTTGATCGTCCGCTGGTTATAGGCTATATGACGTCATAAATGAATATAGCGCCCTTTAGAACAAAACAACAAAAAAACAAACAACGAACAAAAAGTTTGGTATCAAATAAAAAGGCTTAATTAGCACATTTGAAATGTATATAATTATAACATAACACACACATAACATCATGCCTGTAATCCCAGATCGGGTTAGGCAGAGGTGTACCTAATTGCACCAGTTATGTTTAAGTCCCATGTAACAGGGGGCGAGCCTATTGCCATATGAAATAGGTATGATGACATTTTTTTAATTTAAAAAAATGTTTTGTAAATGGTGCTAACAGTATAACAAAAAAAAATAAAAGCATATAAAAGTGCGAAGTTGTATTTTTTTTTTATAAGGACAGACACTTCTACGATAGTCGTAGAAGTGACGTCACATCTATGTAACTTCACACTAGAGCGCACCAAAAACTTTTGAAGCGTGTGTCTTTCTTATTTACATCGATTTTACACATTTTTTCTATTATCTTATTTTTACGAACATTTTTAATATTTGACAGCATACCTGTTATATTGTGTAAGTAAGTTGAAAAACTATAACCCGACTGTGGAAAATCACGCTCTAAAAAGTACGAAACAAGAACATGTTTCAGCCAGATATCAAGACATAGGTTAGTCAAAACTGGTCACTTGGTCGGGGTGTTGCCGGGGTCTCATGCCACCATAATTTTTTATGTATGACCACGCCTTTTCTTTGACCATTTTTGTACATATTATGTCTTGATTTCTGTCTGAAATATTTTCTTGTTTCGTACTTTTTAGAGCGTGATTTTTCAATAGTCGGGTTTTAGTTTATAATTTGTGACTTCAAGCTACATCATATGAATATAACACAGCACGCGGGAAGCCCTTTATGCAGGCACAGGTTTTTATTCAGGTATTAAGTTCTTCTTACATTATTATTATTTATTTCTGTTTGAGTACAGTTTTCAAGTTTTGTTGGTATGACATAATTATGGCAATTAATTTAATTTAATGTTTTGTGTTTCGTAAAGTTAATTACTTACTATTGAATAGAATCCAGTTCTTTTAACTGAACAGACAGCTGTACAGCTGGGGAGTTTGTTGCGCCACTTCTTCTTCTCAGAAAAAGCAATGAAGTGGTGAAGGGCGGGCGTTTTGGGGGACTGTCTTATGTAATTTTGACGTTATAAAAGTGCTTTTCAGCCTAGTTTGCATTAATGGCTTTTAACAAAAAAAATTCATTTTGATTTAGACACAAATCACCTTGTAGGTAGGTATGTATATTTGGTGCTAAAGTTATGAACTCAGATTGGTGACTTTGGTGGTGGTGATGGTTGGTGGATCGTTCGACAGAAATGGTTCTTTGATACCAGGGGGAAGGGGATGGGGATTAGCTCAAAAAAGTTTACGTATCAGGCTAGCGATCGAGAGATCGTGAGTTCGATCTCCATATCTATTACACTGTTGATGTGGACCGTTATGCCGTGTACTACGAAGCACGTAGTTTATTGCAAACCCAATAACTGAGGTTTGATACACTATTTCCCATAAGAATTAAAATTTACTTACATGAGAGTATACAACATAAAACAAAAAAAATCGATTGACGCACAGTAACAGATTTGAACATATAAAAAAAATTTAAAAACCCGTAAGCCGACTACGGAAAAATAAAAACCAATCTAAAAAGTACGACACAAGAAAATATTTCAGACGAAAAACAAAGATAACAATAATCAACGTAAAGTCATAAAATATGATCGCATGCCATTATGACTTTGAAGCACACCTAAAAAATTATGTGACCACTGTTAGTGCCCAATATGTGCCAGGAGCACCTACCAAATCTGGTGTGTCTGTCATCTGTTTGTATTTACCCAAATAAAATATTTTCTTTCTTTCTTTTACATATGGACTTTGATTTTCAGCTAAGTAAGTGCTACGCAAATATCGCAGAATACATAAATATAATGAAAATGAAGGATCTGACGGTTACCAACAGAATATACGTGAATTACACAAAAGACATAGACCCAAAGTTTTATCAAAATTCCTCAGCCAATGATGGAGTGCAAGTAGAAAAAGTTGGTTTTAACTATCCTAAAGCAGCTATTGCACACATCAACAATTTGGTGAGTTAATACAGCATGAATTCAGCACATGATTATTTTCCCCTAGCGTAGGAATTTTTGGTTTGTCATAAAAATAATCGGCTATTTATAGAAAAGTGCAATACCTACGCGGTCAAAATGATATATGGATCAGCATTATT
This sequence comes from Dasypolia templi, assembly GCA_963555695.1. Classification (NCBI taxonomy): domain Eukaryota; kingdom Metazoa; phylum Arthropoda; class Insecta; order Lepidoptera; family Noctuidae; genus Dasypolia; species Dasypolia templi. The sequence continues at coordinate 25,690,240 of OY743143.1, read as the reverse complement.
TTTAATAGCCGTTGAAAAATTTCAATGCATGGGTTCAGAATAATATAATAAATCCATGGTTACTGGTTTTCCTTCGATGTCCCTGCCTGCAGAACATTGTGTTTCGTGAAAACACTTAGGTTATATATTTGTTCATTGCTGCATACCTATGAATATGGTTGCACGCAGGTTTGCTCGCTGTTTGAGGGCAGTGAAAATTACTCTTTTCAAGGCGTACTGTCAATCGTTATACTCGAGCAGTCTGCGGGTGACCTTTACTCGCCGGGCTGTTTATACTCTGCGTGTCCAATACAACAACGTCTTCGGATGCTGATGCGGCTGCCTCGCTACTGTAGTGCGTCCGGAATTTTTGCGGAGGCGCGAACGAACGGCTTTCATGCGGTTATACGGAAGAAGATACGCGGACGTCCTTATTGCAGCGCGTGCAAGGCAGTAGCAACAATATCCTGCAGATGGTTGTATCTTGGGCGGATTGCCCTATCCAGAACAAATGGATGCGTATTGGGACGGGTGTTGACTAACATAGTGCATAAGATTTTACTAACATATATACTAATAGGTATCTGTTTTTATAATGATTCATTTCTCTGTATTTTATATATTTCTTTGTATTATCTGTTTTTTATCATTGTATGGATTGATTTTGTCTGAAATAAACTGATTTATAATAATAGCTGTTCCGTACATGTATGATCGTGTTAGTATTTACATGTCTTTTTTTTAGTTAGTCCAGTTTAATTGGTAGTTGTTCATATTCATATTCATCTAGTCAAGTAGAATCTAGTGATCGCAAGCGCTACTGCAGAGCTTGAGGTCCTGGGTTCGATTTCCGGGACGGGGGTTTTTATCAGGAATTTCTCAGTAGCAGCTCGAAGTCTGGCCCGGTTGTTGGCAATAATATCGCTTCTGGCGACATGTGGGTGTACTTTAGGTGCACCTCTGCCTACCCCTTCGGGGAATACAGGCACAATGTTATGTATAATGTATGATTAACGATTTTATTTCTGTAAGAAGGTTTAACTAAAAATAAAAATATATTTTAAAAACTAGATGAGATCGGCGTTTCCTATCTGACTACTCTGAGAAGAAAGGCCGAAACAAACTCAGAGGTCACAGTCTCTTTTAAAGTCCAGACATAATCTTAGTCAGGTCATGTGAAAACCATGTAGATTGATGTCTGAAATGGTCTTTTGAGGAAAGAACCACACAGAATGAGGGGACCTGTCCAGTCAGTGCACGCATTTGTCAGTAATCATGCAGCTCAACACAAAACTTAAGGAGCTCAACGATTCGACGAACATTACCAAAGAAAGGACATTTGTGTAGGCCGCATAAATTACTCAAACTGCCAGACCATGGTTAAAACTAATTTTAAAAATTAAAAATAAACTGAGATAAAAAAAACAACAAATCCACACTGCATTCACATTCACAATAATTAAAATATTATAACACTTTACAAAATAAATATTCGTGTCATTGTATAGTATGTCAAAGTGTATAAAAATCCGAGAATAAACTTGGTCAGATCATATGAGGACCCTGTAGATTGGTGTCGGAAATGGTCTTTTGAGGAAAGAACCACACTGATTTGAGTGGACCTGTACAGTCAGTGCACGCATTTGTAAATCATGGTGCAGCTCAACTCGGAACTAAGGAGCTCAACGATTGGACAAACAATACAAAAGAAAGGACATTTGGGTAGGCCGCATAAAGTACTCAAACAGCCAGACCATGATTAAAACAACTGAAAGGAAAAAAAAAGAAAAATACCATGACCCACATAGCCCTCACATTCACAAAATTAAAATAATATTATACTTTATACAGTAAATATATACATGTCATTGTGTATGTAAAAAGGTACAAAATATTTAAAAAATCATAATATTAAAAACAAAAATATTAAAAAAAAAAAGCAAAATAATATTAAACATCGAGATTGTCTGTGTAAATGATAAATTAACTTTTTATTTCAAACATAACAACATATTTATAACTAAATTAAATTACTAAATAACTAACTAACTACCTATACAAATTAATATAAAAAATACTCAGGCGTCGAAGTACTCGTCCGCATCGCTGTCATCTGGAAAAGTGCCCAGAAGACTGGCAGCATTGCCACGCTGAATGGCAATGCTAATTCTTTGTCCAAAGAACAACCCAGCCCTCTGGTCACGTGAAGTGTCGACTAGTCGGTGAGAAATTTGTTTAAAAATTAGATGCGCACTCGGGCCCCATGACCCGAGCGTTTCGACCCCAAACGGCTCAAAACTGTAGTTACCCATAAGGTTACAGTATTTGCGCCGCTTGAGGGTCTCAGCAGCCGCAGCAGCAGCGCCATTGTTGGCGCTGCTGCTGAATGACTACTAATACTACTTAATGACCTAATGCATCATTATTTCTGTGTAAATATATTGGAGCAGCTCAATCCCAAGCCTTCCTGTCCTCAATTTAGTCTTTGAGAGTATAATAGGCTTTCTGGCATAATTTCCGCTTTATAAAAGATTTGAATTAGGCTTAGTCCTTGAATGTGGCTAGGAAGTTTATTATAAAAACGTATACATTGACATTTAAATGAGCTACCTATTTTCTTGAGCCTGTAAGTAGGAAAAAAAAATTTGTGTTTGTTGTTGTATTTATATTATGGATATACCTGTATTTTTTAAACAGATTAATATTATTATGTGCATACAAAAGATTTTCATAAATATACTGAGAAGGCACAGTTATTATATTAATCTCTTTAAATTTGTCTCTGAGGGAGTGTCTGGGACTTAGTTTATAAATTGAACGAATTGCCCTTTTTTGTAAAACAAAAATTGACAGAATATCGGCGGCATTTCCCCACAAAAGAATACCAGAATATATGAATGTGTCTCACAAAAAATGTATAATATTTCTACCGATAAATCTTACAGCTGAGTGCTATGACATTTAAAAGAACAACAGACATAGTGGATAATAATGATATCAACAAAACTACGAAAATGATAATAGTGTCTGGCGCACACTTCAAAGTAAGTGTTAATTTTTATATTTTATTAATTGAATATGGAGTTCTGGCTTCGTAGCGATTATTCTCTCTCATCAATTCACAACTGGGTTGAACTAAGCATCCATCATCATTATCTTCTTCATCTTTCATAATCATATCACCAATACAGTTTCTTAGTTATTTACTTATTTATTAAAACTTGATGCACAAGTAAAAATATACTGTACAAAGGCGGACTTAATGCCTGAGGCATTTTCTGCCAGTCAAAACTTAGGAGCAGTGGTGGCCCAGTGGTAACGGCCGCGACTTACAAGTTGTAGGTCGTAGGTTCGAACCCAGACAGGCGCGCTTTACTTTGTGTAAATTATTTCATAACCACTGCTCTCAAAACGGTGAAGCAAAACATCGTGATGACCGGCATGTCTTAGAATCAAAAATTCGAAGACATGTGACATCTACCAACCCGCACGGGGCCCACGTGGTGGATTACGGCCCACTCCCTCTCAAAGAGAGCTTGTGTCCCAGCAGTGGGAACATAAGGATGCAGAGACAAAATATGGCAGGTGCAACAAAAGGGATAGATAACTCGAAAAAGATTAAAATACTAATACATAGATACATACATATAATTTGTATATGTATTGATTATGTATATAACGGCGCAAGATAGTCTTTACCAGAAGTGGACATTGTATTACTCGTAGGTTGAATTTAACCAATGAAATTGAACTCGATCAGCACTTTAACTAAGTTTTAGACAGCTCTTAAGCTGTGTGATTATTATCTGTGGAATATTGACACTGACATCTCTTGAACCCGGTTTAGATGTGCTGATCGCGTTCAGTTTCATTTGTGAAATTGGCACTTAGTGGTTTAGTAGCTTCAATATCATCAGGATTGTGCCGGAATATAGCAGTTCGTCGTGGACGTGGTACAACAGCGGCTCCCATGACTTGTACATCTTAGTGTATTATCTATGCCCCTGGCTTGTACATTAGAGTGAATATGGTTGCACTGCATTGTTGCATTTCAATCATCTATGACCCTGACATAATTTCTGTCATCAAAAGACAGCCACCACGCAACGCAACGCTCCGCTGAAGTGACAGTAATCAGCCAGTGTCTCTTCGGTGATTCCAAGTAACTTCGTAACAAAACTAATCGGCGCCACTGGCTGCGCCGTTATGTATTTGGTAGTAGATGTTATGGGGAAGGTCGGTCAAAGCTAATTGTAGATGGAGTGACCATAGCTAGGTCCCTACGCCTACAATAATTTTGACATTTCGTTCATTCATTCCGTTTCGTGTTCATTAATGAGTTTGGTTTTTTTATTTTACTATTTCGTTATTTTCATTTATTTCAATATTTTATATAAATAATTATTCAATTTGGAATAGGTATGTCAGAATTGACAACATTAAATAATGCATAATTTCTAGTCATCATTTTCTTTAAAATGTTTCCGACATAACTTCGAACTCTGTTGTAATTGAAATAATTCTCTTCCAGTAGCTATAAGCCACAATCTGCTAAAGCTAAAGGTATTTCGTAAAATGGTAGACTCAAATTTTTGAGCGTTTAGGAACATACCAAAGAATCATTTTCGAAAAATTAATAAAAAACCGCCCCACGCCTTGCATTATTAGCTTGTTTTGGGAACTTGCTACGACAGCGCCATTTTGATAGTTGCCTTCCCCATTGTTGATGATTGTTTTATATATTGTCAAGAGGTCACTTTTGTTGTGATGTAATTTATTGTCTTTTTAATTCCTCTAGTAGCGTTGTAATAACGTCACGTTTATTTTATGCTAGTACTTTTAAACTACGTAATTTTCTTAAACTAGGGTACATGGGACACTCCATTTGATTATAAACTGACGAAGCTGATGAAATTCACTCATCTTGATGGGAAAACCTCAAGAATACCAATGATGACCAGAATGGATGAATTCCGGTACAAAAGTGGTGACGATTGTGAGGTAATCGTTAATGAACACAATATAGTTCGTAATAATCCTTTTTTTATTATTTCTTCCTAATTACCAGATTTAGACGATGCAATATAATTCCCGGTGGAATGTCACAAGTTGAAGCAGCAGTAAAAGTTGCACCTTCTAAACAGTATTTAGACGACGCAAAGTAATTTTTGCTTAAATTTTATTGCTAACGAAAAATAGGAATGGCGAAGAGACTTCAACAAACGGAAATGAACCACGACTATGTCGATACTTTTTATATGTTCCCTCATGTAGAATTTATTTACTTTATCCTTTTTGAGCCTGGAGCAGGCTGCCTTTTACCTAGATTTCCGAATTATAAATTTTTATCGTTATAAAAAAATACATATATTTCAGACAAAAAAGTTCATAGGCAAAATTATTGTTAATAATGACCTAGTAACAATAATTTTGCTTGTTACTTATGTTGGTAATTGAAAAGTAAAAAGGAGAAAACTAGACGGTCCGTCTGCCCCTGCACAGTATATTCATCGGTTTCGCAACACATGGGAGTTCAGTGACCCAACAGAATCGGTATAGATTAATGATTTCTATTTTATTTTTCAGGTCCTAACAATCAGGTTTATGAATTCCAGGTCATCTTTGATATTAGTTGTACCAAAAAACCCGAAAGAATTGGGAAATATGGTTGAAAAAATTTATAACCAGAAAGAATTCGTTAGCAGCCTGACGAAGGAATCAGAATTAACGTTAATGAAAATAACAATCCCAAGATTTAAAATTAAAACTTTCGTAGACTGGACCGGATTTCTTCAAGGGGTAAATTTAAATTACCGTTAATTATCTGATTAGAAAAACGCCTCGTCATTTCAATTGTACAAAAATCTCTTAGACAAATGCGCATGTAGTTTTTTTTTTCGATTTTTTCTTGCCAAAAGCCTGATTATGTACTATTACATAAACTTTAAAACAAAAAAGCTGAATCCACTTACCAACCAACAGCTTTTCATTTTTAATTATATAAAGGGTTATTCGTTATGGACGGGTCGATGTTAGTATGAAATAAAAGAAGCTGTGTTCGAGCTATTATTATAATTATTTTTTAATTCATGTATGACATTATTAAAGGCTTATGTATGGAATACCACATCAATTAAATGTCTGCCGCGGTTTCTCACGGTTGCCCGGATCAGAGTGGTCCAATTTTCAACAACTCTGCCGCACAGATCTGATCTTAAGGTCATTGGACTTCAGAAAACCCCACAAGATTGTTTACCGAACAGGTGGTTTCAAATTTGGTCACCAAACGTTGGAGAGTAGACTTTGAAGAGCCACCGCGTCTGCCGTAAAATGGGCGCAAAGCGCGCAACGTTTGCACTAACGAACACTCATTTTGAAAATTTTATCATTTGCACGTGCTGCTCAATCGTGTAACTGGTCATGGTGATTTGGCATGAGTTAATAAATAATAAAAAATAGGTTAGAATAAAATTGCCAAAACAACATAGCTTCCACATGCTGCCAAAATCGACCCGTCCCAATAGAAAAAATTGTTATTTTGTATATTTTGTTTTCTCATTGTTGGGAAAAAAAGGCATATACATAAGTTAATCGGTTCTGTCTATCAATATTCATCCAAGTCGTAACTGACTCCATCTTTGTCTGCCGCAATCACGTCCTTGTATTTCATCCACAGTCCCGCTTGAAGTAGTCGGTAAAACGGTAAATATTTGAATTTGCAAAAAAAACAACTTTTGACATACGCACCTACTGTATAATGATAGATAATAATGATTTTTATTTACTTTCAGTTGGGACTGTACTCAGTTTTCAATACCAATTCCTCGGATCTGGCAGGAATTTTTAAAACAGAAAGTCAAGACCAAACCATTTGTTTAAGTAAAGTTAAACAAAAAGTGTTTGTCCAATTCGATGAAATGGGTGCAGGTAGAACTTTACCAGGTAACAACAACAATAACCTAACATCACGCCTTGATTCCCCGAAGGGTTGGGCAGAGGTGTACCTATAGGAGCCTATTGCCATCTACCGGGCACAAATCCAGACTCCGGGCTGCTACTGAGAAAGAAGAAGAGATAGAAGAACCCAATAAAACGTTACTTGAATTGGGAATCGAACCCAGGACCTTATGCTCACCAGTAGCGATTGCGACCACTAGACCAAAGAGGCAGTAAGAATATTACCCGGTAAGAATATTATAAACATATATAAATAACTTACTTAAAGCCTTTCAAAAAAGGTTATGAAAGACGAAAAAAAGTGTATGTAAAACTATCTCGCAGATAATATTCTAAAAGTTCCGTACCCAAAGAGAGCCAACGGGACCATATTACTAAGCCTACACCCCATCTGGTGGCCCGTCCGTCATAGGAGTTAATATCAAAATGGGCGTGCGATTGACTGACTGAACTAAACACGATAAAAATAGGCATAACGCTGTACTTTCTAATCTTTTATCGAAATCGATAATAATATCATCTGCATAGCCTTTTTCCGATGTTGAGGTCAGCTTCCAGAAAAACCTGATGCAGCTAACTCTGGGACCAACTTCGGCAGGCGTTGCTTAACCTAATCAATCGACCCGTGCGGCTGCCACAAGCCTCGTCTCTATGATAATAAAATATACAAAATTGATGTCCACAGATCCATTCTTTGCTAATGAAAAGACAACTCGGATGCCATATTACAATGTACCCGCATTGGTTGTGGATAGACCATTCTATTTCGAAGTCGCTTGGGATCTTGAAAACGGTCGCTACGTAATGTTCGCAGGTGTTTATTACGGCCCTGAACCTGACCTTATACGAGTACGTTTCTAGATAATTGGTAAGAAGCAAAGAAAAACGATTTACAACTGGTATTAATTACATCTCCCTCTATTTTTATTTTATCGTGTTGTCTATGTAGTTGTTACTACGTGAATTGAAGGAGCACAGTTAAACAACTATAAGTTTATGTATTTATTATGTGTTCACCACATTACAGTTGTATTAAAATATTCCGAAAATATAAAAAGGTGATCAATAACAATAAAGGAATTAGATACAAAAATTACAGCTTTAATTCGTAGTAGCTTTAAGTAGTATTAGGTTTGGGTAAAGTTGGCGTCGTTTTGAAGTTGAGCGGCCAGTAATGAAACATGGATATTATGAAAGAACAGAATAAAGCTATCAAAAGCTATTAAGGATGCATTTATCTAAACCAGGGATTCCCAAAGTGCCAGGGGCCAGGGTGCCAGGGGTTTCCCTTGGGGTCGATATCGGTTCCCTAGGGGTCAACATAAACGAAAACTGATTTTGGGGGTCGACGAGGTCTAAAAATCGAACCCTATTAAATTAACACAAGTTCTTATTTAAAACTTTCAAGATAGGTAGTAGGTAGGTGCTGTATTGTTTATGTTGTGTTACGTGTACTAAGAATAATTAATATTTTTGTAGGAAATAGCATTGTCGTAGTAATGTAAAGCCTCAAGTTCGTACAAGATGAAAAACTCGGCAAGTCAGTGTGGACAAGTTTGTGCAAGATAATGAGTTCGAGCGTACGTCTTTCAGGCGCGTTTTGACTTGTTCTCTATTTTGACGCTTACGCGATTTAACACGAACGAATTCATGATCAAGTTGCAAGTCCAAACATGTTCCTGATATTTTACTATTTAACGAGCTTGCAAGTTGCTTGAAAGAAGAGGTTCCACGTCGACCTCAAGATTCCCACTATCCGCCAGTTCATGAAACGCATTTCAAAGCGTTTCTTCGAGACCGCCGCGAATCACCGCAACCCTCTGGTTGTCAAGGCCGCTAGCTATATTCCCTCCTCCATCAGTCATGTCCGCCGTCCCAAGCATGTCCTCACCGACCCCGATGACCACATAACTCTCATTCAGGAGAGCAGTAGGGCCACCAGTACAGTGCACAAACACAGACCGACATTCCGACCTCGCCGCCGGGATCTTCTCTCTTCGCGAGGAAGGTTCCTCGCGAAGATCCCGACGTAACTGTCCCCCCCGACCCTTGCTCGACGAAGTGCCAGCCCGCGCCGTAGCTGAGCCTGTAGCTTTAAATTTCCCAGATAATAATAATATAAACCAGATCCAGCCTGTCCCATCTTGCTGTCCTCCCGTCAGCGACGCCCAAAGCCGAGGTCCGTACCCCACAGGGGGTGCCCTTAGCGAGCGTTCGCTTAGTAATGTAAGTAGTTTTACGCCCCTGGCTGGAGGCTTTGAGTCCGCTTAAGGCAGCCACAGGATAGTCCGGTTAAGTAGTCACGACCTCTCAAGGTCAACTACGAGATGCCATACATAAAAAAAAAAAAAAAAAAAAAAAAAAAAAAAGCTTGAAAGTTAATTTGCGTTTTGAAATTCGATGGAGCTTGAACGATAATAACTCATAAAAGTACTAATTAATTTCAAGAGATTACAAAGTTATTACATAGCTAAATTAAGTGAAGTAAAGTGACTGAAAACAAAATTATCAAAATGCTGAGCTCCCTACGCGAGTTAATAGCGTAACCATACAATATCTGCGGTTTATGAAAAATTAACAGGGTAAGTACCAAACAGTTTTTATCCTGCACAGCGCATCAGCATTGCCCCACTGTGTGATAGTGATCAGTTGAGCTATCTGTAGATTGTTTGCAACAGTTTGCAGTTGCCTCAGTTGTTTCAATTGTAAAAATTTACCAGTAAATTTAATAGTTTATTATTGTTTTTTATTTAGGAAGTTTCTTATTTTTTTATTTGCAGGATTACTGAGAGTTTTATGATGGCGGACCCGAAAAAAATGCAGACAATACAGTTTGGACTACTTGAAGTTCGGATTTATTGTATCTCCATCAAATCAACACTTGCCGATGAGTCTCATATGTGAAAAAGTATTCAGTAACGATTCCATGAAGCCTTCAAAAATGGATGACCACTTATCAAGAGTACATGCTGACAAAAAAAGTAAACCCTTGTCATTTTTTCAAGCACTTAAAGTAAAACTAGACAAAAGGCCATCCATAAGATCGATGTTTGCGTCATCAAGACGATGATGGTTTACGAGCGTCCTATAATATATCTTTACTAATAGCGAAGTCGGGGAAACCCCACACAATTGGAGAGCAGCTTATCTTACCAGCCACTGCGGAGGTCCTTAACAATGTATTGCACAAACCCGCACATGATATTTTAAAGAGAATTAGAGCAATAATACCGTTCAGAGACGCGTAGACGAGATGGGACGCGATGTGGAAAACATTTTATGCAAGTTCTTACAGACCAACAGATTCTCTCTCCAGTTGGACGAGTCTACATTACCCGGCAATGAAGCCCTGTTGTTAGGATATGTTCGATATATCAAAGATGAAAATATGTGCCAAGAACTGCTTTTTGCTACATATTTAGAGACTGATACCAGAGGAGAATCGATTTTTCAGGCTGTGGAACATTTTTTTACTGACAAAGCTATTCCATGGAAGGACATTGTTTCTGTTGCGACTGATGGTGCACCGTCTATGGTTGGTCGTCATCGTGGTTTCATAGCTCACTTAAAGCGACAACTGCCTGATGTACTGGTCATTCACTGCGTGATTCACAGGCAGCATTTAGTAGCAAAAAAGCTGAGTCCTAGATTGCATAAGTCTTTACAATATGTAATAAATGCTATCAACCAGATTCGAAGCAATTCTTTGAACACTCGGTTATTTGCTCAGCTTTGTGAGGAAAACGACGAAGTCTTTACTCGATTACTTCTGCACACAGAAGTTCGCTGGCTATCAAGAGGCTCTTGCTTAGAAAGATTTTGAGCCATTTTTGAATCTGTGTTGGAGTTTTTACAAGAAAAAGATCCGAATTTGAAAGAAAATCTGAACAATTGTAAAACAGATATTTATTACTTGACTGATATCTTTGGAATGTTCAACAAAGTTAATTTGCAGCTGCAGGGTGACGATCTTAACTTGATTAAAACAAAATTAATAATATCGGCCTTCGTGGGTAAACTATTATAAACAAAATTTAGGCAGAAAAGAATGTTCGCAGTTTCTGCATTTGTCAAAATTACCAGAAATGCTTCTAGATGATGACATTTTACTATATGTCACTCACTTGGATGCATTACACAAGGACTTTAGGGAGAGTTAATGGAGAAAGATCTCCCGGATCTATCTTAACAATGGGAGTTCCACAGGGCTCAATTCTTGGTCCTTTCTTGTTTCTTATTTATATTAATGACTTGCCTTACCTCATAAAGGATAATCATGATATAGTGTTGTTTGCGGATGATACTTCACTTTTGTTTAAACTTAAACGTCAGCAGCTGGTTACTGACGATGTAAATAACGCGGTCTCAAAAATAGTTCACTGGTTCAATGTTAATAATTTACTTCTTAATGAAAAGAAGACTAAATGCATTAAGTTTACGCTACCTCACGTTAGGCAGGTGAAAACGAATGTGTTGATAAAGGGCGAAGAATTGAAACTTGAAGACAGCACAGTATTCTTGGGCTTAACTTTGGATGCTAAGCTTCAGTGGGGCCCACATATTAATAAATTGTCAAAAAAGCTAAGCTCCGCAGCATACGCTGTTAGAAAAATTCGAAATTTAACTGATTTAGAGACAGCCCGTTTAGTATACTTTAGTTATTTTCATAGTGTGATGTCGTACGGTATTCTTTTGTGGGGAAATGCCGCCGACATGCAGACTATATTTGTTTTGCAGAAAAGAGCTGTTAGATCAATTTATAAATTAAGTCCGAGACACTCTCTCAGAGAGAAATTTAAGGAAATTAATGTAATGACTGTGCCTTCCACAAAAACATAAAATTGTTTAAAAAATACAGTGATATCCTTATTACAAATACTAGGAACAAACACAAATTTGTTGTACCTACAACAAGGCTCAAGAAAATAGGTGGCTCGTTCAGATGTCAATGTATACGCTTTTATAATAAACTTCCAAGCCATGTTCAAGATCTAAGCCTTAATAAATTCAAATCATTTATTAAACGTAAGTTGTGCCAGAAAGCTTTTTATACAGTCAAAGACTATATTGAGGACAAAAAGGCTTGGGACTGACCTGCTCCAATTTTTGCATACTGAGTGTTTTTTTTTTTTTTTTTTGTTTGGTACGTAACTTTTGTTTTATTTTATATACACTTTGAAATTTCATGATTTGACATGTATATTTACTTTGTATAATATTATTATTATTTTAATTTCGTGTGAGGACTTAGTGGGTATTATTTCTATATATTTTGTCTATCTCAGTTATTTCATAATTTTTTTTATATCTGGCAGTTTGAGTACTTAAAGCGGCCTACCCAAATGTCCTTTCTTTGGTATTGTTCGTCGAATCGTGGAGCTCCTTACGTTTTGAGTTGAGCTGCACGATTAATGACAAATGCGTGCACTGACTGGACAGGCCCACTCAAATTTGTATGGTTCTTTCCTCAAAAGACCATTTCAGACACCTACCTACATGGTCCTCATATGATCTGTAAAATAAACAATGACATGAATACTTACCTAGGTATTATTTTATTGTTATTATTGTAAATGTTAAGACTATGTGGGTCATTTTATTTTTTACTTTTGTTTTTTTATATTTTATTATCTCAGTTAATTTTAATCGTAACTTGGTCTGGCGGTTTGAGTAATTATGCGGCCTATCCAATGTCCTTTCTTTGGTATTGTTCGTCGAATCGTTGAGCTCCTTATGTTTTGAGTTGAGCTGTACGATTACTGACAAATGCGTGCGCTGACTGGACAGGTCCACTCAATCTGTGTGGTTCTTTCCTCAAAAGACCATTTCAGACATCAATCCACATGGTCTTAACATGATCTGACCAAGATTATGTCTGGACTTTAAAAGAGACTGTTACCTCTGAGTTTGTTTCGGCTTTTCTTCTCAGAGTAGTCAGATAGGAAACGCCGACCTCATCTACTTTTTAAAAAAAATGTTTGACGTGTAAAAGTGTTTTTTACAAACCCACTTACAGAAATAAAAATCATTTATCATTTATCATTTATCATTATCATTTATCAATGGAACGGACGACCGATGTATGTTATCTATAGGCTGATGGTGTGGCGCTCATCCGCACCGGCCGGTGAATTGCGCGCAGCCCGTCGAAACAGCCGTTGCACGATGATGCCGATCAGCTAATCACAGTACACGTTTCGTTTACCTGCGTATTAGTCCTCCCGGCAGTCGACGCAGTGGTGACACCGGGAGTCCGGCTCGCTGTTTATGCGAAACAGATACTTTCCGAAGCACCCATGCCCCGAAAGTACCTACGTCACCCGAAACGACAGGGAGCCGTGCCTCCTCCGAGCACTGGCCGGACTGCCTCGATGGTGACGAGGCCGGCGGTAGGGCGTGAGAGCCTGTCCCGCCATTCCGCCACTAGGATCTCGCGAAGCTGCGACCGTCGCCGCTCCACATGGCGCTGCATCGGCCGCTCGCCCCGCGCCCTCGCTTCCTTGAGCCACCGATACAGTGACGCGAGCACCTTCGCCTCTAGATCCCACGGGCGGGGATCCGGCCAGCGCACAAGCCGCCTCGGAGGAGATCGTGCGGTACCCTCTTATGACTCTGACAGCCGTTGCTCTCTGTGGCTTTCGCAGGACAGAGATGCTAGCGGCCGTCAGGTCAGCTGCTCAGATCGGGGCCCCGTAAAGGGCCATCGATCGCACGATCCCCACGTAGAGCCGACTACAAGCGGCGCTCAGGCCCCCCATATTGAAAAGCAGCGTTGACAGCGCTGGAGGGAGCCCACTTTCGGCGGCTGGCGCTTGACTGCCAGCCGCCGAAAGTGGGGTCCGAAATCCCACCGGCTGTCGAGCACCAATCCCACTTCATGGTTGACTCGACAGCGATTCGAACCCCCCCCCCCCCCCCGACCACTATGTGTGATCCAGGCGGCGGCGCCCACCGGGGACCATGAAACACCATGCCTCCGACTGGTTCAGGGCCACCTCCAGGCCGACGACAGCCTCCTAGGTTGACCTGCGAGATGCCATTAACAAACAAAAAAAAAGCACTTGCAATAAACTATTATAATGTGTTTTTATTATTTCCCAAGACCCATTACTAACGTCACATTGACAGACAGTCATAAAACAGTAAAACCAATCTCTAGTATCAACCTTCTAGAAACACAACTAAGATTTCTTTACGCAGGACAGTAATTGAAGTATTTATGTTGACGACATTTTTTAAATCTTTAAATGCAAATATCTATTAATAATTACTTAGGACAAAAATAATTGTACAGATGTGCGTACTTAACATAGTACAATTATTACGCCACTAGTCCATACAAAATTTCTCAAACCCTTTTAGTAGTAAAGTGTTTTTTACGTAAGTTATTTAGGATAACCTATTTAAATCAGATAACAATCGAGGCCTCTGCACGCAAAATACTGTCCCTTTACGGTATACACACTAAAATAAACCGTGTGTCAGTACAAAGTCAAATCTAAAACGTCATTAACCTTAAATATAGGAAATGCTTTATGCTATCTAGTGACTAACAAAAAATAAGTTGAATTGCAAGAATACGATAATTAGTTGTTGTCAGCGCAGTGCGAGCGACAGGGTAAATCTTGGTGATGTAGGCACACGCAAAAATACGTAGGCCAGGAGACCAATGCCTTTGGAGTGGGTCACGAGCTGTCTACGACTTTTCCGGCCCTTCGGGTGAGCCGAAATGCGGCTTGCATTCAACAGTCGTCATCAATCTTCGAAAGTCCATAAATTCGCTAATATTACATAAAACCTATTTCTTAAAATGTCACAGATTCTATTAAATTGAATTTATGGCGTTTAGGATCAAAAAATAAAATACAATACATCCATCATTGATGGGAAGACATTCTGCAAATGAAACGTCAGGAGAAAAAACAGACGTACATTTTCGACAAAATCGATTATTAGAATACAGAAAAAAACTATTTCAGCCAATTTGCACAAGCAGGATGCATTATAAATAAAAATGGTTTAACTGTAGCAGTTGTGCTACAGTATCTGTGTTTCCTTTGTTTGACGGTCTCAATAATTAATATATAAAAAAATAACAAAACAGCTATCTGTTTAATTTTCCGAATAGTAGCCATAATGTATCTACTCTATTAATAGAATCTATACCTACATATAATAAAATAGTAACAATGAACTTTGACATTTGACAAAGAACTATTTTAGTTTAATGTATATTTATTTCTTGCACCACTGACAGCCCCATTTTATGTCCAGACAAATCACTGTCCATTCTAAGGTTGCCTGGAAGAGATCGCAGAAAGCGATAAGGCCGCCCATTGTATGTTTTTAGTATGTTTTTTTTTTTGTTATGTCATTTTGTGGTGTACAATAAAGTATATATAAATAAATAAATGCCCATTTTTCACCTGACTATGTATATAAATTAAATACATCTTAAAATACAGCTTATCAAATTGTATATTAATTACGCTAATCACAATGTTAAAAGAAACGCAGGATGTTTTAAATGTAAAAAAAAATTAATGCTTATTCTACGTTAAGGGTAATCATATTAGCATGTTTTGAACGCATCTCAACTACCCCTTTAAATAACGTTCCGTTTTACATACTGCTACTTGAATTTATTCAACTCTGTTTCTGAGTTTCACACATTATTTTACGTTTTATTTACTCAGTAAGTATATATTTTATTTTTATTTAATCTGTATTATACATCGACTAAAACAGAATTTAGTCAATGTATAATACAGATTAATTAAAAATAAATTAATTATTAAATTAATTAATCATGCAATATGTAATTGAGTTAAGACGATTGAAACATATTTTTTGACGTTTAACATTTTATGCTGGACACTCTATTTATAGTGACAAGCGTCGGAAGCATAGAGTATAGTAACTAAAATGAAAGTCGGAAGTCTTAGCAGTGACATAAGGGCAGCTGGTTTTAAGAAATTCACTAAGTAAAAAAGACGTTTTAGAAGATATATATGTATTATGAAGTAAGTATTACTATTTTAGACTAAACTTCGAGTGTTAAATAATTAGTCCTAGCACATTTATTTCTTTATAACGGCAAATCCTAACCTAAAAAGTAACATTAATATTTTTTGGACTTCGTAGCGTTTCAATTGTAAAAATGAGCATATGACAGGTGTTTCTACTATACCTTATAACTATACATAAACTTTCATTATCAGGTTTTGAAATGTATGGGAAGTGGTCATTGTTTCTCATATAGATAACCGGGATTAACACATACTACTTACTTTTTAATCCCGGTAGTACTTTCCTGTGGGATATTTTCCGACATCAACGCGGGTGAAGCCGCGAGTTTAAGCTAGCATTTAATGTAATTTTAATAAAAGTTCATTTTAACGTACCTGTATTCTTTAAAACATAGAAAATATTTATTCAGTAAAAGACAATACAAAATAATCTAGAACTACAGAACTACAGTACTCACTGCAAAGGGATACAAATATGTGTGGGTTCGTGACGGTAAAGTTCTCATTAGAAAGACTGATGGAGAGCAAGCCAAACACATAAGAAGCTTGGACGCAGTTGCACTACTCTGAAACCTCTTTAAAAAAAAAACTGGTATAATGCAGTATTTAAACGCCCACAATTCAACATATATTACCAAAACTTTAGAGGTATGAAAACAAAATTAAATATGATTGAATTAACCACACGGTTGCGCAACTACGATGTTATTATCGGCACAGAGACATGGCTAGATGATGGTATAAATGATGGCGAATTATTTGACTCCAGGTACATCGTCTATCGTAGAGACAGAGTATCAACCGTAAATAATGGTAAAAAAGGGGGAGGTGTATTGATTGCTGTTTTGAAGTCAATAGACTCTGCCCGGATGTCGCAGTGGGAAACAGACCTAGAAAACCTATGGATCAGGCTCAAGACTGTCAAAGGTAAAACATGTAATTACTTAAATATCTGCGCAGCCTATCTTCCACCTCCAGTTCAACATTATACCCTTGACTCGTTCCTCGACAGTGTCGCCTCTGTTATTGACACCACTGGCGACGAAACCTTGATAGCTGGAGACTTTAATCTGAGTTTCATCAACTGGGAAATAGACACAACTCATTTACACACTTCCTGTAACACAGCCTATAACTATTCTAACGCATTGGGCTACTCACTGATAGACTTCATGTCTCTATGTAACATGGAACAAATAAATTCAATTAAAAATTGTTATCATAAAACCCTAGATTTAATATTATGTAACTTCTTTGGAGGAATTGTTAGTGTATGCAATAACCCCCTATCAACAGTAGATGTCTATCACCCGCCCCTCGAAATTGTAATAAAAGACACGCCCCCCGCACTATTAAAGAGTAAGATTCCCGTTAGATACAACTTTAAAAAAGGTAATTATACATTAATCAATGCCAAGATCAGGGGTATTGACTGGACCCATGTATTCTCAGACTTACGCGATGTTGATGCTATGGTGAACAACCTGTATGAGTACCTGAACGATGTAGTTGACGAGCACGTTCCGAAGTCAAAAAAACCGAGCGATAAGTATCCCCCCTGGTTCTCTAAGCCTCTCGTAAGACTCCTAAATGAAAAAGAAAAACTTAGAACACGTTATAAGAGGTATAACAACCCAAGGGACCTCTTTGAATATAGACTATTGGAGAGAAGATCTAAAACCATGATGAACAGCTGTTATAATAACTATATGAGCTTCACTGAAAAGAGTATTAGAAATAATCCTAAACTCTTTTGGTCCTTCGTCAAATCGAAGAAGTCCAAATGTAACGACATTCCCTCGGAGATGTGTTTACGAAATGAAACAGCATCTACTGGTGTTGAAGTCTGCAACCTATTTGCTAAGCATTTCTCCTCTAATTTTACTTACTCTACTGGTTCACCTGCTGCAGCTCAAATAGGACCCAATTGTCATCAACATGCATTAGGTAGAGTTGTATTTACGGAACAAGATGTAATGAAAGCACTAAAAAAACTTAACATCTGCAAGGGGCCAGGGCCTGATGGTTTGCCGCCGGTATTCATAAAGAAGTGTGCAACTAGTTTATCTCTATCGCTCAAAATAATTTTCAACCATTCGATTGCGACATCACAGTTTCCGACTGAATGGAAAAGGGCAAATGTCGTACCGATTTTTAAGAAGGGAGTCTCCAATGACGTGCAGAACTACCGTCCCATTTCACTCCTCTCAGTTTTCGCGAAACTCTTTGAATCCCTGCTATGTCCCTTACTTACTTCACTTATTAATCCTCAGTTAGTACCCCAACAACATGGTTTCTGTGTTTGCAAATCCACGACTACTAATTTGGTCCACTACATCAATGAAGTAAGCAAATTGATTGACTCTCGTGCCCAGGTTGACTCAATTTACACTGATTTCAGCAGTGCGTTCGATAAGGTGGAACATAAAATCCTCCTAAAGAAGCTTGTAGAATTCGGCATATTTGGACCGTTACTTCTTTGGTTTGAATCGTATCTCACAGACAGAAAACAAAGAGTTGTTGTAAAGGGCTACGAGTCACCATTCTATGTCTCCTCTTCTGGAGTTCCCCAAGGTTCTCATCTGGGCCCAATTCTCTTTTTAATGTTCGTCAATGACGTGGTTTTCTCAGTAAAACACAGCATTTGCTCTATTTTCGCTGACGACTTGAAGATCTATAAAGAAATAAACTCACCCGTCGACGTCCATTTACTCCAAGCTGACCTCGACGCGGTTAACGATTGGTGCCTAAAAAACCGCATGTCCCTCAATGTGCAAAAGTGCTACGACATTACATTTACCAAAAAACTGAAACCCTTACCTACGTCTTACTCATTAAATGGGGTAACACTACAAACAGTTAACACGATTCGTGACCTAGGTGTCCAGCTTGATTCTAAACTTACATTTGTCAACCACATTGACAATATCACTGCCAAAGCGGCAAAAATGTCTGGCTTTATAAAAAGAATTTGTAGGGATTTCCAGTCCATCTCTACCCTGAAGGTGCTATTCAACACTCTTGTGAGAAGTCTACTGGACTATGCATCTCCGGTTTGGAACCCTACTTACCGTGTTCACGTAAACAGAATTGAACGTATCCAAAGAAGCTTCACAAGATATCTTCGTTTTAGAAGCCCTAGCTGTCCACGTGATTCTTCTTATGATGAAAGGCTCAGTCATTTTAAAATGTATTCGCTTGAACACCGAAGAGAAGTGACAGACCAAATCTTTCTTTATAAAATTGTTAACGGTCTGCTAAATGTTCCCGATCTTCTCTCAGAATTACGTATAGCTGTACCTCGACAAACAAAGATTAGATCTGGTCGCGAAACCGTTACCTTTGCCACAACTGCAAGTCGTTCTAACCTTGGCAGCACCGCACCCGTGAACCGTTTAATGGGAAACTATAATAAAATCGCTACTCGAACCAATAGCATCGACATCTTCTCTAATCCATTCCATCAATTCCGTACGAGACTTTTAACCAGCTCGGATTCTCAAGACGTCTGTGCATCGTGAGCCACACATTATTATACTATATATCTTTATTAATTGTATCAACTTCCATTTCCTTGTTTGTTATTTTTTGCTAAATTTATCTGTAGTTCCCATCGTAAGTATTTGTGAACATAACTCATTTTACAACCTGTAACCATTACAACTAACAAGTCTTTGCTAGTGCTGTGCACTTCTGTAAGTGACGTATTCACTATACCTAAAACTGTATGTGATTTTTGTTTGTGTATGTTTTAGTGAGTAGGTCGTTGAAGTGCCTTAACAATAAATAAATAAATAAATAAATCATCAATTATTCTTTAAAACTAATAAACTTGTATGCTGATAGCTTAAGTATAATATAATTGCTGCAATTTGACGAAAGCAATTTTTTTATTACAACCCCTTCACAATTGGTCTACTAGTTTGTAATTAGGGGTCCATTTGCAGGACAACGCGTGTACGACACGTGGCATGCTAGTTAGCAATGATTGTGTATTACGTTTCGTAATTTGAGAATAAAGTTTAAATAATTGAACAATATCGATTTTGTGCTTCAATGCAAATTACATAATGTCACATGAGACCTATCGTTCGGGATAATTGCAAAATCTGTATGCCTTTAGCGGAAACGATTCTATAAGCAAAACCAACTTAGACAGTAGTAGTTGTCTACGACGAGACACTGGAGCTTGGTGCTCAATAAAACGAAGGAGTTTCACTTGAAACTATGTATGTATATAATTAAGAAAGCATTACACTTCGTTATATTATGGTTTAAAACAAGTTTTTAAATTTAAAACAATGAAATTATTTGCGGACCGATGTGCGTCCATCTATGTGAAATTTTGGTATTATTTATTGAAAAAGTCAGATAGAAGAGTTTTCTTAGCCAATTTATTTTGTGGTGAACGACCGTCTCTTTTTCGGGTGCCTGATCTGATCCCGCTATCAACTTAGCATGAACTCTTAAGTAACTAAAGCATCAGGCGTCAACATCATCCCCGCCGTTAAAGGCCTCCGGCCTTTAACTCTCACTTGATAAGATGTCCGTCGCAGGCAGAGGGCAGAGTCGCTTGATGGACCTCCGGTAACTTCCCTGTGTTGTTTGAACATCTGCGACTCGACACACTCCATCAGGACCCGAAAAGAGTTTGCTGTTTAGGCCGGTACGCCGGCACAATGGTAGTAAGTTGTTTTCCTGAAGCAACCCTAGGTCGCAAACTTACAGTGGAGTACTATTGGTGCGCCATTTTGATCTTTGCTGCAGCTCAGCCATGTACTCCCTCTGCCATCTCCTCCAAAAGTGATGCCGGATTTGTTCAAGTCGTTGGTACCGCTTCAGTTAGCGGTCGTCCAAGCAGGAAGTGCCCTGGGGTGAGAAAAAGGAGGTCATTTGCGGAGGCGGCTATTTAATATGGGTTCCACCACTTCCAAGTGTACGGACTTGTACCTTAAGCAAAAAAAAATTGCATAAATAGCATTTTGTGACCCTTGATCCGCGACCCTTCTTATTTGAGACATGACACGAAACGGGAAATCCATCGTAACGCGCTTGGAGGGCAAGTTCCCCATTTATGGTGTTAAAATCTTGCCCTGTACCTTTCTGCATGTGATGCAGTTGCGCACAGTCCTCCTAGCGAGGTGCCGCCCATTGATAGGCCACACGTATTGCTACGACTACTAGCGAGGAGAAGCTGTGGGCCAGCACGTAGTTTGTGTAAGTGTTCCCGCTCAAAGACTAGTTTTGTGAAATGGTGTGAGTACCTTTCTGCATGTGATGCAGTTGCGCACAGTCCTCCTAGCGAGGTGCCGCCCATTGATAGGCCACACGTATTGCTACGACTACTAGCGAGGAGAAGCTGTGGGCCAGCATGTAGTTTGTGTAAGTGTTCCCGCTCAAAGACTAGTTTTGTGAGATGGTGTGAGGAAAGTAGTAGGATAGGGTGCTTGCTGTCAAATGGAATAGCCGAAGCATCCAGCCGGCCTCCTACTCTTATCAACCCATTTGTGTCTATGAAAGGTGTGAGCGCTATAATCGGTGATTTTGTACCAATAGGTTTTTTCTTTAAGTAACAAATCGTACTCCACAGGAAAAGATTCCTCTTGAGCCTTACGGCATAAAAGATGAAATTAATTTTGTAATTCTTCTAAATTAAGGTCATCAAAACGCCGAGAATTAGGATTACGTAAATTATAAATATTAGTTCTTTCTGAGAATAACAGCCCGTAATTGAATCGTCTACGTATAGATCATGTTGTATAATCGTTCTAATGAGTGGATCCCCGCACTCCTCACCCGACTGCCAAAGACACCGTGTACTCAAAAAACTTGCGCTTGTCAAACCATAAGTCGCCGTATTTAAACGCAACGTCTCTCCATAGAGTAAGCTGTTGATTTCGATCTGGTTCGTCCACTAATATTTGACGAAATCATTTTTCTACGTCGGCTGCTGAAATATATTTGTAGAAACGAGCTCAAATTATTATGGAGAAAAGAAAGACTTGAATTAGTGGCCCAATAATTTTTATGTCACTGACAGAGAGGACTGAGGAAGTGCGAGCTGATGCATCGAAGACGACGCGATTTTTTGTCGATTCGCTGTTTTCATTGAACACAGGATGATGAGTTAAGAAATGGCATAAACTAGAATTTAAGATGTTTGGCGCACTTTCAGAGAGACTACCTAATTCTGCATATTCTCTTATAAATTCAATGTATTGCGACTTAACTTCAGGCTGTTTTCTAAATCGCCGTTCTAAATTATAAAACCTTTTCTTGGCCATTTTGTATGAGTCACCGAGACAATCGGTGAGTCAATGAGTGGTAACCTGACAGAGAATCTGCCGTTTCCTATACGGCAGGTGTGCTGCAAAAAATGCGTTTCACATGCCTGCTGGCTTTCACTTAAATAACATTTAGATGGGATTTCTTCAAGCTCCCAAAATCTATTTAATTTTTAATTTGACTTTGTAAGTCTAACTTTGAAGGTAACGTTTCAAATTTACTAAGTTTTAGTGTAAGTTCCGCCCTATGTGTTAGAGTAAAAGTGTCTAACCGTGATAATTTTTCTAAATAAGGACGGAACAACGTCTAACATTTAATTCCGCCAAGTTCTTGGATCATCACCTAAACCCATTATGACTGTTTATTTCAAACAATATTCTCACGAAAAAGAAATTATAGTTAAGTATGTAAGATTGCCATGAACCAAATAAAACAGCAAAAGAATACGCTCACGCCCCTGGTTGGTGGTCTCTGCCGCACGGGAGGCCGAAGTCGCAGGCACCGGTCTGCGGCGAACAGCCTAGGCTCCACAGACGTTGCGCGCTACGGACACGACACTCAGCGATGTACGGGAAACTTAGGCAGATCTTGAATGTTCGGCGGAATAATCACTACAGAACTAAATAGGCACCGCAGCCTGTGGAAATAATTCCTGAAAGAAATAAAACATAACAAAAGTTTGTGATCACTTGTATATAGGGACTTTTAGATACGAGATTTATAAAATCCGCTTGAAAATCCACCCACAACGGTACAAAGATAGAAATATCCAGGCATAGATATCCTTACAAATTGTCACTGATACAAAATAATAGCGAACTTATGAAAATGTGTAGAAAAACATAATTTAAGAAAGTATGACGCATTACTATAACCTTGACAAAGGTGAACCTATAAAAGCTATGAAATTGCACAAGTGGACATACACAAATTGGTTAAGGACGTAGGCTACGTGGTTTGAACGGAAGTTCAGGAATAAAGGAAAGACAGTTAGCTGCAGAAATGCTGCTGCGCTGCGGTGTAACGCTGCTGTATTTAGCATCAATTTCCGGCGGTGTTAAGTACCGCTTATGCTCTTCCGATATACGTGCTGCCCAAGGGCTGTATGCGGCGCGGTGCTGACCGACTATAGCTGCAGCGCGGTGCTGGCCAACTCCAGCTAGACCTTGGTATTCCGAATTTCCTTTCCGATTCGGTCCTGTCACGGTCGCCATGTATGTCTACGACGAGACACTCGAGCTTGGTGCTCAATAAAACGAAGGAGTTTCACTTACTAAACTATGTGTATATTTGAGAAAGCAGTAGAAAACATTACACTTCGTTCTAATATGATTTAAAACAAGTTTTTAAATGTAAAACAGTGAAATTATATGCAGACCGAGGTTCATCTGTCTATGAGAAATGTTGGTATTAATAATTGAAAAAGTCAAATAGAAGTTTTTCCTTTGCCGATTTATTTTGTGGTGATCCGCCGTCTCTTTTTCGGGCGCCTGATCTGATCCCGCTAGCAACTGGACATGGACTCTTAAGTAACTAAAGCATCAGGCGTCAACAGTAGTCCTATTAGTACTTATTTGAAAAGTTTCGATGTTACAGGTAGGCTTCATATATTTAGGTACGTGGTTTTGTGAATTAATTAGTTTTTTATCTCGATTTGGCTGTGTTTGATAACAAATATTTATAATATAATATTATTGTAAAGATGTAAAATTTGTTTGTGTGTTTGTAAGTTTTTATGGAAGGGGTAATTGGAATGGGGAAGGCAACTGTCAAAATGGCGCTGTCGTAGCTAGTTACCAACACAAGTTAATAATACAAGGCGTGATGTGGTTTTATTTTATTTTAGCGAAAATTTTACGCGTTGTTGTACTCCGAAATTGGAGGCCCCAATTTCCCGAAAGCCCCTAAAATTAGAAGATTGTGGTTTAAAGTTATTCGTATAGATTTTTTTGAAGAAAGTGATAGTACGAGGAAATATTCAAGGTTTACAATTCTGACACTTTCCATGCCAAGTACTTGATTTAAAATACTGAAATCACCGAAAATAACGAAAAAGTGAAATAAAATAAAACTCATGAATGAACATAAAATAAAATTAATGAACGAAATGTCAAATTTATTGTAGCCCGTAGAGACCTAGCTATGGTCACGCCATCTACAATTAGCTTTGCCTGACCTTCCCCATTCTTTTTGCATTTGAAATCATAATTTTTGAGGAATGCTATAGGCTATTTATTTTAACATCACGCTTTGACCCGTAAGCGATGAGCAAAAAGAGGAGTCAGAAAGAACGCCATGCGAAAACGAAGTGATAGCCCGGGCAGGTGATGCGATGCGACGAAATGTTCATCGCATCAGAAAGAAGGCAGAAGCAGTAGTGTTTACAAAAACATACATAAACTCACGCCTCCTTCTCATTGGGAATAGGGCAGAAACTACAGAACGCCACCGGCTACGATCCTGTATTCCTTTTTGCTTCGTTTACGTTCATACGTCATGTGCGTGTCGATTCTGTATAAATCTCACCGTGAAGACTTGCGTGGAGTGACAGGTTGACCTGCGAGATGCCATACACAACAAAAAAAAATGCGTGGAGTGAGTTACCGAAAAAATAGCGAATTGAAAAAACAAAACGATGAACTAGCTAAAAGCAACGAACTCCTTAAAAAAGTTAATAGCCCCGCCAAACCAAGATCTACGACAAACAAAACGATAAAAAAACGTAGTAATAAAAAGTAAAAAAACAAACAATTTTAAGGACATAATATCGAAAAAGGCAAGTGATGAGATTAGTACAAGTGATATAACACAAAAACGGTCTAATACTACTCCAGTACCAGTACCAAGCACACCTCCAGCAACCCACAGCAAGCAGACTATTACTGTAGATAAACCAAAAATATGTTTATTAAGTAGCGAAATTTCAAATATATTATACACCGCTACAGAAAAAACTAACCTGCAAAACTACGAGATCTGCCACTATCGCAAGCCAAAATGTGGACTGAAGCAAATACTTGAGAATATTGACGTAAAAGTTCAAAACTTTACAATTAAGGACTATTGTGTTATTTACATCGGCGAAGAGGACTTCCGAAGAACGCAAAACTATGTAGAACTAGTCATGTTTATTCGAGAAAAATTGGTCTCACTAACCCATACTAATATAATTATTTGTCTACCCACTTACAAATTTAAATTTCATAATAACTATTATTTGAAACAACAAAATCATGGCAATACTCTATACAATAGTAGAATAGAAACTTTTAATAACCTTTTATATATGGATACACATACACTTAATTATGCATACCTACTGGACTCTAATCTAAATCTATCCTATAACCACGACATGTATAATCAGCGCACGGGCGCACTGAATATCAATGGCACGAAAGTTGTAGTATCAGACCTACAGGACCTTGTTATGACACTAAGCAACCTAATAAAAGAAGAATTTGAGGCAGAGGATTCACAGACAGAAATGTCTACGGAGCCACAAACCGGACCTAAGTTTTTTCTATAATGACAACACATCAAAAAACAATACACAAACACATCCTTGCAATAATATAAACATCCTATATCAAAACATACAAAGCCTAAAAAATAAACGTTACCTATTAGAAGCAATCACGAACGAACAGAAAATAGAAGCGCTTTGTTTTACGGAAACTTGGATTACGGAATTTAAAAAAGACCTGCTTCGTTTGGAAGGGTTTAATATAGCCGCCAAATACTGCCGCCCAAACTATGCGGGTGGTGGTGTTTGCATATTCTTAAAAGACGATATTGAATCCAAAGAAAGACAAGATTTAACGGAAATGGCAATTGAGTTTATATTCGAAACGTGTGCAGTAGAAATTCCTAAAATGAATCTTTTACTAATAGTTATCTATTGGCCACAAAAAAACCGGGAAACCGAAATATTTTATACATCCTTGGAAAAACTGCTACACAAAATCAACATAAAAGACAAACATAAACACATAATTATAGGCGGGGACTTCAACGTAAATATCCTTGAGAAAAATCGCAATACATTTAATCTTCTGCATACTATGACTACGTACAACTTCCGACAACTAGTAACTGAACCTACCAGAGTAACAACCTCGAGTACCACATGTATTGACCTAATATTTACAAACACATATGACAAATTCCATCTTGAAGTAGTGGAGCTTGGACTCTCAGACCACAGAGGAATAGCAATCACTATACCTACCCTTAATCCAATAATTAATAAAAAACAAATATTAACTCTAAAGAGGGTCTATAGCAAACAAAGCATAGACTTGTTCAAGAAAGAACTAAAAAAAAATAGACTGGAGCAAAATAATAAAAGAAAACCAAAATATAAATACTAATTATCTGTCTTTTCATAACACCTTACAAGACGTATTAAATCAGTGTATACCAAAGAAAACCGTAAGAGTTAAAAAGAGATCATCCAAATCATGGCTAACGACTGGATTAAGAGTAGCATGCAAACATAAAAGAGAACTAAAAGCATTAATGACTACAACTAATAACAATATATTGGAAAAGTACTATAAGCGTTACGAAAAATTACTTAAGAGAACAGTGGCCCACTCTAAAAGACTAAACTACATAAGAATAATGAGTAAATCTGAAAATAAAACTAAAACAATGTGGCAAATAATAAAAGAGCGTACAAATAAGAATAGCAAAAAGCTAATAAATAACATAAAATTGCGTATACAGAACACTGTGACAGAAAACGCGACTACCATTGCCAATGCTTTCAATGATTATTTTGTATCAGTAGGAAAAACGGACACTGCAAACGGGAACGTTTGTCCAACTGGCCGTCCTACCTCCTCCCAGTGCGAAAACTCCATTTACCTAAGACCTGTTGACCCTAACGAAACACTAAATTAAACATTATAAAAAGATTGAAAAACAAGCGAAGTTATGGGCATGACGAGCTACCGCCTATACTTATAAAAGCATGCGCTGAAGAACTAACGTTACCGCTAACTTATTTAATAAATCAGTCTTTAGATGAAGGCTCAGTCCCTGACCTGCTGAAAGTATCGATAGTGAAACCAATTTACAAGAAGGGAGACAAGACTGACACTAGTAATTATCGGCCAATAGCATTGCTACCGACCTTCTCAAAAATATTGGAGACTGCGATGTCAAAACGACTTTATTCTTATTGCGAAAGATATAAAATATTCAACGATAGCCAGAATGGTTTCAGGAAAAATAGATCCACGACATTAGCAATATTTAAGTATATCCAGGAAGCTCTAAATATAATAAATAACAAAAACTATGCAGTAGGGATTTTACTGGATATGAGCAAAGCTTACGACAGAGTTTCTTATGAAATTTTACTGAATAAATTATATGCAATAGGTGTTAGGGGTACTGCACACAAGTGGTTCTGCTCTTACCTGGAAAATAGGGAACAATACGTAGAGGTAGAACATAGCGACCAACACACTGGCCAAATAACACGCGTAAGATCTAATAAAGCAAAAACAAAAATGTCAATACCGCAAGGCAGCGTTTTGGGATGCTTACTATTCCTAGTTTATGTAAATGACCTCCCTGGAGAAATTGACGCTCAAAGTATTTTGTTTGCTGACGATATTTCAATAATTTTCCCTTACACCAATATAGAAAACTTAAACTTAAGTCTTGACGATAAGCTCTCCAAAATAATAGCATGGTTAAAAGATCATAACTTAGAATTAAATTTTGACAAAACAAAAATAATGCAATTTAGACCATACCAAAAACGCAAATTGGATATAAATTACTCATACAACAACATAAAGCTGCAATGCATAAATGAGTTTAAACTGTTAGGTTTGACTATAGATACCAATATAAACTGGAAAGCCCATATAGATACTTTAGCAAACAAACTAGCGAGCTTTACGTATGCCTTAAAGGAGCTTAAAAGAGCTACCGATTTTAAAACTGCTCAAACAGCATATTATGCCTACGCACACTCCTGGCTAAATTACGGAATCGTGGTGTGGGGAAATAGTGTAGACAAAAATAGACTCTTTATTCTACAAAAGAAATGTCTACGAATTCTTGCCAATATAGATAACACAGAAAGCTGCAAGCCATTCTTTGTAAAGTACAAGGTCCTTACACTAACTGGTATCTATATTTTAGAAGTTGGCAAATTTGTCAGAAAACACCAGTCACTATTCCCACTCACTAAGGACCTTCGCCCACAACATCGAAGTGTTAGACGCCAGAATAAAAATGAATTAGCCTTACCAAGCTCAAAATTAACTATGTTCCATTCAGGACCTTTAGCCATGTGCGTTAAAATATATAATAAACTTCCAAATTCAATTAAGGACATAGAGTACGAATATAAATTTAATAAAAGTCTCCAAAAATACCTTATACTAAAATCGTATTACACTGTAAAGGAATTCTTTGACGATACGTAAATTTTGACATTGAAATTCATACCTATACACAATACACACATCGCCTACAATTTTGACTACCTATGATATTTTTATTTTATGATTATTATTGTTATTGCTATTTTGTTTCAATTTAAATATTATCTTGTTTGATTTATGAATGGAAGTGATGACCAATTAATTGTTCTTACGCTATCTTATAATTTTTATATTACAGTTACCTACCTACCTGTATATTGCTGTGCCCTAGCAGGGTTCATGTATGAAACCTCAGTATACTTGTAAGAACTTGTAAACTACATGAATGCAATAAATGATGATGATTACCCCGTCTTGGTCAATCCCTAGCATCAGTGGCACTGACAGCTCACTTCACCTATGTTTTCACGGTGAAATGGGTTACAGAATAGCACTACAGTTCCTTGTCTCTCACTCTCAACTTTTTTAAATAACGCTATGGACATATTTATCTAAAAGGTCTTGTTTATAATTTGATTGCCAGTATTACCTATTAATAAACGCAATCAAAACTCAATATATCTCACGCAACCATTAAGTTCAGGTCAAACAGTAAATTGCTTTAGATCGGAGCTCCCATTTGAATATTGCTAAGTGTTTTGCCATGCATACAAAATGACGGCGAATAAGCAAGGGTTGTTATTTATTACATTGTTACGCTGAGTAGATCGATACATTTAACAATATATTATCTTAAATGAGGTTTTAATATTTCCTTTTAGTTTATTTCTGTTAATAAAAACATAACATCATATTTATAACTAAATTAAATTAACTATACAAATGAATATAAAACCCTCAGGCGTCGAAGTACTCGTCCGCATCGCTGTCATCCGTAAACGTGCCCAGAAGATTGGCAGCATTGCCACGCAGAATGGTAATGCTAATTCTTTGGCCAAAGAACAATCCAGTCCTCTGGTCACGTTTGCAAGGCATAATCCATTGCTTCATATGTTCAAAAATTTGTCTACTCAACAGCGTAAATAATGCAATGAATGTTGTAGCCGACACCCACTCCGAGTTGTCCAAGCTGAGCGCAGATGAACAGGATGAGCGACGTGAACGCGGTGGACAGTTTCTGGCAGATGGGTGGAAGATTATGATTGTTGGTGAGAAGATTAGAACTGCTGTAGACTGCGACAGATATCTAATCCTTTTTTATTTTGTTAATTTAGGTACGATCTAACACTTATTAAGTCTAGTCTCTTATATTCTGCAATGACCGACTTAGTCATAAAATATAGTGACCTAGTTTTAAGTTAGCAAGCCCTCATTATGAAGCGCAATGAATAATGAAATAAAGGTGCATTCGTGGATTGGTTTATAAATCGGGCAGCGATCTGCTTAAAGCCATTCGTAATAACGATGGTATTAAAGACCGTCTCACTGCTACTGTTTTAAAAATAAATGCTTTTAAGTGTTTCCTGCTCGTTGTTTCGTTTGGAAGTTCTAACTAATGACTCACACGTTGGTAGTTAACAGAGAGGCAATTCACAAACTCGGTCGCAATCTGTCAAAAATATAATCAATTTATATACATTTTTGTCAAGTTCTTGATATTGATTTTCGCCGAGATGAGATTGCGACTTGAATTTGAAGGTTTTTTAATTACTAGAATTGGCCTTCTGCTAAATAAGTAACGACTTCCAATTTTTGTTTTACAGAACTTGTTGCTCGTAGATAACTTCGGACTTATCTTAGTAATGTAGGAGTGTAGAGCGTCAGTGAAGTACCTGATCTCTGGCGTGGGTATGAGAGCATGAATGGTGTGTTGGCCACAGCCTGCTCTGCTACCATCACCTCTTGGTACGGAAACAAAATGATTAGTTTCATGACGTGTCTTAAGTCATAAGTCATTTATTCATTTGTTTAATATAGGAACAATAATAATGGTTTATTAGATCATTATTATTGTACTTATTACTATAAAGTGTTAGCAGTAAAGTCAACGTTGTCCTACTAGTGCGAGAGGAAGAAATAGGTTTACCGTTGGGGAATTTTAAGTTGTAGCATTACTAACAAATATGCGGACCACTGTCATATTAAGGCCTTAGTTAAGTTAATTTTCATTATCGTTCATTACGTAACTTAGCCCAAAGTCCTTCTCAACTTTAGTATATCATAACCATTTCCAAGCAAAAAACTCAAATGAACCAGCTGATCATAAAACCATTGTCTATAAATCAGTAATAGGTTTCGACCAAAGCTCCTCGGACCTAATCCGACAGGGAAAGCCCGAAGTACTGGGACTCAACTGGATTCCAACCAGTGGGAAATCGGCTTTGTCTGGATCGAAAAACGGAATAAACTTCAGGTGTCAACTGTTAAATATTAGCTAGAAGATTTGTAAGGTTTACTTCGTGGTGGTTGAAAAATTGCGGTTTGAGTGAATGGAGTGAACAATAAAATTGACAGGTAGGAAAATGGGTAAGTGGTTCGTTCTTACTTTTTCTTATAATTAAAACACATCTTGTTTGTAATTGTAATTAGTTTGTATATTCAATTTAGCCCTTCCTATATTTTGTAATTCTTCCTATATTTTGAACGGTTTCGTTTAAAAAAAAAACGAAAGTAACAAATATAAAGTATTGATTACTATCGATTTTTATAATTCAAAGATGATATTTAAATTACGGCAGGGAAAAGAGTCCCTGGAAGGCCTTGGCCTAGCAAAGGGACAGTATAGGCTAATAATAAATATATACTACCCACATCTCAACGCTTTGTATTCAAACAAAATCATCAGTGATAGTAACACTGACATGTCTATCAAACTCTTCTGAAATGTCTAAGTTCCTGTCTAATTACAAGCCCAGTATTACTCATAACATTCCTCACCAGACATGGTATACACCATAAACCCAACATTAATTCGGCGGTACCAACAGCAGCAACGTGAACGTAACAGTACCGCCAACCGCATCTACATCAAGCCGTTAGGTACGGTGCGCAGAAAAATTGTGCGCCGCGCGTACAATGACAGCGGGTCATTTGTTAATTCGCTGAAATATGGTGGCAGGCGACGGCTATTCATTATAAGGCCGGCTCGTTTGCGCCACACGTGTGGGCTGGTACAGACAGCAGGGTAAGGTGCATCGGGCTTCAGTATTATGAGAAATATTGCAATGTTTATCTTGACATGAATTTTGGTGATGATAGGGGATGATAATGATTGCGCCCAATGTTAACGAACGTGACGTATGATAAAAAATGTGAAATAGACTGTTAATATAAATTTTAAAAAACTGTTTTGTCTTCTACCTTAAAACTACCGAAACTATATAGTAATTGATTTCCTACTTGATTTATCTACATAAATGAAACCCAATACAGGTTTAATTACTTTTTGAAGCTAAGGAAACCAGTTCGTAGTCTTTTATTATGTCCGGTTTTAATATTCCTCGTGCTAAACTTATAATAAAATAATAACAGAGAGGATTAAAAAAAACCACCACAGTTTCATTTCTGTAACAAATTCCACAGAACTGTTAACTCCGACATTTATGTGGCACAATTGTATCTGTTAACCGTACGTACACAGCCGGTGCATTCGCTCGTGCAATGGAGACGAACTGCGTTCTCTATGTGCATCTCTTTCTGTCACCCCATAAATGCAAAAACCTGTCCCTGTCTGCCACACGTTAACTATGTTGTATTTCAGTAGGCCTATGCTGAAGAAGACTTTAAAAAAAAAAAAAACAAAATTCTGGTAACTTTATACCAGATTGAATATAATTCAGCGCATCATATAAAATAACTTTAAGAAAAGTTTTAGTATTTCATGGTTTAGTTTTTGGGGGTTTTTAAGAAGATTAAAACTTTTGCCGTGCGATGCAACATAAATATTTTATTCAGAATGACTCACTGTTTCAGTTCCGTTTATAAATATACTATATTGTTCAATTTAGAAAGAAAGAAATAAAAATTGTTAAGCCTGTACAAAAAAACACACATTACAAAAAATACACAAAATATACACACTTACAAAGTAGGCAAAAGTTTCGTACTCATCAATTAAAAGTATAAGTTTTAATAAATGAAAAAAAAACCTTTATGTGTACAGTTTTCATTTACGAACTTAATTTTTGATAATTATATTCATATTGACATATTGAACAGACTCCTGCGATTAATGATATGTCTGGCAATAACTAGAGTCTGTTCAATAAGTCAGTTTACATTGCTACAGACCTTATAGAGAACTTATCCATGTAAACTGACTTATTGAACAGACTCAACAAGAATAAGTATAGTTAATAAGTGGGTTAAATTGTGGAAATAATCTCTTAAAATAATCGTGTTACATTTTAAACCCCTAAATTATTAATTTAACATAGATAACAGACATGATTATTATGTAAGTAGTAAGTCATCACAAAATTCCTTCATTTTCACCTACATTGTACATCGCTTCAAGGCTACCCACTTCCATCAGGTAATTAATCATCTCATCTCAGATTTGGTCCATTTATCTTGTCATTGTTCTTCTCCATTTCTCATCATGGCACTATCCCCCACAAAATCATTTTATAAACACCAACCGTTTTTGTAGTGCGCTTTTGGAAATAAGTGTTAGATCACTGGTAAATAAATATAAGTACACTTATTTTTATCAGTTTATTACACTTTAAATACAGCACAGTTATAGTTCCACTAATCACGTGACCTCCCATGTTCAATGCTTATGCCCATAGTAAAAATCTTCGTTCCACCAACAATCGTCTTCTACGATGTCCTTCTCAACGCTCTGGTTTTATTCACTCTTCTTTCTTTGTCCAGGCGGTCTTTCTTTGGAATGCGCTCCCTCTGAACATCAGAATGGCAACCAGCCGGTTATCTGTCAAAGTGAAAACTCATTAACATATTATTGCGAAATTTGTAAAAGCATCTCAGTACTGATTTGCTGCATTCGTCCTATCGTTATTTCTACTGACAAAGTTTGATCTGTTTACGAGGGCGATAATGAAAGTTTTTAGAAGTGGCCACTTGTAAACGATATAATAAAAAAACAAGTTCAAATTAAGAAAATGGAACTGTTTGCCAATATTATTGTGTATGTATTGTATTCATTTGTCATTTGTTTACGATTTGGCGGCAAATTGAAATTTGTCTGTGTCATGTCAGCATGAATTTAACTCGAGAAAATTTCCGTACAAGGTTTTTTTATGACTTTCGATGTCATTTATTTCAACAAGAAAGTCATGATATGATAGATTACGAATGGCCTTTCACGATTAAACCCCAACTCGTGCCGCTGTTAACAACTGGTTTAATGAGTTTAAACGTGGTCGTACTAATCTTACCGAAGATCTGCGTGAGGGACGGCCTTCTACGGCGACGACTAAAGATAACATCGATAGCGTATGATGGAGACTGACAAAAGAGTGACTTATCAGCAGATTCGGACAAGCTTAGGCATCGGTATGAGTCAAGTGCACTGGAAGCTTTGTGCTCGTATGATACTTCATCATTTGACAGAGGCCCAACAACCTACAATGTTAATACTAGAAATAAGAACAAAGTACGTGCACCCTTTCACCGGCTTCCTATGGTTCATAACTTATTTGTTATATTATGGCTATAACTTATGGTTCATAACTTACCCTCTGCTTTGCTAGATTTGCCTATTAATGCGTTTAAAGCTCAAGTAAAATCCAACCTTTGTTCAAAGGCATAATATTCAATTAACGACTACTTAAACGATTAGAACAGTTGGTCGCTGTAATTAACTCAAGACAATGTTTATGTTCTTTCTCCAGAATCAGCTTACCTACTGACAGGGTATACGAGTTCGTATATTTATTTTTATTTTATTTGACTATATAAGTCAATTATGTTTAGTTATCTTCATTTATTATTGGCATGATCTACTCATTAAAATGTTTTTTTAACGAGTTGTATTGCAATAAGTGGTTAGCTAGCGACCTCGACAATTGATCTTAAATTATTCTTGCCTGAGCAACCGGCAGCGAGTTCGTCATGCTCCCGTAGATGTCACTACTTGCGTTAGCGTCGGGGATCGGGTTGCCTCCTTCCCTCAAATATGGCGAGGGGGGCAATGGCTGATCTTTGCTTTATGCTCGTGAGTGGGTGCTGCTTGTGGTGACTGGTCGTCTTGCTGTCTATGGTTTTGTTATTGTTAAAGTAATTGTTCTGTAATTTATTTTACTTCGATGGTCCTAGTTTATCATTTGTATGTACTTAAAAAAATATCCAAAAATGCATAAGTAAGGTGTCACGCCCCTTACGCCTTGAGGCTTTTATTTGTGTATTAAGTTATGTTGTTGTTTTTTTCATTGATTCTTATTGGTTTCTGTTTTGGGTATATTGGCGTGGCTAGCTTACATATGGCAGATAATTTAATATGATGTTTTGTGTTTAACGGTGTTTCTTCTTTGATTACCTTACAATTGTATAGTTCAATGGTTTTTTCTAACTAAATAGACATCTGTGCTGCTGGCTTTAGCTGGGAAGAAGAAGTGGCGCAACAAACTCCCGTTTGTTGCGCCACTTCTTCTTCCCAGCTAAAGCACTAGGAAGTGGTGAAGGGCGGGCGTTTTGACTGTCTTATGTAATTTGACGTTCGAAAAGTGCTGACTCTCAGCCTAGTTTGAATAAATGACTTTTGATTTTGATTTTGTCTCTGCATCACCATAAGGTTGACTGGTAGAAAAAACCTCAGGTATTAAGTCCGAATTTGTACAGTATTTTTTTACTTGTGCATAAAGTTTTAATATATAAATTTATACTACAAGAGTTATATAATTACGGAAGTTCAACCTGTCAACAAGACGAACGCCACGCCGCTACAGAACATCTAATAATTGAGTTTCGATACAAAGCGTCAAACAAAACGGATGTCTATCAAAGAGAACACATTTTATTTGAACGTGCTGAATCTGAACAGCTTAATACAACTCTACATGGTGTATTTAGAAGAGATTAGAGGGCGTCGAGGTGCTCTAAGAAAGGATTATGATGCAACGAGCTATTGAATATGTATGGGAAAATTAACAGGCAAGTTCTTAATCAAAATCCACATGGGTGAAGTGAAATTACAGAACACCCCTTGTTTTGTAATAAAATAACACATAATATTCTATCAGCTCTGAAGCGTGAATATGGGATGACCCATGGGTACTCGTCAGCCGCACGCGAATTCATTTGTAAATGACGGCTGGTGTCAATACGTTACGAGTAATAATTTAATGACATTTACCTGGCACGGATTAATTTAATAAGTTGAATAATTTAATGCGTTCGGAGAATCCCTATCCATGAATGTTGTGAATGTGTACATATGAATTTGTCTGCTTGTTTGTTTGACTATTTAATATCGACATTTTGAAACGAAGTTCTTTAACGCGGCGTGCGGTAGGAGTAAACTGGTAGAAACCGACACGAAAGGAAAAAGCGTTATAAAGTAAAAGGAAGCTTTCTCTGCGGGAGGCAGATAGTTTTCATGGTTTTGAAGTCAAAATTAAAAACCAAGATTGCGCGAGCGAATTTTTTAAAAATTTTCATTATTTGTGTCGTTTTCATGGTTTTTGAGAGTTATAAAGCCAATAGCGAAAAATCCAAGATGGCGACTACTTTATGAGAGCTTCTTAAAACATAAATTAGATGGCTCTGTAATAAAAACTTGTCTTAAATTCATACTTTCACTCTCTCTCTGTCTCTTTTTATTATATACGAAAGTGTGCGAGTATCGCGTTAGGAACTTCGTTACAGACGGGGGTCTACAGACCGCACATTTTTTTCAATTTAAATTCACTCAGGACATTTTAAGAGAAAACTGACTGTGAATGTGAGTACCATGCAAGCTATATACTGAATACAATCATGACTTTTTTAAATGTCTCGCGGTTTTGAGGAGTATTTTTATATGGCCTACGTCTGCTGAAGATATGGTAGCATTGTGTGAGCGCCCTAAAATACAACCCTTATTTTAAGGAGCTACACAATGACTGATGCGTGGATGCCTTCTGTTGGGAGTGTTGGGTCAGGTCCACTCAAAACTGCAAAAGCCCTTTCAAAAAACAGTCTTGAAAGAGGCGAAGTGTCTACTGTTTTCAGATGACTAAAAATTATTCCTAAACGTTGAGGACACTGCAGACTGTAATCGCCGCCAGTCTGACATTGAAAATGTAGTCCAATGGAGCTGCATTTTAATATTACAAAGTGTTGTGTGATGAGCTACAGCCGCGAGCGTGCTTCATTACAGCATCAGTTCGAAATGGACAGCGTACTTATTCCGCGCGTCTCACATGTACGAGACGTGGTAGTACAGATGGTATCGCAGCTGTCGTTCCGCAAACACACGGGCTTTCAGAAATCTCGTTTGTATCTATCACTAGACAGTGTAAGGATTTTACCGATACTGCAGCGGTTAAAGTTTTATATAATGCACTTGTGAGGAGTTATCTAGAAACAAGTGCAATCCTTTGGAATCCGCATGTAGGGAAATACAGCCTCATGTTGGAAAAAAATCAAAACAAATTTACCAGATTTCTCGCAAACAGTACGGGGTTAATCCCTTTTATCCCCTGTTGTACCTGAGTCTGTTCGTCCTGGGCGTGGTCGGATACACCAGGCTTGTAGTAAGAAGGCAGGTCGCGCTTTTCGAGTACGTGGTTTGAGTACTGTTAGGGTTGCAGCACCACCCGGAGGAGCTGGCGGCGCGGCGTTAAGGCTGCGCGCGCCGGACGGGTATGTAGGTGCGCGCCGACGCCCCGCTCTCTTAGACGTGCGTGGCAGCGGCTAGGACTAACCTACTGAAGTTTACCCCTATGTCACGAGCCGCACGTATTATTAATATGTTTACGGTGTCGGAGGATATATTCGGACAAAGCCTGCCGAAATTCATTAATATGGCACAAATCATAATTGAGGGAGGTCTGATGCTTTAAACGTAGTATTTTTTAATAATTGTTTTCTTTTGTACTTTGTAATTTTGCTCACTGTCACTTTATTCTTTGTGAATTTGTGTACCTACTTAGGGCTGCTTTCGCCAATGAAGCTGAGCGCGATCCGTACAGCTCCCAAACTTAGTTTATGTAATGATCGCGTTCGGTTTCATTGGTGAAATTCGCCCTAAGACATTGTGACTTATAACTTCGCCTTGCATATGTCTGTGAAGGTTTTATAATAAAATTGTAATTTAAATGAATAAATAATAATAATAAATAAATTCATTTCATCATTGACATCAATTCATTTACATTTAGTAGTCATGAACTAAACAAATTACTGGATCTGGAAAAAAAAATTGCAAAGGGTACTTCTTACCACTGAAACAATGATTTAAAACTCTTCAGATAGGCGGAGCCAGCCCATCAATTGTCATGTCCTATTTATGCCTTAATAATTAAGACATATGAGATTTCATTTGTTTTTAATCTAAGTTCAGATAAGACTACCCAGAAAAGAAAATGACCGTGGCAGGCGTTATACACCTGAATCATAATCCTTAGTCTCTTTCAAAGTCAGAAACATACCATGAGAGATGGTAAACAAGTTACAAAAATAAAGATGCTGGCGATTGTTTTTCGTAACGTTGTTGTTGTAGTTGTTGTTGTTCTACCTGTTCAGTCGGTTCTAAAATTAATTAAAACATGCAGCTTGTATCTAGTCGTTCCGCTTTATGCTAGTTGTTTAGAAGTTGTACTACACCTAACTAATTGGCTAGAGTTTCAACATTTAATCGAATCTCGTTCAAAGCCCGGAGATTAGGAAGTTTTATCCCAGTGTACGGATAAACAACTCAGCAGAATTGTTTTCATATTTGTTGAAGAGTGAAATGGTTTTAATCGTTTTGAATATTTTAACTAATCTATCATAATGAAAGTCTGTACCTACATATTTTCTATGATGATAATGATGAAAGTGAAGCATCGGTACAGTTAGCGTTCAAAAGTGTATAGGCACGTTAAGAGTCGTATTGCTGTGAACTCGCGGTACGACTGTATGTGTTTAAACGACACACACCACAAAGATCGCAGTTTGCACGGCACACACTGACGTATCGTCGCGTACTCGCATCGCACTGCACGAAACAAAAATATATTTCCGTCACTTTTCTTTCCGGCCAGTTTATGGCATTGCTAAAATTCTGAGTTGTTCTAATATGATGCTGCCAGCAGCAGTAGGCGCCAAGCGTTGGACTGAGACTGTCATACGTTGTGATCTAATGAGATGCAGTGCAGTTTTATTGGCAATTTTTATTTTGGTTTAAAATAATAATAGTATTAAAACATATTTATTTGTTGTTACAAATAAATATTTTGTGGAGTACACGGCGAACAGTTTTTAATGACGCTTTTAATTTATTCGTTTTGTGTCTCTATCTATTGTGTTATTACATAATTATTATCCACTTTTACGCAGCGCAATAATATTTGCCAATGCTTCAATTTTTACATTTCACTGCATTTTTAACACTCTTTTTTGAAATAATAACCACAACACCGCTAATTAACGGATTTAAACATTCGTCACTAACCAACAACGTTCAATTAAATGAATAGTCGTAACATCACACTTTGCATTTCACATTACATCTACCTCACAGAAATCGAAATAATTTACTCAGTTTTCTGTGGTCTACCTACAAACTTTTATTATTTATGTAAACAAGATGAACGAGACAAGTATCGAACATTATCGAACCACTTCAAGTAATTTCATTAAAACAAACAAAAATTGATAATTTTTGGTATTTTTACATTTGAAAACTATAAATAGATGTTATTTGAAAATAACATCAAGGCTAATACGCAGGCGCAGGTGAGATTCGAACTCAGGGCTCGTCATAAACCCAAGCACGGTAACGACTAAGCTAGCATGCCATGTTAAGTTAGTTAATATTATGAACTACTATCAATTACAGACATAGTGAGTGTATGTGCGTGTCTATAGTGTAGAAACAACTTATAGATGACGGTCGTAAGTGAAACCGAAGCGTCAATCTATTGCATGGACTTATGAGCGCTACTGTACTTTACGCTGGTGCTTTTTACTAACATAGCAGATTATTTTAAACTATTGGCATTTCTTTAAATAAAAATATCGAAAATTATATGTAACTTCAAATAAAAGGTTGAAAATGCAAATTCTTCTCTTCGAACTATGTAAGACCATTGTCGAAAGGCATTTATATAACCCGGCCGTCTTTCCGCTGGTCATCCGAGCGCATCGACTTTATTAGATTACCGCGAGTAAGTCGATAAACTATGAGCCTTCGCACACACTAGAGTGTAATGTTACAATTGCGTGTGAAGAAAAGGAGATGTGAAAGCTTTTTTACAGCATGAACAAAATGACAAAAAGCATTCATACAACTGAAGGCAAGAAGTAGCAAAAGTGTACCAATGTGATGGTTTATCTCGGTTAACGTGAAAGTTCGTCCACAAAGATAATCAGTTACAACGACAAATTTTAGAAATTATTTAAAAATTTCACCGGCTTAAAAAATAACTCAGTATTGCACATCGTTACATAATATCATTTTTAGCAATGCAATAATATTGATTGAACGTGAGGTGTCAATTTTTATTTTTCGGCCTCCAACCTAAGCTTGCAACAAATCCACAGCCTCACAAAACGCATCGCACAAGTCCAGTTGGCAGCAACCCCACACATTCGCTTAACAACTGCTAACTAGTAAATCGGCATTAATTAAATGGAGTGCATCTAGACGGGACCGTCTGCATAGTTGAATGTTTGTGTTCAGATCTAACCACTCATGAAGCGGGTATCTTTTGTGGAATGGAGGAATACTTCCCGACAGGTGGAGGAATATTTGAGAACTGTGGTTTGGTGGGAGAGAGAGTAACTTTTCTATCGGTAATGTGTGTTCATTGTGGGTGAAACACGTGAGGATGTTTAAAGCTGTAATCGGACTAAACTGTTGTTCGACGGAACGTTTTTCTTTTTTTATGAGGCCTTTGCCCTGTAGTGGCAATAATAGTCTGATATTATTACTATACTCATCTACTTTTATTAAAGCTTGGGTAGAATTATGTCAACAACCCTTGACAAGTTTTATATCAGCATCTTTGTCCACGATGACAGCCATCACTCTAAAGGTAAAATGTCAATGTGAAAATGCTCCAGACGA
The DNA here is from genome assembly GCA_963555695.1 of Dasypolia templi. NCBI lineage: Eukaryota > Metazoa > Arthropoda > Insecta > Lepidoptera > Noctuidae > Dasypolia > Dasypolia templi. Next base: position 25,649,423 of record OY743143.1, on the reverse strand, counting down.
TTGTTTAACTTCGAAGTTTATATGTTTTCAATTAGGTACTAATAAATAATAAATAAAAAATGATTTTATTACTGGAAGTAGGTTCGTTCAAACACTCGTTGAGCTCCTTATGTTTTGAGTTGAGCTGTACGATTACTGACAAATGCGTGCACTGACTGGACAGGTCCACTCAATCTGTGTGGTTCTTTCCTCAAAAGACCATTTCAGACATCAATCCACATGGTCTTAACATGATCTGACCAAGATTATGTCTGGACTTTAAAAGAGACTGTGACCTCTGAGTTTGTTTCGGCTTTTCTTCTCAGAGTAGTCAGATAGGAAACGCCGACCTCATCTAGTTTAAAAAAAAATGTTTGACGTGTAAAAGTGTTTGTACAAACCCACTTACAGAAATAAAAATCATTTATCATTTATCACTTTTACACGTCAATCATATTTAAAAACCTAGATGAGATCGGCGTTTCCTATCCGACTACTCTGAGAAGGAAGGCCGAAACAACCTTATAAGTCACAGTCTCTTTTAAAGACCAGATATAATCTTGGTCAGATCATGTGAAGCATGTAGATAGGTGTCTGAAATGGTATTTTAAGGGAAAAATACGTACACTGACTGGACCTGTCCAGTCAGTGCACACTTTTCAGTCAGTAATCATACAGCTCGAATCAGAACTTATGGAGCTCAACGATTTGACTACATTACCAAAGAAAGGACATTTGGGTAGGCCGAATAAATGACTCAAACAGCCAGACCATAATTAAAACTAAGTGAAAAAATTACAGTACCCTTTTTTTGTATGTCTCCAAGAGTGCCAATTTCACATCGGCGGATCGGAACGGCACAATCATAAAAATATCCCGTAACAAAAAGCATAAATCAACTTACACAACAAAGCTTAGTATTCTACTCAACCCGTGACAGTTTAACAGCTTGAACATAATTCAAAACAATAAACCGTTGACAATAACACATCGGTTCATTCGATTTCACGTCATTTATATGGGTTCGTTCGCTCGCAGTAGTTCAGCTGAATAACTCAGTAACAAGTTAATGCCGTTAACTTTTGCGCAGTGTCGACCATGCCTTTTGTTTTACGTTTTCAGCCCTCTCTCCTTGTTTGATTGTGTGTCTTGATTATTTAATGTGATAATTGTGATGAACAGAGACTTTATTTGTCGTGTTTGTTCTCTCGACGGACGGACTTTAGTCTCTATTTCAGTCAGCCGGAGTAATATGAGTATAGTCCTCTCAAATATTACTGAATTAGCCAATCAAAATAGTTGGTAGAGGATCTGCCAGGTTTGCGCCGCAAATAGTACCGCTTCTTCACTCGACGAAGTGGAAGCTTTTTTACTTAGCTCTTTACCTGGTATCACCAAATTAACTAAAACTCATAATTAATTAACAATTTACAAAAAGTACAATGGCTTTCTATCAAAATACTCTTGTGTAAAATTACATGTTCAATTCTTCACTCATCAGCGCAAACACATAGAAAATGCTGAAATTGTTGTCAAATTAAAAGCTAACTTTCAGTTGAGTTGATTTTGAGTTGTTTGAGTGTTTGACGGCCGTTAAGTACCTCATATGATTCCAAAATAAACTACAACACATAACAAGTCCTTTCACATGGATCATAACAATGATAGTGATTATTTAACGGGCAATATTGGCCGGGGTGTTAACGAGATGTGTTGCAAATCAAACAAAATGTAGCTGATTGCGTCCCGTCGATTCATATACTGTTTGCGGTCGTTAACTATGGCGGGGTAGTACCGCTACATTCATTATACCACTTTATGTACTCAATTATAGCTGCCGTTGATCATGTTAATGTAAATCATCAAGCCATTCATGTTTCGAGTCAAGTGGTGTTAATGTGTCAGTTTCTGTTCAAAGTACTCAGACATTCAGTTTTTTCGTGAGGTTCGTAAAAAGTAATTAAACTTTTTTTCAGTTTGGAATAAACATGGCAAATATTTATTATTCGAAAAAAAACTAGAAATATTACTTATTAGGTGCTAGGTTTTTACAAATGCCCAGCAGCCTAATTGCGTAACACATTTTCGTAAACGATTACGACTAATCTGTTGGATTTTGACAGTTCAACAACATTCATTGCGTTATTTACATTGTTGAGCAGTTTTTTTATCGAACTTATGAAGCAATGGATTAGCAATCTGTTTCAAAACGATTCAGTTTCTGATTGATAGTTTATTACGCAATTAGGGTACAGGACCCCACACTAGGAATCCCCCACAGGGATTCGTGGGGTTCAGTGACTTCCCAAGTCAGGAAAATATTTTCATTTATTTATGTAAGTAAATAAATTGAAAAAAAAATATTTTATGAAAACCAATTTTTATAAAAAAGTTAACTTTTTAAGAATACTGTGTTGTTGTAGAAATACGGTTTGATGACAACAGGTTTAGGTGTGAGTGTGTGTGAATGTGGGGGGATATGTGGTGAAAATGGGTGGGTTAGTGCGCGCGTATGATCTTTTTTTAATATTGATTTGTAAGATATTACGGCTGTATGTGCAAAAGGTCTTCCGTTTGGTCCATTTAAATATAGCATTTTTATTTTACATCTGGTGTACGTTAATGTGACTATCGGTCTATTGTAGCTATTTTAATGTCAATGTTGACGTTCATTGTGCCTTTTACGTAGGACACTCAGAAAGTTTTGTGAAAATAAATCTTCTGCATGTAAATATTTTTTATTCAATCTTTTCAAAGTCTCTACACTAGCCTCTTTACTGTGTCCTGCGTCTGAACTAGTTTTCGAAACACTTTTTCCAGTCCGCCGTAGAAACTTCGTTTACAGCCTGCTCGAAAAAAAATGTATCCCTTTGAGCAGATTTTTTATTTTCGGGATTAAAAAGAAGTAACACTGTGCTAGGTCAGGGACAGTCCTGACCTAGCACAGTGTGACTTTACTTGTCGAGGGTAACCAAGGAGTTTGACTGGCGTGCTGTCCAGGAACGCGCCTACGCACACCGCGCTCAAAACGAGGGACCTCGTTTTGAGCGCGGTGTGCGAAGGCGCGTTGTCGTGGTGGAGCAGTAGCCCGCACAGTCCTGTGTTTGGTCGCTTGTTGATCACAACAGAGAAAACTTCTGCCAAGCATTGGTAGTTATACCATTCAGCGTTGATGCGTATTTGGTTCCGTAAAGGAATTGACACCAAGTAGCCAGTCAAATTGAAAAAACTCGGGATCAAAATCTTCCCCCCGATTCTAGATCGCTTCACTTTGGTAGGCGTTGATTCGTTTGGAAACACCCAAACCGTCTTAAGGCGCTTTTGTTATCGTACCACGGCACCATTCCATCCGGGCCTGCTTCTGGTACCCAGCGCGAAAATGTTCCCGATGCGGATCCATTTTCTAATGTGACACGATCATTTAAATTAGCTTGCAAACAATGTGGAGGCAAATTTTTAAATTGGAACGCACCTATTTTTACTTTATAATAATCAAATTATCAGACTTACTATAACTGGCCAGTCTCTCATACATAAAAACTTTTTGTCTTAATACTTTCGGAATGCCCTGAAAAGTTCCTATTTGAAATAAATGCTTTGATTTTGACTTTGAGTAGAGATATGACCCAAGAAAAACATTTTTCTTAATGCAAATATGCTTGAGGTCCAGCAGTGGACGTCTTTCGGCTGAAATGATGAATTAATGAAAATGAAAATATTACTCGTTGTTACCATATAACCTTAATGTTAGACTGTTAGAGCATCGAACATCATCTGGGTGGTCCTAAGTTTTATATTACGAAAACCAGTATCCGGGTTCATTTGCAACTGTTTAATAACAATCGACTTCGATTGTTATTAAACAGTTGAATAATAACAATCGAAAACAACTTCAATCGGAGACACGAGAGAAAAAAAACAACCGACTTTCAATAAAGCACTACAAAACGAGAAATAATTTTAATTTCGGAAATCGGTGTCTTTGGTTATATATTTTAGTTTTTTTGCCACCGCCTTCCGAAATTAAAGTTATTTTTCACTTAAAAGCTTTTGTTTCTGAATGGCGGTTGTTTTATTTAGTAGCCAATAAAGTTTTTACTTTTAGTTATGGTATCCCTTTACTTGCTAAGTAAACAACAGTGACAGGAAGTTATTATAACATTTCGTATTATTCAAGCTAACTTAAAAAAAAACACTCATAAGAACATAACCAATTTTATATGGTACCACCATATAAGTATCAGACAAAAAGAAGAATTTTCCAAACCTTTTTTATATTGGTTCATAAATTACGGTGTTCTGAGATAACAAACATTTAAACAACCGAATTAAGAAAAAGGCTTCATCTGACCATCTACGAAACTGATCATGCCACCTTCTTATAGTCTCAAATACTCGTTAATCGTTTATAACCGTACATATTTATCATTCTACCGATCAAACGAAACAAAAAACAATTATTAGAAAACGAGTTTTTTTTTTTTTTCGCTGGCACTTAGATTCTCACGCGGCTTTATCCCCCCTCGTTAGAGATTAACAAAACTTGTAATTTAATAACATTGCACTCCATTGTATCCCTTACACTTTTTAACTATAGTGTAAAAAAATACAGTAATGAAAAACGATATTTCGTCATTTCAATGCTCCTGTTTTTTGGCAACATCAGCTGCTATATGTATCATTATAATATAAATGAACCCTGTGTTTCATTGAAAGAAGTTGGAGTATTTTGTATGTCATATAATAAGTCTCTGTTGGGTCAGCTAATATGACAAACAAAATACTCCAACTTCATTCAACAGAGACTTTGTCCGGTCAAATTTTCGTATAACTTAATAAATAACTTTAAAACTGTTTATTTTAAAATTCCCAAAAAAAAAGCACGTTCTGTTTTTCCCCGGTTAATTTTCCAATTATGCATGTTTAGGGTTCCAGACGTCTTAATGAAAAACGAAACCCTTGTAGGATCACTCGTGTGTCTGTCTGTCTGTCACAGCCAATGTTCTCCTAATCTACAATACTGATTAAGTTGAAATTTGGTACACACATGAATTTCTGTGACCCAAGCACGGTCGTCCACCGTAAATAAGCGAATTTTGAATATGGGGGTCACTTTTGGGGGGAAAACTAGAAAATTAGAAACAAAATTTATCAAAAGAAAGGGCTTGTTGTGAGGGTGACAAGCATATTTTTTTGTAGAATTTTAAAATAAACAGTTTTAAAGTTATTTATTAAGTTATACGAAAATTGACCGTTACCTCCGAAACTGCCGAACCAAAAACTTTGAAGAAAAAAAAACAGAAATTAGTTCCGTACTTACAGGAAAATATGTGGTCATTAAATAAACTGGTAAATCTTCCATTATTGTGTGTACAAACTTACAATACAATAAAAATTTTGAACTAAATTTTAACCTACTTGTAATTTGTCGTATCGAAATAAAACTTTTTATGTATATTTATTTCGGGTAACAAAACTACAATAAATATATCTTGGAACTGATCTGATGATGTAGCCAGGAGGTGAATAGTGGAACTCTTCAGTGGCTACTAATGATTACTTCGAATTATGGGTTTGTTTTAGTGAGTCCTATATAGCCAAGAGGTGTATATTGGAACTCTTCAGCTAGTAGTAAACCGCCGAATTTGGGCTTATATGATTCGGTTTGATGAGTCCAATATGTTGCACTTGGTGTCAAGGGTCTGATGATGGAACCAGGAAGTTTATAGTGGAACATGTCAGTTGCTACAAGTAAACCCCTCGAGTTTGTGCTCATATTATTTGTTTCGACGAGTCCTAGACTGCCTCATAGTAAACAACTCAATTCATAATTTCGATGACTTCAGACTTGTTAATGAAGAATATACTAGACTATAAAGTAAAAAATAAAAATACGTGCTTAAAATTAAACACGCTTTTATCACGCACTAAAATTTATTTTAAATGTAACTAATTATTTTACTTCTTTTTGGTTACCTACATATTTTTTAGATGTCTACAGTTGACGTGCAAGAAATACCATTTTATCCGACTATGCTAAGAACAGACAGTTTATAGTTATGGTTTTAACATCCTCCTCCTCCTGCTCTCTGAATGAATTCACATATTATAAGTGTAATATTGTATGTGTTATGTTATTTAAGTAGTTTAATTAAGGACCACGCTACCGCATTAGGAATTTCCTGTAATGAACACCCTACAAAAAGAAATTAAATCCTAACAAAAACATTTCATGAAAAGTAGGTCGCCAAGACTTCTCACTGTTCAAAAGTTATCGCTTATAACAGTTAAGCAAAAACATGTATGCTCTTGTTATTTTGTATTTTACCATCTTTTAATACCATGTTTTCAAGCAAATAGATATTTTTCTATTCTATTCTATCAGGTTTAATGTACCGCCAAGCCCCTAACTCTACAAGGCCTAACTAATAACCTTACATCTTGGTCAAAATGTATGACTTGACCGTTACATTTAACTATTGAATGATACAACATTAAAGACCAGTGACTTAATTTCTTACTATGTAAAAATAAGCCCATAAGAGTGCCTGTGCGACGGCCGCGAAATGGCTAAGCCGTACATTTGAACAAGATGTAAGGTTTGTAGAGTTAAGCCTTGTAGAATCAGGGGCTTGGCTGTTCATTAGATACGATAACTTTTTAACAATGAAAGCGTTACGTAAGTCTTGGCCACGTTCTTTACATGAAATGTTTTCGTTAGGTAACATCCTCGTACGGAACCTTCTCCACGCGAGTTCAACTCGCACTTGACCGTTTTTTTTCTAATTCGGACTATTACGAACATTTTAAAACAAAACTAACCCAAATCGGTCCAGCCGATCGCGCATCATTCTCAAGTAATAAAATATGCTTAGCAACGAACAGCATTTCATTTCTATTTATACCGAGCCCATTTAAATGGCTAGAGAAACTCTGCAGACGTGATGATATCGATATGAAAACATGATTTAAAAAAAAATTGGAGTGTACGTCCACTGGTAGTGTTGTTACTTGAAGTACGAATTGAGAAAATCACGTCCGTAAAGTTTACAAAAAAAAACTGTTATTCAAGTGACATTCTCACTAACTGGGTCGATGACCCCACAAAAATCATCTTATTCATTTTTTTTTTTTTGTTTCATCATGTATAGATATCGATCGATACCAATTAAGTCTGCGGAGTTTCGATAGCTAATCTAATTTGACTATGTATAGATCTATATAAAAAATCAGTTGAAGTCCATGAGAGACATATCTCTCTGCGACTTGGTACTAATCTCAGCTTTTTCTTTATTGTAAAATCCACGCAAATATGTTATCGTCTTCTCGAAATAAATATTTGGAGCTTTAAGCATATTTTGAAGGTATTACTTACAAAAGAAGTAAAAAGTTGAACGATATTCACACAAATTTAATTGAAATCCACTCCCAAACTTAATAATCCAAGATTGCAAGTCAGCTAAACAAAGGATCTCCTAAACTCATAACGTAAAAGCATCTTCAACAGTTTCAATCTGATCAAACGTAGAAACCATCTAACTTGAACTTAAGCTGTGACCCACTACTTGCAACTTAGATTGCGTGCGAGTAATGGAATCGCTCTTACTTGCGTACTCGTATCAATCAAATGTAATGTTTAATTCAGTCTAAGCTGCATGGTAGTTGCATGGTGTTTGCGTTGTAAGGGGGTTCGGGTAAGTGCTTTGCAATGTTTTAACGTTATTGAACAACCTCTTTTACTGTGTGTACATAAATAATAAAATAAATAATAAATAAATACAATTGCTGGTCTCAACAGTTAGTAGGAAATTATTTTCAAGAACTAATCAAGTGCCATCTATTATTGACACAATTGTTGTAATCGTTCTAGTATATTAGTTCTTAGAGATGATGTTTTTTTAAGTCTAAATAATATTTGTTTGTTAATAGCGTAAACATATTATTTAAAAAAACTTTTTACAAAAAAATACAATCGACTTCCGAAAAAAAAACACTACAAAGTGAAAAATAACTTCAACTTCGGAATTCGGTGGCAAACAACGAAAATACGATACCGAAGACACCACACAGACTTCCGAAAATAAAATTATTTTTCACTTTAGAGTGTTATTTTTTTTTTTTGTTGATATTTTAATTAAATTGATATTGGAATTTTCGCTTTTTAGTTGTGGTACCTACCCACACAAATTCGCATAAGTACCTTCACTTGCTAAGTAAATAACAGTGTCAGGAAGTTATTATAACATCAACGTACACTAAGTGGAAAAAATACGTATTAATGAAGCTAACTCAAAAACCACTAATCGGAACTTGACCAAATTTATATGGTCAAAGTCAAAGTCAAAGCATTTATTTCAAATAGGCACTAAAAGGCACTTTTGACCGTCAAAATTTTCATTTAAATAGAATTGATTCTAGGCGCCCCTTCCAAAAGGTAGTTTCATATGTAGAAGAAGGGGTAAGAAACTCCACAGTTAGTCTTTTAAAATGTTTGACAATATTTTGGGACCACTCGACCTACCCTTTCAAAAAAACCAAACAGGTTTATAAATGACGGAGTTCTCAGGTAACAAACAAAACAAAAACGAATTGAGAACCTCCTCCTTTTTGTGAAGTCGGTTCAATAGTGCTAAAGCTAAAAAACTCAAGTCACACTATCATAGAAGTGACTTCACGGCTATGTAACTTCATGCTAGCGCCGTAAATTGTACGTACCGCTCGACAAGGACGGGAATATCCTCTCCAAAAACCTACAAAGAGCTGTAGCTTCTTCATATTTCCATCACCAGGTCCACCGTATCGAAGAGCACTTGAGCTCTGGTCTGCAGCGTAACGCGACGACGGGTGTGCTATTCTTCGACATAGCGAAAGCCTTCGACAAAGTCTGGCACAACGTCTTGTTATACAAGCTTTACCAACTAGGAGTGCCAGATCGTCTCGTGCTCATCTTACGAGACTTTTTGTCGAATCGCACCTTCCGCTATCGCATCGAGGGTGCACTCTCGTCCCCTCACCCTATTCGCGCCGGTGTCCCTCAGGGTTCCGTCATATCTCCTCTAGCCTTCACGCTGTTCACCAGCGATATCCCAAAGAGTAAAAAGGCTCAGTTGGCTCTCTTCGCCGACGACACTGCCATTTACTATACCGGTCACTGTCCCAATGCTATAGCTCGTACTCTTCAAACCTCCGCAAACGTCTTAGGCGCTTGGTTCCGGAAATGGAGAATCGAGGGCAACCCCGATAAGAGTCAGGCGGTTCTCTTCTCGAGACATCGTCGATTCCCTCCCCCTCTTCCCAGCCCGATCACTATGTACGGTAAGCCGATCCCTTGGGAGAAGCAAGCCAAATACCTAGGCGTGATCCTCGATCAAAGCGCGCCTCCTTCGCTCTCTCCACTTTGTACTGACAGCCCGTAGTAAACTGTCACTTAAATGCAAGTTGCGCATCTATACCGCAGTCATCCGTCCCATCATGACCTATGCCTGCGTTGTATTTGCGCACGCTCACCCACGGCATCTCCCTATGATGCAGACCCTCCAGAACCGTTTCCTCAGAAAGGTCACGGGTGCCCCTTTCTATGTCCGTAATACAAATCTCCACGTCGACCTTAAATTGCCTACCATAAACCAGTTCATGAAACGCTTATCCAAGCGTTTCTTCGACTGTGGCATAAAACACCCAAATCCCCTGATTTCAGCGGCCGCTCGCTATACTCCCTCCCGCATAAGCAGTATTCGCCGACCAAGGCATACCCTAATCGCCCCCGAAGACGCCACTACCCTCCTCCAGGAGAGCAGTAAGGCCATCAGCACTTTACACAAGCCCAAAACCCGATCGCCGTCCTACCGTCCTCGCCGCCGAGGCCCGCCGCGACGTCCAAATACACGCCCCTCCCGACCCTTGCTCGAGCCAGCCCGCGCCGCTTTGGGACGAATTTAAAGCTACAGGCTAGCTTTAAATTCGTCCCAAAATCCAATTAATCCTGATCCAGCTAGTCCCTTGCTGCCCTCTTCCAGCGACGCCCTAAGCCGTGGTCCGTACCCCCAGGGGGTGCCCATAGCGTTGTCGCTTAGTTTTAGTTAGTATTTAAGTTTAAGTTCTGGCTGGAGGCCTTAATTTTAGGGCACCACAGGCAAATCCGCTTAAGCAGACGACCACCTTACAGGTTGACCGGCGAGATGCCATACAAAAAAAAACATATTTCCATCAATTTTTATCTCATTTTACTATGCCTTCTTTGAAATTACATTATTTGTTCGTACATTTCTAATATTAGTCATGATCACTATTGAACCTTAGTAGGAAAAAAAATAAACACCAGAAATACACACATAAAATCTGGCTCGTTGGACAAATAGTTACAAAATCTGTTCCTTCAGCGTACAGTGAAGACCAAATACTCAAAATTATACATACATATCATTCGAAACATTACGTCTAAGTATAACATTTTAAAACGTCCCTTAGAAGTATCAATCCGTTTGAACGTTGCCCACTGCACACTGGCTGACTGTCCCCGACGCGTCTTGTCCAATTACACGCGAATGAAGATAATAAAGGGTGGAACCCGCCTGTTTCTTTCACGTGCACACTGGACGATTATTACGGCCAAATGACCGGCTTAAGAAGACTGCGCGTGGTGTAAGGTGGATAAAAAATCTGGTCGGTTTCACACTTTCTTCTACAAAATAACATAACATAACATCACGCAGAGGTTTATTTCGCCAGTTATGTTTAAGTCCCATGTAGTAGGGGGCGAGCCTATTGCCATCTACCGAGCACAATGCCAGACTCCGCGCTGCTACTGAGGAATTCCACATAGAAAAACCCAATTACACGTTGCCCGACCTGGGAATCGGACCCAGGACCTCATGGTCAGCAGTAGCGATTACGACCACCAGACCAACGAGGCAGTTAACATAAAATAGAGGTAAAATAGGGTCTCAAAAATAATGTTCACCACCGCTATAGGTACCTACAGGGTAACTCATTGAGATGGGTCAGTCTAGAACAGGGAAAGTATTAGAGATATAGAAACTTAGAGAGGAAGTAGCAAGGAGGAAGTTTCCTTAGAACAATTTTCCAAACCATTCAAAGATTTTCAAAATACTTGTGATATCGGAACGTAACAGTATGTCTGTCTTTATACTGCTCATTAATTTGCAATCTCGCTCAATCGATCAGTCAAATTTTAAAAACCTGTTTAAAAGTCTGTGGGAAATAAACGCAACTTTAATGAATATAAGTGTTTATCTTAGTGCATAACAATACTTGTTATGAATGAATGATTGGATAAAATGCATCGACCCCAGCATGGTTTGACCAGACTCGATTAATCGAATGAACTCCAAGATTTGCACTAGCACTAGAAGCCTCGTGTTTCATCGTGCTACAATGACTATTGCAAGTCACGCAGTAGACCGGGGGGCGCTGTAATGGTAGAGAAGACGTGCCCGTGGGAAGGATTTATGAGCCGACTGGATATGCATCCTAGAGTAAGCATTTATTATATAACAATACTCGTAAGACATTTTATTTACCTTGCTAAAACATATGTGATTAAAACATTCCCTCAATCGACAGTTGCAAACTTGCAATCTTACACGAGCGTTTCTTTTTCTGAGTAACAAAAACCCTTCATCTTACAACTTGGACCACCACACAAGCGGAGATGCACGGCGAGCTCCCTATTGCCATCATTATGGAAACTCATCTCTCGATATAGGGAATTGATAACTGAGTCGTTCCACTCGATTGAACGAAGATAGTTAAAGGAACGTTTTAAAAAGCTTGTCTTTTTAGTACGTGTTACAAAGTTCTATTTACTTTATTAAAAGATAAACACAAAAAAAACTCTAAAGTCTCTGGAAGAAGGGTTCGCCTTTTTGAGAAAGCACCCTTATTGTGAAAGCCTTCGATTAATAAATAAAACATGGATTCATAATTTATAAGTTTGCCAAAGCCGATCATCTAAATATAAAGCTTTTTTAAGCCTCGACATCATTATACCGTTTTACAAACCTATTAATAGCACACCTTTTTTATACAGAATTAAAAATCTTCTTTAAAGAAGCTTTAAGCTGTACACATCTAGTTTATCTATTATTATTATTTTGAATCCATTGGTATAAAAACCGAATCGAAGTACTTTATTTTAATTGGTTAGGCCATTAAAAAGACATTCACATAGACTTACAAAAATAATAATAACTAAAACGTATCTTATCCAAAAACTAGACTAATTTACAACACAAAATCGCACAAAATGGCCAAAAATCAACGTAAATTTGACACCCTAAAACGAACCAAGCGACAAAGATCAGAAAGTACCGTGACGAGATCAACCGAACAAAAGTTAATAACTAAATAAAATAACGAAGGTCTAGAGAAACGTGGCCAATCAGCAACCCTTGTAATGTGTGAAGTGACGCGTATAACTACCAGTGACTGGGTGACCATAGAACCGGACCCTAAGGATAGCGCCCCTCGCACGGGTCAACAAAAGACCCATGTGAAAAAATTAAAGGGTCACTAAATAAGATTTTTTTTAATGTCGTTAGTTACGGTACGGGTTATTTTTTTAGATTGGTTTAAAATGTTAAGTCATTGTTTGAATTACGATGACAGAAATTGATGATTAAAGTGCAGTGGTCCAAAACGTCATTTTTACAAAGAGTATTTTTGTTTTTTTGTTTTGTTTCTATTCTAAGTTGGAGATAAATAATAATTTAACTCAGGAAGTTTTTCTTTTCTAGGAAACATTACTTCGCTATCAATTCCGTATGTCTTAAGCAATGTAAACACCCAATATTCAACAAAATTCTTAAGAGTGAACCGACAGGTACGAAACTCACGAATTCTGAGAGCCGAATCCAGACACCCCGAGATGGGATTTGAATGGTTAAGTAGCTTAAAATTAACATAATCCCGTATTTTGTATCTTTAAGTTCTCACTGCATTATTTGCAGCTGAGATCTTTTCAGACATCGATCTGTGTATATTAACAATTTTGAACAGGGTGGCGGGTTTCCCTTCAGGATTTCGACACCCCATATAGATCAAATACCTGGGTCAAATAGCTGCTATGTCTACATGACTGTGGCACCGCGGAAACAATTTTTTTTCTTAAATCTATGAAGACTTGCTTCAGACACTCAACTGGCAGAAGGTTTCGGGTTGGCTGGAAAACGTTCGATTAACCAGATATTAAGATTTATTAAGTATTGTAAGAACGCTTGAAAATTTCCTGTGAATATATTCTTCTCTTATTTAACTATATAAAATATATTCCAACGAACACCCAAAAAATCACCAAGTCTCAAGAAACACACACACATGACTTGTAAATGAAAGTAGTTAAGTGCAAACTATCTACCCGCCCCGACTCCCGCGGGCTGTATGCAAATATTCCTAGCGGCTGACGATTGTGACGAACAAGAATGTATAACTTTCATCATTACACACTGTTTTGCTTTGTCTACGTAGGTACTAGATTGCGCTGAAAATCAAAATTATGCATATTCTGTGATTTTGGGCCACAAGGATTGTACGAATAATTTGCGTTTTGGGAATTGGGTGGGTGATAAGATTATTGTTGGGTATTGGGGTCGTTGTTAAACGTCAATCATAATGTGACTACATTTACATCGGTGATAATGTAAAAGACAAGTACCTATTAAAAGAATTAAATACACAGGGTCCTAGAGATAGAGAGTGAGCAGTTCGGGGCAAAAAACAAAACAATGAGGAATGTGAAAGAAATCATAAAGTTGATTTAGTTAAGAGAAAACAAAAACTGAACTGAAACTAGTCTATTTAAGTTTAATGGGTTTTAGTTGAGTCTTTTTCACGTACCTAAATTCTAGAAAATTCTAATTTTTCATCAAAGCATACTATATTGTAATCACACACGATAAGGTGCCTTGTTTTATTGGAAAAACACACATTTTTTTACGTTTTAATCTTCCTTATAACATCTGTCAATGATTCCTCACCCCACGTAAATGATTAAACAATTAAACCAGACGATACAATAGACACATATTTGACAATCAGTGTTTATGAATTCAAGGCGCGGCTGGCCCCAAACGGTTGCAAATTAATAACGATTTAATTTGTCAATACCGATCGCGAATAAATGTTTGAGTTTTGTGGCATTTTAAGCGAGGGATATATTTTATTTAAACTGCAACGATTACGGTTCCAGATTGCGGAAATTAAATGGTGCCTTTTTTGTGTCGTCGTTTCTTTCATGATTCAGTTTAAAGTAAAACATAAGCTTGGTAGTGTTTTCAAAACTTATGGAGACGAGTTCATAAACAGTTCCAGCGTCCACAATAGAATAACTTTGTTGTATCACGTAAACATAACATTACTTTATAATTTGTAAATTTACCCCAAGAAAACCATGATAAATAAAAACAATATTTTACAAACATTATCCAACGGTGGTCTAGTGGTCGCAATCTCTACTGCTGAGCATGAGGTCCTGGGTTCGATTCCCAGGTCGGGCAACGTGTAATTGGGTTTTTCTATCTGGAATTACTCAGTAGCAGCCCGAAGTCTGGATTTGTGCCCGGTAGATGGCAATAGGCTCGCCCCCTATTACATGGGACTTAAACATAACTGGCGAAATGTGGGTGTGCTATAGGTACACCTCTGCCCAACCCTTCGGGGAAACAAGGCGTGATGTTATGTTATCCAACGGACAATACATTAAAAATCTATTCAGCCCTTAAGCTCTCGCCTTAACATTGTTTAAATTTCGTCATTATCGTTTAGGTAAGTTCCAAAGTGACGTCACGCTAATTCTGCTATTCGCTGCGTATCGCACGGTGTCGCACGGCGTCGCAACGAGTAATTTATTGCTAAACGAAAGTAGCTTGTAATCTTTAACGCGGGTTTAATACTTCGTCTTCTTGTTCAGGTTACATTTATTTTTAGACTTATTTCTGCGCCTAGTTAAGCTTTGTTATGGTAGTGATAATTTTGTTTTGTCTTCATTGCATAAAGTTGGTAAAGCGTATTATAGGTGACATGACAAAACTCGTGACTACAGAAAACCACAATGTTCACAGAAACTGGTCAGATAGTTTACAGACTGTTTAAATTATCACTATCATGTCAATCTACGATTTTTGGGTTGTGATTATTTATTTAAGTAAGGTTGACATTATATATTTTTAGAGCAACATACAAGAGAACAAATAGAAGGGAAGAAAATATGGATCAGAAACCAGCAGCATCGTCAATGAGGAAACAAAACTAAATATTCTAAACGTTACTCTTAAGCACAATGTGTGCTTACACAATATCACAGAGACTTTATCCCATAATGCTCCAGCAAATATTTTCGCATATAAATCAAAATGTAAATAAGAAATATTGAAGGAAGCTGACGGTGCCATCGGTTCGTTGGTCCACCATTTGTTTGGAAACCCCATCCCGCTTGGACTTGCTCCGCACAATTCAATTTGTTACGTTTGATTGAATATAACATTTCAGTTTAAACTGGCGAATTCTCTCAATATGCGATATTATTTGTGAATAAAATATGGCTTTAGGATTTTGCGACTTCATTATGCCAGGCAATTTTTTTCTTGCTAAGCCTACAATCCTTATGTGCTAAAATTAGCCAACGCGACCTTCGTTTTTATTCGGATGGAGTGTTCAGAATTGTATATTCTTGGAATATCAAAGTCATTATTTTTCTGTCGTTTTTTTTTTAATCCCACTTATGACTTCTTTTCGTTTACTCATATTTTGATTTACTTGCTCTGCGTTTGTCGGGGATCCATTTTTATGTTTAACCAAAACCGCCCTGTTAATTTTTGAGTCCGCAACAAAGGAAATGTCATCTTTAAAAACCTGAACACTGCTTTGTAAAGTTTTAACATTTTCAATATTTTCACGTCTAAAAGTGAAAATACGCGAGTATCGCCATTATTGGCCAGTTTGCGACAAACAAAGGGTGCGCGTACAAAAAGTTTGACAGCTCGTTAGGATGGGACGCACACTAATTGGCTACCTAGGGGACATTTTGACTATCAGTGCCTGTGAACTTGCCTTTGGTTGTGTGTTTAAGGTAATTCGAGCTTAAAATTTCTCGGTTTTGATTTGAATAGACAGGATAGAACACTGTTGATCTTTTATGGCATTTTTTGAGATGGCAACGTAGGTACTTGCAAGATAAGTAGCGTCTAGGTAAATCAGAAATGTAATTATATTGATTATTATCAGAAGAGTTTCAAACTCTTCTGTTATCCAATATCGGTCTATCCTCTTATGAAACCAATACATGACTTTTCCCCATAAAAGACCCACTTCAACAACTCTCAATAAAACTCAAAACCTCACTATAACATTAAAACGTACAGCGTTTACGTTAAGAAAGCCCTTACCGGCAGCTATTTAATCTTGGTAATTGCCCCGAAAGCTTATCAAACTTGTTCCGAAGTTTGCTTATTACGATTCAGCGTACGAGGCTTGGTAGGCCACTCATGAAATTAAATTACATCGAACACGCCGCCGCCGCCCGCTTCGTACAAAACTCGCCGTTTTTAAAAGTGGCCGCTCAGATGATTTTTTTGTCCGAAAACGAGGAGATTTTAAGCCTATGTGTTGATTGCATCTAGGAAGACATAATTTTTCCAAATAATTTTGAAAGTTCAAACGCTGAGTTGTCATATCCTTTGCGTGAATCGAGAAAAACCAAATAGCACTGTTATATAGAAAATAAAACCTGTTTAGATAAACATGTGATCTGTTGTCTATGAGCATTTTTCGTGGAAAAGCGATTCAACCTGAAAGTCTGTAACTCATTTTAGTGAATTCTCATCTGAACTATTTTCACACTCTATGACGTATAGGTAATACATAAATTGCGATATTGCCAAGAAAGGCAAAGTTTTGCACCCACCACGCTGCTTTCAGAAGAGTGAGTGAACGCTGTTTTTTTTACCAAATAAACATGCAATTTTAAAGGGCAGACATTAAAAAGTTACCTATTTATCATATATTATATGGAATAAAATATCAGGTTCCTTTAGTCACTTAGTTCTGTATAAATTAAAGGTACGCAACTGACGAAAATTGGCTGACGTCCGATCTTAATTACGCCAATTTTCCACTGATTGGAACATTAAATAAGTTTTATACGAACGAGAGACTTTACGATTGCCATAAATATATTGTAAAGGCAAATACTCAAACTCAAAACATTTAATTCAAATAAATCAATTACAGGCATTTTTGAATTGTCAAGGTCGGTCGGTCAGAAAGATGTAGCTAGTTGCCCATTCAAAAGCGTAGTAGGTACCTATGGAGAAGAACGGGCAAGAAACTCCAAGGGCAGTCTTTTAAATCTAATCATGGTTATAAGATGTTGGTTACCGCATTCATTTTGAAATTATTATGCCACATGCATAATAATTTCAAAACTTTAATTTCAAAATTAATTCAATAACGATGCAGAAAAAGCTTTTTTAACGTTAATAAGTTCATTATTATTTTTATCTTTATAAAAACAATTAAAAAATAATAATTTAGTTAAAATACGCCGTGGCAGATTATGAGATGACTAGTCCCTACTAACGGCGTCCGTTCACGAACATAACGCACGGATTAGCACCATTCAACTCAACCATTTTGAAGGGAGCTAGATCCAATACACGCGCCACCATCAGTGAAACATTAGAGTGAGCATGACATACTCTTAGCCGCCAGGGCACATTCAAGTCAATGAAAGACGTACCTTTACGAAATGGTAGCTTTACGAGTATAGTATTTACAAAGTACTCACATATGGCCTAAGCAATTATACAACACTGAAAGATTGAGTATTGAACTATTAAATTATCTATTCAACCATACTGATTGGATCAATTTTGAGATGAAAATGGGGTCACAATTTATTATTGTAGGTCATTGTTTTCTTTTTATTTTAAACTTATTTACAGGTACTCATAGATAGTCGAAATAAAAAAAGGAAAAAAAAATCTAATAACCCGACTACGTAAAATGTGAACTTTAATAAGATGGAAACAAGAAAATTTCATTTTAAGAGGTTTACTGAACAAACAGTCTCATGCAGTCGGAGGCATCTTTGAATCTTTGATAATAAATCCTCCGTCTTCAATTTTTATTCACGCAGTCGAGCTTTATTTCATTACAGCTTTATTAAAAATTTTGAAGAGAGTGAGAATGGTTGCTAACCAATTTTAAATCATCATCCTAAACTAAATGGTCATTCAAAATGAAAAATTACTAGAGAAACCTAGAGACGATTTTCAAAGACCTATTCAATGAGACTCCGCTCCGCTTGACATAGTTCGTCAACTTTCATTTTTGTGTTTTTCACAAAATGGCGTCTGGTTGTCGCCATATTGAATTCTGAATACTGTGAAGAGTATAATGACACTCGCAAGATTAAGACAAATCGATTGACGTAAGAGTCATCAAAATCTACCCACGCGTTTGGTATTTAGAGTACAAACATACATTCATACATAGGCTGATAAATACATTACTCTCCTTTGAACAGAAAAGACAATCAACAGGAAGAGGCCAACAGTTTTATGTCGATATCGTAATAACTTATTAAACAACGTAATGTGACAAAACTTTCATGTAAACTTTTCTCACTGACTGAACGCATCCGTTTCCAGCCCAAAGCGTGCGTTCACTAACAGTCGCCAATCATGCGGCATTCGAAATTTAAAAAAGCGAAATGGCCGATCACAACCGTCACTAATTTGACAAGCGACATCACATTTTGTTCTGTGGCTGTAACCAGCCAGCCAGTCGTGTTGAAACTGAAAAGTTAATTGGCCATATAAAAAACCATGTTCACCCTCTGTTGAAGGGGAAATTAGAATGCTTTGTTTGGAGTTTTGATTTCTTCCACTCTGATGTGCGTGTGAACATTTTATTTATCGTTATTAAATGATAGAGACAAATATGTAATATTAGGGAAGACATTTACAACAAAATCATCTCATTTTGAAACAAAGCTCTGAAAGGTTTTTTAACTTACAATAAAAGTCCATTCGTTTCATCGCCTAGGACAGAAAAAGTAGTGTCACAACCATCGCTTAGGCTATTAAGGCTAAAATGGTTATCGCATAGTCCAAGTAACGCGAGTGCCACCAATATGAAAAGTCAATAGGGTTACACCAATTATTACCAGTTCGATTCAAAGTGCCTAATGGAATTTTAAATGCTTGCTTCCGTAGCGTACAATGGGACGGTGGGAACAACCCTAATTGTCACTTTTTTAAGTTTTACATTGTCACTTAAAGTGTCAAATTGGCTATTGTCGAGGCGCATTTATGTGGATGTACGGCTGGTGACTTTTTTTTTTCTTTTTCATGGACAAAGCGAGGCAGTGCGTGTAACGAGCATTCCTGCTTTGCTGCAATTCTGTTTTGATTAAGAGAGTGACAATAAGTTGAATGAAAACGGCGTGCTCGCTCGTTTTAGGACAGAATCCTACCATCGTCGGTAGTTTTGTGATAGGACTCATGACTTTTCTTTATATATTTATTCAGTTTTACCAACTTTTGTATACACTACAGAAATTACAGGAAACAACTGACAATAAAGAACTAAATGTCACAAACAATTATTGGTAAATATAGCATTTTCTTATTATTACCTACTCGTTGAACAATCCTTTAATAGAAAAGTTAAATTGTTAGTATAAAACAGATAAAGGGAGATACAACCGTCTCATAACTTAAGAACATAACATAACTTAATAATAATATTTTATGAAATTTAAAAATTTCATATACTATACTGTCCCGCTATCACTCCAACAATCTAACCTAGTCAAGGGAGCGTGCAAACAAAGGTAATCAATAATTCTCTCATCGTTAAACTTTCTCATTAATCTTCAACAATAGTTCACATTTAATACAAAACATGTTTCTATACGTGATTGACATGTTCATTTAAACTATTAGCGGATTATCCTAGTATCTAAAATAGAATCTAAGGGCAACAGGGGAAAACAACAAGGGATGGAAACAGATTATATTTATCGCTGATTGATATTATTAGAAGGGTTCTTTCTATTTTTACTGCTAGCTTTTTTATAAAAGAATTGAGCAAACTCTTTAATGAATACATGGGGGATTGAAAACGAAAATAAGGAATCGTCGTCATTGAACCACACAAATACAATCAGCCAATAACGTTCTCTTTAATTTCTCTGTGGGCTGTAGGCCCAGTGCGAGTTGGTGGTTGTTACATGCCCTAAAATTTTGGGTTATTTTAAATAGCACAATGACACAAGCATGCATAATTAACCTAAAGAACACACGACAGTTTTCAAGTCAACAGCAGAACGTGATACTGCAACACACGAGTTAGTGCAACGTCAAACGAAGGCGGCGCAAACAGACGTCTGAGCTTTGAGGTTGATAATACAATTTGTGGACGCGCCGCGACGGCGTTCGTTACAATTAGCACGTGTGAAAAACTTTCAATTTCATTATGAGTTTATGCTAATGTGGAAACATAAATATTGAGTTGATTGCGACTGAGGAAATGGATTAACAAAATACGGCTAATGTAGGTATATTATTTTTAGCCTCCAAGGAGTATCATACATTTGGGGAATTTATT
This sequence comes from Dasypolia templi, assembly GCA_963555695.1. Lineage (NCBI taxonomy): Eukaryota > Metazoa > Arthropoda > Insecta > Lepidoptera > Noctuidae > Dasypolia > Dasypolia templi. Next base: position 25,628,816 of record OY743143.1, on the reverse strand, counting down.
GCGCCACTTCTTCTCATCTAAGGCACCAGGAAGGACTATCCTATGTAATTTTGATGTTAAAAAAGTGTTGATACTAACAGTTAAGAACGGTGCAGATTCATGGCAGCAAAAACATCGCTGAAAAGTTATGATTATTGGTACAGATGCTGCATTTATTGTTAACATCTGCTCAGCTGTTGTCCGTGATCGTGGCGAAGCTTGCGTTATCCGAATAAAGATAAAAGTACAAAAGACTGGATTTCAACTCGATTTAAGTTAAGACATAACCATAAAAAAAGCCTGCAGAAAAATTAAGCCATTATGATAATGTGATTAAACCAAATACTGAATTATTATTCACATCAGAGAGAACGATTTGTCGTGTTTTTCGCCCAGCGCAATGGGCACGTAGGTGGCTGCCAATTATCAGCCTCCTCTCGCCACGTAACCGTTTGCATTACAATTAGTCTACATTATGTGTAAATGCACATTTCATATCGCACGCCACCTGAATGCGTAATGTTCGGTGTGAATGGCGCAGTTGTTCAATAGTGTGAAAGCTGCTTTAGAATTGATAGTTCTATCACCGCTGACCTAATCTAGTTTAAAAAATATAATTGACGTGTAAAAGTGTTTGTATAAACCTACTTAAAGAAATAAAATCATTTTTCATTTATAGCCTGCAGGGCTAGCCTGACAAGCGCGAGAACGCTCGATATCTCGTTTTCTCGAAATTTGTCTACGATTTTGACGTTATCCTTACACCTAACATGACCGCCAAACTCGAGTAAACTCGAAAATGGCACTTTGACACTTCTGTATCTCGCGACGAGAAACCGATGTAGCAAGTTATTAAAAACAAATCATTTTTATCACTGCAACATCGTTCGATTTTACGCATGGAATAAGTATGTTCTGTATTGATTTAACGTCCGCCTCTTTTAATTTTTGTTTAGTTCCATGAAACCGACTTTTTTACTGTTTTTCTTTGGCATGCTATAATTAAAATATACAATTAGTGGCACTTATTATACTCACTAGATAATCCACCACAATTGATAAATCGGCCGAAGGTCACTATTCGACAAAGCGAAGGTTGATATTGTAACAATCACCATAAAACACATGATATTGCTTTTACTCGCCCACTTTGCGGACTCAACTGGCGATTTTCGTAATTATGTTGCGTAGGCAGGTACAGCCATAACTCCCTAGATTTCGTTAATCACCATAATTTACAAACTAGACTGATTATTACTGCACTTGATGCTCATCTACGTAATAGTGCTTCCCTGCGCCAAACTTTCTCTCGCGGCCGCCGAAAGGAACTTCATTCCAATGTGTATAGTAGGCTGTTTAAAACTAAGTATTTTCATTCAATTCAATCAAATCAATTATGTCAATTCATTATTTCAATTAAGTTTTTTCATGTTATCTAATAGAACTAGAACGAAAATAAGTATAATTATGAATTTGCCATGTTATTTTGGATATTCATTTTTTTTTGTATTATAATTTTGTCTACTCTTCTCGTCGTCAAAATCGAGGACGACTAAATTAGAGAAAACCACGATTTTCTCACGTTGAATTGTCAAAATAAATTAGGTGGTCATGTTAGGGTTTAACGAGAAAACATCAAGTTTGACAGAACAAGTCAAGTATTTTGTATGGCAGTGCTGTCAGAAAACGAGTAAAGTGACGGTATAGACGCGACGAGAAAATACGAGAGTGAGTAATTGTCGCGTCTGGCATGTTACTGGTGTACACGGGTAGAGTAAACGGTATAGTATCTCGGTAGGGTACTAACTGTACCAATGTAGACAGCATTCGTAGAGAAGAGTAAAAATTCATTATTTCGTATTTTTTCCACTTAGTGTATATTGATGATGTTTTAATAACTTCCTGACCTGACTGTTATTTACTTAGCAAGTGGTGGAATACGAATTTGTGTGCGTTAAGTACCACAAATAAAAATGGAAAAATACAAAGTTTTCTACTTCCAAAAAAAAAACACTACAAATTGAAAAATTACTTTAATTTCGGAAGCCGGTGAACAAAATCAAACCAACAATGACATCGACTTCCGAAATTAAAGTAATTTTTCAATTTGTAGTGTTTTTTTTTGGAAGTTTTTTAAACTTTTTTTAATAGTAAACATTTTACAAAAGAAAAACTGTTTCTAAAATTATAATTTTTATCCCAAGTACGGGTTGTCTCATTTCAAAAGTTGCCAAGATAAAAATGTATGAAGGAGACGCACTTATCGGGCGGGGGTCACGGATTTCATTAACAGTATCAATAGGACCTTTTTGGGACCGACCCTCGCTTTATGCTCGGTATCTCCCGCCAGTGTATGCTGGCCTTTTGAAGATTTATCATGCGAAAATACTAAATAAGTTTCGTAGTATTACTGTACAAGTATTGCATTTTTGTATGGAAGTTTGTCCAATGTTGATGTGGTTGGTAATTTTCAGTACCTATAATATTTTAAAGTACTTAACTTTTTTTGGTAAGCCCGTATTAATCCTTGTAATTAATTATCACAGCAAGCCTAGCCTTTATACGTAAGCTGTTATTTTTATGTAAGTACATACCAAAAATGTGTGTATGGCTCATGCAATACGCGACGCAAATCGCACGCGAACCAAAGATACCGCGTGTCGCGCGACTAGCGGTGCCTTTGTATCGCGCATGTTTTAGGAACCTTAAAAATATAACGCTAGTGTACCAACCTACAAAGTTACCCCATTACCAAACATTACAGGAACACGTCCAGTCATGATGAATTGTTAATTTAAAAACCTTAAAAAAAGACCAACGAAAATAATTAAATATTTACTAATATTATAAAGAGGTAAAATTTGTTTGTTTGTTTGTAAGTTTGTATGTAGGGGGTAATCTCTTGACTACCGGATTGAAAAAATCTCTTTGAATTTGATAGCCCAGTACTTCAGGAATGTATAGGCTGTATGTATAGTATAGGCTATAACTCACGATTTGAAAAAGAAAAAAAAACTAAGCGAAAACGAACTGATAGCGAGGGAAGGTGATGCGACGGGGTAGGTCGAGGCATCAAGATAATTCACTCAGACAAAGTCGCGGGCAGTAGCTAGTAATGAAAAAACAACAACTGAAATTACGTCCAATTTCTAAATAAAACGGGTCCAATTACTCTGGCTGATCCTTCTAACCGGCAAAATTGTCGACTGTCCAAGGGTTTATCAATACGTAAATAAATTGACCCTTCCACTGCTCCCGGTTGTTGACGAACATTTTTGCTCTTTTTCGCCCTTCATTTTACCCCGTTTAAATAAAATTGGATTTAGTATACTTACTTTGTGATAACTTAATCGGACGAAGTATTTGCTTACAAGAATAGTTAAGCCATTTGGACATCATTTTACGGTTTGATAAGCAATGTGGTTGAATTGGAGAATGGGGACCCGTTTCTTAATACAAATCTGGGCACTGTGATTTGCCTCATAATGTAGAATCAGCAGCCTAATTGCGTAACACATTTTCGTTAACGTTACGACTAATCTGTTTGATTTTGACAGTTCAACATCATTGCGTTATTTACATTGTTGAGCAGATTTTTTATAGAACATAAGAAGCAATGGATTAGCAATCTGTTTCAAAACGATTCAGATTCCGATTGATTGTGTACTACGCAATTAGGGTACAGGTGTTATTACAATGAAGATTGAAGTTGTTGTGTGATAGTGTTGTTGTTATTTTGTCATTTGTATTTTTGTGTTTCATGAACTGTGTCCTAATATTTGGTTTTCTTTCTTTCATTAATAAAAAAATGGATGTCTATTCAATGTCGGAAATAATACTTAAACAACATCCTAATTACTGCTCTATTATATCCAAATACTACTATGCATTAAGGGGATAGTTCGAAAAATCTGTCTCTCTCTCCAATTGCCAGTAAATTTTCACCCTTTACAAATATAAACAAAAAAACTTTACCGTCTCATACATCAGTCACTTGTAACCTAGCAAAGTAGCAGAAATTCGACACACAGCGAAATCAGCTTATCCCTTATTGCATATAATTGGCACGCGGCCCCAGCACCCGGGGGTGCGATGTGACCAATCAGCACACAGCGACACGTGTCATTTCGCACCCCTTTTCCACATTTTCCTTTGATTTATGAGTTGCAAGCGGGCGTTTTGCTGCAATGTTTATTTATAAACTATTAATAAATTTTATTACATTAAAGTTCATTACGGAACAATATCACAAGGCCAAGTACAACAACTAAAACGATTGTAGCTGCAAACGTATAGACTATAGCGCAGCTATCAACGGCCTTCTCCAGTTATGGAATGCAAAAAGGTCTTAATAGGTAATTAATTATACAGGTATGTAGGTAGGTATGTATGGCCTCGTTGGTCTAATGGTCGCAATCGCTACTGAGCATGAGGTCCTGGGTTCGATTCCCAGGTCGGACAACATGTTATTGGGTTTTTCTGTCTGGAATTTCTCAGTAGCTCGCCCTCTATTACATGGGACTTAAACATAACTGGCGAAATGTGACCCTACACCACTGCCCAATCCTTCGGGGTAACAAGGCGTGATGTTATGTTATGTATGTAGGTATATAACATTTTCAGGAAGTTGCAATTAGCAAGCAATGTAATTTAAGTAAATTGTAAGAATCTGTGGATGGTGCAGATTATGATTAAGAATGTAGGCACATGCCCGTAATAATACTAAACGTTACAATAAAAGGCACCAGACGAAACACTATAAAGGTTTTGTTCAAGCTCTAACGAGCATCTAACGAGAAGATGGCAAATGAGTGAGTATTCCTCTTGATATGATGGATGAAAAGAGGTCATTTTTAAAGAATGTTGTGTTGAAACATTTTTGAAGTGAATTCTTAAGTAGACGTATAAGTCTTCAGCAGAAATGAGACTTCTACATAAAGTACCGTTGACAGTGATTGATTTACAAAAATAATGTGAAACTTTGATTAGGGGGCTTGGTGACCTGGACACATGTTTTGTAAAAAACATAGTTTAGGCACCAGTCTTCCACAAATTAATAATGTAATTGTGTCTGTAGACTATTAATTTACTATATCTGTAATTTGTGTTAAGAAATAGATAAATAAATAAATATTAATAATTATTTATTGATATAAATTAAAATCAATGCCTAAAAATGTAAAGTTGAATTTCATGATGTAGCGTTGAATAACAAAAAAACGCAACTTTCGAACCGCTCGTGTGCTCGCCCCAATAAATCCCGTGGGACGCGACACCGACACATTGCATGTGACGGATTAACATTATCATCTGACACTGCATTTATTTAACTGTAGATGTGCTACACCTACGCTTGTTGTTGTTTATATTTGTACGAGAAGGATTATAGTATGGGAAACTTTTTTTTTTGGTAGGGGTAACCGTAGAGTTCAATGATTACCAACTAATTACAACAAAAAAAATATGAAGTTTATTTCTTGGGATTCTTTTAGTATACAATACATAAATAATCTTCAAAATTAATTAATTGTGTTCACAGTCAAAGAATGAAACGGGTAATTAATGGCACAACCTATTTTCTAACTGTATATGTAAAATATCAGTAAACGAAAACACTTACATCTGATGATGATTTAATTTCCATAAAACAAAAGAATAAAACAATGGCCTTTATTTCCTCTGATCTTAATTCATAAGCAAGTAATAACGGTTTCTAACCCTTCGTTATCAATTATCATATCCAGGCCAGGCTGTCTTGCGACATATTAGACCTCCTTTATTTCCCTACACTTACTCATGTCCCAAGCTGTTCTTCGCCAACCTTTTGGCAGATCTTCTTCTTCTTCTTCTTTTTTTTATTGTGGCAAACGGCCTTAAAATTGTTGCCAGTGTTCAGATTTTAATTCCAAATTAAAGTTCAGTCTTACTTTCCTATGGCCTTTATAAGGGCTTTTAAAAGTACACCGACAAATACTTTGTCAATTGAGACGTTATTATGTTTATCACCAACCTCTCCAATCATTAGTTGATTGCAGCAAGTTATCTAATTTTTCAAGGAGATTAATCTGACTAAATATTTCCGGGCATGTTGTGGTAGTTTTCCGGGATATATCATCATACCTACATGTGTGCGGTCACTTACACAATAGCATGATATTAGCTAGCAACACTAATTGCGTTTTCAGAGCACACAGCTACGGCCCCAGCTTTGAGTGCAGAGGCAGCAATAAAGGACCTGCATTACCTACTATCAAATTACTGGTTCAACTGTCCTACTATTGGTTACTAAAATAGGGTTCTGGATTTTGTAATTGGCGTTAAAATACCAGAATTATTGGCAAAAAGTTTTTTTCATGTGTTAATTAATACCATCTATGAATGAACCACTGCAGTGCAAAAGCCTCTTCTCATATAGAGAAGGCATGAGGCATGAGCGTTGATCACCAGGCGTACTGAAAGATGGTTGTCCATTTCAGAACCAAAAAAATGATTCTATGACTTCGTTCTACCTAATAACAAAGGCCTATACCACTTATCCTCAAAGTTAATATATTTTTCAGTAGGTAATCCGCTTTAAAACAATAAAATGAACAAAATGCGCACAATGGCGGTCCCAAAATTAACGAAAACCATAAAATGCACAACTCAATTCAGAGTTGACAACTAGAATATTGTATTAAGTGTGGAATGGACGGAACTGGACGCTGCCCAGTCGAGAAACCCTAAAAGTGACTCATAGAGTTGTTACGGATTTGTGCGAAATTACTACGGCTTACAGCGAACTGGCTACGGAGAGGTTGTTTTCAATACAATTTTGCATAATTTATTACATATTTCTAATTGTGTCACGAAGCAAATTTATTTAACGGTAGGCATAATAGTGTCCTCAGAAAATCCTAAAATACTCAAGATGTAAGCAGTCCTGAACAATTTTCTGAAACTTTTTAACAACGGCCCAATAAGCAAAAACAAAATGAGTCATGAAGTTTCAGAGGTGTTAGACAAGATAATGAGATCATTCTGCTCGAATTAGTAGCTAAATTACAATCCACTTTTTATGAATAAACTGCTATCCGCAGATCTTAAAACAATAAAAATTGCTCCCTTATTTCGGGCTATTTCGATTGGACAGCCGCCCCTAAATATAAATCATATCGGGAGCGAAGCGTTGCATGCTGTTTAGATCACGAGCTCTGACTCACGTAGGTACTCCGATGCGAGCGATTTCACGCGCCGTTGCGCACGAGTTGACGAACACAAATCATTCATGAAATATTGAACTTTGCTGAACTTTACATATTCTTGAGCAAAAGATTTGTTTTCCCACCACAATAATGCACATAAATACTTATTACATGAAATCAGAGTCAGACAACACTTTAATATTGTGAGAGACTGGTGCCTAAACTAAGCTCTAGGCCTGTATTAATGTCGTTAATATGTTTAGTTTGGAATGTTTTTGTATCATATCAGGATTGTGGAAGATTGCTAGAAAACTGCAAAGGCCCGCTTTTGATGGCATAGCAGGGACTTAGGCTAGGAAAATTACTCATTTAATAATGCCAACATCTGTTGCCCTTCCACTTCATAGAAGAATTTTACATTTACCATCATAGAGCTAAACTCCATTACAGCCCAACAGCATATTGACAGGTCGCCCTCCCAACCTCCACCAAACTCTAGCCCAAAACTTAATTTAATTGTCTAAATCAGGGTACCCAAGTCAGAGAACCAGCGGTGAGTGAAAACGAAGACACCCGGGTGGACCTGTTCCCATCGCATCACGTTGGAATCCGTCGGATCCACCCGCCCGGGTAATTGGGGCTCGGCAGAGCGGATAAAAATTAACGAGCATTATCATATTCAAACCGAAAGGCTTAATTTAATAGGACGTATAGAAGTTTTGGGACTGTTTATTTTGGTGATTAAAATGCGTGTGTATTGTTACATTTTAGTGCTGAATTTTCGGTGTGAGGTGCGCCGTAACTTTTATTATATTACACGTGTGTCAAGCTGTGAGATGGTGTATTTTCTGAATTGCCTGCTTATGCTGAGATATGTTTAGCTAAATAAATGCTCATCTTCCATATTTAACATTGCTAGTGAACTGTTAATACCAAAAGCACACTGGTACCATAACTCTAAAACACCTAAAGACTGAGATGACATACTTAACGTGACATGAAAAGTTCCGTTCAAAATTATGAAACTTAATAATCCTTGAAGCATTAATTTCTGAAATCTCTTATAGCGCACATCTTTGTAACAATTTTATGTCGGGTTCCCACTATCTGGCAGAATTTGATGCTCCGAAATTTTGTTGCCATAACATACTTGGCATAATCTTCTTTATACGATAATTTTTAAGGCATATTTTTTTTTTGCCTAATATTTGTATTCCCGAATTTACAATGGCTACTTTTACTATGGCAGAATTACTTAAACTGCAATATCGATATGGCAAAGTTAAAATTCTGCGTAATTTCGTTTAGCATAACGTTTATTTGGAGCGACGATTATTTGGTAAAATTTCACTTGGCAAACTATGAAGATGACAGAATTTCATTTGGAATAATTTTATAAGGCATAATGCCAATTCTGCAATTTTATTTTGCAAATTGCATTATGACCTTAAATTAAAATGTTGTCTTCGTTCGTGACAGAAACTAATAGCTGCAAAACCGACTCCACGTAGTCTTGTCTGCCCTACCCCAGGAGTGTAATTTAAGCTCGCGTCGGACCGCCGGAGCCCCGCAGTGCCAAAGTCTTGACAGAAACCATGCCTGCTGCATGTTGCATGCTCGCTTGCACGCTGCAGGCTTGCCGCATGCATGGTGTGTATAAAAAAAAAATTGTTCCAACAACGAATTTTCTGCAATGTGATACATGAGTCTTTCAATTATTATGGATATGGTATGGAATGTAAGTATGCCAAAAGATGATTCTCACTGTAAACTTTCTGAGATATGACAGTTCTGCCTTTAAATGACTATCGATATGAAGTGTATGCTAAAAGACGGTTCTGACTGTGACATTCTGCTGTGTGTGTTTGTGTGTGTGTTGTGGTTCTACTTTTTAATTATACTTTTATGTCACGTGACCTCATCATCGACGCAGTTGCCGTATGGCGCAGAATAGATGCCTACATTCAATAAGCCATGATTATTTCTAAAGTAACACTAGATGTTCCAGCTTCAATTCGTCCGCGTAAAATCTATGCGGTACAATTATCGTATGTATACTGAATAGTGACGTCACACGCTCGCTCGGGCGGTTGCGTGCGCGCTGACGCTGCAAATTTGATCGCGCGGTTTCGGCTTAACGGATACGTTTAGTTATTGTTCTATAGGGTGCTCTGCAAATTAGTGATGTTTTTTTAGTTTCATTAATATTTTCTAGGAGAAATTTTTAATTTATTCTAAGATTTAAATTTATTGACAGACTTTAGGTGAATGTGGCTAATTGTGGGTGTACTAGGTATAGGAGTACAGCTCAGCCTAGGCAAGGTTATGTTATGTGAATGTAAGACCACGTTCGCCAGACGTAAAAATATCGCAGCGGGATTTTATCGCGCACTGGATTTTCAACTCTCGATGTTGAACCGAGCATTGAGATTCCAACAGAGTGCATCAAAATGCGTCGACAAACACACTGCGCGATATTTTTGGCGTCCGTGCGTACGTGGCCTCACAGTTGATACCTACTTACTGTTTACATTTTTAAGTTTTGTGAGGCCAAGTTGGCCATGCATCGTCTATGGGTATAGATGCTGATAATGGTCACATTTTCCGCTTATTAATAAAAGGTAAGCCACCTTTTTTGTTAAAATGGAGGAAATAAAAGAAGCTTCCTAACTGATAACATTAAAACAGTCGTATCATTATATAGCCTAACTTTTCTTAAATGACCCTGTAGGATCCAGAGTACAATTTCAAGTTACCTCGAAATAACAGTTTTTGCCTCTCTCGTTTTAAGTAACAGGTACCTACTGCCGTAGCAAAACTATGTACATTTAAAAATTAAAAAACTTTTAATGACCGAAGCTTACATGAAATGTTGTTTTTTTATTTACTACAATAAAAACCACAAGAATTACAATTGCTTACACATCACGGAATTAAAGCCGCCATCTTTTTTTTCAATGCTGTTTCTTTTCTTTACCAACAATGCCTTCCTTACAATGTCATTCAAGCTACTACAGCCATAAGGCACTATACTTTTTGTGATCCTTTCTCATGATATGTGTATTTATTATGTAGCCCTTACAAAACACTATCACCAACGCTATCCAAAAATAAAAAATAAAACCGTCTCGCCACTTGCAGGCCAAGGTATTCCGACACCCGCTGTATAAGCCGCGGCGGTACGCTGCGATTCGCGACCAAAGAACCGTGAAATTGGTTTATTCGCTCGATCCGATGAATAATTAATATTGTAACGTACGTCTAGCCTACGCGACCCTAGATTGAACGGGATCGCATCTGCATATAAACCCTGTGGGAAACTCAACATGCTATTGTCGATACTAAAAGGCGTAATCAACCATTTTTGAGACATACATAACATACAATGTACATCCTCGCTAATCTCTTACATCCTTGCCGGAACAAAATACTTAAGAATTCGTCTGACACTTCTTGAAACCATCCATTACCACAGCCATAGGTCAAATAACACTTACACCAATTATCTAAGTCTGTCGAGGAGACCTCAAGGCGTGCCTCGGAAGACCCTCAAAATCGATATTCACAGTCGTCAGATTAAGGAAATTATGAGGTCCCTCGAGTGAGTCGATTTGACACGTCACGAATAAGTCAATAAACTCTAGAAAAGATATTATGAAAATCGGATAAAATACGCGTGTCTTGGTTAAAACTTCGTTGTTGACTACCTCAGGGAAGCTTCAAGATACGTACCTGATATTTGACAGTTGGTTCCTCACCTCGACTGAGGAATCTGTTTAAGATGAGGAGCAAAATCGCAACTACGAATTTCAAACTACCTAAGGGAGGTTGAGTCAAGTCGAGGAATTCATGAGGTTTTGACTTAGAATATGGTTTGTTAATTTAACATTGAATTAAGGGTAACCCCACCGTTTTTTAAAAAGAAAACTACACCTAGCAGTTAACATTTGCCAATTCAGGCTTAGGCTGAATCAGGTGGCCACATTTACTATTTGTTTTTCCTGTTATGTAACAAATTCTATAGGATGCCAATGAAAAACTACAGCTACAACTACTGAAAGTTGAGATAGCCCATTATTAGCCTCAGTCAATTTTCAAGGTCGACTCTACTGATGGCTTACCTCTCACGTGAAATACTGAAAACGTATAAGTATGCAACATTGCAGTTCTACATTAAATAGCACCATAAACCAGCTGATACTGCCCGGCCTCTTGGCATAGATTAATGACATAATAAATCCTTAAAGAACTTTTTAAAGTAAATGCCGCAAGTCATGATGATGATAACGTTTCTCATCTCTGCCAAAATTAAGGCATTGTTATTGGAATTGAACTAGGACAAAGTTCCGATTTGATAAACTAAAAGCAACATGTACAAATCATATTTAACGAGTACAAAAAACGGAGCCACATACTGGAACCAAACAATATAACATTGATGGTACCATCGATATGAAAAGAAGCAGAACGAGTGCCAATGTAAACTCGCCTTTAAACAAAACTGCTCATTCGATTATAAGCTATGGCCAATCATTACCTTTCAAGATCGAACACACTGTCCACTTCCAATTTCAGTATACAATAGTGTATCTCCACATAATATAGCATGTAAGCCAGGTGATACTGGCCAGCCCCTCGGCACAGATTAATGATACAATATGTCACCAACTGCCGCGTATTATGGAGTTAATCTACCTTCGGCAAGGATTGATGCATCAGTCGCTGCGAAATTAGTATCCTCGTAATTGTTAATAATATCGGCAAAAAAAGTAACGAGTAAATCGATTTCATGGTCCGGTAATCGAGATGGGCAGTCGATTTATTAGTGAGGTATGGTATTATATTCAGCAATAAATTAAGGCTGTATTTTAAGGTGACTTCAATGAATAATTATTAATAAAAATACTGAAGATAGCGTTGGATAAGAAGGACTTGGATCAGAAGATCTATACGCAAATAATTGATGCTGTAGAGAAAAGCCAGACAGCAAACGATTTCGTTTTATCGTTCCTTTTTAAGTGATGAGTAACCTCCAAAGCTAAATCTGCTTTTTAGATATTGTTTACAACTTTGCCATTTATTTTCCTCAAGCATAGTTAAAACGATAGTTATTTTCCAGCCAACAAAAACAATAGATAACCTAGCAATTAAAATACAACTCAATCGCTCCAAATTTTCATTTTCTAATACAGTAATCAACAAAGGGCAACAGACGAATAAAATCCCGCAACGAATTAATAAGTCTTCAAGTGATACTCGCGTTGTACCGCCAAGTTCTCCCATTTGATGCCTCTGATTGGTTTGTGCTATATTTTAATTAACTCGTAGAGAACTCTTAACGTTTTAACTTTATAAATGTTATGGCCGGCAGTGTTGTGGTTGGGTTGATTAAATTGTATTGATTTTTGGAATCTCGGATTATTTCTGAAATACCTACTTTACTTGCTGACACCTACCTTTTACGAAATTCGTGAGATCTCAGCACATTTTTTATATATTACATTGTACATTAATTATATTTTATATGTCAAGACGATGCACCAAGAACAAAAATACCATGCCACAATAGGTAAAAAGAATTTAAAATAAAGCTAAATCAATCACGTGATAAGTACATGGTGCTCACATAATTGCCAACATTGTAAAAGTATACGATTTTCCTAAAATATTAACTACGAATAAGTCAGTGTGTCAGTTAAGTAAAAATAACAAGTTGTACAATTGATTTCGTCTAGCCTCTAGATTGTACAATGGAGCACGAACAGCATGTTTCAAAGCATTCATAACTAGGATATAATCCTCTAATTTGTTATAAGCTTGTTTACAAAGTGTACTTCTAACATGAGTTTTGAACTCTCTTTCATTTAATTTCAATAAATCGGTAAATAAGGTATTTTGTTGTAGAAATTAACACAGTACCGCATAAAAGATGTACGAGTATGTACCTACTTTAGATAGTCTGAAAAATGGTTGATCTATTTCATCTTTATTTCTAGTGTTAAAATTATTTCTATCACTTATTTTATTTAAAAATGCTTTTTTTTTCATATACATAATATTTTCTTATATGAACTGGCAAAGGTCATTATATTAATCTTCTTGAATAGTTCCATAAGAGATTCGTGGCGACGTAGATTGTAAATGGCTCTGACAGCTCTCCTTTGCAAAATAAAAATGGATTCAATGTCAGCAGCCCGACCCCGCAGTAAAATGCCATATGACCAAATGCTGTGGAAGTAGCTAAAATAAACCAAACGCGCGGTTTCTACATCTGTTAACTGTCTTATCTTTCTAACAGCATACGCGGCTGAACTTAGTCGCCCCGCAGGAGATGTTAAAAGAGGTCCCCATTGTAACTTCTCGTCTAGCGTGATTCCTAGGAAAACTGTCTGTTACATGTAAATTGGGCTTTTTACTATCACCGGATTTCAACAGTGGGATCACTTTACTGTGTTTCATAAGATCAGGAAAGACTCCTTGGTCTACACTGGTTTTAAATAGGAAAGCTAAATAGGGCGCAAGGGTTTCGATGAGAGATCTACAGTCTTTTACAGACATTCCCCAGAGATCTTCTGTTGATTTAAGTCTCGTGCACACCGGCGCGACGCCACAGCGCGGCACAAAGGCACCGCGTGTCGCGCGACGAGCGGTGCCTTTGTGTCGGGCTGTGGCGTCTCGCCTTTTTGCGGGAGCCTTTAATTTTGATATCTTTTTAAAAGCTTTTATGTCAGCTTGGGGGTTTAAATGCTGAAACCTAAACCGTGTATCAGAATGTCGATTCTGTAAAAATATCACCGTGAAGACTTGCGTGGAGTGTGCCATCAATGTCATCCCGTCTTTGTCAATCCCTAGCATCCACGGAATAGTAATCAGTGGCTCTGACAGCTCACTCCAAGCTCACTTCACCTAAGTTTTCACGGTGAGATGGCTACAGAATAGCACTACAGATGGCAACTTATTTACTATTTGTTTGTGAAAGTAATCACAATTACAAAAAATATTATCAATATATGTAGCAGAAGAAGCTGTCAATGTGGTAAAATAAAAACCTTTGACAAATCAGATGACATAAAAGGACTTAATAAACTGACTGTATTCGAGTTATTTTCTAATAAAATTATATTAAAGTCCATAGATTGTTATTGACTTATTAGTACTAAGTTTCTATAACACATCTTCCATCACAGAATCAAACACAGGTAGACTCTGGTAACTTGGAGGTCTGTATACGCATACTATGACATGCTGATCAAGCTCAACACAGGACAATTCAATGGCGTGCTCAACAGACAGTCCGATGATGTCTTTTCGTTCTTACTTTAATTGAATTTTTAACTAATATTAATGACGTTTTCGGCTAAAATGGACAACTACACAATAATTTGCATAATTAATTGACATTACTTGATGAACTTTTAACCAATGTTCTGTTTAACAAATGAACTTAGTACTTTCTAGAAACAATTCTATTTCCAATAATTTGGAAGCGCAACCTTGGATATTTTGTTTAAATAATTTTGAAGTAACAACAATAATTTTAAAGTAACATAACGTAATAAACACACCTCCCATAATAGGCAAAGTGTAGTGTTTAGTCATTGATTTAGTTATTACATACATGGGTTCATAAACTCAAGCCTATTTCTCATAGGGGTAGGCAAAAAACCTGCCACGATCCTTAAAAGGGTATCGAAGGATTAAGTTATTATTGATAACTGTTTACTGAAACATACTGTTGCCGATTCTCTTGTACACCGAACTAAACTATCACTAAAATTCCTTACAGGTTATGAGAATCGTAAAGCTATTCTGCAAAAAACGCTAAATTTAAAATATTTTTGACACAACTAAAATCGAATTTGACAATCGCGACTCCATGTCGTTCCTTTTTTATTTTCTTTTGGCATCGCAACGTGTTACTTGTTTGCTCTACCTCGTGAATTATTTTAGTGCCGGAGGCGCGCATAGAGGGCAGCCTCGACGTGTTTTATATGGAATTTTTCACTTTTAGTTTGAAAAATATAAAAAAAATATTACCTTTATATGGAGTTTTAGGGGTATATGGCGATTTATACAGGGGGTCGAAATTTTCATTATTTTTGCGATCAGACACACCATTTTCGATACATAAGCAAAAGAAAAGAAAAAAGATACAGTACTGTTTTTGCACCTAAAATCGAGGTGTTGGTGTGATTTTTAGTTCACGACAACCAATTTTATTCCACACGTCGATTAATAATAGTCAGATTCATGTTCAGATTTGAAAATATTTGGTTAAAAACATCAAATTCAGAATAGCGAAATTGCCATTTTCACTAAACTAATAGCTCAGTGCAATCTTAGTGCTGTCAAACCATTATATAGTTAAGTTGTGTCACTGTAATCAATTTCAGAATGGGAAATCGTCGTTTGACAGGATTAAACCAAAACTTTAGTGATTTTTAGTCTAGTCTTTAGGCATTTGTGACAAGAGAATCGGCACCACTATCTACAATCCTTACAAAGTTACAAGTCACAAAACAATCCGATCTCAAAGTCCAAACAATTGACTCGAAAGCTAAAAGCCGCGATAACTCACAGAATCCAATCTTTTTCAGGACACGTCTATTCAAATGGCATTTTTCCCGACTCAAAAATCTACAAAGAGCCTATGAAAGTCAACTACCCTCTCTACTAATACTGTGGCTAGGGCGTGGTGAGGTGACAATATTATTCGAGCTAAAATTGGGGATTCGCCGCATTTATTAAAGAGAAACCAGCAACAAAGGGATGATATTGAATTGTAAGGAACGGTGGTGAAGATTCACGATGTGGTGGATGAGGTATTTTCAGAAATACGTTACCAAATAACGACTGTTAAAAACAAAAAGCTGTTTCCGCCCGGGATCGAACCGGGGACCTTGTGCGTGTGAAGCACACGTGATAACCGCTACACTACGGAAACGATAAATGCATTGGCAAAATTACATATATGTTTCCAATCAAAACAATGACTTACATTCAATGCAATTACCTTTGGAAACTTATTTTAACACATAATAAATAAGTGTCATATAAATTAAAAGGGTCAAAATCTGTTCCTTTTAATTTAACGTATCTTTAAACAATTCAAACGGTGAAACAGGCCCATTATTAGCCCATTGAAAAGAAATTCTTTCGCAATCAACATTTGGTTTCTTGAAACCCTCTAAAAACTCCAAAAAAACAGGTAACAAAATTTATCATCTCTTGCCTCTCATATCTCCTCAAGAACCAAAAACTATAACTTCCTCGTTCGTTCACCACGCCACTTCCGAGAATCGAGGCCAGTGTGTCCCATTTTAAGTACAAACCCTGATCATTATTATTTTCTTGATGCACTTACACCTCATTTCTCCTCAAAAACCGCAACGGTGTAACTTCCTCGCTCCATGTGTTAGATCACGCCAGCTCCGAGGGTCGGGGCGGGTGACACGCACAAAGAACCTCCAACTTCTTTAATTGTAGATTAAATTCTTTGATTCCCCGCTCGCCCAGTGCGCGTCCAGAGGGAGCGAGGCGAACGCTATGTTGGCATAGGTGACCAAAAATAGACGAACAATTAGAAATATACACAATTGAACTGTCCCAACTGTATTTTCAATAATGATTTGACTCAGAATTCAGAATCGTTTTGTTATTATTGTTTCACCGAGTACTTACACTATAAGTAAAAAGCAGTAGTAGTTGTCATTAATTGTGAGCATAGGGCTCAAAAGACGGTCGGGGGTTGTTCGAAGAGATACCGTGACCCTGGCACAAGCAACTGAAGGAACACGGGTGGGTTTTAGTCAGTAAAAACAGTCAGAGCGGGAGAAGTCATTTGATGATTTCCCAGCCTAAAAAAAGACCTCAGAAGAAATTAACAAAATAGTGTTGATCTTGAACTTTTAATTATGTTATTTTAATCCTACCCTCGCAAATATCTAGTTTTGATGTCAGATTAGGGCAAAAATTATACACGAACTAATGATCCCAACTATCATTAAACCTTTTCCGCCATCTTGAAAATCTCTTGTTTCCCATCGCTCTCGCTGGGTGTTTGCCCTCATTAATATCTGATCTCCCGTCAGCAGCTTAATCTCTGTGGCCCTGGATTTAATACATATTTCATTTCGGTATTTCACGAAGCATTACCTTCATTTGCCCCAGTTGTTTGACAAATACCTGTTTATTACCCACGGTTCTTTGTAAAAATGGGTATTGTTTAATTTATATTGTTTCAGATGAGATGTCAAGGTTCTTGTTGGGAAAGAAAATTAATTTGTTGCATAGGAGTGAACAAAAAAATGCCATTCGAGTTAGCCAATGGTGTACGTAGATCTTTGTTTCGATAAAATTTAAATAAAACAAAACTTACACTTTTCAACTAATAGCCCTGTAAACTCGTAGTTCCTTTCACACAATGATTGAAATCGATACCTTCAGTGAACCCTCGATTATCGCAGACAATATCATCCGAAAACAGCACCGGTTCCAAACACCGTCCATTTAACAAAACTTGTGTAGCTTTATCATCGGTAGTGTTAATTCGGGGGGCAGGGAAACAGGCGGGGGCGGGGCAGGCAAGGGTGTCAGCTCGTAAACACAATTGTTGCGACTTTAAATCAAACAGTTCGCGGAGTCATTACGTACACGTGCTACTGGTACGTAGCTGCTGGGGTGTAGCTCCATTTGTTCACGACACGGTACGGGAAATTTGGACATCGTTTTCAGATTTTCAGGATGATGACAGTCGTTATTTTTGTCTTAGAGCCTTTATGAGTATCAATGTCTACTTCTAGAGCTCTCTTTGGAAATATAGTTTCAGTTTCAGTTGCTTTTAGTAAGAAAAAATACCTGTACCGTTAAGCTGTGATAACGGCCCGGACTACTAAGGGCGAATTTCACCAT
The DNA here is from genome assembly GCA_963555695.1 of Dasypolia templi. Lineage (NCBI taxonomy): Eukaryota > Metazoa > Arthropoda > Insecta > Lepidoptera > Noctuidae > Dasypolia > Dasypolia templi. The sequence continues at coordinate 25,610,742 of OY743143.1, read as the reverse complement.
TGCAACTGAACGCAATCAGCACATACACTAAGTTTAAGAGCTTTCAGTGTCATTATTTTCTGTGGTTTTAACCACTGACATCTCTTGAACGCGAAGTCATCCGAGGAGGCATTTAGTAGAATAAAAGGTTGTGATCTTTTTAGTGTTGACTTTGCTAAAACCTACCCTCAACCTGTCACTGGAACACGACCCAACAACGCAAACGCGCCCCAAGAATAATGAAAGTACAAGTGAATGGACACGCAAGTGTAGTAATTATCCGCGCCAACTTTGTTGTTCCTCTTAATTTATCGCCAGTGTATCATACTCCCTCCGATGCCACGATGGCGGCAACTTCTGCATAGATGCTAAGCAGATACACGAACAACTTTCGCTTTGTTTTGTCTCAAATTATATGGAACAAACGTATTGTTCAAGTTTTCGAATGAAGTATCTAGCGTTTTCGAATATTGATGAAATACGGAGTGTGGTGATTGGGAGAATTTACATGTTGTGTAGCCAGCACGCATTTGGGTAGTAGTGGTTATGAAAAAAAAAACTGTAAATTTCCCAACGAGATATGTGACATCATGGGGAAGGAATAGGTTTTTGGACATCCATGCGAGCGAAGCTGCGGGCAGGAGCTAGTTTGAAATAAAGACAAAATGGTGAAAAGTTTTACCTGAAAATGACAATGACGATTTTAATTAGCCCATCGTGATAATAAGCATAAATATCGGTATTTATATTTGGTATCACGATGGTCTATTCAGCGTAGCAAGTCTAAGCCATCGATTAAGCAGGTAGGAGTTTAACCTAAGGACCTCTGGGTCCTGAGCTGTAACAAATTCAAATTTTCTTTGTTTGATGTACATTATTGCAGCTGTGTTAAAACTTCGGAAATTAGTTCCACCTAAGAATTTTCAGGCTCTTTTCTTTTTGTAGGAAACCGGCATGTCCAAGAACCAAAAATTCGATGACATGTGACATCCACCTACCAGCACTGGGCCCGCGTGGTGGATTACGGCTCTCTCCCTCTCACAGAGAGGAGGTGTGTAACCCAAGCAGTGGAAACATAACACGCTTATGTATGTAAGAATTTTCACAATATGAAAAATGTCTGAAAATTTCCAATTTGGACGATTGATGTGAAATTGATGATTATTGTTCAGGATATATGTCAACATACGACGTAAATCAGAGCAGCAATTTGCAAAAAAAAAAAACAAAGAATTTTTGAATTTGGCCGGATACAGCTAAGTAAACTCCTATTTGCTTTACCGATATCTTTCCATACTGAACACCCTTCACATCACGCTCCAGTGACTACAGTGTCAAATGCACCTGTGTATTCAGCTATCCAAGAATGTCACATAACACAGGAACGACACAAACCTGCAAAAATATCTCTAAAATTTCCTTGGCTACTAAATCGGTTTACCGAGCATTGCCGAGCGCGCCCGAGCGCCCGCTCGCAAATCGTGCTCAATGTAGCATTACAAACGCGTCGACGTCACGCCTCCTAACTATTTGATGTCGCCCGCAATGGATAGTGCCCTACGGCTAATTACGAGTATGTTGCCTTCTGTTGGGTGTATGGAAGCTAAATAATTTGTATTTATATAAAGGTATGTTATAAAAAAGGAAATAGTAACTTCTGTTCGTCTTTGAGGCTTTGCTTGACTTAAGGATTAGAACCTGACTATTTTTCATCCATCAGCACGCTAATATTTTTTATAATAATCAAAAATGATTAAGGGAATATTTTTATTATACACTTGGGACACAATAGACTCACTATTGTGTCCCAAGGGTAGACGCCTCCCATCTTTTTATCTTGTCTTTCCACTTTTCTCTCTCTTTTGCAATTAGAGCCCAATCCTTTAATTTTCTAAATTCCTTGACATTTTTTATTCAATTATAATATTTCTACTGTTTTCGTCAACACTGAGCAAAGACAAACAAGCCCTCACTATGATCGGAAACATGACACAATCCCAAATTCTTTATACCGACAATTGCACCTTTAAAGCGGTGACATAACGGTCATTTTTCTTTGATCCTACTTCAAAAAATGTATTGCTTTTGGCGTGACACACACAGGTAACTTTTCAGGTCTTGAAGACTTTATGTAGTAGTGATAAGGGTGGTTTTCGGTTGTTTATATGGCTGTTGTGTTGGCAGAGAAAGCAGCGGGGTTCCGCATAAGCTGCACTGGACACCAATGGATTTATCGTCGGAGGTTTAGACAAGAAAAGCAGCTTTGTCTTTGAGACAAACGGACGCCAGCTACTGGTGTCACGGAGGGGGCGATAAGAAATAAATAAAGATATTGATTCCTACAAGTAGTAAAGGGATGTCATAAATCGGAAAATCTTTTCCTATATCAAAGGGATTTTTCCCTTGAAACTTTGAGGAAAATGTAATCTAAGTACACGTCTACCAACCAATAATGAAAGGTCGTTGGTAAGTATACCTGTCGTTTTAAATAATACGATTATGTCTGAACAAGTAAATTCGCGTCCGCCCACGATCGTTTTCATTCCGCACAATTAACGGCCTTACCAAACAAACGAGGAACAACTCTCCGGTCATAGAAATAACAAAATCGAAAGGTCAATACGTCCCCTGACAACTAAAGCGTGTTATTTAATAACAAAAATCAATAAAACATAGTTTGGACAGACACAAACACGATTACCAGAGGCCGACAATCAAAGGGAGCTGGACAATGTCGAGTTGGCAATAATAACATTATTATGAATTACCAATGCAAATAAATGGACTAAAGGTTCGGTGGCAAAGAATAGTTGTGCAGTGGTGACAAAGGTTCCATGAGCAATCGCCACTGGAGTTCCTTATTTTGGGAATTAACAAGATACATCGTGCATTTGGTGCATCGGTGCCAGGTGTCTAATAAAGCCCCACAAAACCATATCAAACTTTTTAAAGAGTGTCTACTATGCGAATGGTTTTTAATTATTGAAATAAAATGGAAATGGTTCATTATTTAAACAAGTATACTTTTACAACTAGTGATTGGAGCCTCCTTGGAGACTCCGCTCTTCTATTAATTAAATAAGTATCTTTTACTTGTTTTGTATAAATGTAGGTAAACGAAAAAAAATAGAGAATTAAAACTAAACATGCGTGCGCACGCATGGCATGAGATTTAGAATGACAGTGAGGTTCTCTAAATGTGAATGTGGGAGTTTGTGAATGATTGCCATATGAACGTGAGCACGAATGAATCAGACTGAATGCGTTAGGTGAAGAAGAGCTTAGGTATAGGGTTACATTTTATTCCAGCAGCGCCTCCGTGTCATCATAGGTAAGGTTATATACAATTAGTCACGGTTATAATGGAAATGATGTTGTTTAATAAGTATCCTAACGTAATAATCACTGTTTAAAATGTCCTATTTTATATGGCATTAAACGAAGTTCAAAAAGTCTTTCTCTAATAAGTGCCGATTTCACCAATGTTAATAAACGCGTTCAGGACCTTTAAAACGCGTTCAATAACTGTCAATGTTAATATTCCATACAAAATAATGACACGCATTCAGTTTCATTGGTGAAATCCACCCAGTTAGGTACCAGTGTATATGTTTTTTTTTTGTTTATATCTGAAAAATCTTTAAATTTGTCGCATCTATGACATAATCTAGGCAGTTATACGTCACAGGAGCGAAACGGCCAGTTGGGCGGCTGAGTCCAGCCGTGATTGCCTGTGTGCTCATCCAATAAGACTGGGCCCTTCACGGCTTATCACGCCCGCACTCCACCAGACACCCTCCTGTCAATATTTGACTTGCTTGCTGTATTCAAGATTAAGTTAGTTATGAATGGCTTAAGTTGTAACGATTTTGATAGTTAGTCTAAGTTACAATCCAAAGTTGGCCTTTTTAGTGTGATGTATTTCGGACTAAATAGTAATTAAGGGCTTGAATTAGCACCTAAACGCAGTTAGTGCATGAAGTTTTGGGGCTGCTGTCGAAAGTTTCTTACTTAGTACTTCGTTTTGGTTGTAAATATAATATAATATATTTTAATATGGGCACAAAGTTTCGAAAGGTTTTGGGATTCGTTAGAAATGTGTTTGCCACAAAACATGACCCTTGAAACATTCTATGAACGTGCTAGTTATGTTCATAGCTATTAACTCTTTCAAAACAATCAGCGTACCTACATTGTCCCACGTACCTTTACTAAGGAGCACTTCAGGACAAAATTCTTTTTCAATGGAAATGAAAGAACACTTATACCAGAAACTCATTGCCACCAACTGCCATTCAAAACTGCATAACAGCGACCCAAAATAAGAAACCCAAAGTATTATCTACATAGTTGATACAACATAATCTAAATAATGCTCCCACGGCTTGGACACAGGCCTCCTCTCTATGAGAGGGAGTGGGCCGCAATCCACCACGCGGGCCCAGTGCGGGTTGCTAGATATCACATGTCTTAGAATTTTTGGCTCTAGGACATGCCGGTTTCCTCACGATGTTTTCCTTCACCATTTTTGAGAGCATTGGTTATGAAATAATTTACACTGATTAAAGTGCATGTCTGGATTCGATCCTACAACTTACAAGTCGCAGCCGATACTCCTTGGCCACCACTGCTCGCTAGTTAGGATATTTTAGCCAAAATCACAAAGCGACAACAGTCCTGTTTACCTTGGCTTCAGAGTACAACCGGCGGAAAGTTGACAATACAAGTTTTTCCTAATGAAGTCACTTGGCAAGACTGTTTCGGCATTGCTGCAATTTTTGGTTTCGTGGTGTACGACAGTGCACGTGACCTGAATGGGTAATAAGTAAATATGCTGCTTGTACAAGTTTCTTTGTGTTGGTTAGGCATTACTCTTGTTGGAAAATGTTGCTTGTCATCAATAGATTGATTGATAGTTGAATAACTAAATAAACCAACCAACGTTTTCTAAACGAACTTTAATGTAACTTTAAGGTATATTATACAAACTGTTGCTCGCAATTACTCTCGCTTCCTAGGAGAACTAAATACTAAGACCAATACTCACTACACTGACTTAATCGTACACGCATAGATCATTGTCTTAATTTTTAACTTATTTATTTATCTGTTTCCATCAGGCCTAAAAATATTTACACGTACATATTCTTTTCTTCTCCCACTACGACGGGATCGGAAATGTTTCTTCTAAACACAAGCCTGTGTTTAGAAGAAATAAAAAAACCATGTATCTGGGGGAGCAGTAATCCTCCCGCTAACTAGATGTAAGTCAATCGCTGTTCTATTTTTATCATGTATCTAGTCTTAGTTATACAATAAACTTTTAATATATTTATTTATTATTTTTATATATAGTTGTTGTCTATTCTCAAGGTTTTAAGGTGAAATCATGTGTTGACGTTCAACAATAACACCTAAAGTTATTGTTGAACTTCAACATTTACAAGAAAATAGAATTCATTCTAGTTCCCCTTAAAAGAGGTACTTTTTATAAATGAGCTTTAATGTGTATTATACAAGCTATTGCTCGCAATTTCTCTCGCATCCTAGGAGAACTTATTCCTATATAAAAAGTATTCTATTAGATGTGGTTATCCTGGGTATGGTATATCCGTGTCCTGTATGCCAATTTTCATCCAAAGCCGTCGGTCGTTCATGCATGTTCATGCGTAACTGGTAAGTTAGTTACAAACATTTATCACAAAATTTTATATTAAAAGTATTAATATTATATTCATCATCTTTAGGTACCTTAACCTAAAGATGATGTAGATATAAAGGCCCTCTATTTATGTGTGTTCTGGAGGCGCTTGCTTAGAAAAGATTATTCTGTAAATACTATTTAATCAAGAAAATAGTTATAAAAGATTTTCTGCCATAGGTACTCAATTTCTTTGACTAGCGCAAATTAGCACGTGTAACAAATAATATCGTATAATGAAATATAAAAACATGTCAGGAAAATGCTCGGCTAAATTCAAGATTGCGTATAAAGTTGCTATATTCGTATCAAAAGCCAAATAAAACCACTCATAAAGGACCAAATTCAAACTCGCGACGTAATCAAAAAACTAAAGTACTATCTTCTTAAGAAACCAATATTGCCTATCATCTTCCGTGTTCGGTTGTTCTCGAACAATCTAGACGGATCGAGTAACGTTGACATGTAAACACAAAAGTTTTGAAACGATCTCATCTATCGTCGCGCCCGGGGGCCTCATTGAGTTCCTTCGCAACTTTCTCCAAGTGTAATCAAAGGATAAAACCTTCTGTAGCCAGAGTCAAGTGGCTGCATAAAGGGGAAAATTCACTTACTCCTATAGCGGACGCGGCTCCAAACATTGGGATGGAGATACAATCGCGGTGTGGACGGGGAATTTGATGCTGGTTCCGTTGAAAAGGAAAATGTGCCGACCAACAAAACTCAACACATTTAAATTCAAAATATTTTATTTCACACAAACCTACATGAACACTTTTGTAACAGTCAGAAGCCAGGAACTCGGTTCCAATTGGTCATTTCTTATGGATAAAAACTGGCAAGAAACTTCACAGTGCAGGTTGGCTTGTTTTATTACCTAAGTAACGCAATACAATATATCCAGGCAATACTCCGAAGTAACCTGAGGATAGAGGATAATATGTTGATGGTATCTACACCAGAAATATATATACACAACAAGAATACATTTTTATAGAACACTAAACTGATACTTAACTGCGGAGAAAAGACTGAGTTTTTCCAGAGTGAAACTTCAGATTGCTTTTATTGGGGTAAATACACCGTAACCTCGTCTTTAGTATGCCAAACCGGCTCGAAGCTGTATCAGATCAGAGCCCGAGGAGGCAATACCAGTTATTAAAATGTAAATAAGGCGTAAAACATACTTATAATGAAATTGTTTGAGTTTTTGCTAGTAAGTTTAAAATACCTATTTGTTTTAAAGTTAAAAACGTTACAAATGTATAACGTTACTAATATGATTTCAAAGAAATATTTTGCAAAAGAGAGCTGTCAGAGCCATATACAATCTTCCTCGTCGCGAATCTCTCAGGGAACTATTTAAAGGGATTAATATTATGACAGTACCTTGCCAATTCATTTATGAAAATATTATGTATGTAAGAAAAAATCTACATTTTTTTAATAAAATAAGTGATAGACATAATTTGAATACTAGAAATAAAGATAAAATAGATCAACCATTTTTCATATTAGCTAAAGTACATACATCATTTATGGGGTACTGTGTTAAATGTTATAACAAAATACCTTGTGATATATTGCAATTAAATGAAAGAAAATTTAAAATTCATATAAAAAGTACACTTTGCAGACAAGCTTATTACAAATTATAGGACTTTATACAAGATAAGAATGCTTGGACACATGATGGTCCAGCTCCATAGGACAATCCCGTCTAGACAAAATCACACTGGTTGTTTTTTTTTTTTTTTTACTTACTCACACACTGACTTATTCCTTGTTAATATTTTAGGAAAATCATATATTTTTACAATGTTTGTAAATATGTGAGCACAATGTACCTATCGCGTGATTCATTTATCTGCCTTTGCTTTATTTTTAATTCTTCTTACCAATTGTGGTATAGTATTTTTATTCTTGGTGCATCGTCTTCACATATAAAAATATAATAAATGTATACAAAATATTGTAAAATATTTTAAAAGAGTAACGGTGGAGTTTCTTGCCACTTCTTCTCCATACGAAACTACTTTTTGGAAGTGGCGCCTAGAATCAGTTATATTTTTAATGTAATTTTTAACGTTCAAAAGTGCCATTTTATGGGCCTATTTGAAATAAATGCTTTGACGTTGACTTTGAAAGTTTAAACCTTTTTATTTCAAAACCCTGACTACTGACAACTCTCTGTTAGTTTAGGAAAAAAAATATTTTTTTAAGGTGTGGTTCTAAGTTTTGAAAGCCAGTGTATTTATCTCCACATCACCCGTTTACAATATTTGAATCAAACACAAAACCGAGAACGCGAATACAGCCCTTTATATAAAGCCATAGTTGGTTCAGCGAGCGAATTTGCATCGGAATGGCTGATTACAGAGTCATACCATAGGCAGTAGCTTGGACCTAGCTTTAGCCAGGTACCGCCGAATGGGTTTCAGGCAACTAGATTTTAAACTTGCCGTGAATGTCCTGCTTTATATACGATATAATGTGTTTGGTTTCCGGTTGTAAATATATGGGAGTTTCTTGGTTGTCAGGGGACACGGAACACCGACTCTAAGGACTGAGATAGCAGAGAAGGTTTGAATAATTATTGTCTTAAATTGAGTACTTGCATAACTATCTTGTTATTGAAGCAAGATTGCACTGCTGATCCTCTGAGCTGATCTCTTAATAATAACAAATTTTTTTTATTATTTAAGTTTACATGCACAACATTACAGAGTATAATCCAAAGTTATACAGAGTAATACAAACTAAAAAGTGACACTTACACTTACGTTGGCTAAGTAAAATTTAATGAAAAAGAAAAAAAATGTCAACACGAAAAAATAACAAAATATTTAACAAAACAGAATGCGATATAGTGAAATGAAAAAAAAACACATTATTTATACACTAATTATTATCTTTCATCCATAGGAGAAGCCTATGGTGATAACGTGAAACTTTTTTGCCGTACACCTACTTCGGTCAACTAGAAAAACACGTCCAAGAACACACCAAGATCTCTTGCTCAACAGTCTCAATGACTAGAAATTAAGATACTATTCCCAACAAACACAAACCACAATACAAAAGATAAGATCAAAGAAATAAGTTGTCTAATTATTTCTAAGTAATAACTAAACTTGTAGCGGAAGGCAAGGCTAGTCTTCGTAAGGTAAATGCGTTCATTTGCATCGGGAGAAGTTTTTCACGGTAACTTGAACTTTAATTAAAAACAGAATTAAGTGTATAGGATCAAGCGGGTATTTACAATCGGGGACAAAAGTATTGGCACAGTAAAACGTGGTACTACTTATTCTTTGTTTCAAGGTTTTCTTGATCTTTGACCAGAATAGCAACTTGTATATTGTCTAAAAGATCCTTCCGCTGTCAATCCTGATGTAAACAAAAGAAAGTTAAAAGTTATGTAAGACCGGTCGTTGTTTTCCATATCAAGTCACATTAGGGTAATGTGACCGGTGGTGTTTCAAAGTTTTGAGAGTCTCGATGTGCAAAGAAAGACCAACCATCGAAGACTCTACCACAAGAAAGTTTTTTAGTGACAATGTTACAAAATGTGGTAATCTTTTTGAAAGTGCATTTTATTTGTTCCACCAACATATGCATTTTAAAAACTTATTACATACTCCAGTTTTTTATTTATGCAAATTATCCAATGTCCGAATAATAATGTCGACCAGTGTACATTCGCTTGTGAGTGTACCGGTCTCCTTGGAGGCGCATTTTATCAGCCGCAACCAGCCGCTGTACTCCCCACGGAATGAAGTCCAAGCAAGAACGAACTGATCATTTATGTTGCTTCATTCAATTAGTCATTATTTTGTAACCTAAGTGTAATGTATTTAAAATTTGAGGTGGCAAAAACACTTAATTTAAGAAAAGTATTATAATGTTGGTTTTTAACAACTAAGTAAGTAAAAAATAGGCTTATAATTCTAATTTCCTATCGAACATAAGTAAGCTAAACCTAATTTTATTAGTAAGTTAAAAAAATAACAATGCAAATAACCATAATAACAGCAGTGAAAATGAACTCATTGACATGCCTCATATTCTATTTTGGCTCTTAAGTCCATTTTAATAGGTTCCATATAATATATGTACCATACAATATATCCATACAATATATGTATGTGAACTATTCACTGCCTATAAAAATAGCGATTAAGGTACTTTTACAGCCACTTTTTCGGTAAATTACATTTTCTATTATGACCTTAGGGCTAACATTTTACGCCTCTTAGCTTGCACGGCCGGGTCATCTGTCTTTGTTAGTGTGCTACCTAAGTTAGATGACACTATTGGCTAGGTATATCAATGGGTACACACCTGTATTGAAATAGAAATATTGGAACTAAGCTTAGTGTCCGTTGAGGTTATTCCTGCGGGGTAATAGGGATCATGAATAAAATTAAAAATGTCCGTTTTTTTTTTTGTTACATCAATGAAGGAATAGTAAAAATGAGATAATCGAAAAAATATGTTAAATCGATGTAAATATGAAGTAGCAACACGCATTAAAAGTTTCTGGAGAGGATTATTTCCGTCCTTGTCACGGGGTATGAAGTTACTTCATCGTGACGTCAACGATACGTCGTTCTACGATAGTGTAATAGATCCTTCTCAATCACTTATTTTAAAAAGTTTACAACTGGGCAATTTTTCAGCTTCTACATTTTTTATAATATTGTTTGTACTATTTGGAAACATATTTTTTTGACATAAATTTTTAAAAAAATTGCCCTTTTGGCCACACTATCGGTAGTAATCGCTTTCATTTTGACAGTTCAAAAAAGTCCCAGTGAGCGTTAACGGTATCAATGATCAGAGTTGTATAGCTGATATGTTTAAGGATCACTTCACTGTAAAATCGCCATTGGGACCATCACGGTTGGCGAACGATGTTGGGACGCTTTGTCAGGAGATTGGAGCTATAATTACGGCTAAACATGTATAGGAAGCTATAAGAGCTATGTCGCGTGGGAAGTCTCCTGGCCATGACGGCATCAGCATCGAGAATTTCAAATACGCAGGCCCTCACTTTCCTAGAGTGCTCGCAATGTTCTATAACATATGTATGGGACATTCGTACTTACCTCCTGCACTTATGAAAACTGTGGTGGTGCCAATTGTGAAAAATAAGACTGTTGATATTTCTGATAAATCCAACTACAGGCGGATTTCACTTGCCACCACAGTAGCGAAAGTGCTTTATAGTTTGCTTAATAATCAACTGGATGTGACAACCAGTTTGGTTTCAGGCCGAGACTCTCCACAGAGACAGCCATCTTGTGTGTGAAGCAAACTATCAAGTACTACACAGAAAGACGAACGCCTATTTATGCATGTTTTCGACTTATCGAGGGCATTTGACCTGGTTAATTACGATATCCTGTGGAAGAAGCTTGAAGATATATCCTTGCCAACGGAACTCAGCAGGATCTTTAAGTTTTGGTATTATAACCAGGTCAATGTTGTGCGATGGTCGAGTGCATATTCCGAGCCGTACAGGTTGGAATGTAGGGTGAGACAGGGGGGAATAACTTCACCCAAACTCTTCAACCTATAAGTCAATGTGCTGATAGAGAAGCTCAGCAGCACCCGTGTCGGCTACCATAAGGATGATGTCTGTCTCAATTATATCAGTTACGTGGACGACATGGTGCTGCTGTGTGCTTCTGTATGTGGCCTTTCAAAGCTGTTGGGCATCTGTGAAAAGTACGCTCACAGCCATGGCCTGACATATAATGTAAAAAAAAAGTGAATGCATGGTCTTTCAGGCTAGAGGAAAATGTCCGGCAACGATACCTGCCATAAAATTATGTGGAACACCACTGAAGATGGTAGAAAATTTTAAATACCTTGGACATATTATGTCCTCTGATCTGAAAGACGATGCGGACATAGAGCGAGAACGCAGGGCGTTGTCTGTTCTCCTGCGAGACGGCGAGCCTCCTTGCCGGATTTCCGCCATGGGATCTGGAGGCAAAAGCCCTAGCACACGTATGGGAGTGGCGCGAGGAGGCAAAACGCCGGGGTGTAACTCCGCTGCCGCGAGAAATCAGAGAAATCAGATCTCATGGCGACATGGAGGGTGCGAATGTCGCAACCCAGTGCTGGGCACGCCACAATAGCGGCGGTAAGTCCCCTCTTTGAGGAGTGGTTGGAGAGGCTCCATGGCGTCCTCACCTTCCGCCTGGCACTGGTCCTCACCGGACACGGTTGTTACGGGAGATTCCTGTTTCGCATAAGGCGGGAGGAAACGCCCGGGTGTCACCATTGTGTGGATCGCCTGGAGGACACGGTGGTCTGCCCAGCTTGGGCGGAGCACCGCATTGTCCTCGCGGAGGCGATCGGCGGCGGCGATCTCTCGCGTCCGGCCCTGGTCCAGGCCATGGTACGGAGCGAGAGAGAATGGAAAGCCGTCACCTCCTTCTGCGAAGCAATAATACTTGCGAAGGAGGAGGCGGAGCGCGTGAGGGAGAGAGCCTTGCGCCCTCACGCCCCCACTAGTTGCCGCAGGAGACGGAGAGGGCGTCGGTAGTCGCCTGCAGATTCCCGGCCACCGTAGGCGCGGGCTTGTGGACGGCGAACAATGGGTAGCTCGCCGTCCGGTAAGGACTAGGCCCAGGTCGATGGCGCGTCGTGTTGCACGCGCGCCTCTTAGAGATATCAGCATAAATTGACGGGGTCCGATAGGGCCGACGCCTCAGGGTCGCGGGTGATTCGAAAAGAGATAACCGTGGCCCTGGCACAGGCAACTGAAGGAACACGGGTGGGTATTAGTCAGTAAAAGTCTGACACACCCTTCCGCTCCACCCAGAGCGGGAGAAGTCATTTGATGATTTCCCACCCAAAAAAAAAAAGGGCGTTGTCTGTAAGGGCAAATATGATAGCCCGCAGGTTTGCTCGTTGTACCCGAGAAGTAAAAACAACATTGTTTAGAGCATATTGTACATCATTCTACACGAGCAGCCTGTGGATCTCATACACGCACGGACAGTACAACGCTTTGCGTGTGAAATATAATAATGCAGTCCGGGTGCTGATGGGGCTGCCCCGATTCTGCAGCGCTTCAGGGATGTTCGCCGGGTCGCAAGTAGACTGTTTTTACTCTACTATGCGAAAACGATGCATATCCCTGGTGCGCAGGGTTCGGGCTAGCTCCAACGGCATCCTGAGGGCATTCGCGCAGAGGTTCGATTGCCAGTACCTGAACCATTGCTATCTGGTTCACATAGATCGATCACTAATAAAGTTCTTTTATTAGTGATCGATGTTCACATACTGACCAATCGAGATTTGTAGTATGTTTCAGTGTATGTCATTATTTTTACTTTTGTAATTTTTATGCTTATGACCCTTTGTTGGTCGAAATAAAAGTTTTTCATTCATTCATTACGTTATTTACTTTTTTGAGCATACACATTTTTCAAACATATGACGCAATCGATTTGCAATATCCTTCAAAATGATTCAGATTGTGATTAATATTGTGTTACGCAATTAGGGTGCTGGTCAGTGTCATGCCGTTGTTATCTAGGTATATTTCTAGAATACATTTCGTGGAGTGAGCTGTCAGTGTCATCCCGTCTTGGTCAATCCCTGGCATCAGTGGCACTGACAGCTCACTCCACGCTCTCTTCACCTAAGTTTTTAACGTGAGATGGTTACATATAATACTAGCTTTAATAATAGATTTCTCAGAAGTCTCGTCTCATCTTTGAGACTTTATTGTTCTTGATGAAACTTTGTATAGTTATCAACACCAAAACAATTACCTGCCGCTCACCAATACCACAATGTTCTATTATCGTCGATCACCTACAAGTATCAGAGACGGAATTTCATTTTGCCTAACAACAAACTTAGCAGCGTTACCTGATAACATTGAACTTTAATGGCCGTCGTGTTTGTCACTGGCCCCGGCTAACGGCAGCTAAACCGCCCTTTCAACATTTTATGGCGTCCTCACGTCCAAGAAAAAAACTACCATCAGCTCCTGACAAAATTACATCTCACTTCAAATAGTGCTCGTAAAATTTACGCCAATTTAGATTCCCTTTACTCGGAGAAAGTCGTTTTTACAAAACGTTGTCGTATAATAAGTCGGTAAAACGTGTGTTTTACGAGGCTAGGCAGACCCTCTGTTGTCTGCGTGTCTGTCACAAGATTGTCTGCCGAGAGCTGCAGATGAGATGGCGGATGGAATGTGGGGATACTTTCTATTATGTGGAGCTTACGTGTAACTGGGCTATTTGAAGGAATTGAGTTTGTTTCAACTGCACGATTGTGATTGCATGGGTTTTTGAGTAGAAGATAGCGAGAAGCTTCAGAACGCATTACAATTTGTATTCTTTTGCGGATCCCAATTATTTTGAAAAAAATATTAAACCTCAACCGTTATGGGTTAGCGAAAAAAAACTCAAACCAAGCAAATGAAAACTTTTTACCCATTAGAGATTGAACCTAAACTTCAGGCCCATAAACGTCACAGACAACTCCCCAGCATCAATATTCCATCAGCTGAAGCGACGACAAGCAACTGATACTACCATCCCATTCCGAACGAAACTAGCGCCAATCTTACCGAAGCGACGCACGCCACACGCGTCGTCAATCAGAAACGTCGTAATCCGGCAATATAACGAAAACAATTGCCACACACACACACCTACCCGCCAAATTACATTTCCAATTCATGAAGGCTGTTATCCAACTTTTTCCCTTTCTTCATCCCTTACCCAAACCCACCCTACAGTTTTCACCTCGCGATCTTTTTCTATGAATAATTTTTCGGAGAAGCTTGTTGACTTAATTTTATATCGGTATCCTTCTTTTTAATGTGGGCCTAAACCGATAAAAGTGTTGGTACCGCGAATTGGTCTCGGATTAAACGGAGTTTTTTACATCTTGCTTATCACTTATCTTTTTAAGGGTTATGGTGCTGCAAATGGTTTGAGTGGATGCCGTCTATCATAACAGCCCATAAACGATAATTGCTTAACGTGAGCCTGTAATCTTATAGAACTGTCATGGAACAATTTTACCTTTGTAATGCTTGGCTAACGTGTTGATTTTTCGCAGTACCTTTTTTTGCTGTCAAAAGACAATAACTTTTTTTATACTCAAAAGTATAAAAAGGTGGCCTATTTCACTCACAGACTATATAGCCACTGCATTGATTTTTTGTAGTAAATTACAGAATGGGATAATTCATAATTCGAATAATGATTGACTGATGAACGAACAGAACAGAGATAAATTACATCAATTACAGACGATCGTAGAATAACTAAGACAAAACCTAATCACAATCAATACTTAATTAATTAATTAATCCAAAATATGCCAAAAGCAAGTTAAGCGCATCAATTATGAACCCGTCACGTTAAGTAGGAGTAAAGCTGAAGCCGATAGGTTCGGTTAATAGGCAAACTTTTGGATGCAAGAGCTTTGACAAACGACGCCGCGCAGTAGATAACTAATTTTTAGTTGTATATTGTTTTATTCTCGGCTGATAGTAATTTTGGCTAATTATGGTAAAGTATTAGTTTTAACGTCGGTTAGGATTATTAAAGGCTTTGAAGTTAAATGAATGTAGGTGTTTGTCCTCTGGTAGCTTACACTATTTTATGGACTGAAAGCTGGGAAAATTTATACTTATTTTGAACTTCGTGTTGCCTACGTAAATATTAATACTGTCGACTGAAGTATTTCAAGTTATACCCGAATTAGGTCTGTTATTTAGACATATAATAAAATCGTATCAAAGTCAAAACTGTACATTGTTTTTTTTTTCATTAAATTTTTACGAAGTCTGGGAACGATATATTTTGTCTGTTATATTTTTGTCTATTTGTATGTTTGTCTGAATGCAGCATCACTCGAAAACAACCGGATAAATTTTGTTCAAATTTTGCATAGAAATTCCCTTTAAGTCAGGTCAGTCAGTATGTAGTATATCAGTATATCACGCTGTTTGTTGTGGGGGATGATTATTAGATATTTATTCGTATTCTTCTGTAGTTTACCACAAAATGTAAAAAGACGAGCCAAAAGGTTACACTATTGCAGATAGTTACAGATTAAACCTTTTAAATGATTATTTTCACGCTATACCTTGATGGAGGTAAGCAGACAATTACGAAATATACAGGGTGTTAAAAATCAATGGGCCCTGAAGGGGGTTTCACTTTAAATCCCTAAGATAGATTATTTTACCTAAAGTAAACGTTCCTTTATTTTTAAAGAAACAAAACTGTTTTTTACAGATTTCTCGACAAGCTTACCTAAACCGGGAATAGAACCAGCAAAAAATATAATAATAAACACTTGCTATTTTTACAGTATGCATTTTTGAGATAGGGCAGGTAGGTACCTCAACCCTTGTCGCACGCAAGAAAACGGTCTAAGGAGACTGTACTTCAGTTTTTGAAACATTTTGATCAGAATTCACAATTTAAAAAAAAAACTTTCAGCAAGAAAAAGGGGTTTTTTCACCGAAAAAAGATGATGCCATTCGATCCTGTTTCTTTTGAAGCTATAAGCTTGCCTATCGATCTTAGAAGCATCCACAAGCATTGGTATGAAAACCAGGTCATCAACTTTCGATGGACAGGACTACATCAATGGTGTGCGGAGTGAGATAGGGGGGCTGACCTCTCCTACCCTCTTCAATTTGTATATAAACGCCCTGATAAAGGCGCTTAGCAGTCACCATGTCGGTTGTTACTATTGATGGTTACTGTGTATTTTAATTAACGCGGATGACATGGTGCTGCTGAGCGCGGTAGTAGGCGGTATTTATACACCATTGGCCACATGTGAACCTTACTCATCTGATGGGACATGGGTTATTGTATAACGTTCAGAAAAGTCAGTGCATTGATTTTGAGTTGCGAACCCAACACCATCTCGATGTGCGTCACTTACAGCTAAACGGAGTCTCTTGAGTGAGTGTAACAATTTAAATACCTAGGTCACTTGATCACCTTAAAGACAATGCTGACATTGAAAGGAACCGGAGGGCTCTTTCCGTGCGTGCGAATATGAAATTCCGCTGGTTTGCATCTTGTACTGAAGACGTAATTGCTCTAAAGAGCTACTCTGTAAAGAATTTTGTAACAACGTTTCCAGATGCTGCTTGTGGAAGAAACATTCGCAGGCGACGTGTGAAGCCCTTCGTGTCAAATTTAATAACGTGTTGAGAAAACTGATGGGGTTACCATGGCGATGCAGTGCGTAAGGGGTTTGCGGCGTCGTGTGTAGATTGTTTTATTCAATAATGCGCAAGCGCGCTGCATCAATGGTGGAGCAGTCATGGCCAGCCCTAACAGGGTTCTGAAAATGATTGCTAACAGAGTAGACTGGCTATATTTACTGCTGTGAATATAGCCAGTCCAGTTACATGTGGCATCGTATCATGTTATTTACTAACACCTAGTTATAAGGACAATGTTACTAACCCGTATGTATATATGAGTATTCGCTCTAATTAAAGATTTTTAATTTGAATTACACTTTTATAGCTATGAAACAGCACTTTTTTTTAACCTCGAAGAACTTTTTGTCGCTGGCTCCCGCGTCACCAGTCCTGATTCTCTTCATATTTTGGCTGTGATCACAACTACAAACGTAGTAAATTAAAATAATAATAACAACACCTTGTTCAGCGACAACCCTATGTACTTTGGATATAAATAGTGGCACTTTCGTGTCTGCTGCTTTGAACCTCGTGCTACACAGTATTCTAGTACCTACATACATATACAGGAAAGTTTTACAAAAAAATGTAACTGTTATTTTAGTAACTTAAATGCATCTTAAGACTTCCACGCGAACGATTTCGCGGACAGAAGCTACTTTTGTAATACGAGTAAAACAAATATTATTTTTCCCCTTTTAGTTGCGAGGCAGGCATATAGTTTTACGATGCATATTCTCATACGAGTATCTATCTAATAATATACTTTCTTACTCAGCATTGAGCTGATAAAACTCCACTGAATATATTACTTCTTTAAGGGTGGATTTCATCAATGAAACTGAACGGGATCCGTACATAAACTACGTTCAAGAGCTGTCATTGTCATTATTTTCTATGGAATATTGACACTGACAGCTCTTGAACGCGTTTTAGGTTAGCTGAACGCTTTCAGTAACATTATTGAAATCGGGTCTTGGTATAATGCTACGCATAACAAGATACGGGTATAAATACCTAGATGATTATAACAAGACTTTGAAAAGATATACTTCTAGCACATGTTCTGCAAAATTTATTCCAAATTTACGGCAGTTTCTCACGGAATTTTCTTCACAATTTGCACTAATAGTATCAGAAAAGCGTGTAGGCAAAATATTTCCACAGCACAAGCATGTCGATACAGGCCGGCCAACCGGGTAAGCCTTCTGAATTTTCCAACCAATTACGTAGGAGCCTCGTTTGCTACGTAACCGGTACACTTGAGATTTGCTCTCCGTGCACACAGCGCGGCTTTAGCGTGACTCCGCGGAGTTATTTTTAGGTTTTGAAATGTTTCAGTTTTATTCCTGTAGGAAATGTACATTATTATACGTTCTACTTGACCTGTACCAGAAATAAGCGATTGGTTTGAATTTAGTGAGACATTCAATGTCATATCAGGCGCAGAGGCTGAACTGATACAAGAACTGTTTGTCAAAAGGCCAAAACTCAAGGTCGTATTTACATAGATGAAATTATAAATGAACGTCCATAAGGTCGTTGGTCCATCTAGCTGGGGGGCGTCCCACACTACGCTTGTCGATACGCGCTCTCAACTCCAGGATTCGTCTGCTCCACCGGCCATCGAACCTTCGACAAACATGGCCAGCCCACTGCCAGAAGTGGCAGTGGGCTTGCTGAGTAAGCAACCTGAAGAGGTTGCTTACTCAGCAAGCTATGTAGGTAACTTCGGTTCTTTGCCAGATAATTTCATTTCTGATTCCATTCTTCAAAGAAACTCCGAGTATAGCCCGCTCCATAGCGCGTTCTGCGACCTTGAATTTGGAAACCAACCCGACTGCCAGTACCCACGTTTCCGCACCGTATGTCATAACGGCAGGACGCACTGGTTGCAGACCTTAGTCTTCGAACATTGCGGGATAGGGGACGACTTGACGAAATTTCCCAATCGCTGCCCAACCCAACCGGATCCTTCTGTCGGCTTCTTTCTCAAAGTTGTGTCTACTAAGCTGTCTTGTGAAGAAGTATGTCTACCTAGGACGTCTTGCCCCAGGTAGACATACTTCTTCACAACTGAACTGAACTAAACTGAAGGTGGACAGGCGGAGGGTGTTATGGCGCAGCCTGGGACTCCTGGGAGAGACCTATGCCGAGCAGTGGACGGTGAAAGGCTGCGTTGATTCATTGATTGTGAACGTCCATATTAAGATGACAGCTATAACTCAAGTACATTCGACCACTAATAGAACTGCGAGCATTTTAACAATATTTTCACACACAGAACTGACTTTTTAGCAAGCACGGAATAAAATAATAATGTAGTAAAATAAACAAGTGACAAGCCGCCATGTTTGAACAGGCAGTACAAACAGCAAGAGGCACTCTTGACATGTTGCAAGCTGGACGAGCTACGCAAGGTACGCTGTTTTATACAGATTTCTGCTCTAAAATATCTCGTATTTTTTGCTAGACAATTTTTTTTTTAAATGCGTATGATAAATAGATGCTGAAATATCTGTAAGAATCTAGTTATGTGTTTGTGTATTTGAGGTACATGAGTGTCAAGTTAATTCCGGAACGATTTAAATATATTTAAAAGAAAAACTAGGATCGAAGGATAATTAAGGTCCTTTCGATACAACTTTCATAACTCTCAGTAGACTTATGAATAAAAAGACTTATGAACAAATTTCAACAGGGTCAGCGATACCTACACGTGTTGTCACTTTAGTGAATAGAATAACGCCGTCAAACAAATCCATTTATTTTTATTATTTGAAACAGAGTAGGTATTTGTATTATTGGTTTCATAAAATTGAACAATTGAAGAGAAATGGAAGAGTCCTAATCCTAACTATAATAACAATATAAATGCGAAAGTGAGTTTGTTTGTTTGTTTGTTACTGTTTCATGCAAAAACGGCTAAACGGATTTGGATGCAATTTAGACAATAACCTTGGTTAGGATATAGAATACTTTTATCCCGGTAGTACGTTCTTGTGGAAAATAATCCGACCTCCACGCGGACGAAGCCGCGGGCAAAAGGCAGTAGGTAATAATTCCCAATTTGAGTCGAATAACCTCATTTAAGTTTCTACGAGTATTTAATCACCGAAAGTAAGTAGGTACCTATTGTTACTTAGTGAAGCCTTTAAACCAAACTTTTACATACTTTAAATACATGACACTCACGTAAGACAATATGTTTCATCAGAAAGCATTAATGGTGGACTTTATAACCGACACCAGTTTCTTAAGGTGCATCCAATAAGTACTCCTCCTATTGGATAGTGCTCAATACTCTTCAGAAATACCCGTTGTGTACATTCAAGCTAGAAACTGTGGGTCTACTATAGAACATCGATATTCGCTGTAAATAGAACCTTCGGCCTGACCTCCGTGTGCCAAAGTTCAGCGTCTACGAATACATCGTGTACATCACGATACCTTTCTGTGAAATTGATGGAACGTGTAGGATGCGTGTTATAGGAAAGTTTATGTACAATTAAATTTAAATTATATTAGTTTAAATCCCTGTATTTTGAGTGAAATAGGATGAAGATAGTGGCTTTTAAAAAAACAAAGACAATTAATAAATCCCACGTAAATCATTTGTATTTCTTTCAGAAATACATTTTTTTTGACTTATGCACAGCTCAAACTGTGTCAAACACCAACAAATTATTATAAATTATGACGCATTACACGACTTGGTCCCTCCTTCTTTCATAACAAAAAAGTCCAAAGGCACTATTAGCACCTTAAATTAAGACCATTAACGAAAAAAAAGGGTATATTATTAAAACAATTTAATATGGCAACTCGATACAGGAAGCAATTCGACATTAATTAGCCGAATTAAAATAAGCTTTCACAGTATTACTGAGGCAGCTGTTAAATGAACTGTGGACTTTTAATCCGGCAATCGTATTTACCGGTCGACGTTTAATCGCCGCACTGGATTACAAATTAAAATCGCACAGTTGGTCGAAATTGTCGTTCAATGTTTGTGCACTGGACACTTTACATTTGTACTACTTGATTATTATTTCAAATTGATTGCTATGATTTTTTTACATGGATGAGAGACTATCAAGTTTTTAAACCCTCAATTATGCATATGTGTATGTCATCGGAACCCCAATATACACGAGGAAAGTATCCCGTCCTTAGCTAATGCGATTCTTTTAGCGATCCTTAAAATTCAACTTTATTGAGTTTCGTTAAACATTGATCAATAAAATCGCATCGCACTATGGTTTAAAAACTTGCCTATTTGTGTTATATTTTTATTTTAAGAACTTAAAAAACATGTTAGTACGTGAAATAGCTTGCTTAGAATTGACTTCTAAACTAGAATTAAGTATGCCACACGTGAACAAAAAACATCTGCCTGTACCATAAAATCTTAAAAACACTTAAGTACTTCAGCCGATAAACATTTAACACTTAACAAAAGACGATCCATCTCAATTCTAATTAGGTATTCAACGCAAAAACGTGATCTGTTCTCGTTAATTCCGAAATCCTCTTAGCAATTAGCAGGTTAGAAGTAAGCCCGGAATATCACAGGTGCGTCGAACAAGACGGCAGGGTATCGCCGCTCGGAATAAAACCATTACATGGGTGGCTGGGTCCCGTACATTATCTGTACTTTGTTGCATTTTCACGGGTGCTGTCCCGGGGAAGGATACATAAAATATAAGCTTTGATGCAGTCGAGAAGTTCTATATTTAAATTAGGTAATTTTAATAAGTGTGATTCAGATTAAAACGACGAAATAGGAAAATTATGAAAGATTAAAAACCCTGGTAAGATGTTTAGGCTTTATTCAGCTGAAATATGCATTGACCACTTTTGTGTTTTAGAACTATATCATAACTGTGGTCCCTATATTATAAAGGCCTCATTACTACGTATTTTCAGCAGGTTTCAAAGTCATTTGAGCAATGGCTGCATGGGTATGACTAAACTGCATGAACTTTCGGCAATAAGACATTTCATGTATACATTCTGTCAATAAAGTATCGGGAATGTATGATTTGTTCATGGTTCCAAATTCTTTTATTTTGTTGTTGTTAGATTGGCACACTGTTTTCCATTTTGGCACTGCGTTTGAGTTGCATCTGTTGTTTAGATTAAATACAGTGCTGTTTTTAGTTAAATTATATCTAGTGTGTATTGCGAATTTCATACAAAAACAAAAAAAAAACAAAAATCGAATTTTGCATCGTGTAGCGTTGTGAGGAGTCTCAACGTTAAATAATCGAGTGATGCTAAATATTTCGTAATAAGTAAGTTGCTACGCACATCACTAAAATCATGGAACAACACTAATTATCTAAAAACACTGACACTCGGGCATTTCAACTTCCGCTGGCTAAGAATACTGGTTATTCCTTGACCTCAGGATTTCTTGTACCCCAACCTAGGGGTTCTACGTCCCGGCTGAGGGCAGGGCTATCAAATATCGCTTGCTACTGGAATCGGAACGCTGCTACAAATCTAACAACGCACACTAACTGCGGCCCCTTCGTAAGCCTTACCGGCCGCGTGTTGAGCATCTTCTGCCACTGCTGTTAGTCTCTCCGTCGCCCAAATCATCCGAAGACCGAACCCTTCGTAACTAAACTGTGTTAGTGCTAAAAACAGAAACAGTGTCCTTACCTGGAACCTACCTGAATATAATTGTAAGCGTTCTCTCTCAGTGTTTCAATATCTACATATCTACCCGTTAACGGCCTGCGCAGCCTACCTGCAAAGCCCTAGCCGTTGCAATCGCCAATGGAATTTAGTGTTCCGAGTCACTGAAAATGTTACAAAAACACGATGATCACGAGATCACGAGATGTGATAGAAGATTTGCTTGTTAGATCATCAACAGCGAAATTCCTCATTCAAGTTTGAGAGAGATAGCCGCTGAACTTTCTGTGTCTGACGAGTCGATCAGTGCCACTTTAAATAATCACTAGGTATGAAACATGTTGCCGCTTGGCTAGTCCCAAAAGAGCAGAATTTTCTCCAAAAACTCAATCGCATAAAAGTCGCTAGGACATGCTAGAACGAGTCAATTCCAACCGATTCCAATTCATGAACCGCATTGTTACTGGTGACGAGACGTGGGTACGAGTTTGAAATGCAAACTAGTCAACAAGCTTCGGAGTGGCGCCTTCCAACTGAACCCAAATCGAAAAAACCACACCAAAGTCGATCAAAAGTCAAAGTCATGTTGACTGTTTTCTTGGACTATCGCGGTGTTGTGCACTCGAAATTCTTGCCAACGGCTTGTCATCGGTAAATAAAGAATATTAATTGATTGTTATTCGGCGTTTAAGCGAAGAGAGCAAATTCGACGAAAAAGGCTAGATTTGTGGAAAGAAAATTCTTGGATTTTGCATCACGTTAATGCGCCTTCGCACAAGGCCATCATTGTGAACGAATTTTTGACCAAAAACTCAACAAATACCACCGAGCAAGCACCTTATTCACCAGATATGTCTCCAACCGACTTCTTTCTTTTTCGTAAACTCAAATTACCACTTCGTGGAACCCGTTTTCATTCGGTAGAATACATAAAGGACAATTCGCGGCGAGAACTACACTCAACTCCGGAAAAAGCGTTTAAAAAATCTTTTGATGATTGAATTATTCTTTGGTGTAAGTGTTTCGTTTCTGAAGGAGAATACTTTGAAGGCGATAAAATTTGATGAATATTGTGTAAAACATTTTGTATATGATACATACATCTTTTGTACTTTCTTGACAGAGTACGAGAGTAAGACAGCTAAACACCTTTATTTACTCTATCAAACACAAAACATCTTCCTCAGAAATATAACCCTCCAAAAAAACTGACCAAAACTTCCTAACACACAATAAATTCACAAACTGAAAACATATTCAAATGAAACCCGCTGAAACACACATAAAACGTGTCGAAATCTTTAGGGTCACATCCGTGAGGATACCGCTGGGATCGAAAATATCGTCGTTGACATTAGCATATGAATTCTGAGAGAGTAATAAAGGAATAATATGCAAATAAAGCTGAGTGTAGAATGCCGGCGGGCAATAAAACGCGTGTTGTGTTCCGCTTATGATTATCGTGTGTTCTCATAAATCTAGACCTCAGCTTTATTGGCGCGTGGGGGGCAATGGCGGAGTTCAATGTGGAACTTCATTATTACTGCTTAACATTTGCGGGTTGAATTGGAGGGTTAAAAGAATTAGCTTTGGTAATTAACTGAAGCTTTTATTTGATCATTATTGTGGATTCAAGAATCGAGTGTAATTTTCAGATTTACCTACATATTAGCAGGCAGCACTTTTGTTTAGTAAAAACGATTTCCGTACATTTTTAGAAATTTAAAAGCTACAATCCAATTTTTTTATTAGAAATAGGTATACAATGCTTGCAAATAGGCGTATGTAATAAAGTGATGCTTTGACCATTTCGATACAGAAAGGTTGTCTGGGGTTAAGTCGCACTATCCTCCGTAGAAGTAATCACTATTTCATTTTTAATAACGAGTATTCTATTCTATGATTGCGTAGGTACATAATCACTTATTTGCAATAAACACTTCATAATTCTAAGCACTTCTAGAATTGACATGGTATACAATAAATAATAAAAATAACAAAACAAACATAACATCACGCCTTGATTCCCCGAAGGGTTGGGCAGAGATGTACCTATAGTACACCCACATTTCGCCAGTTATGTTTCAGTCCCATGCCATGTAATAGGGGGCGAGCCTATGACATGCGTGTTACATGCATGGTGTGTTTTAGCCAAAACAAAATAAAATAAAATAAATAAATAAATCTTTATTTTCAGACCATAAATCCATAATATGCTATGCGATCATTGGTACTTACTAACTAAAACACGTTTTAAGCCTACTAACTACATCTCATATCTGAATGACGGTCTTTTCAGTATAATGGATAAAGTTTTTTTCAAGTACTTTACTTCTATTTCAATAACTACTTATTAAGGTTTCAATTATAAACATTTAAAGTAGGCATGTGCAAAATTCTCCGTTGCACACGGATATAAGTTTTAGCAACATTTTAATACGTAAAATCAGAAAGAAGAGAGCATGTGTTACAATATTTTTTAAAGGGTAGCCTCGTAGTTCATGGCCGGCTTTTCTCCATAGGAAACGACCAATTGGAACCGTGTGCACCTTGCTTCTGACGTTTTATAAGTGCCCGTGTAAGAGTAGGTTTTTGTAGAAATTAGTTTTTTTATTTTGATTGTATTGTTACGAATATTTTGGTATATTCTTATAGATTTTGCTCCCTGTTTTCTATATCAAATATTGCTCCTTACAATCAAAATTCAACGAACAATTTAAAACTAACTAAACTATCCATTTTGTAAAAATCACTATCCATTCTAACACAGCCACTTACCATATAACTCCCGCATTTTTGGAAATACTCGTACTGGTGCGGTACGAGTATATAGCGGGTGTTGGTGCGTGAAATTGGGCAGCGCCGGGCAACGCCGGTCATAAAACATAGCTGACATGTAATGATGAATCACATAATAACTGCATACTGTATCGTCGGGCATAAACACTGCCCAGTAGAGATTTTGTGGGTGTATCTTTATTAAGATGTTTTGTTTAACGGTGATAGTGAGAGTAGGCAGTAGTACGCAAGCGTAGAGTAAGAGTAGTTTTATTAAATGAAAAGAAAAAATAGTAGAAAACTCTGAGGTGATGCTCGAGGCTTGATTGATGATATCCTAACTTCCTAATCCGAACTTAATATAATAAATGCGAAAGTATGTTTGTTTGTTTGTAACGCTTTCACGCTAAAACGGCTGAACGGATGTGGATGAAATTTGGCACACAGATAGACCATGACCTAGGTAAGGACATAGCAACTTTCATCCTGGATCGCAGACGAAGTCGTGGGCACCAGCACGTTGTAAATACTTCAAATTCTTAAGATCTTAAAGCCCTTTTCAAAGGCCCCATCAATTTGTTTATTTTTAAATGTCAACAAAAAACTGTACAGCTGTATTACGTGTATCTCCCCCATGTTTAAAAATCATGTTATTCAAGAAACAAACACAATATGTAAATCTTTAAAGAATCGAAATCAACTTTATTTACTTACTCAATTTTTTCCGTTAAAATAAAATCACCTAGCTTATAAAAGGGTTATTAAACGAAGATTTTTGCGCCAATCGTCTCGCTTGGGAACTTGGTTCGTTTGCATATTGATAACTTTTTAATTTTTATCTCCGATGACAGACATCAAGTTTGGTGTTAACTTAAATTCCTTATAATTAAAATAAGTTTCTGTTGGAAGACAGTTCAAGGACTATGTGTAAATGTACGTGTTCTATAGAAAATAGTCATTGGACATTAGGCTTATTATGTTGTGAGTATGGAGTGTATGTTCGCATATGAAACTGCATACAAGGACACTAAAGTAGAAATGAACAGGTCATATGAGAAATTTACGTAAAGTGGTAACCAAGGAATGGAAAAAGACGTAGAGGAAGACAGATGGAAGGTGGGATCTGCCAAAAGGTTGGCGAAGACCAGCTCTGGACAGCAATAACTGAAGGGAAATAAAGAAGGCCTATATCGCAAGACAACCTGACCTGGTAGCTGATAATAGCTAATCTGCTAATACGTGGGACACTCAGAAAGTTTTACAATAAGATTTTTTTTTTTTTTTTTTTTAAATAAAATCTTTTTAAAGTACTCTACACTAGCCTCTATACAAAGTTTCATGAGTCTGAACCAGTTTTCGAAACACTTTTTCCATTCCGCCGTAGACACCTCATTTACAGCCTGCTCATTTACGCTGACAGCGTATTTTTCATCGACGAAATATGTATCCCTTTGAGGAGATTTTTTATTTTTGCGAATAAAAAGAAGTCACACGGTGCTTGGTCAGGGCTGTAAGTAGGGGGACTCAGGAGTTTGACCGGCGCGCTGTCCAGGAAGTCCCTCACAACAGAGAAAGCTACCAAATGCTTAGCAGGTTCTCTGCCAAGCATTTGGTAGTATACCATTCAGCGTTGATGCTTCTTTGGTTCCGTAAAGGAACTGACACCAAGTAGCCAGTCAAATTGAAAAAAGCTCGCGATTAAAATCTTCCCCCCGTTTTTAGATCGGTAGGCGTTGATTCGTTTTGAAACACCCAAACCGTCGACTGGCGCTTCGTATCTGGATCGTATTGATAAATTCAAGACTCATCACCTGTAATGATGTCGTAAACATGCCGAGACGAGCTTGCTTCAAATTTGTTTATCATATCACGGCACCATTCCACCCGGGCCTGCTTCTGAGCATCGGTGAGGTTGTGCGGCACCCAACGTGAAACTATCCTCCTCACGCGTAGATGCACCTGTAGAATTTCGTGAAGGCTTCCCGATCCAACCTACAGTATGTGCTGAATCTCTTGATACGTAACTCGCCTATAGTCTTGGGTTATTTTTTTTACTGTTAGCACGTTTTGTTTCGTAACAGCCGTCAAAGGGCGACCACTTCTTTCTTCATCCCCCAAAGTTGGTCGACCGCGCTTGAATTCGTTATACCACCGATACACGTTGCCTTAGGAGGGCCTTCATCCATGAATGCCATTTGAAGTCTATCGTACGATTCGTCCAGTTTCAGGCGACACTTGGAATCCTAAAAAATCCCGGTGAAGATCCATTTGTTAATGAGACACGATAATTTAAATTAGCTCGCAAACAATGTGGAGGGAAATGTTGAAATTGGAATGTAACTATTTTTACTAACAAATCATCATATTTGAAAAATAGACTTTATATAACTGGCCAGTCTCTCATAAATAAAAACTTTTTTTCTGTGTGGCCTAGTACAAGGTTTCCAAGCAGAAATCTTATTAGGATTAATGTTATTAGTGTATGTGAACTTGTTTATGTACTTACGAGTACAAAGGTCAGAGAAAATAAAGGCAATTTTATTGTTATTTAATTTATTTTATCAAACCACATTCAATTAGTCTCCAGGAGTGATGACATATGCCGCCACCACTTGGCCAACTTTTTATACAGTAAGCGCCAGTGTTGCACGCGGAATTCAAATATTCTTACGTTTTTTTGCAATTAGCAGGCCAGTGTCAGAATTGATGCGAAACAAGTATGTACTCGTATTAACAGAATTACAATAATTCTTGATTTATAATGAGTTAGAAAAGCCCTCAAATGTTATGATTTCGTGATTTTTGACTTAGAGATTTGCATTAATTACATACTTGTTAGGGTCGCAAAACATATTTTGTTCAACAAACAACCTGACACTAACCTGCAAATATGCTCTATTTACTCAGAAACAAAACATTGTGCTATCATTTACAAAGGACCTAACTAGCAATCATTCACCTCCTTATCTCCTCGAACTAATTCCCTAACAAGGAAATCTTCATCAAAGTCTTAAAGAGTTCCGTCCTGAACTCCTGACTTACCCTTTTAAATTGCAAGCGTGAGCATATTAGTCTTGATTTCGCGCCGTGCGGATAAGGTGCTTCATTTGTCTTTTGGCTCTTAACTGGTATTTACAGTTTACGAGCCACTGATACCGAGCTGGGAATTTGTAGACTTTGTTTGTGTATTGGGATTTAGGTTTTGAACGAAATAAGAAAAAAAATTGCAGACGCAGCTAAATACCTGTATTTTACATGGAGGGCCTGCCTTTAAGGCTTCCACAACCCAGTTACTGGGTAATACGATACCATATGGAAAGACTAGTTGTCAAACTTTCGGGCTTCTCACTAGATGTAACGACTGTCATAGATCCACGAATGACAACTGGAACGAACAACTTAACCAGTTTTTAAATAGAATATATCAGAATTAATTTAATCACCACTGCTCTCAAAACGGTGAAGGAAAACATCGTGAGGAAACCGGCATGTCCTAGAACCAAAAATTCGAAGACATGTGACATCCACCAACCCGCACTGAGCCCGCGTGGTGGATTACGGCTCACTACCTCTCATAGAGAGGAGGCCTGTGTCCCAGCAGTGGGAACGTTATAGGCTGATTATGCTATGCTTATGCTATATCAGAATTAATTTTTAGGTGAAGCTGGTCTCCTAGCTGGTCTCCTAGCTGGTCTCCTAGCACTGAGTAATCTGTATTCAGGAGCGGCAGTTTGGACTAGTTGGGTATTTTAGAGGTTGCAATAAAAATATTGGGACGAGCAAATTATTTTAATTAATTAAAAGAGTAGCCGTGAAGTTTCTGCGCGGTTCTTCTTCTTAAGTAACGACCAATTGGAACCAAGGTGCATATTCTGACGTTGCAAAAGTAGTCCGTGTAGGTTTATTTTAAACTAGATTTTCCCGCGGCATCGCCCGCGGAAAATATCCCATATATACATTACTAGCTGTTGCCTTAGAGTGAAAGTAAAAATTAAAAGTAGCCTAAGTCCTTACCCAGGTCATGGTCTATCTGTGTGCCAAATTGTATCCAAATACGTTAAGCCTTTTTGGTGTGAAAGCGTAACAAACAGACCAAGAAACTTACGCATTTCGCATTTATAATATTAGTCATAATTTTCATTATTGTTTATGCGGCGCCCGCAGCGACATCTTCAACAAGCATCGTCATATTTCAGCCACCTAACCCAACCTAACCTAAACCTTCCACATGAGTCACTCCGTCTAGTTAGTCCGTTTAGTTTTTGAGTTTATCGCGTTCAGATAGACTTTTTTTACTTGTAGAGGTTTTTCTTATTTTTGAACTGGTTAAGGGAATTTCAGCCGCAGTCATTTGTTTGTTTTAGGTCGAAACAAGTAGGCAGATTTAAATTTAAATATGTTGTTGTGCCAGCGGTACCAGTAGAAGCGCCCTAAAAACATACTTGTGCTCTTCCTTATAGAATCGAATCACTTCTTAAATCACCTTTCTCGACACCCACTTTACGACTCCTACCTCTATATAGGTCACGTCACTTAAAAGAATGCTGGCCGTTTACATGCGATAACTGAGCGATTAATTAAATTGCAGCCTATTCCAATGTACTAAGTAGCTAGTAAAGTACCTATTAAGATTTTACAATAAAACTATCACACCTAAGTATATGATAAAACAATAGCCTAGTACTGTAGGACGCGACAGTACCAGTGCGCAAAGACATCCCTTCCACCATCTGTCAGCATTTTTTTTTACGTGACGACCATTGATACACCAAAAACCCTTTTTATTGTACATTGGCAAAGAAAGAGCAAGGTTCAAAAATATTGCCATCATCGATTTTATTAAAGAAAATCGCTAACCTAAATAGATCTCAAGCCGTTCCTCTTATAAAGTATATATGGAGGCAGTATATAGAATCACTTGAGACGGTACGTCGGTTCGATTACCGAGTAGGTTTGCATACGGTCAGCCGAGGACTAGAAGCCGGGTGACTCCAGCACTCTTGGACTAATGCATTTGCGATTGCATAGCCATTGTCGGGTAATATGCCAATTTTCAACTATCTACTTAAACTTCGCACTTGCTCGGTGGTCTCTGTAATGGGGGAATGGTGGTATATGTGTGTTTTATAGCTAGTAGAGACCAAGGTTGTTTAAGAAATTATGTTTTATTTAATTCAAGAACATTCAAGTTTCATCACAAGTGTCACTTAGATATCGTTTGTCCACTATTAGGTAATGGAATCACCTCTCATCTACTTTGTTTAATTCAAGTGTGTGTAACTAACATACTTCATATGAAACCAACTTACAAGACAAGTCTTCTCACCCTATCGCTTTACAAACCCGTCCACTCAAACACAAGCAATTCCAAGCAACAGTCTGTTAATACGGTATAAATTGACAATTTGTTCCCCCAGACGCAGCGCCCCCGCGCCCCTGCCCGCACCCTGCGGCATTATTTCCTGATATACAGCTAATTCGCGAAGACATTTCTTTAAAAAGTTGCAGAACCCATAAACGAGATAATCAGAAGTTTTGGCTTGTAAGCCCGGCTTATTATCGCACTGTGGCCTCTCTAATCAAGTTCTAACGAGGTGGTTTTGACTGGGAGGCCTGCACACTGTTTGTGTGATTCAGTAGTTAGATCAAAACGAGGTAGTGAATATTAAGTAGTGATGCTATTATAGTTAATTTAAATTAAATTTAAGAGGTGGCTGCAATAACTCTACACTCTAAAAACATTGGACAACTCTTGGAAACAAGGGTTTGTGTGTTAAAACTGATGAAAAATGAGGTAGTTTTATATTTGTGGTTCTACTTATTTTGGCAAAAGTTTGCAGCCACGTCTTACATCTCTTTTTCTTCTTGATTATTTTCTCATTTTATCTGTTATCTCTCTCTTGACAAAAAATAGGACCTAAAAAAACATTGTATGTTGTGTTTCTTCAGTGTAGCTTTTCATTTCTCGCATATTGCGTTCTCAAAACTTCCTTGTCATTATTTCCTAGGGGAGCTGTCGGGCTGCTTATTATGCAAATAAGACGTGTTTTCATTTAACACGTAATTTCGTAATAACAGCTCCACTCGAGTTTTTCATATGCACCCTTCTTCCTGTATTTTCACCACTTTGACCCCCTGACATAATTGGCTTTCAAGCTGAATTTCTGATAGGGTATTATAATGCAAAGAATGGTTCCCAACGTATGTTCTCGTTAATACTGATGTATTAACGAGAACATACGTTGGGAACCAAACAATATTGTGACTGAGACATTCTATCAAGTTAATCAGGACAAAATGTGCACTGATGGCATAAAACTATGCACTTGGGCAGAGCTCACTGGCAATTGCAAAAGCTACCGCACGTTTAAAGTTACACCTACATATCCTTAATTTCATTCCAAGAAAATACACCCGACATTTACTTGCGAAAATTAACCGGTACAATATTGTACCGGTTAATTTTCGGCTATAAAGCCGTCTCGTGTGCTCGCTCCCTTACAATATCACTGGCATAATCAAGTCTTGGACGCAAATAATATAAATCATCTACCGTAAGGTTGGATCGATATCTTGGCACAAAATGTACCACGAGTTAAATTGTCCCCGCGTCACTCAGGCTGTGCCGACGGATAAAGTTAGAACTTAGTTTAGACGTTATTTATGTACTTGCTTTATTTGTCAGGCTTTATTACTTTGTCCTTGATAGAGATTAAGAAATACCGTTTATTTGGGGTTGAAACAAAAATACGTTTTATTTATTTGATACTTGTTTACTTGGTTTCGTTTGCCGTTTTTCTTGCCCTTTCGTATAACATTATGACAGTTTGACCACAAACAATAAAAACAAGCAGTTTGATGATTTCATTAATTACTCAGTGGAGTGAATTGTGTATCAGTATTATCTTATAAGTATTTTATAATGTGTCAGAGAACTCATTCTCTGACACATTATAAAATACTGATAAGTTCTTCGTTTCACCATATAAACGCAACACAACCCCTTACATTAACAAACAATATAGACCTAAAACCCTCTCAAGCGAGGGCACTCTAATAGCAAAGACACCGGATAGATTCGCCGATAAAAATGCGAAATCCTCTTGCAATGAAATTGCGTATTGGGGCTCAGACAGGGTGTAATCTGCCTACGGTACCCAAACGCTCCCTAGGGTTCCGTGGAGCTGCACTCACCACCACAGATTAAATACGCCTTTAAGTAAAGTGTGCCTATTTCGAAAATACTTGTGTTTTAGATATTTTGGTAATGAGGTTAATAATAGTATCCGGTCGTCATAGGGCACATGAAGTTTAAGAAGAAATTGATCGGTTTTGTAGAACGTCGTCGAGGTAGCCTCCACTTCTCCTCTTGTTTCGACATATATATGAGCTCGTGCCAAATATACTAAGCAGTTACTTAGGTGAAAATGGGGCTGGCTTTCCTAGCCCCTCCAATTGCCACTTGTGGTGGCTACAACAATGCCGTATAAGGCATTATAACACAATCCTCTAGTCTCCATCGTCAGCTTGCAGAAAAATTCAGAAAAAGTTTGGTCCTAATATTATATTCTCGTATTTAATTATGTTTATCCAATATGTTTTTCGAAAACAATTTTAATGATTTGCATGACTCACACAGCGAGTTATTTAATCAGTTCAGCTTCTAATACACAAAACTTATATTATGTAAACAATCAAGAAAGTAACTTGCCCACAGTATAATATTGTGGGTTTATAAAAATCCGGTCTGCCGGTACGCCTGTAGCGTACCATACTCTCTGGTCGGCACATGGAAACGCGCCAGAACTAAATGAAATTGAAATTAGCTTTCTCTCCCTAGAGCCACTCGCGGAATTTTCCAAAATAAAAACGTATTATATTTTAAAATACGATTCTAGTCGCTCTCGTAAATGGAAAAGTCACGAGAACTTAGTGCTTAGTTTTTCGATAAGGTAAAAAGTTGCAGCGTTTTAAGCAGCTCTACGTCAAAATATCAATTTAGATGCTTTTTTTTGTCTTTTGAATTTTTCGTAGTATTAGGGACTCATTTCCAAATATTAAGGAATGTCTATTTACCTAACAGACACTTTTCAAAAATCAAGTAACACGAAAATTAAGATAAAGATTCTTTTATGAATTCCCGAAAAAGATAATCTCCAAATATTTAATATGAGAAATTGAAAAATCAGAAAAAAAACCTCCTCTTGTCATGTCAGATATTATTAGCTCAAACATCTATCTTTGTCCTAAATATATAATTAATCAATATTCAATTTATTTACCAATAATCCTAGTATATATAACACTCAAGTTAGGACTGCAACGAAAAATGGTTATGTTAATTCGCCGAAATTACTATAAAATTACTACCTACGGATTTAATTTAATTTGGCAAAATCATAGTACCCCAGATTTACTTGTTAGTAGCTATCCTAAACAATTCTGTGTAAATCATTTATTACAGGAATATCGTGTGAAGCGCCAATAAAATACGTATTGTCGAGGCTTACGGGGACATGTTTGAATACGCCGCTCAAAATTCAGAGGCGCATACTTAATGAGCCTGTGTGGGAACAATGACAAGCCGCGCGTACTGCAAGTACTACGCCACTACGCCGGAACGCCCACCACGCCCAGCGTATAGTGTAAAATATATGAAATTGTTACTGAAGTAAATCGAATGCGTTTCTGAATTTTTATGTTGAAATAAAAATGCTGCAAAAACATCAATGCAATCATGTTCCTCTGTCCTAGAAATCTCAAGTTTATTAACTCATAATCTGATTGCCAGGACTTAATTGATCTAGAGACATTTCTAGACGAAACAAAGGTTAACATATTGTTTTAACGTGTAAATTAAGTTAATGTGTAAACTATGTTAACGTGTAAGTTAAGTTAACGTGTAAGTTAAGTGCGGCGTGTTGCCCACGAAATTCAAATCGTTTTTTTGCAATTTGCAGGTCAATGTCAGGTTGAATGTTGAAAACAATATGATTCGCGACCCTAACATGTTTGTATTTACAGAATTAAAATCATCAATACAACCCTGCATGTGAGTTCATATAATTCTAATGAATAACAATCTTGTAAAATATCAATCAATAGGATTATACGAACTAATTGATAAAAGAGTAAAATACGTCGGCCAAAAATAATATAATTTATTTAACGTTATGAAGTAAAACTACTTAAGGGGCTGACGTACCAAGAACGTAATATCACTTCGAGTCGAGTACAAAATACGTTCGGAATATTGCTATCTCTGTTTGGCAAAAGAAGGCGAGCGAGGGACGCGGTGCGCAGCCGTGTGTGTGTCTGTGTGAGGAGATAGATAGCTACTAGCAGCTGTACTGTACTGTACCTACCATTCATTCATAACGACTCGGAAGATATTTCTATCTATTAGTAATTAGGTATGTTCATGATTTGCTTTTATTTTTGTTGACGATCTAGGCCTTGTAGAGAAAATCTAGCAGATAAGTCATACATACCTTTCCTAAATACTTTTGTTAACCAATGTTGAATATATAAGCTGCCGGTGTTCTTGAATAAATTACTTATGGTATACATCGTCATCGCGCGCTGTCTTTGAGGGGAAGCGGCCGACGACGTGTAAAAATAAATTATAAGCATGTTTATTATTATTGTCTTCATTCATTTGAAGCCTGTATAAGATTATTTATTCCTTTGGTTTCCATAAAAAAAAAAACTTAAGCTTTTTCTTTCTATTTATGTACATAAATAAGACAGAAGAAGCCTTCGTTTTTACTTATTCCTTTCACAAAACTTAAAAATTATTACCAAACAATAATCCATATCCAGCCTATAATGTTCCCACTGCTGGGACACAGCCCTCCTCTCTGTGAAAGGGAGTAGACCGCATTCCACCACGCGGACCCAGTGCGGGTTGGTAATGTCACATGTCTTTTTGTTCTAAGACGTGTCACTTTCCTTGCGATGTTTTCTTCACCGTTTTGAGAGCAGTGGTGATTAAATAATTAACACAAAGAAAAGTGCCTGTCTGGGTTCGAACCTACGACCTAAATAGTAAGTCGCGGCCGCTACCACTGGGCCACCACTGCTCTCTAAGCAATAATGAATACAAGTCAAATGTTAAAGTGTTATGCAAAATGTAGAATATTTTACACTTGCGACATAGGAAATTCAAATAAAAATTGTTTGAACGATGATTTCATAAATCTGTATATACCGCTGTCTTACATCCAAACCATTCTGGCTTCTGTGAGAGTGAACTGAAACAGATTTATTTATCCG
Organism: Dasypolia templi; assembly: GCA_963555695.1. Lineage (NCBI taxonomy): Eukaryota > Metazoa > Arthropoda > Insecta > Lepidoptera > Noctuidae > Dasypolia > Dasypolia templi. Next base: position 25,575,145 of record OY743143.1, on the reverse strand, counting down.
CTATTGTGGATACAAACTGAATACAGTTTATTCTTTATTACTGTCAATGTTGTGTTAACCTAGATAAATCTCTTATTTCTATTCTCTCTTCTGGCAAGTATACGAAAAAAAAATGCTCAACATCTGCATAATTGTTTTCGACAATACTCTCAACCGAGGTTCTATAGTAGAACTATTCCTGAAGGTAATCGGTAAAGAAAGGCACAACAGAATATTATATATCGTTGTGATACATAGTTTGCACGGAAGGAATATCTCTGACCAACAACTTGACAATCAAATACAAAAGCAAAGTTTGAATTTCAATATTTTAATTATTATTTCTTATCTGATACATTTGCCCATCTATCAATTGATAAAAGTAGCGAATATATTAGTTATACTAGAAATGACAAAGATGGTAAGCTAAGTATATTTTGAAGGCCTGGCAATAGCATCAAATATTGTTCCTGATCCACTTGTTAATAACCTTTACTCTCAGCCTCAGACTTGGTAGGAACTCAAAAAAATGTAAGAACGCCTGTATTTGTATTATTTCAGACGGTTTTCTTAGAAATCACGCTAGATAAAGAAATTATAATGGGGACCTATTTATAACATCTCTTACAGGGCGGCTAAGCTCGGCCGCTTATGCTGTTAGAAAGATAAGACAGTTAACAGATGTAGAAACCGCGAGTTTGGTCTATTTTAGCTACTTCCACAGCATTATGTCATATGGCATTTTACTGTTGACATTGAACTCATTGTTCATTTTGCCAAAGATAGCTGTCAGATCCATTTACAATCTACGTCACCGCGAATCTCCTATGGAACTATTTGAAAAGATTAATTTATGCCAATTCATCTATGAAAATACTATGTAAGTAATAAAAATCTACATCTTTTAAATCAAAAAAACAATAAATTAAAATTAAAATACATAGATCTAAAAATTTTCAGATTCTGTAAAGTACATAAATATTTTGAGGTAGGTATGTTAAATGTTACGAAAAAATACCGTTTGTAATGAAATGAAAGAAATTAAAACTCACATTAAAAGTACACTTTACAAAGTGTACTTTAAATGTGAGTTTTAGTTTACACAAGCATATTACAAATTAGAGGATTAGGACTACATATGATTGCTTGAAAAAATGCTGGTCCTGCTTCATAGGACAATCTAGACAAAATTAAACTGGTTGTTAATGTGATTGTATAATTTTTATGACATTGATTTTACATTCTGTACTAACTATAACTCAGAACAAAATTATTACTTGTTAACATTTTAGGTAAATCATCTCTATTATAATATTTGTAAATATGAGAGCAACATGTATACCTGTCATTGCTTTTAATTTTTTTATATTTCATTTTTTTACCTATTTTCGTATAGTCATTTTCTTCTAGGTCAGGTAGAATCAGAATCAGAATCAGATTATTTATTTGTAAAAGCTGTTAGGTTAACATATTTATGCGCCATGTTTTGCCGTGAAGGAGTACAAATATTAAGATACTTAATTTAAAATACTTACAAACTAAATGAAAAAAAAACAAGAAAAAATAATTTGAAAAGTTTGAAAATTATCATTTATAAGAAATCTGGAACAGTATAGTAACATTTTTCAATTAATATCGAGGTGAGAGCTTTCTTAAACTTTGATAGTGGCATTTTTTTTTTACAATTTCTAGTATTTTACATACATTTTCGAAGACACTCCAATAAACTCTTTTTCATCAAAGTGGTTCTACATTTTATGTCGCACAATTGATTTAAGTATTGAGAACGCATTGGAGTCTTTTTTCATCGGTTTTTTTTAAAGAGGTGTAAATTAATTTTAACAAACAAAGCAGTCTCGTAGATCTACATAGTTGTCATAGTAAGTTGTTTAAAAGATTTAAAATGCGGTGCACTAGTTTCGGTAGTTTCTAAGCACATGGATCGAATACATCGTTTTTGTGTTTTAAAAACAATCTCTCTTTCAGTAAATTGCCCCCAAAAAATAACACCAAACCTCAGAATTGATGCAACCAATTCGTGATACGCTATTTGAAGTGTCTGTGTATTCACTTTTTTTGACAGCTAAAACAGTTCAGAAGCAGATTTATTCAATTTCAGACAAATTTCTTTGATCTGCGGTTTCCATGTTAGTTTATGTTAGTTTACCGTCATACCAAAAAAAAATTGCCTTGTTTGTATCTTCTACGTGCATTACTTTTGTTTTGTTTATATTTATCACTAGGTTATTGCTATTAAACCACTTAATATTTTTTTAGACAATCATTAGTATCATTTTCGCAATAGACATGATTAGTACAGTTTACAACAGCTGTACTGTTATCGGTAAAAAGAACCATATTTAGAGATATGACTAGTGGGAGATCGTTCACATATATTTAAGTAGCGGCCCCAGCACGCTACCTTGAGGTACCCCGTGGTTTTAGCTCTTAGTTGCGATGTGTAAATGGTAAATAAATTGCTTTTTGGACAAAGTTGTGATATTTCGGTGCACTGGGATCAGCATGTCGATTCTGTATACTTCTCACCGTGAAGACTTGCGTGGAGTGAGCTGTTAGTGACATCCCGTCTTGGACAATCCCTAACATCAGTGGCACTGACAGCTCACTCCACGCTCACATCACCTTCGTATTCACGGTGAGATGGTTACAAGAATAGCACTACTGTTATACAGATATGAATCCAAAAGTTTCAAAATATCGGATTCCATATCCATACAGTTTTATTAGCAAAATCATATAACTCACATAGTCAAACGCTTTCGTCATATCGGTATATATAGCACATACCGGATCTCTTTTATCGACAGACGTCATAATATTAGAGATATATCATATTGATATTATTATTTTTTCAAAATCCTTTTCGTTCATTGCAAAATAATTTATGCTTTTCAAAGTAATTAAAAATGGAACTGTAAATTACCTTTTCTATAATTTTTGAAAAATAGGAATTTTGCCCATGGATCTATAATTTCTTCGTCTTCACATATATTTCATACATTTAAAATATTGTAAAACATTTTTCTTATCCATACGAAACTACCTTTTGGAAGGAGCAACTAGAATCAATTAAATTATTTTGTAAATGTTGTCGTTCAAAAGGTGCCTTTTATGTGCTTATTTGAAATAACTAACTATAATGACTTTGACTTTGATTTCAGAAATTCGAGTGGGGCCTTTTTGTATGGAATACTAGATGTGCTGACTATCAAATTCATATGAAGGATATTCGTAATCAGCATTCTTGTAAAGCGAGGCTAGTTCACTTGAAACTAAAGACAGTTGTATTTGTGCTTTGAAAATAATAGTTGGTTTGCAACATTTTTTTACGCACTTATATAAAGTTCCTTTGATGATCATCTTGTTCCACCGACTAGGCGACTGCTGATTATACCTACGCCCTTTTGCGCCATGCTTACCTAATCATTATCAATCATCACGCGCAGCATGATCAACTTTTGTCGACGGAACAATAGACAAAATGAATTTATTTTTTCCATCAATCATTCTGTCTATTCTTGCGTCGACATAACTTAATTCTCTGGTGTTCATGCTACGCGTGCTGATTGTTAGTCTGCTAACATTCCCCCCGTCCTACCGTCACTAGACAACCCTTTAGGTCTGCTCATCAGCCCTGAAATCCTAGTATTAAGATGAAATTAATTTGTAGAAAAATCATGTGCTTACTTATTAAATACAGTTTGTTTTCTTACAGCTTCCTCTCATCATCTACGAGGATAGACCCATGACCGTCTTCAATCTGTTTCTTAGCAACACCATGGCTCTGCAGTGTACATCAGTCACCACTAGAATACTCTTTTGTGTTATGTCAGTTGTCATTAAATGATAATGTTGAAAAAAACTAAGTTACAAGGACTAAATGAAATGTTATCGTGTCTTTCATAATCAAGCTGATACCTTCTTGGTTCACCCAGAACCAACTCCCCAATAAATTCGAAAACCTTTTTATTTTGTTTGTTAGTGTTATGAAATTGGTCTTGACCTTAGAACCGGAATTTAAAAACATGTGAGTGATAAACATTCTCAAACAATTCCAAGAAGCTCTAGAACCCATATTAAAAATCATACTACTTAAGGCTATGCGTATAAATACCAAGGATTGTTATAAGAACTGTGTGTTTGTTCACAAAAAGAGTTCGACTTTGTGAACAAACACACTGTGGAATTCATGCCGAAACATCACATTTTTAGAAATAACTAATGATTTCGTTTAATTTATTGTTTAACAATATAATTATGTAGTCGAATGGTCAAGATACATCCCTAACAACCTTTAAACTCCATATGAATACGTTGGTGGCAACGTTTCAAATAGCCGGAAAATGGTTTTTTAATTAATTATGTTAATAAATACCAAACTACTCAGCTAAATGCTTTCCATTTAAATGATTGAATGACAAACGACTAGAACAATTTATTTATGTTTAAACGACAAAACGACAGTTCTACAGTATTAGCTGTCCTACGATCAAACAATGGCAGCTAATCTCGAGGAATTAAATAAAAATATTTACGATGAGAATTTTATAAAATTGTTTAAACCGCTAATTTATGTACAAACAATTTTAGGTTCTGTGAGAGTGAATATACGATGTAAAGCCATCTCTCCACCAGTGTGGATCCAAAGTGCATACTCTTTATTTGTCATTTTATTTAGCTGCATAACATTATGTTTCATTAGCTTTAATCGGGTCAATGGCATAGAAGATTTTCTGACAAATAACCTTGAATTAGCTTTGGCTATATTCCAAACTGCCATGGGTGTATTATTGAACGCTGCTATCATTGTCACCAACAACTTTAATAACCGAGACACTAACATAAAGCTGTTTCTAACGTTGCAAAGGATAGACAGAGACTTAAAAGTTACAGGTAAAGAAAGGCACAATAGAAAAATACACCTTTTTAATACTATAAGTGTAATTATACTCATGATACAATACGGCTGCCATTTGGTACTAAATACTTTCGCCTCCGACCTGAGTATGATGTGGATTGTACCACTTACAACAATGTTGTTTAGTGTAGAAGATTTTGACGCCGTTTTATTTCTAACGATACTGTTGATCTTACACGAAAGACTCGCATTTATCAAGAAGATGATAGATTTTGGTACAGAAGTAAGATGGCAGCAGAACCTCTTAAATATCCAGGTGCAACAAAATATATGGCAGGCGTTCGATGGTGTTGTTGAAGCTATCCGGTTGACTGAAAGAGCGTTTCGTATTTATGTAAGTAAAAGTATGTATCCTGTTGGAATGAAGTGCATTTCTAGAGTATGGAAGTGGAAAAGCAACATTTCTTAATATTGTTGTAGATACCAAGGTTTTCGATGTTCTTTCGTTATAAAAAGTTGGAACAAGAAGTCTTATTGCTTAGCTTATTGTTTTTCAGATGCTACTAATTGTCACGCATTTATTCTTTTTTCATCTGCTGGGCGCGAGAAAACTTATAACTACGTTGGAAATAAAGGTAAGGGCTACTTATTATCTTAACACCGCTTTCAGGGGTTTGACCTCAATATTTCGGTTTTTTGCAATACCATTTACATTACCATCATCATCATATGCCACTCAATGCTAGGCACTACCAGTAGGGCAAGGATAATTAATTAAACAGGCAGGTAACTTATAACTCCTTTAAAAAGATGTTGTGCTTAGGTATGTAAAACAGTCAACTCTTTGACATCACTCTTCACGTGTTTAAGTTTAAAAATGTACCAAATATCAATACTCAATACGCCAGTACAAGTCATCGTCCACCTGCCAACCTTTAAGAGTAATGTTTAATGTGAAATTGTGAAGTGACCTCCTTAGAATAGAATAGAATATATTTATTTGCTTGAAAACATGGTACTTTTAGGTCTTACAAATATAATTATAAGACTAATTGAGTATTGAATGAAAATCACTTTTTTACTAAGATCTTTCAATCCATACAAGAGTAGTACGCAAAAACTCGCGTATACTTCGTAGTTACCTAATTAACTACCTCATCTACCTATATCTTCTATATCGTTATCTATCTATACATTTAATAAATCTGTAGACGAGGCGTTTCTGTACATTGACAATATTATAACAACAATGTAATAATTATATAATAATAAAATAATAATAATCTCATAAAAGTATGTAATATAATATTTTCTGTTTGTCTGTTTGAATGTGAGAGATTAATTAGAACAAATATCTCGTAAAAAGCACGAACCCAATGTGGTTAACTTTTATACTCAAATACTGTGTATAACTCGAAGTATTTATTAGTTTTTGTTTAGTCGCAATCGCTTCGGCCTATCAAAAAATGAAAGTTTTCAAGAATTACTTTTCATTACGTAATGTACACACACATAATGACATATATTGACGCCAAATGCTACTTAAAAATATATGTAATAAACGTATTTAAATCATATGTAACTGTACTATCTAAAAGAATTTCAAATATGAAATGCTGATAATGTGAGATAATAATAATTGATGTGTTGTTCTGAGTGATAAAGAATACAATGTTAGATAATTATTTATCAGTTCAAATAACAACTTCTTTCTTCTTTTAGATCAAATTGGGTTTAGTTTGATTTAAATACGTTTATTGTATGTTTAATGTAGTAATCGATAGATAGCGTAGTGCAAATGTTGTCATTTTTTTAATCGCGGTGTTAAGATTTTTCGCAGAATAGTGATACTCATTCGTGTATTTATACAAATTTTTTGTTGTAAAATTGAAATTTTGTAATAACATTGTCGAAAATAAATTAGTTTCGTAGATGCTGTTTTGGAGTTCTCTAATCTGGACTTGGGTCTTGGAATATTTAATATTTGGTTCTGGATTTCTATCAAATCAAATCATTTATTCCTTTGCAAACATGGGTATAGTAGATAGGTGTTTTTATAATATAGAGATTCTCCACATTTTACCGTCACATGGGCATGCAAAGGTTTAATTCCAAATAAATAAAATAAGTGTTAGATCATTGGAATTACAAAAATGAAAATTGTAAAAATGTCAGCGTGATCACAGAAATAAAAAATGTCAAACGGAAATGAAAAATAAGTGAAACAGGATCGCTGTAATTATGTCAATCAGAGAAACAGTATGTCAATCAGCCAGTGAATCATAATTAAAAAAATCGTCAATCGTGTAATTAACTTTCATAATTAAAATTTCTTTTAGCGCCCTATTAAATTTAAATGTAGTCAATTTTTTTAAATAATATTAGGGACCTACTCTATTCTTAAATGAGTGGAGCAATAACAAAAAAACTTTTTTTTGTATGTGCGGTTTTACATTTGACATAGTTGATTGACGTATTGAGTCCGTATTGGATTTTTCATGACCACAGATAATTTTAAATTAATGTGGGTTACATTTTACAAACAATGCCGTTTCCATTATATTTAAGCAAAGCAAAGTTAAAAAATTTAACGATTTAAAATAGGAAATAGGTTGTCTTAAGACCGCACATTGACCTGATGCATCTCTTCTGCAGTCTAAATACCAGCTCCCAATCAGTAGACTACCCCCAGAAAATAATGCCATACCGCAAAACAGAAGCAACCAGTCCATGGTACGCTGGTAATGTCATCTCTTTCAATTAATTTCAATTTCTCACTCAGTTCTCTTCAACCGAATCTTTTGAAGAAAAACTGAATTTTCTTTGAAGCATCCTTATAACCGACTTTAAAAGGGAAGAAATTCTCGAATCGTCTGTTTTTTGAGTTCCGTAGGCAAATGTCACATATAAACGGACCTCATAAAATTTCATCCTGTCCGTCCGTCCGTCCGTATGACACAAAGCCAATTTAATAGGAGAATTACTTTTGTGAATGAGTAATCGAACGGATTATGAAACAGTTAGCTGGTTAAGTACCCAACAGTGGTCAACTGATCATGGACTGCGAAGAAACCCTTCTGCCACGGAACTCCTCACTGACGAACAGTATTCCTACCTACCTATTCTGACTGGGTTATCGTACGGTATGTGACTTACTACTTTTTACCGACTTAAAAAACAAAACACTGCAGAGTGCAAAAGACCTTCAGCTTCTGTATTTTATTGCTGACGACTTCCCAAATGAAATTTATTGCACTTGTTAGTGCACGTACTAAGTTAGGAGAGGTAATGTATGTACGTGAGAAGGGATAATGTGTTTTTTTTGTTCAATATAGAAGTCGGTTATATTGTTTTATAATAACGGTGGACACATAAACACTGTATTTATTCGAAAGTAAAGGTGTACCAAATTTTTTATGTTTTTCGGGAGTAGGTACCTAAAAAGAGGCAACATTTTCGATATGGGTATTATGTCCATAGCTTTTGAGGGCCGGCTTATTTCTTTGGTATCTCCATCAAAGGATATACAGAAACAATAGAAATCACAACACTAATAAATTGATAGTTTTGGAAGTTGCTTTTTTACCTGATCAACAGCGCTCTTAAAGCGTGATCCTTCTTCACCATGATAAAGCTTCAGCACATTCCTCGAGAAGGGCAGTCGACATATGTACAACTTCCTAAACGACACATTATTGTTTTCCGACATGCACGCGAAATCGCGGGCACAGCTAGTTCCATAATATACATACAGCGCCAGTACGTATACAGATTAATCGACTTAGTTAAAGGCAATGCCAACTTAGGTTGCAAGAGCGAGCGAAGCGAGTGAATAAAGACCTTCAGAAGTAAGAGCGGGCAAAGCGGGCTCCACCGACTACGCCTTACTGCATAAATGTATTAATAATTTTAGTTTTTAAAAATATTTAAAAGCCATTGTTATTTAATTAATCCTACATGAATAAACTTTAAACATCATTCCATATATTATTCAATGGTTATATAGTGGTATAGTTTGAAACCAGGATGTCGATTCTGTAAAAATCTGAAGGTGAAGACTAACATGGTCAATGTCATCGCATCTTGGTCATTCCCCAGCATCAGTGGCACTGACCGCTCAGTTTTCACGGTGAGATGGTTACAGAGTAGCACTACAGGATGCGCGCATCCACGTTACAAACTATACACGAGCAGAACGCAAAATCCGTGTACATTGTAATCACAGATATTAAATAGCATTACAATGTATACGCGAGTAGTTTCCTATGACTGCATTTTAACCTTGTATAAATTGGAAAGACGCGTCTCATATTTCTGCCAGAAGGTATGTTTCCGCTCATTTTTTTACTTTCAGCATTTCAGATGGAGTCAGCTCATAGTAGCACCAGACCCGAATGGTACCAGATTTATTATAAGACTAAGCTTGATATGCCTTGTAGTAAATTTATTGGAGGACAAACTGTTACAAACGAGAGAGAGCTGTATTCATGCTTTGGCGAAAATTGATAACGGTTTGTATTTAAATTTAATGCTTTTAATTTTGTCACTTTAAGTCACAATCGTAGATGAAATGCGAAAACGATGGGTTTTCGCGTCTCATCTCCACCACTATGGGAAACACCGTGATGAAATGAAATTCCACAGAACTACAGTGAAGCTTCTCGTCGTTTGTCAAATCACGTCAGTTGCCTTTCGAAGGTACCCATCAGACGAAAAGCTAACTTTTTCCCCAGAACCAGTATTTCGTAGCCACCATAACCTTATGTAGGTTCCCCGCTCCAAACAAGAACGAATACAGTCACAGTAATAAATGCGCAATTACTCAAACATCGCAACAAAAGCGAATTCACCGTCACATTTTCATTGTCGCGCGACTCTTGACGCGTGCAACATTGACGGCAGACGGTCCGCAACGATGCCTCACGTCGACTTGTCGTGTTGCTGCATAATTCCGTTAATTGTAATTCAGTGGAAGATAATACATAGATATAACGTTTTCCAAAGAATGACAAGACTGGAACTCGACGTTTTCAAACTTTGTCCTTTTTTTAACCAACTTAAAAATGAGGAGAGTCTCAAGTCGGTTGTATTTTTTAAATGTTTGTTACCTCAGTTTTCCGTCATTTATAAACCGATTTAGTAGGTATCAAAACTAAAAAGAAGAAAAGAAAAATAATACATTAAGAAAGACCACCTAAAAGAAAACTTTTTTTTAACTACTTTAATTTCGGAAGTTGAATACTGGCAAAAACTAAAAGAAAAAAAAAGATGCTGACTTCTGAAATTAAAGTTATTTTTCACATTTTTCGTTATTTTTTTGGAAGTCAGTAGTTTTTTTTTTTAAACCATCGTCTTGTTGACTTTAGTTATTTTTCGACTCCTTTTAGATGGGGCGACTTATTTGCTGCGAATCACACAGAATATCAGGGTCCACAAGACTACTAACAAAGCTTTCGCCGAATTACTGTCTGTACAAGCTTGGAAATAAATCCATGTCATCAATCATATAGTTTATTTTTGTCTTTCTGTTTCCAGTGGCTTCTCGCTGCTACATAAAGAACATAATCCGCGTCATCAAGACTGTGGAGCCGATGTCAGTGTACCGCATGTTATTCATCAACAGTCTGGCGATGGAACTGATGGCCCTCACCTTGAAGTACGCCATTGTGCTGCTGCAGTTCGCGTTTTCGTAATCAAATAAATACATTAAGAGCATTTAGTTTTTTTTTAACCTTTGTTTTCATATGAGGCCACATCTAACTAATTTAAGAATAATGAAAGTCAATTAAAAAGGATATTAGAGAGATTAAATTAATGTATTTTCATCAACACGTTGCAATTACGAAAGATTCAAAAGCAATTTTCTCCTGAAGTATTGACAGTATGATGTTACGATTGTTGTTATATTCGTAGTTATAGTATATTTATATTTAATTAACCCATACTATAATGAAATATGTCTTTTCTCAAAGGCCACAATTGTATTTTTTTGCGTAAGGGTATGTTATTTATGCTCATGACTGCCTACTTTATATTACTGGAAAACTTCAGGATACATTTTCACAGTATTATTCAGCCACAGTCCAGCATATTGACCCAAACCACGAAATCCCCTACACTACTACGAATATTGACAGCGTTTTGTTCTTTGCCCTAAACAACGGGAGGTACCGTGAGTCGCACGGACGGACAAAAAGCTGGCCCCGGAACAAACACACGCCGTTTACTGACCATACGTGCATCAATTGTATGGAAGTGCTAAGAGAGCAGACTGATGTGGCATTGAGCACATGCACATAAATAGATTTGTATACTAAACGGACAAACATATGCACAACATACATTAAAACGCTAAAAACGGTGGTCTTTACTTGCATTTGGTATAGGTATCTTTGCATATATGATGATATTTAAGTGACTTGTAAGCAGAGACTATCATGGCTGGTAAACTAAAATGAAAGGTACGTAACTATCTTTTGTTAGGAGTTAAATTACAAGGATAATGTTTTTATTACTTTTCTAATTTGAACTTTATTTACATTATGTATATTTACCAGTAAATTAGTTTAAGGATCTGCAAATAAATACATGGCTTAATACCCTATCGATTATTTTAACCATAACGCTTATTTCACTTCCCTAAGCAAAAATCTTTCTGATCTCGTACTGACGCGACTGTCCTAAACCCAAGCATCCCTTGCGGGCAAATATAAACCACGTGAAACTCCATCACACTCTTTCTTCTTTCACCTAACGGATGAGGACGAAATAGAAAACCTTATTGACCAACTTAAACGACAGCGCCGGTGGACTGGATGAAATTAGTGTCTGACTAATTTTACTTCTTAAAAAACACTGTTGAAACCTCTCACTCTCATTTTTTTTAAATGTTTGGAAAATGGTATTTTCCCAGACTTCTGGAAGGTTGCATGTGGCCGACCTATTCATAAAAGCGGTCTTAAAGAACTACAGGCCTATCGCACTCTTGTGCATTCTATTATGTTTATTTTTTTAGTTATAGAGTTACTCCATCAGCTTCTGTAACAAAATATCAAATAACACTAGATAACGGTTATAGGCATATACAGTTGCCCATAACAGTTGAACCAAAATTCTCAAATACAGTGATATCTTGGTAAAAAAAATGTATAAAAATTAAGTGGCACAAACTATATAAACAGAAATACAAAAAGACATAAGTTATAAGATTACAGAGGATACCTAGATACTATTGCAATGAAATTATCAAAACTTCTCGAAAAAGTTGTAAGTAGGCTACTAGCAAACTTTCAAGCTTGGAAGAGGCAAGTCGACCGAGAACGCCTCTATATTATTGACCAATACCATAGCTTCTTGTATTGAAGAGGGTGCAAAAGTCAGGGCAGTTTTCCTTGCTTAGCCAATGCGTTTGACACAATATCAATAGATCGGCTGCTGTCCAAACGAGAGGAACACGTGAAAAAGTGCTAGACTGGTTTCGAAGCTATTTAAAAAATCGCCAGCAACTAGTAAAATTAGGTGACTACTCAAGTGGATTACTGCCAATCAACTTTGGAGTTCCTCAAGGCAGTACTTTCGGTTCGACTCTTTTCGCCTTCTATATGAATGACATCCTTAATGCACCGCTTCGAAACGCAGAAACAGTTTCTTATACAGACGATAGGGCAATCATATTCCATGCCAAAACTTGGTAACAGGTGTCTCAAACAGTATCTGTACTCCTATAAACCGCAAATCCTCCCTCCGATCCCTAAGTATTACAATAGACGAAAAGTCATCATTTAAACGAATCTACGTTATGAAAAAACGACGAGACTGTACACCTATTAAAATTCTCTGAACAATATACTTAGGCAGAGTCCTAGGCAGTAGTATTGTAGGTAATGAGTTCTCCAGTATGGAATCTCCGTCTCGGGCGGAGCCGGGAAAAGCACATTCATTGAAATAGAAAGAGCTCAAAGTGATGATGGAGTGAGAGCCAAAAGTGAATCAAAATGATGCTTAGAAAACCCTTTAAGATTCTGACTGGTCTACTATACAACGAATTTCCGCATTTTCGAGTACGTCAGCTATATATACATAATGCCGCACTGCATGCACACAAAACTATTAAAAAAGACCTGCCTACCAAAGCTTCTCTCAAAACGGATCTTACATGTCCCTCTTACTAATACAAACAGTCTTCTGGCCAGACGGTGCCCCTCTTACTCATACACTCATATCTACAATAAAATAAGCATTGTTGAGATATTAAAGATCTTAATACCCGCTTATTTAAAAACAATGATAAAATTATACTCTCCCTGTCATACAAAGACACTGAGGAAATAGTAAGTTAACATCAAAAACAAGCAAGTCATTCACACAGTCACACGAGAACCCACATATACAATTCGCCACCACTCTCAGACACACATTCACACACACACTATAACATTATGTACAATTGTTTTATTTTGTTTAACTTATTTTTATTTTACTTTGATAGTTCACTACCCTTATTTCATCAAGAAGTCTGTCTATTTTCAAACATCCTGAAATTCAATTTAGGTAAACGCAATTTTTTTTCGAATTAAAATTTAAGATAAAGCAGCTCTGGCCCCCAAGATACAGGCGCTACCTGTTTTCGGGGCCGATGTTCAAATAACTATGTTAAATATTCTAATTACATACAATAGTTTTACTATTGAAATTTATTTTGTAACATTGGATGATATAAAAATATTCCTATTCTAATAATGCAATTGACGAAATCATATTTCACCAGAACGGGTGTGTAGGATGGACATGGAAACTTTAAGAAACGGTATTTGTAATATTTGCTGGAACCGTAAATTTTCTTTGGACGTCTTATATGCCACATCCAAATCTCCGATACACCTCATCTCCCTTCGATACAAGTCACGAGTTAAATTAGTTACATTTTCAGTATTCAGTACGCGCGGTGTTGGTTTTTTCGCCCCCAATGCGAGCCACTCGTGTGTACTGCCCCTGTATCGGGCGTGTTGGTAATATGTGGAGGTAAATTCGAGTTCTTTAATAACTGAGCAAGTTCATGAATCAAAAATGTATAGGCAATTGTAAGTTTCATAAAACTTTTAACAATTTTGCCTTATTAATTGTAAACAACAAACCATGGCCTGGACCAGGACCGGACGCGAAAGATCGCCGCCGCCGATCGCCTACGCCAGGTCACGGTGGTGCTCCGCCCAAGCTAAGCAGACCTCCACCATATGCTCCGACCTGTCCTCCGGGCGATCCACACAATGGTGACACCCGGGCGTTTCCTCCCACCTTATACGGAACAGGAACCTCCCGAAACAACCATGTCCGGTGAAGACCTGTGTCAAGGATAATGAGGACCTGCGAAAGGTCAGGACGCCGTGGAGCCTCTTCAACCACTTCTTACTAATTGATGTTTAAGTTTGTTTATTACTTTATGATCATTCTAACGCTTACAATAAATTGAATCATTGTCACTGCCATTTTATTTGTGAACTCGACTGAACCTACGCTACATTACATACATTATAGTTTTAGCCCAGCATGTAGGAATGATGAAAAGTACCTAATCGAGACCAATTAATTTCAAAAAATCTTAGAATTCGGAAATAAAATACAACGTAGTGCCCCCTACATAATTGTGGTTGTCTGTCAATGTGCTAAATGCCAAATTACTACCCCACCTTCACAGCTTTGAGCAAGAATACACCTTCAACGTCAACAGCTACAATGCTTCATTAATGTAACACTACACACTTATTTACATTTCAATTACAATTCGTGGAGTAGTAAACATAACTAAACCAATACTAATATCGCAGAATAAAAAGAAAGCGTTTCAAAATGTAGTAATACGTGAAATTACCATAATAATTTGTACAGCACATATTTCAACAGTCTAAGATCAATTATGCTGCTGACGGAGTGTTTTACGTAGGTACGAGTATACTCGTATTCCGTGACATCACCTATGTTTGAGAAGAGTGGGATCTCACTTGCTCCTTGTTATAAGCATGTGATAACAATAGTGTATGGGTAAGATAATTGCCGTTGCCATTTGTAATCGTCCTTTCTTTTTTAGGGTTCCGTACCTTAAAAGGAAAAAGCGGAACCTTTAAAGGATCATTTCGTTACCCCCCTGTTTGTCTGTCTGTCAGTCGGTCTAGACCAATTTACTCTGGAACCCGTGGAGGTATCAAGTTGAAATTAATATCAAATACGTAAGTCTACGGTTGCTACTACGATGATGAACTGTGTACAAATAAATACACAATATGTAGGTACTTGTTTTTGGGTTGGCAAGTCCTCAGTATATTTTGATGGAGCGAGGAAACGTTCCACTTAAGAAACCGGCCAAGTGCGTTTCGGACCACGCACAATGAAGGGTTCCGTAGTTAGATGAATTTATCCCAAGAACAAACTTAATATGGTAGTTGAAAAACATGTTCTCTAGATTAAACATTCCAACTGCAAATGTTAGTTGGTCGACTATTACTCGTTCACTTGTCAAGCCTACTTAGCTGTGATAGTTTTTTATTTACCTTTTTTATATGTATACTACAGCCGTGATTTTTTTTACACATCCTACAACAACCATTTAACTAGCAGGGCAGCCAATTACAACTTTCTAGTACTAAGAGTCTCTGAGCTAAACTGCGGGTAGACAGACGGATGGACGGTAGACAAACTATAAGGGTTCCTTGGTGACTACGGAACCCTAAAAATCATCACCACTTGTCGTTACACTCCATATAAACAATTTGTAGTTTTCCACGAAAATTAAGGACCTTATTCAGCTCTTTCAAAACCTATTGATGCTATTTGTGACTAGTAACGAGCTACCTTATTAATTTGACATGAGGAATGTAATGATGATGTTCCATAAATCTTTTTCTATAGTAGAAGTCCTTATGGGGCCAGGACATTGCGAAGGGATCTCCAACACTATGTTAACAGACGATAGTCTCACGGTGGTCAACGTTAGTACAGGAGGGAGATGATTCAGAGTGTCCTATGAAACGCACTGAAGTTGGTCCTGTTCTACGCCTTTTCCAAGTCACGGTGAAGAATCCATAGCGGCTTAATTGTATCTTTGTAAGTATTCATCATTTACACACATGTACACATATTATATGAAATATACATTTTATTTATACCGAAACCATATTTTAAACTAGACAATATTTTTTCAACATCTTTTAAGTGTAACAAATTCCACTTTATAAAATCAACAAAATACATGTATTATTGTGCAAACGACCGAACGAATCAATTTAACTTACAGTTGAAATATATTGGAAATGTATTATTGCAAACAAAGCCTCTACATAATGGCATAATGAAACAATGGTTATAAAAGAAAGGATTCGTCAAATTGACATCATTTTGGAGTCGCCGAGTCAAAGTGCGATGGGATCTCAAACGATACTCTTAATTTGTATTAGCCTTTCGGCTGTACATACAGTGTACGGGCAGCTTTGGGAGTTCGGTTCGGATAACATACCGACGGCTGTGCTTGTTTCCCAATATAACGGAAAATTTTCAATGTTTCAAAAGGAACAACATATACAATTAATCGTAAGTATAATTGAATGGTTTCAAATAACAAAACACGTTTGTAGTTGTTCCAGTATCGTTACTGAACTTAAGTGAAAAATACACGTCAATTAAAGTTAACACCGGATTGGTCTGGTTTGAGTTAAGGGAACAGATAAGACCTTGGTCATTCTATAACGACAAGACTCAAGAGAGTATCCTGATCTCAGTTATGTGATGATACAGCAGCATTGATATACTTTATTTTTCAGGTACCTGCATGCCATGTAATAACATATGTAAATGTACAAGTGGAGAATAAAATTTCAAGTCCAACTGTTTATTACAACTACCAGACGAACATATTAACGATACGTTACAACTTATGGCAGATTAGTTCATCAACCTACTCTATATCTGCAAAGGCTGTATGGCGACAGGGTTGTAACGTTCATCCACAGCGCCAAAATGCCCCACAGGGCCAATAAACCCCACAAGGCTAGTTTTATCCACAGAGCCAAAATCCTAAATATAGACAAAATGCCCCACAAAGCCCATATGCCCAAGCAACAGGGCAATCAGTACCGACTAAGCCCAGAAGATCCACAGATCCAACTCGCCCTACGGGAACAACAAGACCCACTGGACTGACAGACCCCACAACAAAACAACGAAGACGTAGGATGGTGAAAGTAAAAGTAATAGATGATAAGAAAATATAATGGTTTGGTAAATTCCTTCTTTTATTGCGCAACCTAATCTGTAATTGTGCCATTGACATCTTTTTAAGACAAACATTGAGCTGCAAATAATTATACAAAACTTACCCACATTCTAATAATGAAGTAACATTACATGATGTCTGTATTCCCCAAAGGGTTAAGCAGAGGTGCACCCACATTTCGCCAGTTATGTTTAAAGTCCCATATAATTGGGGGCGGGTCCCATTTAAGTGCCATCGACCAGACACAAATCCAGATTCCGGGCTGCTACTGAGAAATTCCAGATGGAAAACCCAATGACACTTCAACCAAAGTTCCTCAAAGGACCTCATGCTCAACAGAAGCTCTTGCGGCAATAATGAAGTATTTTAGCAATGAAAACGGTAGTAGTGTAGACCAACAGCCGCGTCGAAAGTGCTGTTCGCCCCGAAATTAACTTC
The DNA here is from genome assembly GCA_963555695.1 of Dasypolia templi. Taxonomy (NCBI): domain Eukaryota; kingdom Metazoa; phylum Arthropoda; class Insecta; order Lepidoptera; family Noctuidae; genus Dasypolia; species Dasypolia templi. The sequence continues at coordinate 25,557,587 of OY743143.1, read as the reverse complement.
TGTAGATACCCCGAAATTAACATAAGTAGACCGCACTTTCGGCGTTCTAGCTAAAGTAAAAGCCAGCATGTCGATTCTGTAAAAATCTCACCGTGAAGTCAGCTCATCCCACGCTCACTTCACCTACGTTTTCAGGGTGAGATTTTATAGAATAGATCGGCAGGCATCTATGGCACTGACAGCTCACTCCACGCTCACTTCACCTAAGTTTTCAAGGTGAGACGGTTACAGAATAGCACTACAGGTCTTGTGACAGGTCTATCCTGTAAATCTCATTGTGTAAACTTAGGTGAAATAAAGATGTCAATAGTTTCAATCCCTGGCATGAGGTATGACAGCTCACTGCAAGCTCACATCACTTAAGTTTGTACGGTGAGATTTTTACAGAAAAGACGGCCAGTAGTGCTATTCTGTAACCGGCTCACCGTGAACACAGGTGTAGTGAGCGTGGAGTGAGCTGTGTCATCATGAGTGATGCTAGGGATTGACCAAACTTACTTTTACAATCATAATCGAGATTTTAATAATACTTTTATGCTAATTATAATAGATTATTTTTTAATCATTCAAAGTTAGTATTTAAGTGCCTAAACATTACTATTTTGGAGGGATTAAAATAAAATAGTAAAACAGTAATTCAGTCAGAATCTCAATATTGCTTTTTTTCTATTTTTTCGAGACTAGGCTGAGGCGGAAAATAGGGTGAAATGATAAGATGACGCCGTGCTTGCGCGTTATGCACTGTCATTTTCACATATATTTTTTTACTTCCTATTTGTTGATTGGAATCAACTTCTTTACAACAATTTAAAATGTACATACCTCATAACGACGTAGTTTTTATTTACACTATTTACACCAATTGTTGTACATATTCACCCTGCAGTTGCACGTTTAACAATGTGTCCTTGCACTTTTAATATTGTCTCTATCACTAGCCATCACTGCGTACACAAGCGTTCACAATTCACATCTTTTATCCTTCCGCACTAGAAATAGTCTGGCCGTCATTACCATAAATCAGGTCTATCCCTACACATCTATCACATGGAAGTCCAACGGCGTAAGATCAGGACTGCCTCCGTCTGCAGTTGCCGCTGTACAGCTTTTGGGATCCCTAGGAAGAGGGCTTGTGCTGTGAGCAAAATAAGTCCACCCTCATTGTAGCAGTCCACCATGATCTGGTACTCCTGGTTGGAATACCAATATTTCGGCATTGTTGCGTTTGTTGCGCAAAGAGCGATTCGTTCCACGTTAGTTAAGCCACGTGCAGTGCAACATGCGGTTCGCGTGGGACAAAAAATCACGGCGGTGGGTGGGGGGCGAGGCAACTGAAGCAACACACGTGCGCGGCGCCGGCGCCACGGCTCGGGTCTCTTTTGATCATCCATAAAAGCCACCCGACATCTAAGCGCGCCGCCATGACCTCGCCCGCTTCAATGAAAGTAGTATTTTCGTAGAAACTAGCGTAATGGATGTTACAAATAAGAAAGAGCCAGTATTTATTATGTGAGTCAAGTAATTTTTTTTTTAATTAGATGCTTAGGAAAAAAAAACTTTTTCGTTTCTATAGCTTCTGTTCAAACTATAGATGTCCCTCTTCAAATATTTCGTGTATGAATAGATACACCTTATATAGTTGTGAGCCGGATTCGATGTTGTCACCTTTGGCCGAGTGTTAGGTTGTAGTTGCTTATTCGCTTGCGTACATGAGGACATGCATGACGTCAGGATGGTCGATGGTTTTGAAATAATATTATAAATAGTTAAATTGTCTTAGTCGACCATTGGGATATATTATTTTTTGTACGGGTAACACATTTATGGAACGAATGACAGTTCTGAGGTGACGATTGAGAACACGAGGCTGCACTCGACCTATTTGCTCGGGCCAGCATCGAATGCGGACGGATTAAGTGTGGTCATCAATATAATTAACCTACATTAATTCATGTGACTTTTATTATATGTTTTATTATAATACGAGTAGCTAGTTAATTGTATGTTGAGTGTCGAGGAATTAAATAATATTGTTATCTACCCAAGGAGTTTTATTACAATAATAATACGGAATTTGATTTTAGGCCAATTAAAAGCTTTTCGCTGCTGTTTTTTTTTTTTGAAGCTGCCTCGTTGGTCTAGTGGTCGCAATCGCTACTGCTGAGCATGAGGTCCTGGGTTCGATTCCCAGGTCGGGCAAAGTGTTATTGGGTTTTTCTATCTGGAATTTCTCAGTAGCAGTCCGGAGTCTGGATTTGTGCCCGGTTGATGGCAATAGGCTCGCCCCCTATTACATGGGACTTAAACATAACTGGCGAAATGTGGGTGTACTATAGGTACACCTCTGCCCAACCCTTCGGGGAAACAAGGCGTGATGTTATGTGTGTGTAAAAGCTTTTAAAAATATGTTTAAACCGAACTGTAACCAGCGAAGGGATAGCCTCTTTTACAAGGAATACCACCACTTTCGTACCAATATTGACTCTAAGTGAGCAATAAAGAGATTCGGACAATTCAGTATCTACCTTCGCAATGAAAGTCAAGGTCTTTGAAATAAACAATTCTTATCACAATTTTATTAACCATAAACATCAATAGACTACTACTCACTTGTTAAAAAGGACTCGTCTGTTATAACCCGAAGTACTTCAGTAAAAAACTAATTAAAATATAGTGTTTTTCTTAATTTTTTGTCTAAACAGAATTTGAAAGAGAAGTTTTTAGTCTAAAATATTAGACTAAAAACTTCTCCTTAATTGATTAAAAACAATTTAAATGCTTGCAACGTTATCCAATACACCAAGATCCAGTTTAATAAATAAAATGATTAAACGAAAAAAGATGATTGTGCAAACCAGCCGCGCACATATTTTTACACGTGTACTGAGTTCGAGCGATTTTACTTTATGAATAACAATTAACGCAAAATGTTCTAGCATTTTCTTCAAGCATAAAAAATTCAACAAAAAGAAATACAAAATTTATTTTACATTATACAAAAAAACTGAGCTAATCAATTAAACTGAATCCGGACTTCGTAACTAACAACGTGTTGTGCTATGCATGATAAAATAATACAATAATTACAAAGTCAAATATTAACAGGAAAGTTATAAGAAGTGTGAGCTCGTTGAATCGGGTTAACTTATTTATATAGTCGGTAGATTGTAGTGCAATGGGACCTCACACGATATCTGTACTTTGTTTAGTCCTGTCGACTGCACAGGTTGCATTTGGCGAGGTTTGGGAATTCGGAAAACTTAATACTCCAGAAAGTTTAAGAGTTGTTCGTAAGGAAGGTCTCATTGGACTATTTGAACACAATAAGAAAGTTGAACTTGCTGTAAGTAATATGGTTCACAATACTAACCCCTCAAGTATTTTGCAGAAGAAATAGTATTCTTTAGTTCGATTCGGCGTACCAATAAGCTATTTGTTTGTTGGTGAAATCTGTTTTCAATCCTTAAGACCTTAAGACGTCGTCGTGCTGTTCGTTATTCACTTATCCCAACGATAAGTTCCTGCACTTTTTGTCGTTGTTCTTATAGTATAGATATAATTTAGATTTTATTTAAGTACCTAACAGCGACATCAGTGACTGTGCTCGTACATCATACACATGGAGAATATATGAATATATTATTATTTTATTTTGTAAGTATTTCTTTTTGTAATAACTAGAGAAAAACCCTGTAACTTCCTGCCAACTTAAATCAATAATCATTAAACTCATTCATTACAGGTACCACATTGTTACGTATTAACGTACGTGAGAGTAGAAATCAAAAATATAATTTCAACCCCAAAGGTTAATTTTAACTCCAAAACGAATGTAGTGACCATTCAATACGCTACATTCTCAAGCAGTATATCGTGGTTTGATATCTTGGGGAAAGCAGTGTGGATACCGGGATGTACCGCCCCTCCTGGACGGACGCATTATGGATAGATGAAAACGAATTAAGCATACAAAAACGAATCAGTCGCCTGCCAGTGACCCATGTAAAAGCAAATTTTAAAATAAAAAAGTGAATAGGTATCTGAAACAATTTAGTTTATTTTTTTGGTAAATAAATGAAACAATGGGACAATGAAACAGCGTTTCGGGCACAGAAAAGGTGCAATAGATCGATGTTTAGACTGCAAACAACGGACAGCTGTAAATCTTATTTTATAGAACGTAAGATATTGACATTGCCCTCATACAACTGGGAACAGTAATGTTCATTCAATCCAATTCTCATTTATTTTAGCGTTTGTCTAATGCTGTCCTTAGGAAAAGACGTGATAATTTCAAACTCTGTGTTCACGGCGGTAAAACAACTCTTATGCGGACGAGCATATTTTGCCTGGCTCCGACCATTTTTAATAAATTATCCAAATCATGGAAAACATTAAATATATCTGCTCTTAGAAGAAAATTGAAGAGTTTACCAACTGAAAGAGCATACTACTGTATAGCAGAGTTTATGAAAGAGGACAATTTTCTTCGTTTTTTAGATGACGCTGTTGTATTTTTGACTTGTTATTGTAATCTATTGTATTTTTTTTAATAATTGCAATTTGGAATTGAAATTTTAATGACAATAAAATTTTTATTTGACCAATTTATTTATTGACTACTTTTAAATTGAATTGAATCTAAAATTATGCTTGTTGAATAATTGTAATACCTATTATTTAAAGAATAAGTGATTTAATAATTACCTACAAAGTGTCTGTAATGTAATTTTGATGAATATTATCACGGTTTATGCACCATCTGTTCCTACCAATTTGTACGCCACGATATGTGGCTGAACATGTTAAAACTTTTCTGTACCTCATTTTTATCTTGCATGCAATGTATCATGTACACCATGTTTAAAATAATTAAAGCTTTACTTACTTAATTAGAAAACCATCAAAAAAATATCCACCACCAGCAGACCGGAAAGATGACTCCCTGTTGACGTAACGTTCCATGTAGACTGCCATGACGTTTTTTTTTTATGAACTTATGTCCGAAATAATTAAAACATCTAGCAGATTTAGGTTTCGTCATCAGTCTTCAGCAGTCCATTGCAGATCATAAGAGCTCTCCAATTCCATGTCATACATACATACATAATCAGTCTATTATGTTCCCACTGCTGGGACACAGGCCTCCTCTCTGTGAGAGAGAGTGGGCCATAATCCACCACGCGAGCCCAGTGCGGGTTGGTAGATGTCACATGTCTTCGAATTTATGGTTCTAAGACATGCCGGTTTCCTTACGATGTTTTCCTTCACCGTTTTGAGAGCAGTAGTGATGAAATAATATACACAAAGTAAAGAGCCTGTCTGGGTTCGAACCTAAGACCTACAACTCCTAAGTCGGGGGGGTTACCACTGGGCCACCACTGCTCTTTCTTTTCTGCTCAATCCCATGTCATTGTAATCTACTCTCAGCCAATCTCAAATCCTGGTGTTACTAGTCACTCTGCGAAGATCATCCACAAAGTCACAGTCGCTCTATGAAGAGCTATGTTTGGAGTTATTATTTATCTTTTCCTCACTGTTTTTCCAAGATATGCAATCTTGGAAGAACAGTGAGAAGATTGCATTTGCTCATTAAATTTTACTTTAGGCGGCACAAATTCCACAATAATAATAAAAAATATTACACTGTACAAATGGATAGAACGAATCAATTTCGATTGCAATCAAAGGGTGTAACATACATATATTATTACGTACATTCAAAATAATTTACATATGCGAGTTAAGTCATATTGAAAATTACTGGGTTATAAAAAGTGTTAGCAAGTGAAGTCGTTATTACTAATGTAGGTAAAGTAATTGGTTCAACATGATGGTTCTGAGCATAATTCTTGCATATGTTGTGCAAAGGCAGTTTTACTACAGTAAGTGGACATTTGTAAATTCGTTGTTTAAGTAGTTCTTGATATTCGTTGGATTGGATTGTTATTTTGTGTAGATTTAGTACTAATTTAAGGATGTATACCTGTCATATATTAAGGACTGATGTTTCTTTATACAGGTGATCTGTAGGATAACGAAAGTGTTTTCTGTACATAACTTAAGCACTGATCTTTCTTTTTAATGTAGGCAAGTAATTGGTTCATCGTAGTGCGATGGGATCCTACACATCACTTACTCTCAGTTTCGTCTTGTTGATGACTTTTTCACAAATTGTATATAGCGAGCAAAGGGCCCATTGTATATTTTGTAGCGTTTGTTTTTATTTTATGTTATGTATTTTTGTGGTGTACAATAAAGTATATAATGGGCATTCGGTGTTACTAATAATCCGGCTAGCGTAGTAGTCGATCATAAATGAAGTAGAAGTTGGATTATTTGAACGCACCAATAAAATTTACTTAGCGGTAAGTACAAGCCAGTGATTACTGAACCCGCATGACTCGTCACGTCCAATCGATACTCTTTCATGCAGAATTGAACATAAATCAATGTTATTGAAGGAGTCCACTAAAAGCTTTTCACAAATCCTAAAAATGTGTCAGTTTAAATCAAATAGACGACCGCTGTTCTACGAACAGCTATTTGCTGTCGAGGACAAAGTAAATCAGGTAGTCGAATGGTTGTGAATATCTATGCTGTGCTAATTATTGAGAAAATTAGAAATGTTGTTGAAGCCATAACAAAAGCATGTTTATTTTTGTTTGGGTGGGAAATCATCAAATGACTTCTCCCGCTCTGGGTGGAGCGGAAGGGCGTGTCAGACTTTTACTGACTAAAACCCACCCGTGTTCCTTCAGTTGTCTGTGTCAGAGCCACGGTATCTCTTTCGAACATCCCGCGATCCTGAGGCATTGGCCCTTTCGGAATATGATTTTTTTTTTGGGTGGGAAATCATCTAATGACTTCTCTCCCGCTCTGGGTGGAGCGGGAGGACGTGTCAAACTTTTACTGTCTAAAACCCTCCCGTGTTCCTTCAGTTGCCTGTGTCAGGGCCACGGTTATCTCTTTCGAATTTCCCGCGACCCTGAGGCGGTCAATATGTGCTGACCTCGTGATCTCTTTGGGGCGCGGTTGGAACACGACGCGCCGTCGACCCGGGCCTAGTCCTTACTGGACGGTGAGCTACCCATTATTCGCCATCCGCAAGCCCTCGCCTACGGTGGCCGGAAACCTGCAGACTACTCCCGACGCCCAGGGCGTCTCCTGCAGTGACTAGGGGCGTGAAGGTGCAAGACTCTCTCCCTCACGCGTTCCGCCCCTTCCTTCGCGAACAAAAGTATGATTGGCACCACAACTCCCAAGCAAAATTACTAACAATTTGTAAGATTGTCTTTTCCAGATCACAAGGGCAGATGCGGCAAAGATTGGAAGGCGGCTAGCCACCAGCAGTTTTTCCTTAAAAAAAACAACAAATTAAACCTTCAACTTTTTTAAATCTTATAGTTCTTTTAGCAAAACATTATCTAGTATTAAAAGATAAATTAGAGCCACTGAAGAAGGGGCAACTCTCATATCTATCTAAAACCACGCAAATTAAATTATTGATATTATTGTCACAGAAAGTTCGCCAAGAAATCGATGCGAAAATAAAGGTTGCAAGGTACTAGATAATCATGTTCGATTATACTCCAGCATGTCGATTCCGTAAAAATCTCACCGAGATAACACGCGTGGAGTGAGTTGTCAGTATCATACCGTCTTGGTCAATCCCTAGCATCAGTGGCACTGATAGCTCACTCCACGCTCACTTCACCAAAGATTTCACTGTGAGATAGTTACAGAATAAGCACTACTGATGCGTCTCACTCTGAACAGATGAATAAAGTAATAAGATACGTCAAAATTTAGAACATGTTTTTTGGAGAAATTGAAATTGATTTCATTGAGTTTCATGATAAAATTGGCAAATACATGTCGAACATAATTTCAAAAAAAAATAGAGGATGATGGATGAGTTGTGGCCAGTCATACGACAATGCTTCAAATAATTATGTCAGGAGTGTACATAGAGGCGTTCAGGCCAGAATTATAGAAAATAATAAACACGCGGTTTTTGTACCGTACTTTGCCGATTCTCTTAACCTTGTTGTCGTACATGCCTCTTCTGCCTGCCCCGAGGCTGAACGTTTGCTAGGAGTCGTTCAATGAATTTATGACTTTTTCGTCTCATCTACGTTACGCTGGGATATTATGAAAAACACACAAAGTGTAACGTCAAAGACAGCAGTAAGACAAGATGGTCAGAAAAGGGAGAAGCTATTAGCGCTTTGAAAATAAATCTAGATAATGTTGTCGATGCTTTGATAGAGTTAAAAGGTCATGAACTTTGCATTTATTTTATAGTGTTAAGGAATAACAATCTTAAAGAGATCAATCGTGTCAATAAAAAAAAACAAAAAAATTACATTGCTTTAAAATTATCAATTTTCATAATTGAAGGATAGGAAAATACATTAAAAGGTTTCGTAACAATGTATACAACCATTTCAAAGAACGTATAATACCCAAAACAAAAAAGAAGCCTGATGAGTTAGTTGACGATGAGTCGCGGATACTTTCTCCAAGGCAAAGATTTATACAACCGATAAACGTTTCATTGGGTCTAACTTTAATGGAAGTTAATCACAGACTTGAGAGCGCAAGAAAACTAAATTCCGATTTTGCATTTTTGACTGGTAAAGCATTAACGATAATGTGCGTAATCTCTCTTATTGCGCCAATTTCAATATCGTAATGTATCTCATTACGTACTAGTGCGTTGTAATGTACACGGTTTATCAAGATGCTCCGTCTAAAACGAACGGTACTTTTTTAAATCTTAGCAACGAGTTTTTATAACAGAAAAGTGGTCAATATTTTATGAATAAAATCAACTGTGGGAGATAAATCATAATAAATAAACATTAAATTATTTAATTTAATTAATTTAGGCAATAAATTACAACCGTTTATCTGTAACAAAACCACAAAAGTGTTAATTTACTTTATAAGTAACACTGGCTGTGTTTGAGCCTTTGCCTTAAAAAAAAGGCGCTGATGCGCGCATCGCTAATTTGTGAACAAGTAAAAATGATTCCGCGCGCTTTTTCTTTTCGCTGTATCGTTTTTATTTGAAAATGTCGTCAAGTAATGATGAATTTATTCATTTGACACCGCCAGAAGTCTCTGAGGCAGCGAAAAAGGCTACTCTAAGCCTCTTGCCCTAAAAGTCGACCGATAGTTACTTACAAGCGTATCAAAATTTCATCCATTCCATTCATTTTATGGAAAACAAGCAAAGATGCAAATTCATTTTCAGAAAGTGTGTTTTTAGCCTATTTCATGGAACTTTCTCAAAAATATAAGTCAAGCTCTTTGTGGTGCTACTATTCAATGCTAAAAAGCACTGTGAAAACAAAACATGGTATTGATATCAAGTCATACTCCAACTTGCTGGCATTTCTAAAAAGACGCTCAATTGGCTATGTGAGTAAAAAGTGGAAAGTATTTTAGGCTGAAAATTTCAAGAAGTTCCAAAAAGAAGCTCCGGATTGCCAATATTTAGCAACAAAGGTAAGTTCAAACTTAATTATTGTTATTATCTTCTTTCACTTTCGCATTTCTTTACAATATATGTGTTTTTACTATGTTTTTAACTCTTTTCAGAAAAAACAAATTGCCACTTTCTTAAATTTGGGTGATCCACATGAATACACAGGGCACAGTTGCAGAAGGTCCTCGGCTACATCAAAGTCAAAGTCAAAGCATTTATTTCAAATAGGCCCGTAAAAAGGCACTTTTGAAAGTCAAAATTTACATTAAAAATAGAACTGATTCTAGGCGCCACTTCCAAAAAGTAGTTTCGTATGGAGAAGAAGTGGCAAGAAACTCCACCGTTACTCTTTTAAAATATTATAGAATATTTTGCATACATTAATTATATTTCTATATGTGAAGACGATGCACCAAGAATAAAAATAATATACCACAATTGGTAAAAAGAATTAAAAATAAAGCAAATGCAGATAAATTAATCACGTGATAGGTACATTGTGCTCACATATTTACAGACATTGTAAAAATATATGAACCAATAATCGATTTCTTACAGATTCCACAGTGTTACGTTATAACATATGTAAGTGTACAAATCGAAAACTTGGTATCAAGCCCGAAAGTGGATTTTAATATACATACGAGTGTGGTTACCTACCTACAAACTATGACAGCAGAGCTCCTTGACCTTTGACATAGTGGTGAAAGCTTTGTGGAAGCAGGGCTGCATCATAACAGCATAGCAACAACAACGCGGCAGGCCTTTTTTGAAAGAATTTACCGTCTAATGAAAAAATATTGTAACGGCAAATTCAAATACAAAATGTTTTTTTACTATTAAAAAATATGAGGTATTACTTACGTTACATTAGTTTTCTTTCCCATAGTATGTAAGTCCTTTGACTAAAGGATTAATAGTGGAAAATAATCCACCATTACTAATTTGTTGCGTGTTAGTACCTAATTAAAACATTCCAAATCTATAATTTCACGTAATTCTTTAGGTAACAAATCATAATTTCACAGTTTTAACTGTGACATCGGTTTTATAACTGCAAGTTAATCAATTACATCATTAAAAAACCGGCCAAGTACGTGTCAGACTACGACACACATGTAAGCACTTTGAAGTACTAAGTTGGGATGAATTTATCCCAAAAACAAACTTAACTTAGTAGTGGAGAAAATGTCCTCCCTATCCTATAGGGGTTTCGTTTTTTTTCCTTTTGAGGTACGGAACCCTTAAAAATATGTAATTAAAACACGGTATTGACGGTTGTATATTTCTATGGACTCTTTACAACGACTTATTTATTTATGAGGATCTGCTTCATAAAAGTGATGCATTTTTTTTTTGATTATTCTCTTGAACCGTAGGTGAGGTTCAACGCATGCGAAGAGTGCATGTTCCAGTTCCAACTGCATGTTAACGGTGACAGTAGGACAGCGCTTTAAGCGTTACACCGCTAACTTTAACAGAAACCACCTCATAACCTTCAACGAGCCTTGGATCAGTTTCAACTTAATTATCAACACCTGTTTCAAGCAACGAAAGAAAATTGATTCCACTCTGCATTTCCAAAATTAGATCGTAGCTGTTATTTAGAAGCTCTATTTAGCCGTATATCATTTTAAGGGTGGTGTACACTAGGGACAAGACATTGGCCCTAGAATTATTTTGTTATATTTAAATAACGAATCTGTCTAGTTTAATATGGCGATTTGTCTAATTCTGCGTACACACGAGCCCAACGAACGCCAACGAATGGGCTTCGTTGGTTCTGTCTGGACGGTTTAGCAAACGCCAACAATTGTTCGTTGACGTGTGCCGACTATCCGCGGCGTGGCGGTAACATCCAAGAGATAGAAGCGATCGACCATTCGTTTGCTCGACCACTACATGTTTTTATACGTACCTTCGAAGTCCAACGAACGTGCGGTAGCCAACGCCTTACATCCTTCGATAGCGTTCGTTGGGCTGGTGTGTACGCAGCATAACTCCTAATATGACGGTTTATTTTTTACACAACCTGTTTGCTTACTTATCAGTGATTGTCGCAAATCGCATTCTGAATAGCGTGTGTTCGTTTGAAAATATGCATGTAAGGTGTATGTAACGGATAATAGGCAAACATTTATTCTAGTGACAAAACTTCTAACATACATTTCGATATATAGACAAACTCTAAATTTGTTTTATTATAATAACAGTGAACGAATTGCAAACATTTGCAATAGGCATAACTGAATACGCTGTGAAAACTCAAACTCAAAGCATTTATTTCAAATAAACCAATAGGCACTTTTGAACTGTCATGGGGTCGGTCAGTCAGAAATATGAAGCTAGTTGCCCATTCCAAAGCTTAGTAGGTACCTATGGAGAAGAACGGGCAAGTTACTCCATGGACACTCTTTTAAATAATATTGTTACAGAAAATTTGTTTTACGAGTATCAGTCTTGTTGAAATTTAACATGTGAGAACGATGTAGAAAGACGTGCACGTTAAAGCCGTCCGTAATGAAAAACATACAAAACAAAAAAAAAACAATTCGGAAATTTAAAAAAAAGCCGTGGCAGCCAAGAGATGACCATTCCCCACTGACGGCGCCCGTTCACGAACATGACGTATGGATGAGCACCATTCAGCTCAACCATTTTGAAGGGAACTTAATGATCCAACACACGCCATAACCAGCGAGACATTTGAGTGTGCGTGACATACTCTCAGCCGCCAGGGCACATTCAAGTCAATGACAGACGTGCCCAGTATAGGGTAGCTTTATAGTAGGTACACAGGGCTCACACGTGTGCGTTGCAATTATACAATATTAAAAATTGTATTTATATAATGCAAAGATAGTTATTACAATCTTCATCAGCTCCAACAATTTTTAGAATGCTAATCAATTAGTTTTTGCGCCCTTGTGTCGCAGAACCAGCGTTGAGCCAAGCATTTTTGTCAGAGATGTAATCCCCCAACTTATAATATGCTTGGCTACATAGTGTGCGTTTGATACAAGTTTTAAAATTCGTTTCATTCAGTTAGAGTACGTGGGGAGGTATTTTATTAAAACATTTTAAACAGTACCCTACTAATTGGTCTCTTTTTCTACTCCTATAGTTGTGTCTTTCACTTCTTTTACTGAAAAGATTTAAAATTTCCCTTACGTACATGATATTTCATATGTATATATTGACAAGGTATGGCCATGATGTTAATATCTTTAAACAGTTTCCTTAAATAATCGCGCCTGCGGAGGCCATATATTGCTCTGATGGCTCTTTTTTGCAGAAGAAAAATAGACTCGATGTCTGCAGCGCGTCCCCATAATAAGATACCATATGACATGAGACTATGAAAGTAACTGAAATAGACTAGCCTCGCGGTATCTACATTAGTAAACTCACGGATTTTCCTTACAGCATATGCTGCTGAACTTAGCCGTCCTGCAAGAGATGTTAAATGGGGACCCCGTTGCAGCCTTGAGTAGAGCGTGATCCCCAAGAGAACCATTTTATCAACGAATTCTAGTTTCTCTATATTCAATACTATGTCACAATAACTACTTCTAACATTCGGCAAATCAAACCTTATGCATTTAGTTTTTTTCCCATTTAATACTTAATTAGTATAATTAGCAGTAAACCGATTTTGTACCTGCAGTAGTTATTTACGTCGTCAAGATTTGATGTACGTCTACTTATCTTAAAAATTAAGGAAGTATCGTCAGCAAATAACAACATTTGTGGTTGGTTTTTTAATAAATGGGGTAGATCATTAAAATATACTTAAAAGAGGAAAGGACCTAATATCGAGCATTGTGGAACACCATTTTTTTATTTTAAACAAAGTGAAGTTTACCTAGTCCGTAATACTTAAGTTTTAAGGGCAAGGTTTCGTGATTAACGCAGTGTAATGCCTTGGAGAGGTAACAAAAAAATCCTATGGCATCTTGGGCCTCCACAACACATATACATAACACAAACACACATTTACAGCGTGGGAACGCTGTAAATATGTGTTTTAATAAAGTGACACCAGCTTCAGTCGTGCAACGACCTTTGGTGAAACCATATTGCTGTTCGTGTAAGATTTTGTTGATGTTAAAATGATTAAGCATTTGATTGAGTATTACCTTTTCGAACATCTTGCTGAATACTGGCAACACGGATCTATAATTGTTGGTGTCTTTGCTATCCCCATTTAAAAAGTGGTATAACCTTACTGTATTTCATTAAATCCGGGAAGACTCCTTGATCTTCACACAAATTAAATATTAAAGCTAAGTATGGTGCTATAGTCTCGATTACGGATGTACAAACTTTGATGGACATTCCCCGACGATCTTCGCTCAACTTGAATTTTAATTGCCGGAAAGCTATAATAAGATAGGGTTTATATGTTTAAATTGAAATTCAACCGGGCAGCCTGGAACGTTCGCTCTTAATAAATCAATTGAGACTTTGGGTGAGGAATTTAAAGCTTCCCTAATTTTAAATGGTATATTAATAAATGAATTTACAAGTTCTTAAGCTACTTCTAAGTTAGAGATTATGGCACCACGTAAAGTCTCCAATGTAAATTCAGTGTTTCGTATTTATTTCCTACTAGTTTAGTTATTTATAACTTTCCAAACTGTTTTTATTTAATTTTCTGCTGCTGATTGATCTTGTTGCTATAGTTATGTAATGTTGCTAATGTAAAAATTGAATATGTAGCAACATACTTATTGAAAGTTTCAGTGTTAATGTAAGGCTCAATGCCATACAGCTCGAACAGTCTTTCCCTACTACTTTAGTCACTCACAAATATAAAATTGGAGCAAATATTTTTTGGTTTCTTTCGAAAAGTTTTATTGAATTGAGATGATGACAATTTTTTATTTACATGTCAAAAAAAGTTTGTTTCCAAATAGTGCAAACAATATTACAAAAAGAGTAAAAGCTTAAAAAAAAATCTAGTTGTAAACGTTTTAAAATAAGTGTTAGACAAGGAGGCACTATCGTAGAAGTGACGTCACGGCTATGTACATTCATACTAGCGCCGAACATTTTCCGTACCGCGCGACAAGGACGGTAATAATCCCCTCCAAAACCTTTTAAAGCGTGTATCTATTTCATATTTACATCGATTTATCAGAATTTTCGATTATCTCATTTTTACTATGCCTTCTTTGAAATTACATAATTTTTACGAATATTTGTAATATTAGAACTACGTGATGCCCAGTTCGGTTTTAGGCCTGGGCTGTCAACTGAGAGTGCAATCTTGTGCCACAAGCAGACTGTTCAATACTACACAGACAGGAAGACTCCCATTTTGGCTTGTTTTCTGGATCTGTCAAGGGCATTCGATCTCGTATGTTACGATGTTTTGTGGCGTAAACTAGAATGTGAAACTACGTTACCACCTGAAATAGTGTCAATATTTAAGTACTGGTATAGTAGTCAAAGCTATAGCGTGAAGTGGGTTGACTCGCATTCGGACGTGTATCGGCTGGAGTGCGGGGTGAGGCAGGGGGGGCTTAGCTCACCCCGGCTCTCCAACCTATACTTGAACCAGCTGATCCTTGAGCTCAGCAGCACCAATGTCGAATGTCATATTGACGGGGTGTGCATTAACAATAATAGTTATGCTGACGATATGGTGTTGCTGAGCCTGAGGCGACTGGTCGCTATATACGAATATTATGCGTTGAGTCATGGGCTTAAATATAACGTCACAAAAAGCGACATTGAATGGGAACGTAGGTCGCTGGCTGTCCGTTGCAACATGCTGGCTCGCAGGTTTGCACGATGTACGAAGCCAGTTAAAGTAACGGTTTTCAAAGCTTACTGTCAGTCCTTCTACACGTGCAGCTTGTGGGTCAAATTCACTCAGCGGGCATACAGCGACCTACGCGTTCAATATAATAATGCACTGAGAGTACTGCTGAGGCTGCCGAGGCGTTGTAGTGTGTCGGGGATGTTTGCGGATAATAATATTAATGGTTTTGCCGCAATTATTAGGCATAGATGCGCCTCCCTGATGACGCGTGTTCGCGGCAGCACCAATAGTATTCTCAGTGTATTCGCAGATCGATGGGATTCCCCGATGTTGCGTATATGGATGCAGTTTCAAGCTGAATTTTAATTGTATTTTGTTAAGTTGCGTCTGTAACATAATAACACTAGAAGTTAAGTTAAATTGTTACTAACCCTATGGACTCCTGTCTGAAATAAAAGTTTTCTATGCTATTCTAGTTTTCTATTGTATTAGTCATCATCCCAATTCACTTTTAACTTATTATGTAGGGTACTATTGAATCTATTTAATTTGCCATTCGTTATTGGTCTAAATTGTATTTGCGATTTTTGTAAAGGTGTTTTAAACCTAAAAGTTACCGTTTGTCCACTATAATCAGACGCAGATAATTTACGATGGCTTTCTCTAAATAATCAAAACCTCAGAAAATATTTTCAATACAAGTAGCAGAAGTTGAGGTTACTGTAGTCGGTTCTATTAAAACATTAAATAAATTGAACGATTTAAACAGGCGTAGTGATCTACTGGTTTTTTTTATTATTTTCCAAAATATTAAAATTAAAATCACCACAAATAAGTGCGGCTTTGTTACTGGATGCAAGTTTCGCTAGGACATCATAACACAAGACTTCGTCGTACTACTTCTGTCTGAGTTAATGCAAAAAGCTAATAACCTTGCTATTATGAGTCTAAAATTAACAGGCAGATACACAGTATCCCTAGTCGATTTTAAAGTTTCAACAAAACTGTTGGTGTCAAAAAACACAAGCTTGTCACTGAGATGACTAACTAAAGTGCGCATATGCCTATTAAGCATTTGAATATAATTGGTTTGTCTATTTGTCAGTCTTTCAAAATCTGGGAAAGCACATAATATTATTTTACAAAAAATTTACTGTAACAACTCCAAAAAGAAACATAAGAAATTATATGGAGCAAACAGTTTGAACGAATCAATTTTATTTGCTCTGCATTTAATACAGCGCATTAGAGTGAGTACAATATTTAAAAATATGTATATTTTAAATTGAAAGTACTACAGCATAAAGCAGTGGGTAAAGTTAAAACGTTATATATTTATTTCATATTCTTGTACAATTTAAACGTTTGGAACTTGTCGAGTAGTCGTTACATAGGCAGGTTTTAATTGTTATTGAAATGAAAAAACAAACCACTCTTATTCTGCTTATTGCTACAACTACACAGCTTGCGTTTGCCGAAATGTGGGAGTTTGGTGACAATGCTCCGAGCAGTAGAGTTGTATCACACAATCAAGGTGATATATCGCTATTAGAGAAAACAAGGACTATACTTTTAACCGTAAGTACAATAAAAGAAGTTACATGGCGTAGCCGATCGTTTTCCCCAATCACAATAATACATGTTTTGAGCACACTTAAGGAGTTCTTTCCAACTTTTTTGTTATTGATTAAGAATTTAATATTCTAGGAGAAATTTTATCGACAAATTATTTTAAAAACCAATCCTATTACGAATTATAAACACCGTCACAGCACCCTCATTAAGTGTATTTTGAAGCGTGTATCTATTTTTAGTGTCCTTTCTTACATTTTTTGCAGGTTCCAGAATGTCACGAAATAGATTACGTCAGGGTTGAAGTTAACAACATGTTATCAAATCCTGCTGTATATTACGATAAATTGACACAAATTGTGACTATCTCCTATAAACCGCTGCAGATTAGCATGTCTACGTACGATGTAGTTGCCAAAGCCAAGCAGAAAGAAGCGTGCAGGGACGAACCTGTACCCGCTGCAAAATCGGACACACTTCAGTTAGTGTATGGCAAATAATGCAAGCTTTTGAATAAAAAGAAAGAATAAAAACGTCCTCTAACAACAGATGTATTTGATTGCCCTGACTTTACGTTGCTTAGACCAAGATTAGAGACCCTCCACGCAGCATAGATTTACGGGTAAAACATCTGCCCACACATAATTAATTAGCATTTGGTAATCCTTTAACCAATGTTCAGTAAAACAAACAATGTCAAACTTTGTTTCTCTATATACATTTCAATTTCTAATAATTGAGAAGAAATACCTTGAATATTTTGATGAAATAACTTCAAGGCATTCTGCTGACCTTCTTTTCGATATTTACATACTTTTGAGCAAGAAGGTTAATCATTTATACCTTGTTGTTGTTAGGTATAAGAATATTCTTCCTGGTACCTTCTGTTGTCTTACAAACTAGTATAAATGATTATCGGGAGTTAAGCCCAAGAGTTCAATGTAATCACCAGAGAGTGAGCTCGTAGTGAGTGAGGGACATGGAACCTCCTTCGTATAATTTGTAGAACTATGTACTTATAGCATTTGAGCTACGTTTTTCAGGCTCGCCACCTTACTATTTATATTATTATTACAATGGTTAGTCATTCTGGTGTTAATAACACAAGACTTCGATATACTACTTATGTCTGACAAACTGATGTATTTAATTGCCCTGACTTTAAAATTATATCCCAGAGGTATGAGGAACAGAGTGTAAAGTTCACTCATTCTCTATGTGAAAAAGGGAAGATCCTCCGACCAAACAGGTGCTATGTCTGGTGGGCAACTGATGGATAATTCGAAAAATGCAATTTATATAAATACTTTTTTTACACAAGTATAGGACTAATAAAAACTATTCTGAAGACTATTCTGTCAAGGCGATAATAAAATTATGACAACATCTTCTTTCAAAGTTGAGGGAGACTCATCAACTGGCATGAATGCTCACCATAACAAATTATTAAAGTGAATTCTAAGTATTATTACACAAGCAATTGATTTCAGTTAATGTGCGGAATGGTTGCTTGCTATACGTGTTGTATTTACAGCAGGTGAATTAAAATCCAGCACAAAGGTACCTATCACGCATCTTAGTTTACATTTTTAAGGCTACTGCTGCTGCATTCGAAACCTAAAAGTTCCGATTATATCTCTGTATAGTTCATGCTAAATTAAAAATATTTTCTAGCTCAGCAGAAGAATTATATCAAACAGTTTCTATAGCAGTGAACCATGCATCCTCTACGCGAAAGAACATGCGACGAATTGTTGGAAAACCCGCTCTTGAAGACTCCACCACCCGAACCTGAGAAGCCCAGGCCGCCGCGAGTGCGCAGGCCACGCGTTTTTAAACTTGTAACCTCATCATTATTTATAAGTATTCAAATAAAATTTACACCTCCATGTGATACTAATTCTTAATCGTCCTACTTCACAGCCGCCAAGATTTTCGTTGATACCGATAGACTTTTATCAATGTTGGTGCAATCATCTAAAGGAGGTAAAACGTATGAAGCCGATTATTTTAAATGTAGACGGTTTAGTCATTGCTTGCATCAACAATTGCTTTATCCTACCGATACAGTTTTCATACAAAAACATCTCTAATTACACTTGACAAGTTTTATTCTTATCTAGTTACAAATGGCGAAGCATAAAGTGGACGATAGCCCACCGGAGCTTTTTCCGGAACTGTACCTGAAGCCTCGAAGGCTAGACTACTACGCACGACAACTGGAAGAGAACATGAACGTTAACAAAGATCTGATAAAGAGGATCAATCATATACAGAGAACTGGAGTATGTTTATTAGCTATTGTTTAAAATGTGGAAAACAATGTTCTACGACATGTTAATCAATACTGCAATCTATAACTGCCGAACCCAATAACCTCTTTTCAGTGAAATACAGATCGCTTTTGATGGTAGACAGCAATTTGTTTGACAGGGACAGTTCTATCTGTCAACATGTTAACCTGAAAACACGCATATTTGGTTTTAAATAAGAGAGTGATAGGTTTTTCTATCTACAGTAAGCCAAAATTGGTGATAGATACGTTATTGGGTTCGGCCGTAAAAGTCAACAATAGCAACTAAAAATGTAATGCTACAAAGCCACAGTTTCTATTAGATGTAGTAACATCTCCCTAGAGTAAATATGTTCCTTGAGTAACATCCAATGACAAGAGGCGGTTCTGTTTTAAAATCTTGCATAGATAATCCAAATCCATTCACTTTATGCGAAACTTCTTTGAGACGTGGCAACGGGAATACCCCACTAATAAGATTCAAGTTGTTAAGACGTGACGTATATTTCCAGGGGTACGTGGACTGCTGGTCGCCTGAACCTAGCAATAAGTACAATAAGCTTCTCTGCAAACAACGTCAACGAGGACTGACCGAAATAGAGAAGTCCAATTTATATTTTTACTCCAGACTACTCATTGCTGTAAGTTGTTTTTTTTTCATAGATCGTAGTTTCTATTGTTCGTCGAGATCCTTAATCCCATTAATCATCAAACATCCAGCATTTACTTGTGCCCTGTTTAATATTTACATTTTTCATTATAATCAATGATTTACTGCAGCCATTGCAGGTACCTACCTAATCTTTTTTTCCTGCGAAGCACGTTATTAATAAGAAATAAGAATCATTTATTTGAATAAAATATTGGTGTTACCAGTTGTAAAAGTTGGTGGTTTAATGTACAGTCCATATTTTCCCTTTTTATGGCATGAAAATAATTTCACATGAGTACCTAACAGGTACTCATTCTAATAAGACAAAGGTACAGAATATGTTTAAAAATACCTATGTTCTAATATTAAGTTAAAATAATTATACAAACATTACAAAACTTAAAATCATAAAATAACAAATTGTCTTTGTGACATGAAATCTTAAGTTAAACCAAATAAACTATAAGAAACTTAAAATACATATTTTACTTTATGTTGCAGAAATTCATGCAAACTATAAAAACAATTTTCTATCTACCATCTACGCAATTTAATTTTAAAATATTTACATGAAAGAATATAACCTTATAATCTTTGGTAATTTGTTAAAAATTGTAATGCACATTATGATAAACATTATTTTTATTAAGAGATGTATTACAAAAAGGAACAATTGTTTTTGTTGCATCTCTTGGTCTCTGTTTGGTGTAATTTTCAGCCTTGAATCTAAAGAATTTATTATGTTCCCTCACAAAAACCGATACCTCAAACTACTCAACTCATGTATTTGTTGAGGCATGGGTTTTTGTATGCCTTTATTTAAAAACATGAAACTATTGACAATTTCATTTTTTTAAATAAAGACATACAAGGCCGAAACCGCATCTATATGCGCCGCGTTGCCTGCGCCTACACATTTCTTTTTTAAATTTAAATGGCTTATCATTGTCTGTTGCATTGCCCCATATTATTAGACCATATTACATATATTGCGGGCTGTTTTTTCTGACACAATACGAAGTTTTCTGAAGACATTTACAAATCTGTTTAGTTTACTGCATATTTTGATAATATGTAGTTTCCAATTACAGAATATGTCAAGAGTTTATACCTACCTAAGAATTTAATACTCTCTGTTTCTTCTATATTTCTTCACATTTATTTAAATGTTAATATTATCGGAGAGTTTGCTTTTGTATGTAAGAAATTTAATGAATTTTGTTCTGAATATATTTAAAACATAAAATAAAATAAGTTTATTGACACAAAATACCTTTGCATACAATACCAATACATTTCACAGATACCTACATTGTATATTGGGAAAAGGCTGCACAAATAGTTTAAAACCCTGTCTCCTAAACTAGGAAAACCCTGTGACCTAGGAGTCAGTGTTCTACTGTAACTTCGTGTACAAAAGAAACCTTTATTTATTTATGTGTGTTAATATTTAAAGGGGGGATAGCTGTGTTGATCTGAGGGATGTACTGTGGTGAATGAGAGAGGGGGGGGGTGTTTAGTGGGAGGATGTGTGTGGGGGTGTGTGTGCGAGGGTGTGTGTAGTCGAGTAAGGAGTGTTCGTGTGATGTTGCAAGTGTTTCTGTATCCGACCTTGTAGTATAATAATGATTATTACATGCCTACATTATTTTAGAAATAATGTCTTCTGTACGGGAATAGTCCTGATTATACAGCCAGTTTTGTAATTTAGTTTTGAGTTCGTATTTATTTAAATTACTCATTAGGATATGCTTGTTGACCCTTCTGTAAATGAGTGAACTTATTACATAAAGCTGTCGGCTAGCGAAAGCTGTTTTGTGAGAAACTGATGGGTACGCAGATTTGGCTTTACGAGTGGTTGGATCTAAAGGAAGAACCTGACTATGCTTCCTGAGTGTGGCATTGAGCACAAAGAGCTGCCGCACAGTAAGTACCCTGCATGCCACGTACAATTCCCCTGTGGGAAATTTATACGGCTTGCTGAGCATCAACTTGAGCATAGCCCTCTGGGACCGTCCCAATCCAAGCAGTTTAGTCTTAGCGGTGCCACCCCAAACCGGAATGCAATAACTGATGACAGACTGGCAAAGTGCAAGATATACCATTTTTAATGTTTTGGAGTCAGCGCATTGCCTTAGAGACTTGAAGATATAAATAAGTTTCCTGACCCTTGACGTCAGGCTTTCAACTTGAGAGTACCACTTTAGTCCGTCATAAATCAGTACACCCAGGTATTTGTTTTGACTAACACGAGTTATTGTTGAACATGAAGATAAGTCCAAGCAGGTATGAGCAAGAACATTTAAATCAGATGGAGCATTAGCCCTGCGACTAATGGAAAAAGGAATGTAGTTGGTTTTAGCCAAGTAAAGTGACAGAGGGCTACCTCACAACTGTATGTAGCGAATATTCTGCATGATATATCACGTCAGTCCATGTATCCCCATATACTGCGATCGCAGTATCGTCAGCATACGTGAATATCTTGGAATTGGGCAGTGCTAGTGTGCAAAGGTCATTTATATATATTAGGAAGAGCGTAGGCCCCAACACAGCCCTGCGGAACTCCATATGTGATGATTTCTTCATCACTAGTGTATGAATCTATCTTGACACGGAGTTTCCTGTTTTGGAGGTAGCTGCGGAATGCCTACAGCTTCCTGTTTCGACAGGAGAGTAGGAACAGAGACCGTGTCAAAGGCTTTATGTAGGTCCAGGAATATTGAAAGGCATTTACGATGATCATCTAAATTCTTAGCAACAGTTTCCGTTAAGTCGGCAATTGTATCTTCCGTAGATACACCTTTTTAAAGCCATATTGGTTGCGCGCTATGACTTGATGTTTGTATAAAAAGTTAAGTAGACGACCATTTATCAATCTCTACATAACCTTAGATATTGCCGAAAGAACCGAGATCGGTCTGTAATAATTCACACAGTCCCTGCTCCCACTCCCACTTATGCATTGGATGGACCAAGGCTCTCTTAAAGAGTTCCGGGAAAATTCCTGATGCTATTGATATGTATATTCTACGTGTTATAACGGGAACAAGAGGTTTACGACCTATTTTGAGGAGGAAAGAAGATATTCCGTCCCACCCCGTGGCACTATCATGTCTTAAATTCATGATGGTAGGATTCAACCTCAAAATAGTCAACGTCAAGAATGATAAAAGAACCAGTAGAGGAAGTCTTTGGTGGAGAGATAGGATGTGGGGGGGCCACAATTATAGAGGCTAGATCTGTGCCAATGTTGGCAAAGAACTTACATACTTGATTGACTGCAGTATACGGGTCCGTACGTATTTTTAGAAGTTCTAGAGGAGGAGCAGATCTTTTTTTTTTGTATGTGTAATCTCTTTTTTTTTCCAGAGTGTTTTAGGGTTACATTTAGCTTTTTCCAATTCAGACTTTTCATATGCTGATTTAAGCTTCTTAAGAAGATTATTACAATAATTACGGTAACGTTTATATGAGATTTGGACGATATCATTATTGGGAGAGTTACGGGCTTTGTATGGAGTTTATCACGATTTCGAATGCAACTTAATAAACCTGGAGTAATAAAAGGCTTTAGGTTTCTTTCTTTTTTAGGAACATTGATTTTACGTGTGTGTGTTTTCCAGAATAGATTCCAGAGAGAGAGAGAGAGGAACTTTGTTTGTCAGACAAGTGGCAGCTATATTAGGGTCTTCTGTGCTAGTGACTTAAGAGAAATCCTGACTTTCCATATCTTCTACAAAATTAGGATAATCAGTTTTTGGAGTCTTATATGCAGGAACCGTCTGTTTCACCGAACCTGAACCACCCATACATATTAGTAGTGGAAGGTGATCCGTGATGTGGGATTCCAAGACAAGTATGGATGTAGATTTGTTGGATTTTAGGAGAACGTGATCAATACGATTATTAATTCTAGTGGGAAGGTAGTGTCCAGGTAAAAGCCCATGGGTGGCGTTGAGGGTTAGGTAATTAGCACATCGTTCATCTGAATGAGGCTGTTAATTATCTATGTTAGTATCTCCGATGAGGAATATACTATTACACTTTTTAAATGTTGTAAGCACACAATCCTGACTGTCTAGGAAATTATCAAAATCTACTTTTGAATTAAAAGAGGGCGAACGATATACGGCAATTATTGCTAGCTCGTTATTGATTTGACAAGAAAGACAATTACCACCAGTGAAAACAGACTGCTGAACGGTACACTGAATATAGTTTTTTATGTACATTACTACTCCTTCATTCTGGTTTTTATTATTGTACGTTAAGTGGGAGTTGTAGCCATCTAACACCGGAAGGTTTATGATTTTACTTAACCAACACTCAGTCAATATCAGAATATCACAATCAACTTTAATTATGGATAGTAAAGCCAAGAGCTGGTCAAAGCTCTTTTTTATACTGCGCACGTTAATATGTAGAATTGTAGTGGAGTTATTTGATAACTTTAAGTATTTTGTACACTCTTTCGGTAAACAGCAATGAGCATTTGCAACCGAAATATCGTCCAGATCCGATGCTATATAATCTACTAAATTAGCCATTTGAGATATGAATACCAGAGATCGCAAACACAATGGAACCGTAAATTGACAAAAATAAGCTTTACTACAGACGGGAATGTATATAAATAAGGCACTGTATAATTGGTAAGGGTACTAACTGTAAATGTAAGTTTTTGTGTGTGGGTAAGAATGTGAAATTTAAGTGTGAATATTTATGTTTATAAGGTAAATTAAGGGAAAATAAGAAGATAATACTAATT
This sequence comes from Dasypolia templi, assembly GCA_963555695.1. Taxonomy (NCBI): domain Eukaryota; kingdom Metazoa; phylum Arthropoda; class Insecta; order Lepidoptera; family Noctuidae; genus Dasypolia; species Dasypolia templi. The sequence goes on along the minus strand of OY743143.1, from coordinate 25,533,033 downwards.
AGTTTAAAAAACAACAGTTTAGAGCTCAAAGCCAGTAGTTGAAGCAGTTGAATCCGCACTGAGCCAGCGTGGTGGATTACGGCTCACTCCCTCTCATATAGAGGAGGCCTGTGTCCCAGCAGTGGGAACATTATAGGCTGATTATGCTTCTGCTATGCTTATGCTACACATAGCTTAATTGACACAAGCCATTTTATAACAGGCTGTACAGCTTCGTGTATTTTATTTTCATAAGTTGATTTTTTATCGTTATTGGGCTCTATAACAGCTAATAGGACACTATCATAGTTGATTGAATCTGGTAAATAATTAATATAAAGTAAGAATAGCAAGGGACCTAAAACGCTCCCTTGTGGTACGCCATATTTATTCAAATTATATTAGGTCTAGATGAGGATCTGTAGATAGTAGATTCAAGATTTTCTATTTAAATGAGTAACTTCAACACATTACTGTCGGCCTGTTAAAAAACTTTAAGTCCAATCTAGAGCAATACCAAATTGCTGTACATGTATATTACAAATGTTTGAACAGAGATCGGAGCAGCTACTTACCAAAGAATTGGATGCAAAATGGAGGGAAACAAAACATAAACTTATTTTAGGTGCCTCGTGAGTACCTACCCAATAATTATTGCAAGTCCTTTTTAAACCGATGATACGCTCTTCTTAAATGTTGATGCTGATTTTCAGATTACCATTTATTTTATTCAAGACTGGTAAAATTGATCATGATATAAAAGACCCAGCTTTCGATAAACCTATTCACGTCGTCAGAACGAAGTAAGTAGTACACACGGCTACACATCAAGCTATGCTTTACCAGTTTATGCTGATCTCGCATTGTATGGGATTTCAGATCAAAGAGATTACAGCGAGAGCACAGCTTATACTGGACATGTATAGCTTGATGTGAAGCCGTGTGTACATATGTATTTAGTTTCACAAACATTCTTCTTCGGTACTTCCGTTGTGATTAGTTTTTGCTTGAACAACAACTACTAGGCCAAGCTTTTTAGACATTATATAATGTTAATTGTTATCATTCGTATTTCCTGTAGTTCCATCATTAGCTACTACAACAATGGATATCTACTTCTCTAACGGCCGAGGCCAATAACCTATTTTTTGTGAAAGTCAGATCGCTATTGATATTATACAGTATAATTCTATCTGTCCCTGTCAAACAAATAGCTGTCAACATGATATAGGGACGCATACTTTGGCTTTATTGGGACGTTAAAACCAGAGATTGATAGGTTTTTCTATCTGCAATACTCCAAAATTGGTGATAGATACGTTATAGGGTTCGCCCGTAAAAGAAAAAAGATGTCAGACTTTATTTATGTAATTTGTGACTTCACATGTGTCTGAGTTAGATCACGTGAACATCGTAGTCAGTAGTGTAGTTACTTCAACAGTGTCACTTTAGTAATAAATAAGTATCTTTCATAACAGGGTGTCTATGGACATCTGGGTGCGAGGTGGATCGAAGATCGGTAAAGTAATGATCGAGCTCTTCACTGATATCGTGCCGGAAACTTGCAAATTATTCTTGACCCTTGTCAAAGGAACTAAAACAGGCCATGCATATACTGGCACCAGGTTCTTTAGGTTAGTAATGTTTCTACTTACATTTATAAAAGCTGAACTACTGAAAAACTGACGGAATAATCACGAAATCTCAAGAACTAATAAACCCACAAACTAAACATTTGAAAGTAAGTTCTTTTTACGGTTTATGTGCCCGGTAAGAACATTTCTAAATTGTACTCCTAATGGGGTGAAATAAAAGAACAACGTGTGTATGGAAATCCGTGATTTTAAAAGTTGAAATTAAGCATTTAGACTTCTGTTTAGAAAGAAATGCTTTTGTATCCCTGCATTGAGGAGTTCTATACTCTCTCTGAAGTTCTCCATGAGATCCTCACTAATTAATATGAAAGCACACTTTAAGTATGCCCTTTAAAATAAAAATAAAAAATTATCCAATTCTGAGTGGAAATGTCGTGGATATTAAATAACATTTTAGACACAAAAGAAAATGGAATTATGGAATACCTGCTAAATTTGTAGTCAACATACTATATTACATTTACCTAAATTATTAGTAAATTGTTAGTATTAATATTTGTATAGCATTTACCTAAATCCATAATCCATAATATTATAATTTCTATGGCACCAAAAAATTGGCCAGTTATTTTCTCTCGTAAAAGACTCATTCCTCATATATTTCAGTGATCATTTTAGGTCACATTATGTAAATGCGAAAGTAACTGACTGTTCACTTTTCACGCCTTAGCGGCTGAACGGAGGCACACGGATAAACCATGACCTGGGTAAGGTTAGGTGCGGACATAGGATCCCTCTTCCAGCCCGGGTACAGGGAGTCGGGGACATCTGTCGCCCCCATTCCTCAGGACCCGAGGTGGTGGCGCGTAGAGTCCACGCGTGGCTTTCTAAGGCCGCATTCTGAGTTGGTCAATAATCGCTGACAGCGCTCACATCGATAATTTGCGATCCGATTTAGATATAACGATTATGACAGCTGAGAGCTGTCAACATTTCGCTCACAGTGATATTATTATAGGGCATGGTCGGCGTTATAGCAAGATGGCGCATGTCATGATGTCATCTATGTCGATTCAGGGGACATCGTTATCGCGCTCACGCTAACTCGGAACGGGTGTAAGCGCGCTCAAATCGATTACATCCCAATTCGGAAAGCAGCCTAAGTCGTAACTATTAGTTCAACACCTCTGTCCCCCCTTTGGGACTAGCCCGCATAGCGCAGGCCTTTATTAGTCCGGGGCAGTGAAATTTGCATTCACACCCACACCCACCGATGCAGTAGTGCTATTCTGTAACCATCTCACCGTGAAAACCTAGGTGAAGTGAGTTTGGAGTCAGCTATCAGTGCCACTGATGCTAGGGATTGACCAAGACGGAATGACACTGACAGCTTATCCACGCAAGTCTTCATGGTGAGATTTTTACAGAATCGACATGCTGGTGTACGAGGAAACAGCGGGGTGGTTTAAGTCAGTTAGAGTCTGACAGACCTCTCAGCTCACCCCAGGGCGGGGGACATGCATGAGGATTAAACACCACGACAACAAAAATAAGGAACAACGGATGCTTAATCCCGGTAGTACCATATGCCTAGCCTTTTCTTAACTATGGGGTCAACTTTCAGTCTTACCGGATGAAGCTGGATACCAGCATACTCCACAGCCCAGTTACTAGGTAAAACGATGCCCATTAATATAATATATATGGTAAGACTGGTTAACAGACTTTCGAACTTCTGACGACCCGCAACAACTTTCAAAGATCTACTAATCTCAGCCGAGACCAACGGCTTAACGTGTTTTCGAGGCAAGAAGGGTCTTGGTATGTTAAGATGATCACCGATCCACGAACCAATCGCGGTAAACGTTGCTTAACCTGATCGATCGATCCGAGCAGCTGTTATTACTTAACGCGATCAGCACATCTTAAACGCGTTCAAGAGCTGTCAGTGTCAATATTCCACAGAAAATTATGACACTGACAGCCCTTACACCTATTTTATGTGATGATGGCGTTCGGTTTCATTGGTGAAATCCGCCCTAAGCCTCAAGTCCCCAACAGCATAATTAATATCTACTAAATGATTAGCCGATCAGCAACTACGGTAGCAGGAGGGATCACCTTAACATATCAAGACCCCTCCGTGCCTCGGAAAGCACAAAGCTCCAAGCGCAAAGATCCAAGAATGACAGCCTGGTCCAGGCTGTCATTCTTGGATCTTTGACAGTCTTTTCGGGTCGTAAGAAGCCCGAAAGTCTGTCTGCCCAGTCTTACCAAATACATTAATGGGTATGGTATAACCCTGTAACTGGGCTGTGGAGGATACTGGTATCTAGCTTCACCCGGGAAGACTGGTGGACTAGGCAGATTGATAGATTGAATTATGTTGTTGTCGTAGCTCATGCACACTTATTTTCAGTGCATAATAGGAACACTTATCAACAAAGAAACGTTTTTTTTTTTTTTTTTTTTGGTGGTAATCACTTAAATATACTTAAATATAATCTTTGTGTTTAGAATAGTACCTGATCTGTTCTGCTGCGGTGGTGACGTCATAAAGGACAATGGTTTCGGTTTGTACGTGCAGCCTTCAAATGTAGAAGGAGAGTTCACTGAACCTATGTGTGTTGAAAACCGCGACTTGAATCATACTGTACCAGGTAAAGAGCTAGCGATCCCATGACAAATAAGCAGTTTTATAATTCCGTTACGAAAAAGGGATGGTGCATTTCGAGCCATGTAGGTCCATCTCTCTCTAAACGTCATATTACTATCCCAGCACGCGTGGCACGGTTGTCATGCTACACGTGTAGGATGGGCACTGGTTTATTTTAGGAGAGATCATGGAGTTCCTCCGCATGTGCTGAACCCGTCCTGGTGGTCTTAGCTGGATGTAGCCCTTCGATTTCAAAGCACATAAAGCATATTTTATCCTTCGTGGCTGTTTATATGACGAAGTGAACAGCAACGGCGGGCTCCGTATTCGCTCCTAAAACGCCTCCCTGTCTGTAGGCTAGTATTAAGGACGATAGATTCCTTATAATAGATAAAAAGCATCACAGCATGTTCCTGTGCGCAAATAGTTGTTCGTTAATTCATGGTGGTAGAGCTTTACATACGGCCAAGACCAATTCTGAAAAGTGGGCTTTGAGATATCTGTGACTTATGTCAGGACAAAGGTTCTGAACCAATTGTGATCGCTAAAACGAGGTTGCACAGCACAATTTTAACAGCTGTTTACATGTACTACTTACAGGTGTCTTGTCTATGGTAGTTACTTCTAACGATGAGGTTAGCGGCCAGTTCAACATTATATTCAAGCCGTTGCCTCAATTCAATAAAAAGCACGTGGTGTTCGGAAGGGTAAGTCGTTTTTTTTTTACTTTTGAAGAACGTATTGCTATTAAAAATGTATTATTATATTTTTGACTCCTCCCATAAAACAGTTTACCTATCATTTTTTAAAATAAAATCCCAATGCCTGTTCCACCATAAAAAAAAGAATGCAGACGGCTTAGGTGGGCCTAAGCCGTCTGCAATCTATTTTTTTTTTTGGTGATTACTGATTTCATGGTATGAAAGTAACTCTGCCGGCCATGTCTGTTGCGTTTTTAAGGTTTAAATAAAAAATCCTGAAATCCACGCATCCAGAAGCTAGTTGGAAATATGAGCTTGGAACTTGTATTTGGAACGAATCAATCTGAACTGACTGTTGAACTGTGTGACCATAGATAGTAGCAGGGCCGCCTCCAACTTTGGAACGAATCAGCGCGCTAGGGCTGCCCCTTGGCACCACCACATCGGACTGTATCATCCGCTCCTGTGGCTGGTTCACCCGCGCTGGTCAGTACCGTGAGGGCATCCCTAACACTATCAAGTTTCCGCCTCGACGAAAACAGAAGAAATGAGGCAAAATCTTCGAGTATTTTCATTTAGACAGTTTTTTTTTTATATATTTTTAATAAAAATTAAAAGTTGTATTTATTTTGTACTCTATGGGGTTGTAAGTTCATCTTTAGATGGAAGTTCTACACAGAAATGCTTGTTAGTTTATCGTGGTACATGCACGCACGTCGAGTCACGTCAATGTCAAGTCCCCGAACAATCAGGTCAATTTCAGCGACGTGTGTAAACAGGTAGTCAGTCAGTCATTGCAACGCCTCGGTTACAAATTGTCTTTGTCACAATACCACATTTCACAAATACGCTGTTTCCAATTATTGCATTAATTTAAGATGAAGAGGAGCAACTCGTACGCTCAAAACTGTGGCAGGCACTTACCGTCGACTCCAAGCTCACTGATATTATTAATACAGGTACTTTAGATTATTTATTTATTCATTCATTTTTTTTATCTCACATGACATGTTTCCTTTGCCATTACAGATAATAATAAATATAATACGCCAAAGTAACTTAAAATAAACTTAACTATACCTTACATGCTACACAGTATGTGGCCCTTGTGAACTCACCCAGTGTACAAACATCTATGGCATCCGTCACCGTGTTGAGAGTGCGCAGCGCACGAGTCAACGGTGCGCGCCCGAGCAGGTTAGTGCGCGCATTCGGCACCACCAGCAGTTGCAGCTTGCGCCGCCGCGCCACGATCCTATCCGGTAAATTAACCCTATTTCTGATAGTATACCTGAGTTTATCCCTCGGCATTTCCTTAACTAATCAGCAAAAACAGATCATGCATTCTATTGTAACTCACAAGATGATCTATATTGCGCACATCAAATCAGATCACAACGAGACCAAGCACCAAAATAAAACTAGTTAAAAAAAACATTACGGACTGCAACAAAAAAAATATTGCAAAAATATATTTTTATAATCAAGTAGAAAAGTCTGAAGCACACGACACGAATCAAACAAATCACTAGTACACATTCATAATCGTACATTTAATACTCGATCTTCTTCTACAAGTCAAGTCCTGCACTCCTGGTCTTGTCATTGTGTGGTTATCATTCGATCTTCACGAACAATCCGCACGATAATATAAGAGCCAGCAACTGAAACGGGAATTGGTAAATTAATAAGATAGAAAGTTGGTATGCATAACAACGTGATTATGAGTTGTTTTAACTTTAATTTCGTTAAAAGTCACGAAGATCACGCGCAGGAATTTGTAACGTTTTTTTGGCATGAACAATGTAAAACTTTTAATGCGAGTACCATTAAAGTAATCCGACTTTTGTATGGAAAGAAAAATTTAGTGTTTTGTGATATACATAGGAAGGCTTTTGACGTTGTAACCACTAACCATTGCCACATGCTACCATGGTCTGCTGAGATAATTCTATTACTTACTTTTATAATATAGATCAACGAGTGCAATCAATCAGTAATTTGTTGCAAAGTTAACTGTATAATTCTCCATCTTCGCATGCTAGTTGTGGTAAAACTTACCATTATCAGAGCTATGATGACGGCCGCTGTGCCGACATACACGGCGTCTTCCCGTAGGAAGTCTATCACCTTATTGAGGCATCCTTCCACGTACATCGTAGTTGGATTTGGAGAACCCTTGCAATCCATCCTCTGAAACATTCGACAAATCTTTTACTCTCCAGGCCGTTCGTCTGTGGAATGCACTGCCAGTCGAAATAAAACGCACGCAGTCGTTATTTGCGTTTAAAAGACTCGTGAAGGATCATTACTTGTCGTTGTGATCTTGCTTTCGTAAACTGTAATTATCATTTATTTACGTTTCTTATATTTCGCATGTATGTATGTATTTATGTATCTATTCCTTAGGATATGGTAATATGTATATATCTGTGTATCTATTTTAGTTTAATGTATATTTATTTCCTGCACCACTGACAGCCCCATTTTATGTCCAGACAAATCACTGTCCATTCTAAGGTTGCCTGGAAGTGATCGCAGAAAGCGATAAGGCCGCCCATTGTATGTTTTTAGTATGATATTTTTTTTTTGTTAAGTCATTTTGTGGTGTACAATAAAGTATATATAAATAAATAAATATGTAAATGTTAGTATTGCGTTATTTATCAAATATTATGGATAGTTAAATCGTATTAATCGCTCCTGAAACTATTTAACCTCGTATATTTCTTCATCAAATAAAAATAACAGTAAAGATTAAACACGCATTGTTAAAGGAGTCACTCAAAACGCGAGGGCGAAGATTCAGATGGTTTCAGATGGGTACAGTCGAGTTCTTTAATATCTGAGCATGTTCATGAATCAAAAATTTATAGGCAATGGTAAGTTTTATAAACCTCTAAACAGCTTTGCCTTACAATAAATTGTAAACAATCTGTGACATCATATGTGACAAAGACTCAAAAACTTGTGCGTTGCAATTATATAGCACCTTACTTTAAGGTCACAAATATCTATGCAGTTTTTCTATGAAAAATACCTTGACAATTTGAAACGTCCCGGAGTTTTAAACAAATAAGTACTCGTAGATATAGTCTTGGGGGACCCTTTTTTTTGGGTGGGAAATAATCAAATGACTTCTCCCGCTCTGGGTGGAGCGTGAGGACGTGTCAGAGTTGTACTGACTAAAACCTACCCGTGCTCCTTCAGTTGCCTGTGCCAATGCCACGGTATCTCTTTCGAACAACCCGCGAACCTGGCAAGCAACGGCTCTATCGGACCCCGTCATTTAGTGCTGCCATCTCGTTGAGGCGCGCGTGGAACACGTCGCACCGTCGACCTGGACCTGGTCCTTACCGGACGCGAGAGATCGCCCCACCGATCGCCTCCGCGAGGACACGGCGGTGCTCCACCCAAGCTGGGCAGACCTCCACCGTTTGCTCCGCCGTGTCCTCCGGGCGATCAACACAATGGTGACACCCGGGCTTTTCCTTCCACCTTATACGGAACAGGAACCTCCCGAAACAACCATGTCCGGTGAGGATCTGTCAGGCGAAAGGTGCGGACGCCGTGGCGCCTCTCCAACTACTCCCCAAAGAGGGTATTTATCGTCTCTATTGTGGCGTGCCCAGCAAATGGTTGTGACAATTGCACCCGTCATGTCGCCATGAGATCCCGCCGGAGCTCTGTCCGCTGTGCGGCGATTTCTCGCGGCAGCTAAGTTACGCCCGGCGTTTTGGCTACTCGCGCCACTCCCACACGTGCGCATGGACTTTTGCCTCTAGATACCATAGCGGCAAGGAGAGGCTCCTCACAGGAGACCGTGCGGTATACCCGGACCAGCCGCATTGCCATGACCCTTTGGGATGCGTTTAACCGTCGGGCTGGTCGGCGCCTCTTCTTCGGCGACCCAAAGATTTTCCTATGCGTTGACCCTAAGATTTCCTAAAACTTAATTAATCAAATAATACAGCTCTCTCTTAGAAATTATAATTAGAATATTATTTATTGAAATCTAGAGTATTTAGATATTTATGTTCCGAAGAGTAGTCAGATATTTTTGACTGCACTACCGTACATACATAAGAACAGTTTTTATGAAAACATTTTTTTGATGTCTAAGTTTTATATAGAGCTATATGATCATTTTAACGCTTACAATATTTTGAAAAAATTTCACTGCCAATATATTTGTGAACTCGACTGTACCTTGGAAACTCTTTCATGAAACAGTTTCATTCTTTGGCAACGACACTACCAGCCGCACTACCAGTAGTCTCATTGCCAATTAGCGACACTACCAATCCTATTTTGGATTAAATGTTACAGTCAACACAGCAAAGTTCAGCTGCTGTAGTCGATTAGGTATACAATTTAATCCAAAATAGGATTGGTAGTGTCGTTAATGGCAACGACATGCGACACTACTAAAACAAACTTAATGGCATCTAAAATTATTTTTGACGGCATAAGGCCAGTGATTGCCTCTTACGGGTATCGGCTATAGTACATACTAATTCCATGGCAACGGCAAAAAAGAACAAAAGAGGTTGCATTAACATCCACGGGATGACAATTGCACAGCTTTGTTTCCCCGTTTTTGATGTTGCGAGAGAAAAAAACATCGTGAAACCCTTACCTTCCCTGGATATACTTCCCGACAGCAACTTTCAGGCACATTATCATTCCAATCCTTGTACCCTTTGATGCCGCAACATTTCAGGTACGTCTGAGTGTCATCCCAGGACTTGGTATACTCATGCCTGACCCCGTAGTACGGGATGGCGGCATACAGCTCCCGGTCTAAGGTCGTGATGACCTTCTCTCTGAAGACGAACTGGAGGATCCCGCCTACCAGCATCACCACGAAGATTATGAATACCAGGATGTAGTACTGGAATAGTATAAAATGATGATTAGACAAATAACTTTGTTGTTGTTTTTTTTTGTGTTTGAGGTATTTGGGCGATTTATAGATTATACGGTTAATTTTATATTAAAATTTACTATTTCATAGTAAAACTTATTAATACAAAAATAAGTTAAAATTATTTGACTAATAGGTATTTAAATAGATTATGATTTAGACTATGATTTATGTGTTAAGGCTCATACACTGGCGCGACGCGACGGCGCGACACAAAGGAACCACGTGTCGCGCGACGAGCGGTAGTTTTATGTCGCGCTGTCGCGGCGAGCCTGTTTGTAGGAACCTTATTCCATTACGTTATGCTCGTCGCTATTGAGGAGAGAATCCTTTTTCCCAGATATTTGTATCTTGAATATCAGATTTAGGAACTAGCATTGAAATAGACACCAGCATAATAACACGCCGAATTTCAAATGAACATCCTAGCAGCGTGTGCCTTTTTTCTATACAGTCACAATTCTTGCTCAGTTTCGACTACATAGAGCACGGAATCGCCGCGCCGCCATCGACTAGGGACGCCAGCACTAATAATATTCGTGCCCGCAAATTAGCGCTGAGCGCAAATTCAGCTGTCACATGCATTGGCAGAATTGTCACGGGCCTTCAGTTTCTCTGAGTAAACGGTGACGTCCACTCTCACACTTGGTTTGTATGGGAAGTGTTGACAGCACCGTCTCTAGCAGCGGCCGCTGATGCGGCTCCATGTCCTGTGTTGACCCTGAGAGCGTCTTTATTTTGTAGCAATAAACCTCGTTTTCGTAATTCTAGTGTTATTCGCATGAGGTGGACGGTCTTATTTACAAACGCACCGTAAGTAGCATACATTTGACCTCCTTAGCGGCCCCGCAGCATCCGAGCAGCGACAGCAGCATCAGGGCAGCTCCCATAGCCATCACGACGCCCACCGATGCTATGAACATGTTGTTGCTCATCAGCGTGCTGGAGAAGGAACGGGAGACCCATACCCACAGGCCTATGCCCAGCGCGATCGCACCGCCAATCTGGAATGCGGAAATTGCAGGTGTTAGCTTTATCTACAGTTGTGGAGTCTAATGGATGATTTTATTAATTAGGATTACTTGAAATCAAATTAATCTCTCCTTTGAAACCTCTGCACTGTTTACAACAAAAGTAAAGGTTTTTAACAAATATTCCATTCATTCACTAAAGAGGTTAGTGTCTAGTACTTAATTAATAAAACTAGACAATTTAGGTAAAAAAGAATTGACAAAAACCATTTTCCATTGAAAAAAAAACAAGAAGAAGAAAATGTTAATGGCATCTCAAAATTATTTTGAAAACGGATAGCCAGGGATGGTCACTTATCGCATAAATTCGAACTAAAGAGGTTGCATTGAACAATTAGAAAAGTGAACAAGCTAGATCACGAAGTGAACACAAAACGGCCTTTAATTAATACAGCTATGAAGGGATAACAGAAATAAGAAAAACTTACAATTTTCAAATTCTAACCCTCGACATTAATGCATGAATAAATCTATAAATTCAATTGTAAAGTCCGCGGTATTATGTTTGAGTGATGAGCAGTAGGTAATTTACTTAATGTATGTAAGTGGCATCAGACATTATACCATTTAAGGTCACTCATGCACTCATATACGACATTGACGGCACGCAACGGATGCATACCTGCATCTAATGATACTACATGGTCATCCTAATATTTTCTTAGTAGTGCAAATGCGTGGGGTTCCATTGTATTCACCTGTAGGTAGGTGAATACAATGGAACCCCACGCATTTGCACTAGTATTGTTGTCTTGTTAGACAACAATATTATGCTCGTGCACACCTGTATAGTAAGTCCACATCAATAAAATAGACATATCGAGTTATTTTTTATCGTGAATTCGACCATTTTTTCTACTGATTAATGCAGGTGGACGTCCGTCTAATGTTTAGATACGATCTAAATTGCTTCATGTTGTTGTCTTAATGCGTTTGTCTTGAAATATTGCTTCATTTAATCGCCAGGATGTTCCATGAGGTTTTAAGTTGAAATGAGTAATCTAAGATAACATCTAAGGTGGCCTGTTTAGACGTAAGTGCCCGTTTTATTTCTTATTTACGAAGCTCTTCACCTGAGAATCTATTCACTTAAATCTTCCATATCCTTTTACGTAATTGTACCATGCATACTTGACATAATTGCTGGGCGGAAATTGCAAAGATTTTAACGCTTTGAGGTATATTATATTATAAAGTAGTGAGTACTTACGAAGCTGACTACGTTGATGCATATTAATGAGAATTTCATACATCTGCCGCAACTGTCCATAGCTCCTCCCATTCCCATGGCAAATCTGTGGACACGTAAAGAAGAAAATATCAGCGATGTATTTATATTTTTCTAATTATGTATAATCTAGATTTTGCTCGTAAAATTTCTTGATTCTCCGACCCCCGCGTCGCTTTGCATCGCTCGCCCGCGCTATTACTTTTGATTCGCTTAGCATTCTTTCCGATTCGTTATTTTTTTTTGCTCGTCTCTTAAGAGTCGTAGCGTGATGTTAAATAGCTTATAACCTTCTTAAAGACAATAATTTTTCAAATCTGACGGGTAGTTCCAGAGATAAGCGCGTTCTTCAAACAAAGAAACAAACTCTTCAGCTTTAAAATATTAGTATAGATTGTGAGACAATTCAAAACATCAACTTGCCACCGACCTCGCGCCTTCTAAAAGATACCCAAACTTTTTTAACCCAGCCTTGGGTCTTACAAGGGGTGCGCTGATGCACACCTTGTGAACGTTATCACATTATCACACATGCGTGCAGGTGAACTGTAAGGACAGATGTAATCAACCTGCGACGTTTATATTTTTTGTTGTCTATTACGACTCTCACGACTCTGGTGAGTTGTTTATTCTCAAATTAGAATTCTAGCCTGTTATGAAAAAAATCGTCTTCTGGAGCATAAAAACAAAAGTGACAGCATAAATGCAGGTACTTGACGGTTTGACATGAATTTTGCCAGATACGCCTGCAGGGCACGGGCGTTGCAACTTCCGCTTTCGTTATTATATATATTGTATTATTTATATTGTATTATATTAGTTATCTTAGTTTTGCGAAGATTTTGATATTTGTAGAATGGTTAGATTACCATCCAGTCACAGGTGCTTACAGATAGAGTAGCAAAAGTAGGTAGTACATATTAATGACAACCTTGAGTACTAGACGGTGAAAGTTTATTACAATATATCCAGTTGTTGGTAAGGCATTCACGTGCATAGGACAGTAGGTACTTATGGTACGCTTTGGCATCTCGTAATGAGAGTAAAAGTGTAGGTGCGTGTGGTCCTCACAATGACTAGGCTACCACTAGTTATCCTGGGTGCATCCTGAAAGCTTCTATAGGATTTTAGTTGTTCTGAGACGGTGGCCATACCTTTACTTACTAGTAACTATATACATGAGCCATGGAGACCCCGATAAAGCAGTCATTGGGACTACCGACTGAAGGAAAAACTTAAAACTATGAATGAAGTTAAAAAAATAAAAATAACTAGTAGGGTCTCTGTAATTTGAGTCATAAAAATATTCCGATGCAGGCGATGCTGCCGTCTTTACGAGAACATTGTGGCTAATACAGAGATTTAAGATATTTGTAACACGAGCTATTCTATATGATCTATTGATATAATATCATACATTATAAAGTGCAGTGAAAAACTGTACCTACCTACACTATGGGCTTGGCCTTCTAGAGTCAAGATCATATTCCTACATGACAATTATGAGATCAAACCAATAGTAGGTAACAATACCCACCTACGTAGGTAAACCTTTACTACAAATAAGGACTAATAAACAATTTATTGCCTAATCTACACAAATCAAAAAGGCACTCGTATTATCACGAGGCTATTCGGATGATGCATACAATCTAATTGCATCCTTGTAATCAATATAAGCTTGGTACAAAAGCTTGAATCTAATTAATTAAGTCACAGTACCTGCCACGAGTGATATCGTGTTTTATATCATTGCTCATGTCAGTATAATGTGGGCGACATTGTACACTGCTATGTAGGTGATCCAGTATGCCACGGTACAACAGATAAATAAACAGCACAATTCTTACCTCCAATAAGTAGACTTCGTTTTTCTTCGCAACTTAAAATGGATTTTAAAACGATTTTTTATGTCGATCATGTTTTTGAGCTAGGTGTTTAATGTTAGGCTTGGAATGACTGAATTTGATTTTAATGCTATGGATAAACTTTTAATTGTACCCACTAGTACCCATCTAATTTAAGTTAGGTAGGTAGGTACCAACCTATTTAAGTGATCTCATACGGCTTAAAACAATTGCCTAGGTACATACATATGTGCGTACGGTAGGTAATACAGTGTAAAAAAAAAAAAAAAATTGTGCAAATCAAAACTAATAAATTACATTATACAAACTAGGGCATCAACAAGTCCGCATCGCCGTCAAATAAATGATTACCGTTTTTTTTTTAGGTGTTTAGTTAGGAGGTCTTTTATTTCGTAGGGGAAAACAAACAATAAGGTACCTGGTACCTACTATTTGTTCTTCCATACGAAATTAAATAATAAAAAAAAGGATTGGTAGGGTGGCTGAAGAACTCCAAGATGACTCCAAGATTCATGATTAGGTAGCTAAGTAGGTAAAAGGCTATCTACATAGCTACCCAATTACCTATTGGCTTATGTAAATCGAACACTATCATGTGCATTGCATGCAATAAAAAAACAATCAACATAGACCATTTAATTATGCTATAAGATAGAGGTAGGGTAGGTACATATAACTAACCCTGCTTAGCTACTGTACGCTTTTATTGACTACAATGTATGTTATGTATGTCATTATGTAATGCTATGTATGTCATGAGTGCATGAAGTATTACGACCACTTGCAGAGAGGAGCTACGCGACTTGCGCGGACGCAAACATTCAAGGTGATACCCCGGCTTACACAAGGTCCATCTAATCCATTCTCTCGATGTTTATAAGTGAAAGTAGCATTGTATGACGCTTCATTAAAACGAGCACGTAAAACAATAACATAGGACAAACGTGCAAACAGTAGTTTAAAGTTAAAAAACTCACGATTGATGTCAACATCAACATAAGTTCTGCGTCGGTCACGTCGTGTCGTTTACTTACATATTGTCACGAAATCCGATATCGTCGTGTAGGAACCGTTAACCGAAACAGTTTCACTTTACCATCACTCTTACTTCTCACTACAGTTATTGCGTTATTTGAACAGTTCACTGAAGAGTTGTTTGTTTTGAAGACGACAAGTGCGTCGTGGCCGGTAGTAAAGACTCAACTGGTTTTTGTTGAGTCAAGCACGCGGACGACGCCCCACCAACCAAGTTGTAGGCTGTAGGAAGAATGGGACAGCCTTCGAAGGGCCCTACGAACGTGTTTATGTCATCGCAACTAGGTCAGGTAAATAGCGTGTAGGTAACGCAGCGATTATTTACAATGAATGATCGAAAAAAAAAGATTAAGACTAATTCACATTTCTCTATATTTACAAAATAAAACCACCTAACTTGAATAAAGTTGACGTCAGTCAGCGGAAGACGTTTGAAATAAACGAACTTTTGAGGGTTCACTTTCGTAACGAACGATGCTATTAAATATTATGCATGAGGGGCCTATGTATAACATAGAGATGAATATGAATAGTTTGCAGAGAGATCTAGACGTAGAAACGTGCTTCGTTTTTTTTGACGTCGTTGACGACGTTGGTGGACCAATTCATTGATCTCGAGCAAACCATATAGTATCAAATGCACAAACGACCTAGTAGCTATAGTAGCCGGCACGTAACTTGGCAAGGTTTTGGCGTAATTGGAGTAAGTTCACGCATGTGCACTTAGTGTAACAAATTATTTTTTTCACGTAAATTGTTTGTCATTATTTTATGGTTCTTACCATATATCTTTTTTTAACATCTGTTTAGAAGAGAGTTAAAGAAAGGAAAAAAACATCTAACGATTCTTGCCAAGTTACGTGCCGGCGACTATACAAGCACGGCTGTTGATCCTCAGGGCCTGGGTAATAGGAACGATTCCCAGAACTTTGGGTTGCCAGCTTATGGATACGCCAATTATGAATGAGCCAATTAGGTAAACCAAGTATCTACGGACAGCAAACCAAATTGGTCTAGGCTGATTAAATAAAACAACAGTTTGTCAGTTTCTTTTATTAGCGTTTTGATAGTAAACGGTCACCTCAACTCAACATAATTATAAACTGGTGGTATAAATGTAATCAACGCGGTTTTACATCAATATGAGCATTACTGCGTTTTCTACCAACTAAGATGTCATTGAGCTTTGGTTTACATGAAATCATTCTCTGATATTGCCATCAGTTTAGTAAATAAGTTTTAGATTAAAAAACTCAAGAAAATGTATAACCTGCGCGCGATCAAGCTAAGATAAAATGAACAAAACTGGTTCCGAATTGATTAAATTCTACTTAATTGTTAAAGTTATAAACATCTAAAAGATAGGAACATAAGGCCGTTTGTAAAGATTACATATTTAGGCAGACCACATAGCTATCACTGCTTCTATGTAATATATATGGATAAATCTTTATATTTTTATAACTTCTTCAGCGAGTATTTAGATGATCTTTATCT
Source organism: Dasypolia templi (assembly GCA_963555695.1). NCBI lineage: Eukaryota > Metazoa > Arthropoda > Insecta > Lepidoptera > Noctuidae > Dasypolia > Dasypolia templi. The sequence goes on along the minus strand of OY743143.1, from coordinate 25,516,516 downwards.
ACACTTATTAAAACTATATAATATGACCAAAAATACCCGTCTTATACAAATCTTTGAATAACTCTTAAACAAAACTTACGGCATAAAAGTCTCAAGTAATCTATCCCGATCGCGCGTGGGTCATAATAAAGTGAAACTGTGAACTTGTGAAATATAACATGATATCGAATAGAAGTGGATAGTATATACTTAACGTGGGATTTACGTTAAGTATATACTATCCACTTCTACTTCTCACAGCATTTAGATCCTATTTGATTTCACAATAGGTATATCATCACCTGCTACTGGCTCTGATATTACAGCTACCACAAATGAGTTTAAAAAATCGTTATAAAATAAGTAGCAAGTGCGAATGATTAGTGATCGCATATAAATGAACGATATTAAAAATTATACATACATCTCATTTGTTATAAAACTTAACTAAAACATGAAGCAGTAAACGGTAGGTGTTTTCGTAGGTACAATTATTTATATCTATTTAGAAACGGATATAAAATAAAACCAATACATTTCAAATAATATTTTAACTGAAATTATAATATATATATTACATATTTTGCGCTAAAATACAACGAAATACGTTTATACAAGCAGCTCGCTACTGCTGTTGGTTATATACGGACTGACAATAAATTAACGCATGAGAGTTACATCTTTTTAACATTATATTACCTATATTTTAAACATTAAGAACGCTTTAATTAGACCTAATAGATACACAACACCACCTGCGTAGCTTCTCTTATAAATTAATTGACAAAGATAAAACCATATAAGCTGTATATTTTATTCAAGAGAAGTTAAATGAGGACTGAATTCTGAACCAAAAACAATAGGAAAGGAACCTCAGTCGGGCACCCAAACTTTAACCGACATACGAATACAAAAAGTAGTTCAATGTATAGAGGTTTGACTAAGGTTACCGCAAGGTACTGTTTTGAGCCCAGAACGATATATAAAAGCTCCTCGATCAAAGCACCTTCAATTTAAAATATACATCTTGCATGAAGAAAAAACGTTAACACAATAAATAATATTTAATTTCAAACATGGCCTAATAGCAATAAATAATATTTTTATTTTTTGTCGTTAATTTCCGATCCCTACAGACTAAGAACAAAAGAAAAACGTAGAAGATCCATTATGAAAGTTGCACATCTCTTGTAGACCATAACTGTTTTAAGCTATTCGATGGACAACGAAAGCTGTTGTAATATTGATACAAAATTATTTGTTTGTGTAGGCACAAGGGTTCTAACGTAACCAGACATTATGTAACCTATCTATTTTTACGAGTATAATTTCGGTCTATAACTTTTCTAAAAAAAAATAGTTTAAAGACATAAAGATCACTGATTTTTGCATATTCGTTTTCGAAGAATCGTGCCAAAACATTAGCCTAGTGAGTTTAGTGCATTATGTACTTTTACTTCTTACAGCGTGTAATAGAAAATATTCGCACTTTCTTCAATCTAACAAAAATCTAAATTACAATAGAAGACAACAAAATAAATGCAAGAAATTTCATATTTTTTTTATCAATATCCAAACGCATGTCCAAATCCTTTGTACACAAACATTACACGTATATAGTAAGAAGCTACGCAGAGGCGCGTGAGCCCTTTCATTTCCCTTTATACATGAAGTGAAAAAAGTTGAAAACTCACAAATTTCTGCGTGTCATACGGATTTGAATATGAACATTTAACACATACTTATTATTATTACATACATCATAAGGAGGTATTTTAAAGTGTTGACTGCAAGCGAGAACCTTCTGTGGAGCTATTACCAAACGCTTCCATCGATATTTCAACTTCATTCACTCATACTGAACTAGAAACATAGCTGAACATTCAACCGAATCATATCGGGCACTCGAGAGCGTGGTCGGCTCAAGCCACTCTTATCAATACCGATTCCCATACAACTGAAAAATTGATTACACTACTACGCATATCGCGTGTCAAGTTTAATTATAGCATTGTATGTGAACTAGAATAAACGAACCAAAACATACTTAGTGTTACCGAATGTATCGCAGTAAGCAGTGAAAATCCATTGTACTTTCAGTCTTCTCAGTTAATCGTGAAGTTTTAGCAAAACGTGTGACGAGTTAACAAAGCGTCAGCACAAGTTAAATCTCTCAATACACAATACCAAATCGATACTGACAAGTGTAATTTAAGCCTCAGCAGGAGGAATTTTATTCACAATCGCTTCGTCATGAGGCCTGGGATCCATCGCACTATTAGAATACATCCCGCACGCGTGGCAAGACCACCACAAAAACAAGTATTGTGTTTAAATAGACAAAATGACTCTGTAACTTTGTCTATTCCGCCGTCGACAAAACCAGATTATGCTACGCGTGCAGTAGTGTTCGACGCGGGTACTCGTGGCATCGGTAACATTGTCTTAGCAGAGCACCTTGAGCAGTATTGACGCGACCACAGCGCTAAAGCATTCGGTAGACTGATATCCCGTAACATATGCTAAAATTTAAGCTGCTCATAATATGGACTACTTACATATTATGATAATACTGTATAGTTCAGGGAGTTGTGGAGCACTTTGTATACTGGTCATACGTCGCAATTACAAGCTTCCTTAATACGCATCGATACGTACGCGAGATCAGTCTGTGTATACCAGAAAACGTGGCACTGTATATAAATTTCTTTATATACAACGGCACAGGGTCACAGAAACACTGCAAACTTTCAAAAATGCTCATTTTAATTCCGTACCGAGAATCCAATTGAAGATTAAACTAACCAAAAACCAATAAATTCACGTTTAAAAACTTTTTTTCCTATTGGGATGAAATTAATTTTGGAACTAAAATTCTTTTGTTAAAACCAATATTTCAAGTAGTAAATGTTCAATTAATTCAAAAAATTCTTATTTTAATTAAATCGAACATTTTTAATTTATTAGTTTTCATGGAAATTTTTATTAGTTCTTAATTAGACACTCCTCAATGTGGGTATAAATAAAGCGTCGTATTCAAGGGGGAACAAAAGTAAAGAAACAGTTGCATGAATACGAGACTATCACGTTGTTATATATCACTATGTTTTACACAGAAACATGTTGCTGAAACAATGTTGCGCAACTTTTCAACGGGGTTTTAATGTAGCAGCCTGTATCTGGGGTGTCGGCTTGTGTCGGGCTGCATGTTCAGCTGTGTGTCAGCCCAGGTAGCACGGGCGGATTTTTATTGCGCACTGGATTTCCGACTCTCGGTGTTGAGCCGAGCATTCAGAATCCAGAGCGCGCTAAACATCGTGCGTGGGTACTCGGGCTGTCGAGCGTGTCGCGGTGCGGTCAGCTGGCGGGGCTGGCGGGGCTGGCGGGGCTGGCGGGGCGCGCGGGCCCGGCGGGCAGCACCGCGGCGCGGCACTAGGTGCGTCGCGCCGCGAACACGCCGCGCTGCGCCAGGTACGCGCCCTCGGCGTGGGAGCCTGCGCACACAGGTGCCACACGTCAACATTACTTCGTCCGTCTACATGCTACCACAATGTATGCAGGGTGTCCCGTACGTCGACGTCAAGCCGGAATCGTGTGATAGGTCAGGTCTTAATAAGTAATAGAAAAATATTAAAAACTTTGCATTGTATTTTAAAACTAACGGGTATTTAAAAAAAAAACGAGAAAATCTACTGCCTGTGACGATCTTTTATGTCCTGTTGCTAAACATTTTTTTTTTATACTTATTATTTTTTTACCTATCACCCCACTCCGACTTGAGGTAGACTTACAAGACACCCTGTATAAAAAATGTTTAAAGTCATAATTTAAATACTTATTAATTTTTTAATTAATTAAATAATTAAAAAACCAGTCAATGAAACAACTTTAGCGTAATAATTTATAAACACACATAAATTGTTTACATTACATTATCATCAATATTATTGCTAATTATTTGAATAAAATACATATGCACAATTTTATTATTCTATTATGTTTAAAACAAAATATGTATAGTTTAAAAAATTTAAGTACAAAAATATGATCAAATACTTACTACTATACAAAACTCACGAACCTTGGTTAGGGAACGGCAAGCAATTGGTCTTGAGTATCTCCTCGTGATTACCATAGGCACAGAACTTGACAACAACAGTGTTAGCCGATATGCCCGTGATCTCGGCCTCGTAGAACTGAAATCATAAGATTTGGTTATGAGGAAAACTTACTTAGTAGACATAAAGGAAAAAATTCAATACCCGAGAGGCAGTACAAAATGCCTATGAAGAGTTTGTTGGCTCCTGTACACCAGACTTCTTTGATGTGATGCTCAATTTTTTTTTTTTTGTTTAATCATTCTTATGATAAAACAAAAAAGAAATAAAATTAATGTTTTTTTTTTTGTGGGGTCATCGACCGCAGTTAGTGCATTCACTTGAAGTATCAGTTTAAAAATCCGTTTTTTTTTTACTTCACAGATTTGATACGATAAAACAAAAAAAAACTGATTTTCTTAACTCATTCTGAAAGTAACACCACTGCCAGCGGTCGGTCGTTGAACCCCCAAAAAGAAATTTGAGCCTGTATACAAAATATTTTCGATGCTTCTCATTTTTTTTTTTTTTTTTTTTCCAGTTTTTATTGAAATTCAAAATATTTAGATTTTTCATTTGATTCAACATAAAACAAAGCATGCTTAGAGTTTTACCTCACATTGGTATCGTGACGACACGCACACCCATATTCTAAGTCGTAACCTCGAACAATCACAACTCTGTCGAGGAGACCTAAAGGTGTGCCTCTGACCCTCAAATTCGGTATTCATAGTCGTCAGATAAAGGAAATCATCAGGTCCCTTGAATTTGTGTCAGTCGAGGTGATACATCGCGAATACGTGAATAGTTCAATGAACTCTTTTAAAATCTGATGCGCCTGGTTTGTAAGGTAGGTAAAAGAGTAAAGTTGCAACTGCATATAAGAATATCAAACCACTAAGTGAGGGTGAGTCAAGTCGAAGAAATCATGAGATTAAGAAACTACTACTTAAGAAATTACATGAATTAATTAAGAAATTACTACTACAACAATTTTTATTAATTTGTAGTTATATTTGCTATTTACTAAAAATTAACTACTATTATTTAATCAAGCTGCAAGTAAAATGCCGAATGAATATCCGTAAAAACAACCGGCCAAGAGCGAGTCGGACTCGCACAAGAACCGTTCCGTACCACCCTACAATATTTTATAAAAAACACTTTTACTCTCTAATTAAACTAATTTCAATTGTATACCTTTTACGGTTCATGAGATACAGACCGCTGACAGACAGACGGACAGCGGAGGCTTAGTAATAGGGTTCCGCTGAACCGTACGGAACCCTAAAAAACGATGGTACGCAATTGTTATTGCGGATGACAGTAGCTACCGCGCCCTCCCGAAAGTACTTTTTGATCAGAATATTGAGCTTATGCCTTCTCCAGTGTTATTCTATATTCTCTAACGTCATTACAGTGCTTCGAGGATCTCTTGGCGCACGCATGACGTTGACAAAGAGGCGTTCAAGCTTTTGTAAAATGTATTGAAAAATCAATATGGCGGCGTTGGTTCCGATTTAAGCAACGCACCAAAGATCCTTGTACAACTATATGTCAACTTACATTATTGTCCTCCCAGTAAAGTGCGAGGCAGCGGTCGCCAACCTTCCAGTTGATGTCAGCGACGCCCAGCATGGCGCGCGCCTGCTCGTTCACGGCCGCGTTCTGGAAGCCCAGCAGCGAGTTGGCGAGAAAGGGGGCCCCGCGTACGTTCGCGTACTCCTGCGGCCGCGCGCCGTACCCGTACTGGCTGCCCGCGTACCCGCCAGCCGCTGCAGCTGCTGCAGCCACTGCATTCCCCATGTAACTGGCCACATTGCCGTACAAGTTACTCTGCTGCGGCTCCACGTAACCGTTCGGCTGCTGCCGCCGCTGGTACGACTGCTCCTGGTACTTCTGCAGGTCACTGCCCCTCCTGAAAGGCGGTATGTCCGGCATGCCCTGAGCGGCCAGGTAGGCTTGCTTGGCATACACCTGATCTAGCGGCGGGTAGTTCCGCGGCTGTTGTAGATCCTCCACAGCCCGCTGAGTTCCCAATAAGTTCAAGTTCGCCGTAGAGTCCACTAAACTCTCCATCGCACTCGCAGCACTGCGGTAGTTCTGCTGCTGTTGCTGTTGTTGCTGTTGCTGTTGCTGCTGTTGCTGTTGCTGCTGTTGCTGCTGCTGCTGCTGCTGCTGCTGCTGCTGCTGCTGCTGCTGCTGCTGCTGTTGCTGCTGCTGCTGCATTTTATTCTCATTATTATAATTCCTGTCACTCCTCATACTCTTATCACTAAAATGGCTCTGTGGCGGCGGCGGCAGAGTATTATATGAATTATTGTAATGCATGTTCAGGTTAATGGTGCTAGCTGGAAACTGATTCTGGTTCTGCTGATGATGTTGGAACTGCTGTTGTTGCTTGTTTTTCTCTTCTAACTTCCTCTGAAACCTTGGTGGCTTTTCAGTCTGTGTTTGATATTTTCTATCATCTCTATGTGAATGATTATTATCATGAGAATAATGTCCTCTAGTGTCAGACCTTTGTCTATTGGCTCCATCAAATCTAGTTCCTTGATTACGTGGATTATTTCTCCCGCTATTTCTCTCTCTATAATTATTTCGATCATTCCTGTCCTCTTGCGACAAGCTGTTCTGGCGGTTGTTCTTATCCTTATCAGGTACATTAGGCAGCTTATCTTCTAAGAAGTCAAATAAGGACACTTTTCCTGATGGTTTCACTTGTATGTCCTCATCATTCATGTCCTTGTTCCGTCCCTTTCGTTTGGGTGGTTCTGGTTCTTTCTGCTGCTTCTCTTTACTTCTACTCTCCGAATTATCTCTCTTCTGCAGAATCTTAAGAGCCCTATCAACATTATTCTTAGTATATTTGAGAGCATTTTCCGCTTGCTCTTCTGAGAAACCAGCATCAACTATCTTCTGTACATTTGCGTCCAAAAGAGGTTTTGTGCCGCCACCAAACACCTAAAAAGCAAAATATCAACAGTTAATAAATACTGCATATATTTTTTTATATGATAGATAACTAGCTGCTCCCTGCAGTTTCACCCGCATAAATCTTGATCCCGTGGGAGTAACAGGACAAAAAGTACTCTGTGTTAATCCAGGTTATAAACTATATGTGTGCCAAAAGTTCATCCAAATCCGTTCAGTAGTTTTTGCGTGAAAGAGTAACAAACATCCATCCACACTTACAAATTTTCGCGTTTATTATATTAGTACGATTGCATATTAGCTGAACTTTTGATTGAGGAGGTTACTGGAAAGCTACAGCTAGACTAATTAAAAAAGTGTAAGAAACCTCTAACATCTTATTTAAATAACGATAGCATGTTTGTTATATTTAGACTCCAACTTCTGAATCAACACCCTTATTGCATAACTCAGTCTTTGTAGGAATCCTATTAGACTACATAAGTTTAGCAAAATAACAATAAACAAAAACATTTAAAAACTGTATCATTAGACAACTAGTTCATAATTATGTTCATAGTATTTCATAGTATTTTCAATATGAAAGCGAATGGGGGCATGTTACACAATAAGGCTGCGGTTCATACTATGTAACTGGTAAAACCAGCATTACAGGTACACTTTTCCGCTATTATGACTTTTTCAGCTAATTACTAGTAAACATAAAAATCATATTACTTTTTTAACACCAGAGGCCAGTTTCTGTGCTTCAGCGATTGCACCTTTTCTCTGAGCTTCAAACTCTGCATTATCCTGCTTAGCAGCTTCTGCTAAACTCTTGAACTGCTTTTCCAGTGTAAGAGCTTCAAGTCTCTGACCAAACGGTATCCATGGGGGAGGACCCCCATCCACACCAGGACCCCCTAAAAAAAAAAAGGTTAATGTTTCCAGAAACTTGCTCTTTAACACTTAACAAGTGGTAAAGAGTGGTTGTTTTGTGTGCTGAAACTTAGGACCCTCTGTCTATTTTGAACAAATTATTTTAGAATTTGAATTTACATATTTTTTACATCCATAGTAATACACAAATGGGCCCCTTTACTACAAGGCCTATTTGTACATGCATTTCCCAACGCAAACTCTTGGGAAAATACAGGTGTGACTACATCAATGCATGGAAGAACCGTACATCCAAGTTCATAAATCAATTGATATTCCAACATAATTATGAAATCATTTCTGTTCAGGTAGCCATACTAAAATGTGAAAGGTTTTACAATATTCTGTATGTTTATGTGGGATAATCTTTTCATCAATTGAAATATTTTAAAAATTACAGTGCAAGAGTTACCATAATATCATTACATCAAAACACTACATTGAAGGTATTCTTATACAGTATTTTTTACCAATACTACCTAATGATAAAATTGAAAAATAATTTTAAAATATATTTATTTGTATGACTACCTCGTTGGTCTAGTGGTCGCAAAAGCTACTGATGAGCATGAGGTCCTGGGGTCAATTCTTAGGTCAGTCAAATTGTTATTGGGTTTTTTTACATGGAATTTCTCAGTAGCAGCCTGGAGTCTGGATTTGTACCCGGTTGATGGCAACAGGCTTGCCCACTATTACATGGGACTTAAGCCTGGCGAAATGCAGGTGTATATAGGTACACCTCTGCCTAACCCTTCTGGGATTACAGGAGTGATGTTATGTTATATATTTGTGGTGGGGAGCAGATAGTCAAATTAAATATTTCTTATTTTTGGTAATTCATTAGAAATTAGAAGAACCAACTCACCTCTAGTATGCTTAGCGAGACTCCTATTTAGTTCCCATTTTTCAATCATGTGGGTGACTTTCCCACCCAGCACTGTTATAACATCAGGAACCAACCACACCACACCATGACAGACCTCAAGACCTTCATTATTCAACATCACCTTTGTACCCGGTGGAGTGTTAATACTTAAACTGGAGATAGGACTTGTTTCTAGGCCAGTACATGTTGATTTTCCATCATGTAACGTCAATTTAAGCATTCGAGGAGCAGAGGTAGACTCCTCATTTGCCTTTGGTGCTGACACATTTCTAATTTTCTGTATTTGGAGTATCACAGGCTTCTCTAACTTAGTTGGTTCTTTAGTAAAGTCTTCAGGAAGCGCTGCATCTCCTATATCTCTTAAATCATACTGGAATGCAATAAGAATTGAACATTAACACAACCTGAACCAATTGAGCAGTAGACCTTGACAAATAATAAAATGTAGCCGCGCTAACCACTCACGTCTAAAGCCTTCTTCGAAAGGATATCTATATCCTCTATTTGACCATTTTCACTAACAATATCAAGACCCTCTTCACTTAGGTGCCTGAAAAAATCAGATATTAGTTTGACTGTGTACATTCGTGTATTCTACATTTAAACAAATACTTCTAGAAAAATATAATTACCAGCCTAATTCACTTAAATTTTCCCTGAGTGACATGTTTTCATTAGTGGTTAAATTAACATGACTTCAAGAAAAATAATTAAAAATAAAACTCGGAGACATACGGCACCACCATCAATGAAATGACATCCACGGTAATGTGTACAACAGATTATAGGCAATGCAATCATTACACATTTTTATTTTATCTATGAAATCAAGCAAAACTAGAGCACGTTTCTCTTAGGGCCAAACTGAAATTCAAATTATTTAAAAAAAAACAAACTCATTTCTTTCCATGAATATCGCGAGAAGGAGACACGGATACTGTCATTCAGGCGTTGTTTTGTGGAGAATATACTGTTCGCACTGTTTCCTGCGAAACCGACTAATCTGCAGTTTTACCAATAAAGCCGGCAACAATCGAACCGCAATCTATCGTTCACACCGTCCGTCAGTGCCACTGCGAGGCTCGCTGGTGCCGTTTATGTATTTACAATTGTACACCAAGAAGATATACACCATTAATGGAGAGTATCCAGTAAAAAATGTAGTACCGGTATTGTACATAATTTACCATCATTGTCAATTTGTAATGCACTTGGGTATACATTAAAAATATTTGTTCTATGCGGGAATGAGGGTTTTCTGAAATGATCTCCGATAGATGGCAGGACTGTAGCGGCAGGACCAATGGACTGTCAAATACATACGCGAATTGTTATTTTCTATATATTTTTTGGTTTATTTATTCTTAAAATCATTCCTTTCGGAATATCGTTGTTTAAAATGCCACAGTGTTGTGCAGTGCCTATGTGTGCAAATAAAACAGGAGGACATAAGTTCCCTACGAGAGATAAAACCCGATTAAAACAGTGGCTTGTAGCCATTCGCAGAGATAAATTTACTCCAACGAAAAATAATCCATAATAAAATCAATAACACTTCCAAATACAATAGAATTTCAATAATTTATGTTCAGTACCTACGACTCTGTGCTATTTGACAGCTGTTTGGACCTGACGCCTACGAAGCGCCGCCTAGTGGCAGAAAAAGTTTCGAAAACCCTCATTGAACTCGCCACCACCCGCAACACGTAGCTACGCCACAGCCTGGCGCGCACCAACCGTCGCCGAGCATTCGTGAACAAACCTTTGCCGTGTTTTCTTGTCACGCGGTCTAGTCGTCACTGGGTCATGTATAAGCTCGTAATGATTCCATTAATTGCGGGATCCGGCGTGCGCCCGCCGGCTAGCAAGTATTTATACATACCTACCTAATAATATTTATTTTGGTTCTTTTTTTTTTTTTTTTTTGGTATGCCATCTCGTAGTTGACCTTGAGAGGTCGTGACTACTTAACCGGACTATCCTGTGGCTGCCTTAAGCGGACTCAAAGCCTCCAGCCAGGGGCGTAAAACTACTTATATTATTAAGCGAACGCTCGCTAAGGGCACCCCCTGTGGGGTACGGACCTCGGCTTAGGGCGTCGCTGACGGGAGGACAGCAAGATGGGACAGGCTGGATCTGGATTATATTATTATTATTCGGGGAATTTAAAGCTACAGGCTCAGCTACGGCGCGGGCTGGCACTTCGTCGAGCAAGGGTCGGGGGGGACAATTACGTCGGGATCTTCGCGAGGAACCTCGGCGGCGAGGTCGGAATGTCGGTCTGTGTTTGTGCACTGTACTGGTGGCCCTACTGCTCTCCTGAATGAGAGTAATGTGGTCATCGGGATCGGTGAGGACATGCTTGGGACGGCGGACTTGACTAATGGAGGAGGGAATATAGCTAGCGGCTTTCACAACCAGAGGGTTGTGGTGATTCGCGGCGGTCTCGAAGAAACGCTTTGAAATGCGTTTCATGAACTGACGGATAGTGGGAATCCTGAGGTCTACGTGGAGGATTTCGTTGCGAACGTACCAGGGGGAGCCTGTTATCCTACGGAGGAACTTGTTCTGGAGGGTCTGCATTCTATTGAAGCGAACGGGCTTGTATTTTGGTTCTGAGTTTCTTATCTTTTTAGCCTGGGCACTCAATCGGTACTTTCCGAATTAGACCGTAGTCGCTCAAAGCAATAATTTGCGTTCCGATTTAGATACCACGATTATGACAGCTGAGGGCTGTCAACAATTCGGCACGCTCGTGAACGCACTCACAGTGCTCGAGCAACTTTCTGGCTTAGAACATGACCCCAAACTTGGCACAAGAAAGACCGATTGGATATTTTTAGGAACAAAGAAGTTCCACGCATTTTCACTACCTCTGTATTGCTCTGATTTGAGTATGACTGAAATTTGTCGCCCATCGTTCACTTGAATGGTTGGATTACAATATTTTTTTGTGCATACACCACAAATTTCTTCTTCTTTGGTTAGGAGGCGACTGCATCCAAAACCACAATTTCGAAAATGCCGCATTACGAAACAGCACAAGCACAACTATCATTTTTGACAGCGCTCACGGTTTTATTAATTTAGGACATGGTCGGCGTTATCGCATTAAGGCGCATGTCATGACGTCATCTATGACGGGACATCGTTATCGCGCTCAAGCTAATTCGGTACGGACGTAAGCCCGCTCAAATTGATTACAGCGCAATGGGGAAGGTCGGGCAAAGCTAATTGTAGATGGCGTGACCTAGCTAGGTCCCAACAGCCTATTATAAATTTGACATTTCGTTCATTCACTTCCTTTTCGTGTTCATTCATGATTTTGGTTTTATTTCAATATTTCGTTAAAATTTCGGTGATTTCAATATTAAATCAAATATTTTATTTGGAAAGTGTCAGAATTTTAAATGTGTCTTATTTCCTCGTAATTACTTTCTTCAAAATGTTTCCGCTAAAACCACGAACTCAAAAAAATCTTTACGAATATCATTTAGCCACAATCTTCTAATTTTAGGGGCTTTCGAGAAATTATTGACTCCAATTTCGGAGTATTTGGGAACACAATAACGCGTCATTTCCGCGAACAAAAACCAAAATCAACTAATGCCTTGTATTATTACCTTGTGTTGGGAACTACCTACGATAGCGCCATTTTGACAGTTTCCTTCCCCATTCGGAATGCAGCCTTTAACTGGTCCTGCTAGTCTAGCTAGTCCTCCGTTTAGTAATAATGTTCTGTGCTCATGTCACAGATGACAATGACATCTTACTTTTTCAGAGATAAAAACATTCATTTTATCGTAAAGTTAGATTGAAGGAATATTGAATCATATTCTGTTGCAGTATGTGTTAATTTTGAACTAAATACCTGTGTACCTGTACAGAAAGAGTACATGCAACTTGCTTGAATTTTTTTGACAACGTCACAGCTCCTTGATTACTGATAAGCGTAAATCCCCACAATCATTCGTATCTGGACTTTCTCTACTTGTAATCAATTTTGAAATCACACGTATAATAAAGGGCAAACTAAGAGTAATAATGTCATCGGTGAGTAAACCCTATTGTCTAGTATCGTCTTCTTTTGCTGATAAATATTGTGTTCATCTAAAGACCTAAGACTTGTAATTACAGACACACGTTTTCAACGTAGAAATGACTTGCGAGGGGTGCTCAGGTGCTGTAGAAAGAGTACTGAACAGGCTAAAGGGTCAGGGTGTGGATAATGTTTCAATAAGTTTGCCAGACCAGAAAGTTTCAGTCACATCCACACTCAATGCTGACCAGCTACTGGAAGTAATTAAGAAAACTGGCAAGAAAACAACTTATGTGGGCACACAATAATTGTGTTAGTGTAAGATAACTTTAAATAAAGTATTTTATAGGTTCTGAAGACAAAACCAGCATAATTATGCTACCTATCTTTATATTATTGTTACCTATAGTCTCCTAATTATAAGGCTGAGAATAACTTGAGCCAAAAGTTGACATTATACTAATTTTGAAAAATATTCTATTGTTACTATGGTTGTATCATGCATGTATATTATCTTAAATTGATGTTATTTTGCTAAGTGTCTAAAGAATGCAACTACAACAGTATTTTAATAAATAATTTTTACTATACAAAGTTTATTAATAATATTAAAGACTAAATTAAATTGTTATTTATTGGTTAAAACTAAAATCGACCACATCCACTTCCTTCTTTTTTCTTGCTCAAAACATCTTCCAGAGTGTTAAGTCTCAAGTCCACAAGATCTACAGCCTCATGGAGAGCATTCAGATGATCAACCATAGCATTAACAGTGGGCAATACATCAGGACAATTACATTCCATATCTCTGTGCATATCACAGGTATTAGTAGTATTCAATTTTTTTAATTTCTTGGTGTGAGTATCAAATTCCTCATTAATTAATTTAAATCCGCTGTTTATAGGGAAGCTCCTCTTTCTACCCACCCACTCAATAGTGCCGCTAGTGTAACAAACGTCATTTTCCTTTAGTTTGATCATTCCATACAAGTCATCACCTTGTCCGTTTCCACCTCCACATGTCCCTATGGACCCTCCAGACTTGTCCAAAACAGAGGGTAGCGTGTAGGTAGTAGGGCTGGGTGGGATTCGAGGAATATGACTCACATGTCCAACACTGTGTAGTGAACAATCCACAGATGAGTATTCAGACTGAGCTGGTGTGGTTTTTGGTACACATACACAACTCTTTGGTGTATTTATTCGAACTGGACTTACGATTGTATAAGAGCCTCGTAAACAAGGTTCTGTTTGACTGCCCATTATTGGTTCATAAATTGTACTGTTAGCATTTGGTTCTTCAGAACAATTCAGTCTCGGGGATTGGTTACATTGGCTGACATCATCCAGGTGGACAAATGTAGTTACAGGAATCTTATGAGTGTGATAGCATTGATACCAAACTTTTGAGCCCTATTTTATGGATGATGAAAACTGTATTAATACTTGGGACTCATATTGCAAACTTAGTATGAAGAGGAACGTTTTAATGCATAGTAATTAATGCAATTTTCTCTGAATTCTATTTTCTGAAAGGCTACCATATATTTGTTCGAAATGGATCTCAATGAATTGTCCTGAATGGGGAAAGTAATGAGTTTTAAAATTGTATCATTAATTTAGAATAATATAATGTATTTCTTTATACCATAAAATAAAATAATATATACATATTAATTTACAATTAGCTAGTGACTATGTGCTACTGAGAGTACTACAAGTAGTATCTTTTATGAGCAACCTGATTCCTGTCTTTCGTGTCTTTTGACGTGGATGTAAGTTTGGAAGATTGAGAGTTGCACTTAGGTATAGTTGATCCATTATCTGCAATGTTTTCCTTTAAATCACCTGCTAGTTCTGTGAAGTTCGTTTTCCATATGAAAACCTGCAAATATGAATAAATTATTCTAAATTGACATGTGTGCAAATACGATTCATACAAACTTCTCTGTTATTGTTAATTACATTCTTTTCTTTAACAATGTATACTAACTACACAGCAGTTCATGCTACACACTAACATATTCAAGTAATAACGATAGTTAAATTAAAGTAGCTAGCGAAACTCCGCTGACGTGTTAGGTATCAATGTGTAAACTAAAAAAGTTAAAAAAAAAGAGATTGTTGATGGTTTTTTGAGGGGTCAACGACCGCTGATAGTATTGTTACTTGAAGTAAGAGTTGAAAAAATATGTTTTATTGAGTTTAGATATCAATACCAAAAACTGTGAAGTTTACACAAAAAAGTGGTATTTCAAGTGAATACACTAACTGCGGTTGTGTGAACGTGCCACGAGGATACCAATCGGTGGCTAGTAGGAAACTATTCTCTAGCGCCAACCTCGATGCACCGGGCAATCATCGAGAGTATACATCATACTCACAGGGATGGGCGTCACCCTTCGTGCGACTGTTTATCGACCCTACTCGTGGAAATCTAAATGGACATAAAGGACATGGTTTTTTTTTGGCCCAGCACCAAAAAAATACGTATAATAATTAAATTTCCATCATTGCTTTCATTTCTCCGCATAGCTCGGTGGGAAAATACCAATTTTATAGAGTATTATTTTGATTTCCATCCATGAGTTACCAATGTTGCAATTGTTTGAAATAAAATGGTAATTAGTACATATTTGTTGTTCGAAACGACATGTATTTACTTGTAATTTAGACAACAGAGTAAGAAAAATAAATATTTTTATGCGTGTTTACTGATAACGGAACAAAAAGTAAAAAATACACATTTTATTTATCTCTTTTATTAAAAATCAATAGATTGATTGGTCAATAGGTTAAAAGCAATGGAAACACTACCTTCTTCTTTTAAGATAGGTATACACGAAGTGATAAATTAATATTTTCGAAATAACGCACGTTTTGATTCAGTGATTGGTCCAATATACACATCCTATCTACACATCCATCCGAGACATACATCACGACTGTAATGCCTAAAGGGTTAGGCAGAAGTATACCCATGTAATTTATTGCCATCAAGCGGGCACAAATCCAGACTCCGGGATACTACTGAGAAGTTCAATTTCAATAAAACATAACATTCTTAATTAATTAGCAAGTAAGTATCTTTACAAGCAGATATTCAGTGCAGGACACATTTTTGTATTAATAAAGTAAGGTAATTTAAATAAATGTCACAAAAATATGTCAAAATATAATATATTTTGACATATTTTTGTGACATTTATGATATACTTTCTGATAAAATAAAAACACGCACAGCTATACCTAATAATTACATAGTTGACACCTTTTGTGTACAACACAATATATCAGTTCTATTAATACGACGCGCCTGCACGACTAGATGTATGAAAGCGGACAAACAAAAAGAGTACGTAAGTACCCTTCGTAGTAGTGCGCGTTTTGTAGTTTCTGCCTACCCCCATGGGACAAGCAGTGAGTTTATGTATGTTTGTATACATATTATAGCTAGGTACGTGTGTTACGGGTTTTATGTCGATTGTCTTGACAAAGTCAAGACATGACATGTATTGACATGACAGTTTATGTCATTTGTGTGTAGCCAATTTATTGGGTCTCCGCTGTAACGCTCAATCGCTCATTTCGGCCGCACGGTCGCTTGGGTAACGGTCCGCCCGGTCGAAATGGCGCGAATGGTTTTTGTGGCTCGCACTTGAATGATTTCTTGTGGTGTAACGACGACCTTTGGCTTTGTATCTGGATATCTGTTGTTACTGCTCTCCCGACACACCCCGGCGCTCAGGGACTTTTCATTTTTTTATTATTTCAATTTACCTTGGGAGTACCCAAGGTAAATTGAAACTCGATTATGAACAACAGATTATTACCCTATTTCTAATGAAGAACTGACGCTGCACTAACTGTGGTATAGCAACGCTTCGCTTAAGGAGCCATTTGTTGGATTCGCATAAAATTCAATCTGATAGAATACAGTGCATGACTCCGCGATTGGAGACTTTTAACATTTTCAATAACGTCTTCAACATGTCTTAGAAGGGTGTAGGGTGTATTTGTTTATACATATGAAGGTTTTTTATTAAAGGTTAAAAAGGTCACTGCGTCTTATCATGATTGTGTGCATTGTGAACTTTTTCTATTTGCCACCCATGTTAGCCACGACGTTACAGAGCGCAATCTCCAGTACATAGGTGGCCAAACAACGTCAACGCCGACAGTCAACAACAATAAGAAAATATAATTTTTCCAAGATAATGTTTAATTAAATAGTAATATCAGCCTACGCTTGTCCTTTGCAGGGCAAAGGCCTCTTCTCATACAGAAAAGGCACGAGCATTGATCACCACCATTATTCATATATTACGTCCTAACAAACGAATTAACATAATAGCCATCATCATCATTCTGCCAAAGAAGGCCACTTCTAGACATAGGCCCCTCGCGGGAATTTGCTGTATGCGAGAAGCACAGGACCGGTCTATGTCATACCTATAGATTATTGTACACGAGTAGTTAAAAATTATTAAAAGTTAATTATAGACATAGGTAGGCCCCTCGCGGTAATTACCTGTATGCGAGAAGCACAGGATCTATAGGTATCACATAGACCGGTCTATGTGATACCTATAGATTATTGTACACACGTAGTTAAAAATGATTAAAAGTTAATTATAAATAATAAAATTACCAGCCTATTGTCCCACCCACTGCAGAGCTACTCGTACAGAGAAGGCACGAATATTGCACGCTTTTTTTTTTTTTGGGAATGGCATCTCGCAGGTCAACCTATGAGGTTGTCGTCTGCTTAAACGGACTTGCCTGTGGTTGCCCTAATAAATTAAGGCCTCCAGCCAGGACTTAAACTTATGTACTAACTTAAAAACTAAGCGACTAAACGCTAAGGGCACCCCCTGTGGGGTACGAACCTCGGCTTAGGGCGTCGCTGGAAGAGGGCAGCAAGGGACTAGCTGGATCAGGATTTGAGTGATTTAGGGACGAATTCAAAGCTACAGGCTCAGCGGCGCGGGCTGGCTCGAGCAAGGGTCGGGAGGGGTGTGGAATTTGACGTCGCGGCGGGCCTCGGCGGCGAGGGCGGTAGGACGGCGATCGGGTTTTGGGCTTACGTAGAGTGCTGGTGGCCTTACTACTCTCCTGAAGGAGGGTAGTGGCGTCGTCGGGGGCGATTAAGGTATGCTATTGCACGCTTGCTTAAGTCAGTAACTATAAGTCCAGGTTTCCTCGGAATGGTTTTCATTCACCATTGAATGAAAACCATTCCGAAAAACTTAGAAATTACATATGAATTGGAAAAAGTCACACTGGTACTTAGCCAAGAATTGAAACCACAACCTCGTGCTTGGGAAATGAGGCCTTAACCTCTAGACTATCACGACAATGTAAAATCATACTGTATTAAACATCAAAATGTCATACCAAAAGATTAACCTAAAATGTTTTAAATCTCGTCACCACCGAGTTCTGGAGTAATAAAATATTAACAGCATAACACACATAACATAACATCACGCCTGTCATCCCAGAAGGGTCAGATAGAGGTGTACTTATAGTACACCCACATTTCGCCAGTTATGCTTAGGTCCCATGTAATAGGGGGCGAGCCTATAGCCATCAACCGGGCACAAATCCAGACTCCGGGCTGCTACTGAGAAATTCTAGATAGAAAAACCAAGTAACACTTTGCCCGACCGGGGAATCGAACCCAGGACTATTAAATACAAATATGACTTCATATCATATATTGTTTTATGTATGTCCGTGCTGGGCCAAACTTGTATGGGAGCAATATCCATCTCCTTTAAATCAAAACAAAAATATACCCGTAACTCAATAAAATCGGAAAATCTATAACATCGAGTTTTCCATAAACCTTATTTGAAACTCGACCCAGAGCAAACTCATGGAATCACAACTGTAGCAACTCCAGTCATAGAAATAAGCGATGAAACACAAACACTAATAATAAACTGCCTTTGCAACGGCCGGAGAGTTCAGAACAAATACCACCGCTTTGGCATATGGTACCTGGCTCTAAAAAACGTTAAATATCAGACTCTCATCCAAGCCTAACTACTGTTACAAGGAACAGCATTACGGCCTAACCCAATAACCTAAGACAGATTCCTACTGATGATGGACAGTACAATTGGGATGATGACTACCATTAAAAATGTTCGTAAAAACAATGTAATTTCAAAGAAGGCATAGTAAAAATGAGATAATCGAAAAAATATATAAAACGATGTAAATATGAAGAAGATACACGCTTTTAAAGTTTTTGGAGGGGATTATTTCCGTCCTTGTCGCGCGGTACGGACAATGTACGGCGCTAGTATGAAGTTACATAGTCATCACTTCTAAGATAGTGCTGTCCTTGTCTCACACTTATTTTAAAACGTTTATAACTTGGCAGTTTTTTAAGCTTTTACACTTTTTGTAATATTATTTGCACTTAGTATTTGAAAATAAAACATTTTGTTGAGATAAAAATAAAAAATTGTCATCATCCCCATTTTAACTGTCCATGTCAAAAAATAGCTGGCTATACTTTGGCTTTATTGGGACGTTAAAACCAGAGAACGAAAAATTGGAGATAAGATACGGTATTTGGTTCGCCCTTTAGTAACCTCCCAGTTGATGAACCAAAGCAAGTTACTCCGAAACCTACCAATAAACCTCCACCTATAATGCTCTATGGAATAGATGATATCCATGAGCTTTCTGAGTTATTTAAAACTATCACCGACCCAACCTGTTTCAGATTTAAGATAAAAGTCAAAGATAAAGCATTTATTTCAAATATAGGCACATAAAAGGCATTTTAGAACGTTAATATTTACATTAAAAATATAATTGATTCTAGGCGCCCCTTCTAAAAGGTAGTTTCGTATGGAGAAGAAGGAGTAAGAAACTCCACCGTTACTCTTTTAAAATGTTTTACAATACTATAATAATATTATAGGTACTACATTTTTCTGTGAAGAAGATGTACCAAGAATAAAAATACTGTACCTACCACAATAGGTAAATAGACTTTAAAATAAAGCACAGACCGATAAATCAATCACGTGATAGGTACATGGTGCTCACATATTTACAAACATTAATACAATATAGTTAATAAGAATCTGCTTCGGGTTATGATAGACGTGACTGAAGACTACAAAAAAGTTGTTGATCTTATAAAACAAAAGGGTCTGATCGGTCACACGTTCACAAGGAAAAACACGAAAAGCTACCGAATCGTTTTAGAAAATCTCCACCACACCACTCCCCTTGATGCCAACGTGGATGAAATTAAAAAAATAGGCAATTAAATAAGAAGAGAAATCATCACTTGCAGGTACTGACAAAAACCCCACATCCACATTTTTCATAAATCTATGTGTAACAAATCAATTAAAGATATGCAATACATCTATTACCAACATGATAAAATTGAGGACCCACGTAAATCAAGAACAATGCCAGCAATATGGTTGTGGCGGCATCTACACCGCCACATGCGAACAACGCATCAGACAACACCCGTCTGGTCCTGGAGGATCCTACCTTTTCCAAAAGAAAATGAGTGAACTTTACACCCTGTTCCTCATATCACATATGGTCATTCAAAAAATAATTGCATTCAGGTGATTTGGTGTACCAAATGTGGCGAAGACCACAAAACAGCAGTGTGCCCAATAAAGACCGCAACACCCCTGCTAAGTGT
Organism: Dasypolia templi; assembly: GCA_963555695.1. Taxonomy (NCBI): domain Eukaryota; kingdom Metazoa; phylum Arthropoda; class Insecta; order Lepidoptera; family Noctuidae; genus Dasypolia; species Dasypolia templi. Next base: position 25,495,970 of record OY743143.1, on the reverse strand, counting down.
GCTTTGTGTTAATGCGACTATCCCGCAAACTACATAGGCTGCCAGGTCTACACAGCAAACAAAACATCCCTTCTTGAATTTGTCAACAACAGACCAAAACCACCCGTATCAACAAATAAATGTGATTAGATCCTACTCTGATGTTACCACCAACCGTAGAAATTTCGATCGAGCAGATGATCCAGATCCTCTACTTTCTCAACAATCTTCAATCGAGGTTTTAACAAAACAATCTGAGCAGATAGATTTACTACTTCAACAAATAGGAATATTGATAAACCTATTGACAACCGTAATATCAAAAATTAACTCGAAATTACATACTTGAGCATTTCAACTTGGAACATACAACGGATTGTCCCCCAACCCTAGAACTTGAAGCAATCCTTTACAAAAATAAACTAGATAAAATGCTTTTATTTAAACAAGAAGTTCATTTCGCAAAAAGGGCTTTAACATCCCAATCCTGATGGTGGCACACACGTAGGAACAGCACTTGTTATAAAATCTAACATAAAGCACTCCGTTTTGGAAACACATTCAATGGCTTATCTACAAGGCACCACAGTCAGGTTAGAGGATCGAATTGGTTCAATCATCTTGTCAGCAATATGCTGTCCCCCAAAGCAAAAAATAAGCGAAGGAATGTTCACAATTTTTTCCAGTCTCTTGGACATCGGTTTATAGCTGGGGGAGATTGGAACGCCAAGTACACATTTTGGGGCTCACGATGCACGCTAACCAGAGGCCGAGAACTGAAAAACTCAGTGGATAAAAACAATTTGAAATCCTGGCCAATTTGAAATTCTAAATTAATGATAAAATTCCAATGTTGTCTGCTTCGAATCAATGCTTGTGGAAGGCCGTTAAAAATCTCAATATGTCACAAAATCACAATCCGACCATAAGATCACGCACATCGTTGGCCAGAACAGATAAAGAAAAGGCTAAGACGTTTGGCTTACATTTGACAAGCATCTTTAAACCCAATGAGGGAGGGCTAATCCAACAAGAAGTTGAAGATATACTAAATCAGGACTTTTAATTGGGTTTGCCTATTAGACGAACATCACCCCAAGAAACCGCGAAGGAAATCTGCATGTCGATATTGAAAAAAAAACTCACCGTGAAGACTTGCGTGGTGTGAGCTGTCAGTGTCATCCTGGCTTGGTCAATCCCTAGCATCAGTTGCATTAACAGCTCACTCCACGCTCACTTCACCTAAGATAACACGGTGAGATGGTTACAGAATAGCACTACAGATCGTTGAACCCAAAGAAAGCAGAAATAATTACAGTCCTGGCCAGTCTGTTCAACAGAATATTCAGAACGGGCTATGTTCATAAACTAAGGTAAATCTCTTGAATCATTTTGCTTCATAAACCTGGTAAACCAGCACATGATGTCACATCATACTGACCTATAAGCCTCCCACCAGTGTTGTGTAAACTCTGCGAAAGAATTTTCTTGTCCAGATTCATGGATGAGTGTGACCTTATCCCACCACCAGTTCGGATTTAGAAAGTCACATTCAACTACCGAACAGGTCCACCGAGTATACCACGCAATACTACGCCATGGTTTCGAGTGGACGGAATACATCTCTGCGGCATTTCTAGACGTGCAACTTTGATCGTATCTGGCAGAAGGGCTTACTGTGCAAAATAAAGGAAAAGCTTCTTCACTCGTTGTTTCCCATCACAGCTTAGTATTTAGATGGCAGACAATTCCAAGTAAAACAAGGTGACGGAATATCAAGCCTGTATAATATCGAAGTTGGAGTTCCACAAGGATCGGTTCTGTGACCCGTTTTATATAATACTTAATATCACATCTGATCTTCTAACTACAGAAGATATAACTGTAGCGACATAAGCAGATGACTTTGCTTACCTGGCGAGCGCCAAAGAACCGGATATCTCCAATAACAAATTACAAATAGTACTGGATAAACTGAATACCTGGCTGCTAAAGTAACGTATCTGCGCCAGTTGCTCAAAAATTAGAAGAGGAGAAGAGGTAACTGACCCACAGCAACATTGGGGGATACAACTCTACCACACACAGATTGTGTTAATTATCTCGGTTTTCACCTGGACAAAATACTCACCATAAAACAAAAAAGAGAACAACTAAACGCCAAATATAAAAACTGGCCAGCAAAAACAACCAATGTGCCTCCAAAGAGCTCAAAACGCCATCTTGAGGATTATTGAACCATGGTTTACACAGAATCTTGAAATCTATGATTATCTCAACACTCCTACCATTGTTGAGGAAATAAACAAACAAGCAAAATGTTATGCTGATTGTCTAGCCATCCACCCAAATCCTCTGGCTGTTGAAATACTGGACCGCAGCGAATCTTTCAATTGACTTAAGAGAGATCAAGTAATCTAAAGAGGTAGCAGTAGCCCCTGTACCTGAAACGCCAACTATATTCATGTAACCGAACTTATATTATTCCGGCAAGGACTGATAACAGTTATTGGAATAAAAAATAACTTTTTTCTGTGGAGTTTCGGTAAAATATTTTCCCTGTATATTTACCAGTTTATCATCTCCTGCAGAGGCAAAGGTATCACCCCCAGCTGAGAAGTTGACAGCATTGATGGAACCACTATGCCCACTTAGGGTAAATATTGGATGACCCTCTAAAAGATCCAGTATCTGAAAATTAATTGATTTAATTGGTTATTTGATTAGAAACAGTTCCTTCAATACTGTGGGTAGTTGAACTTGTGCATACCTTCATTTTTCCATCTTTGCTTGAAGTTAATATGTAACTTCCACTAGGATGAAAGGCTACTGAAGTTATGGCATCATTATGAATACTGAAATTTTACAAAAAGATTTTATTAGTCAATCCTGTATGCAAAATAAAGTAAGTATTGTTTTTGGAAAGGTTAATTAATTACCTGTAATATTGCACTAGATTATGTGTCCTTACGTCATATAACTTCACATTCCCATGTGAAGTAGCAACAGCAATATAACACCCTGATGGGTGCCAAGCTAGACACAACCCATGGCCTTTCTGGTCCTTAAAAGTGTGGACACACTCTCCATTGTCCAGGTTCCAGAGCTTGGTAGACTTGTCATCTGAACAAGAGGCTATAACTGAACCATCACTGGACATGCGGGCACATCTTACCCAGTTGGTGTGGCCAACAAATGAAGCTAAGAATTTGTGTTTATCAGTTGACCAGAGCTTCACTATTTTGTCATCAGAGGCAGTGATTATCTGCAAGGTAAGTATAATTTGATTTATAAGTATAGAGAATTAATTTTAGAAACTTGAGTTTAAGAAGTTTTTATGTTACCTTCGTCCCATCAGGACTGAACTGCACTGACCGCACAGTCTGTGAATGAGCCTTGAACATGCCAGTGCTGCCTGTCACTGTGGGCACCCACAGCCTAACGGTTTTATCGCGCGACGCAGAGGCCATATACTTGCCCGAAGGGGAAAACGTCACATCCATAACCGCTTCATCGTGGCCTTGAAACCTGTAGCTTCTCATAGTACCGCGTAGATCCCATAGCTACGATATATACACAGAAAAAAAGTCAATGCACAAAACAGGCAATTTTCAATTCAATTTTCATTATTACAGTGATAGGCAACTTAATTATCTATAGTTTAGTACAGTAAACATACCAAAACACTATTATCCAGTGAGCTGCTAGCAATTTGTTGTTCATTCGGACTGAAATATAATGCAGTAATTCCATTGCGATGGCCCTTTAGTTGTTTTTCTAATGATGGTTCAAGGTAAGTAAATTTATTTTCCATTCCGGAAAGAAACAATTATCGTTACTGATGAAATGAAATAGCGCAAAACATTCAATAGTTTCCAATATAAATATACAGAATTCAAATATCAAATTTGTGATTCAAATCAAACTGCTGTCAAGTAATCAAGTAACTGTGTGTGTGTGAATTTGAGAAAAGTCAAAAACCTTGAAAAGTTGCAGCCTTGTCTTCACATCCAAAATAATTCAAAGAAAGACATTCTCAACAATAGTAAAAACACAAAATACTGGGTAGATGGTAAAACGAATGAAAGATAACAGCGAAGTTTTTGTGGGGTTATTTTATTTCTTATTTATAATGTATTACATCTTGACATTTCTCGGGGCCCTGAGTTCACTCCAGACGGTCAATAAAAACCAGCCAGAGGTAAGCAACATGACTTTTCCTAGGAAATAGGGTCCGTGGGGTCGCCACTGCCCAACAGCTCGCCACTTGCTGCCCAGCGGGTTTATGACTCTATGTATCTCTCTTGGTCTGGCTCCTCACCCTAGACCTTTTTTGGCAAAGGAAACTCTACCGACACAGGCCCAAAGTTCGGGACCGCGCAAGCCCCACCGCGACGTCAACGTAGAGATACGGCGGTGGGGTATTAAATCTACTATGAAGTTTTGAATGAATCAGCTGTAAAACAATAATAAACAAACTTGCAACAAAAATCCTATGTCATCGCATCTCTACTCTGAAGTGGGCACTTTAGTCTGTGCTCCAAGTCCACAGATTAGATCTCAGACTAAGAGATACTACATATGATTAGATTTAGTAGCTGTGCAGTGTGCTCTGTGGCCGAAATTCGATTCTTTTTCCGTAGACACGAGGTGTTTCCAATGTTTTGAATTTTATTTCTGAAATGTAAATAAATTCCTTCATTAGAATTAGGTAAAATTATTGCTAATTTGGTTCCTAATCGTTAAATGTAATTAGAATCGCTATTACCATACCGACCAATTTGTTTTTGTAAATTTTTTGGCATGCCCTGCCGGTTGCATTCGTATATTGTTTTACAGAACAAATTTTAAATAGTAAATAAAATTTTAAATAAAGTACGAGCAACAATTAAAATTTATATTAATTTACAGACTCGTAAAAGAAAATATGAAGTGAAAAATATCCTATGGGGATTATTTTCTTGACTGCTGTTGGTAAGTTCGATTGACGTTAATTTTATAAGTTGCATCTATTTTCAAATAATATTTCAACATTAAATCACTATATGTCATGGTAAGTGACAATTTTTTGCATAAAATTTTCAATTCATAAAAGTACTACATGGATTCAAGAACATGTGAATAAAAATCAAATAATTTTCTTTGTCATTCCTGAATCAACAAAGGCAAATATGTCAGAATCGGAGGTTACCACCAATAACTTAAACATATTTTGCACATCTACGTTAGCTTATTATCAAAGTATGCTCTCAAAAGTTTAAATTATTAAATTTCAAGCAGTTATTCTCTTCAACAAAAATATTATTTTCTTTTGTTTTAGGTGTATTATTGAGCTGCCATGAATGTAGTGGGTGTAGGTAGCGAGGCTACCGGGGAGGTAGCTCTCCTAGTTGATGAGCTCAGTCGTGCTGTTGAGCTCACTATGATTCCCACTGTATCTCATGAAGAACGCAACCAGGCCTATAATGCATGTGAAAGGTAAAATATTTATTCTCAAATGAATGTAAAACCATTCATACATACTTGCATACACTCCCACCTTCTTCCCATTGGGAAAGGCAGAAACCAATGCAAAATTTTATGCTAAACAAGTTTGGATTGTATAACTGAAGTATAATAACTGTAAAAAAATTACAAAGAAATATTGTAAATCTATACCCAAATAATTTTTATCCTGCTAATGGTTTTTTGCTATTCTATTTGTGAACGAAATAATTATGTTCATGTTTGTAGCTTCAAAGAGAATTCGCCATGGTGTGCCCAAGCTGGTCTCTTGCTGGCCAGTGGAAATCAATACTCTCCTGGAGTGAAACACTTTGGTCTTCAGCTCATGGAACATACTGTGAAGTATAGATGGACACAGATTACTCAAGCTGAGAAGATATTTATTAAGGTAAGTAATATGAACCTCCCATATATGAAGCATTTTCCTCAAATTCATAATATTATTGCTCAATGTTTGTCAATAATGACACTATGAAACAGGCTTGTATACAGACAACTTGGATGATCTTTGTTCACCCAAACTATGTTCTGTATTTGTAAATTGTTCAAGGCCGTTCCAATTGATGTTAATATAATAATAAAATGAAGTATGTTGATCAGATATTCACTGCTGTAAATGGTTAAAAAGGGGTTTTAGTTACATATTCAATTGTTCAATGTGCTGTACACATCTGTGTGGTTAATTTTATTATTGCTAAGATTACCTACATCTGTTTCAAAAATTATGTTTAAATATCCTAGTAGATTAATTAATAACAGCTATTGTTACTATTTAATTAAGAAAGTGCTTAGTAATTTTTAAGACTACCTCAACAGTGTAAAAAGTACTCAAAAAAATAAAATAAGCTATGTAGCCTATTGGAGCTATACAGGAAATGATGACTAGAAAGCTTCCATATATCCTACTCTTAAAATCCACAATCAAAATGAGTACCAAACAAAAGATTACAATACAAGTCTTCCATTGCCATCTATTCAGTAACATAAAACTTTTCCTACAGGAGAATGCAATGAAACTCCTTTATCTGGGTGGTTGGGAGACCAGCCACCTGAACGACGCATTGGCGCGCGTCATTGTGGAGATGATAAAGAGAGAGTGGCCTCAACAGTGGCCCACTCTGCTGGCTGAGCTGAGTGACGCGTGTTCTAGAGGACACAGGCATACACAGATAGTGCTGCATGTTTTCTTGAGGCTGGCTGAAGATGTAGCTATATTACAAGTGAGTAAAATTTTATAGAGTATGACTTCATTAGTGTTCATCCCATGTCCACACTACAGAAAAACCATGGCGTGTATAGAAAGTCTGCTCAGGTCAACTTATAATAGGAATAATGTATGAAGCTGACATTGCATAAGTAGGTAGTAAAATAGTTCAACAGTAATAGATCTGTTAAGAGTCATTTGCAGTGAAACAGCACTTGCATAGCACTTTGTGACTGTTTAATTTCTCCCTTGCAATTGTTATAAAAATATGTTACACATTAACTCAGGATTGGGGTAAAAAAAAAAAAACTTTACAATAAATGATTTATGAGGAAGCCCAAATTTTCGAAGCTAGATAACAGCTACGTTATCTGACGATACTGCTAATGAATACCTAACGCTGGTCACACACAAGCTTGTGAATGTTTGATTTATTTTCGATACTTACAGCTATGTAGTGTTTGTGTACAAACTGCATTGATGATGTCACACTGACGTGTTTCGATTAAAATAGATTTGTATGCTGGAGTGAGAAAATACTAAAGCATGACTTATAAGAGCAGCATCATGTTCTAATGTTTCCTGAATGCCACAAATGTCTAGATTTGAACGCGTGTCGAACTTTTTCTCGACTTATGTTGTTTTTATTGCTTTGACACTGATCGCTTTATTGCGATGGCTGTATTACACATGTATGATGCTTTGAGTCTCTGAACCACCCACCCTACAGTCCAGATTTAGCCCCTTGTGATTATTTTTTCCCAAACATGAAAAAAAGAGCTTCGTGGAAAGAAATTCACCGATTACGAAGAAGTGGAGTCGGCTATTTCTGCCTATTTTGAGGGCCTTGACAATTTATTTTTTCAAATCATTTGAAAGGTCTGAGCGGTGTAATGCTTAGTGGAGAATATATTGAAAAGGAAAACAAAAACATCTATTTCACCTCCCGTCCTTTTCATTCCGCTAACATTTTGACCCGCTCTCGTAGTACAGTAGAATCAGCTGATTATAAGTATAAAGTTCGACTGGGAACTTACTGCCCCGGTTGCCAGCATACTGAAGCCGAGCAATATTGCTGCTCCGAAATTTATAGGTCAATGATTGCTGGTGAAATCTCAGTTACGCATCTTGTAAAGGACAATGCCAGATCCAGCCCCAGCTATTTACAGAAAATGTCAATTATCAATTGACATTTCCTGTGAAAATAATTGTAATGATAAAAGGACCTTTTCATAATACATTGTTTTTCAGTAGAACTTCCCGATTATAAATCAATGATAGAAGGTATTCAACCCCTGGATTTCCTATTGCGTTACATATTGCGCATGATACACAACAAAAAAAAAGTTTTAAACACCTTTAAAACAAAAACTCATATGTATTACGATTATAATAATTATGATAATGCGCAACGTATATATTGTTTAGATTGCTTTTTAACAATTACAAACTGCTCCTAACCTATAATCAATGTCATTATTGTTTTAAGATTTTAACAGAAACCGCAAGTTCTTACAGGTATTAGGACAAATGTTTAGTTAACAGTAATAAATAAGCTTTAAGATGCTGCATATTGCAGGCTTGTAAATTACTCTTATTGAGAGTGGGGCAAAGTTCTACAGAGTTTCTGGCATAGTCCTTTTGACCCTGAGATTGATCGGCAACTAATTGTTAATCTGTTGGGTCTTGCAAGTGAATAAATGCATTGGTAAACAACTAGGGACCGTTAGCCGGTTTTCTAGCCTAACACGAAAAGTAATAGCTGAAGAAATAGTTCTATAACTTACAAATTTCAAAGCTTGATTATTTAAAAAGTCCATTTCAAATTACCTGTGATTACTAACGTGTTATGTTTTAGTGGCTAATCGTTTCGTGCAGTTGAATCTATGCTTCTGTGAATTTCGAATGCATTGAATGGTACAACACATGGTTGTGGTGGATGGTGTTGTGTTGGTGGTAAATTGTACCCATATAGCATTTATGAACAAACAACTTATTTGCAATTTTTTTTTGTAATAGATTTATTGTGACTATATTTTTATACATGTCCACTCGTCTTCCATTTCGTCACGACGAGATCATGTTAACAGATTTTTAAAAAAGGTATTTTTAACGCAATATTCCTGCAGAAACCGAAAAGTACCAAGTAACAAAACAATGTTACGAAAAAAAAACTTTTTAGCTACAAAAAAAATAAAATTATAATATCCAAATTCCTTTCTTCAGACTTTAGAAAATAACCAACGACGGAAGGATATAAACCAAGGCCTAACTAGCAATATGTCGGAGATATTCGCGTTCTTCATGCGTCTCATCGAGATGCATGTTCAGGAGTTTAGAGAGAAGACTGCCGCAGGGGACTACGCTGCCGCTTCTAGTCACGGGCAGGTTGTTCAGGTAAATAAGAGTCATCAAATTATGAGGACCCCCGTCAGGAACGAAGTTCCTTACGCGGTACTCGCACATAGAGAGAGAGAGAGAGTCGCATGGAGGTGGCATAACGTTTTTTCCTAACGTGGTGACAATTAGCTTGTAGTCGTTACGGAACTTCGTTCGAAACTAGGTACTTGCGCTAAGGAACTTCGTTCGAAACGACTTGCGCTAAGGAACTTCGTTCCAAACGACTTGCGCTAAGGAACTTCGTTAGAAACGACGTGCGCTAAGGAACTTCGTTCCAAACGACTACAAGCAAATTTTGCGATTATTTTGAACAGCTCACGAAATACAATTCGTTTTAAAATGTGAGAAACAGTTTTTTTATGTGCCTTAGAAAAGCACTGCACACGCTTTTATCAGAATTGAACTCTTTGTGGTCCAAGATTCGACTATAAGATTCGGTAAAAAACTGTTGCATCAACTTGACTTTAGTTGTCCTTGTCTGTCCTAACACACGCATACTTATTTTTGACACATGTAAGTAACCCAATTCTTTATGTAGGTAATTAATAAACAAAAATTACATTCCAGGTAGTGTTACTAACTCTGACGGGTTACGTGGAATGGGTGTCCATAAACCACGTAGTGATGAACAACGGGCGCTTGCTTCAAATTCTTTGCATTTTACTGCAAGACGATGTCTTCCAGCTACCCGCCGCAGAATGTTTATTACAAATAGTTAATAGGAAGGGATCTGTAAGTAACATTGCACAGTACGCTGCCGTAAATATGGCAGGCATATTAAGTTTTTTAAAAGACTCTTAAATTCGTCATAGCAATGATTACATTTATATGTCTTAAATAAGCTTCAAATAAAATTCGTCAATTTCGATGAGCTTCAGAGACGGCGCTCTTCAAAGTTGGAACTTTTTCTATAACGCGATGTGCCACGTTGATGGCCGCGTACAGATGAACGCACAGTGGTACGCCGCGGCTGCAACGGATTTTGTGTTTGCTTTGTACGAATTCATATAGCACTGCGTGTACTATCAGGACCGCTCGCACCGAACGCCCGGTTCATTTCTCCCTACAAAGCAAACCAAAATCCGTTACGTGCCGGTGGTCGGTGCGGACCAGTGAACGTTTACTTTATCAAGATAGTTGTGCAGAATATGTTTGTTAGATCAATATTATAATTTGTATGTTTTTCTTTCAGACAAAAGAAAAGAAACCCCTTGTAATATTGTTTAGTAAGGATGCGATTTCGTGCATGCACCGCGCTGCAGTCGCTAGCATCAATACTGTTGATGAAGCTCATTATTTGTTCCTAAAGAAGTTCTCACAGGTAAGAGGGTGTTTATTTTATTATGATTCATATTTTCTCTGAGTAGGCAAGCTCTCATAACAGTCTTTACCTCGTTATTTATAAAGAACCTTAAAAAATAATAGGCGTTTTAGAGTACAAGCAGTCCCTGTCGTTTTAGTAACACATACAACCTTATTAGTTTGAATATTTGTAGTAACCATAAATTCAAGACTTTAGTAATCTCTTATTGCTATATTACGTAAGTACTGTCCCGTGATTATAGGCAAAAACAACATAGACCACATGAGGCGTGCTACAATCCTTACATGACCTTTTTCTTTGTTGACATTTATACATTATTAGCTATTGCCCACGACTTCGTCTGCGACGAAAAGTTGCATATGTCCTTATCCAGATCATGGTCTATCTGTGTGCTTAAATGTGCGTAATTTTCATCCAAATCCGTCTAGCCGTTTTGGCGTGAAAGAGTAACAAACAAACTTACTTTCGCATTTCTAATATTAGTGAGGATGCCTCGTATTACTCAGGCTGTAATCACATTTCTTCTTCCCCCAGGTCCTAGCAGGTCTAGCTCAACAACTCACATCTCTCTGGAGCTACGCGACGGACGTAGAGTCTTGGCTTCCGATGCTCCTAGAGACAATGTTGCTGCTGACGTCACATCCATCTCTGACGCTTGCCCATACCGCTAACTCGGTGTGGTTAGCGTTTCTGAAGCATGAGCAGATATCGAAGCTGCCGTATGTGTTGGCTATCGTGCCGAGGTGGCTGCAGGCGTCTGCTCCTAAAGTACTCAAGGTAAGATCTTGAATATGTATTTTCTCTTTAGCATTAAGTTGTAACTTAAACATCTCAACATTACTGGCGAGTTTAAAATAGGGAAGGTACACCTCGGCCTAACCCTTCGGGGATTACAGGCGTGAAGTTATGTTACATTATACATCTTAACAAAAACAAGTCTATGTGGTAAGTTTTTCTTTCTTTCGTGTTTCTTTTGAATCTGGCGATGCTTCCCAACTTCTACCATAAATGCCTCTTCACACAGACTAGCATCGACGCGCAAACTGTAACTATAAATTCAACACATGGTTTCCTAGACAAGATAACCTAACCTTACCTAGCCCTAGCGATTCATTTTTTTGTCGCATATCAATAAAAAAAATTGCTGTTTCATAGAACAGCGCAATACCTATGTGGTTAAGATGTACTGAATTAATAACTGACAAATGAATGATTGAGTCAGTGTGCTGAATTCATGGTTACAAGTTTGCGCGTCGACGGGGATGCCAGCCTGTATAATACAACAACATATTTCTGTATCACCTAATTGCCAGTAATACCTACATTCTATGCATATACATATTCATATTCTATTCTGTTCTATGAAAAAAATTCGACGGTAATACATCGAAGTTTAGAATAAAGTACATCATTCAGGTTTCGAACATTTTGTAACCAAAAATTCTGAAAAACAAAAAAACGGTTTTCTTATGGGAATTAACACCCGCAACATTTTCACTGTTACAACTAGAGTATACAATTAACCCTTCCGCTAGTTTGAAAATACTGAAAAACATTTTTCACTTAAGATATTTCGAGCATCACATTAATGTTTAAAACGAGAAACAACCTAGCTACCTTATTATCATCATCATTTCAGCCGGAAGACGTCCACTGCTGGACGTAGGCCTCTCCCATGCACCGCCACTCCGACCGGTTCTGTGCTTCTCGCATCCAGCAGATTCCAACGCTTCGTCTTCCGCTACGCGGTCGCCACTCCAGAGCCTTTCGGCCCCATCGGCCATCTCTGCTTTAGTTTGACAATTTATGTTCTCCGGATCCGCGGATCTCTTCATTTCTGATTCGATCACTTCGTCAGGGAAACTCCAAGCATAGGGCTATGCTTCTCCGTTGCTCTTTGGGTGATTTTCAGCGTTCTAATGAGGTCCATAGTGAGCGACCACGTTTCAGTTCCCTACTGACTGCGACTGCGGTATGTGAGACGTGAACATATTGCGTAGCGTCCCGAACGCTGCCCAGGCGAGTCGGATTCGACGATTGAACTCTTTCTCAAAGTTGGGCCTACCTAACTGGACAGTTTGTCCCAGCTAAACAAAACCAAAACTCAAATCCGAAACCAATACTCAAATCGTCCAGTCTCCCATCTTCATGAGCACGTCAATTACCTCTGGTTTGCCGATGATATAGTAGTCATGACTGAGTCTATGGTGGACCTCAGTACAATACTCGATGACCTGAGTAGAGCTTCCGAAAGAAAAGGTCTTAAAATGAACATAAACAAATAAGGTCATGTCGAATGCCCCTGTAACATCCACCGGTGATACATGGTCCTCCATCGCCATGACTACTATATCGTCGGTAAACCGGAGGAAAGTGATGTACTCGCCATTGGTGTTGATACCTACCCCTTTCCAGTCCAGAAGCTTGAAGACATCCTCCAGTGCTGTGAACAGTTTCGGAGAGATTACGTCTCCCTGTCTCACACCTCGTTGCAGAATGATAGGGTTCGAGGTCTGGTCCTGGAGCCAGACTGACGAGGTAGTGTTATCATACAGACTCTTTACCGCTAGTGACTCTGGCATTGTTGAAGAAACTAACAGTACAGCCAAAGTCTCGAACGAATCGAATGCTTACTCATAGTTCACAAACGTTGAGTAGAGATGCAGGCCTTACTCTTCGGTCTTCTATATAACCTGCCTAAAGCCTTTACGGAATCCGGCTTTTCAGGAGGATGGAAGTCTTCAAACTTGCGCGCGAGACGGTTTGTGATAACTCATGAAAACAACTTTTAGACATGGCTCAGAAGTGAAATCATTGTCGCCCTTTTTATAGAAGAGTATCACCACACCTCTGTTTCATGCCTGTGGCGTTTTACCCTCGATATTGACGGAATCAAACAGCTTCTGGAGGGCCTTAAGAAACGTGTTTTTCTCCGGCCTAGCTATCTGCTATTGTTTAACAAAAACCTTTCCCTCAATAAATATTAAATCATACCTTAGTATACCTAACGCTCATGTCCAATTGCTACCATGGGCAGTAACTGTTTGTGTCATAAAATATGTCTTTTGTTTATTTCAAATTTAGATAGGAGCCAGGGGGTTAATGGTAGACTTTCGTTGTAATAATAAAAAACCGGCTAAGTGCGTTGCGGACCACGCACAATAAAAGGTTCCGTAGTTGGGATGAATTTATCCCGAATTTATTTATCGATATACGTCACGGTCAATTTAATCGCAAAAAAATAATGTGATAAAACTACAAATTAACGATTTTCTGACTTTTTCCTTTACTTGTGTTGTGAGACCGTGCTTCTGTCCAGATTTCATCATTCTACGTCAAAAAAAAAAACCTATAAAGTGCTTCCCTTTAAAGGTTTTTTTTTTTTCGAATATCAAAGTATGTCGCTTAATTCGCAGTATTTTTTTATTGCGTTCACGTAGAAGCTTGATTTTTTTAGAGCTCTAAGGGACCTTAGACGTACGTCTTTGATATTAATTTCAACTTGATACTCCCACCAGTTCCTGAGAAAAAAGGTCTTGACAGACAGTCAGACTGACAACGAAGTGATCTAATATTGGTATTGTTTTTTTCTATATGTTATTTCCCATAAGAAAACAGCATATTTTTCACTGTCTGGCCCTGTTATTTTTTGGACGAAATGAATGATATTCTTTGATAATGCTTCTTTTAAACACTAATTGTTTCCTCAGGTGTCATATCCTTCATCCCGTGTGAGCAGTGCCAACGACGCCGTGACGTACGCCTGTATGGACTACGATAGTGAACAGGAATTCGCCATATTCTTCTCGCGATGCCGTACCGAGATATTAGACAGTTTTAAGTAAGTTCAACTTTAATATAATTTATTGTGCCACTTAAAAGGCGAGGAATTTTTTACAATTATATTTTCATTGTCAATATTTAAAATAATTTTAGGCATAAGGCTGTTTATGTTAGTTTGTTCCGGTGATCCTTATCAACGATCGAGAGTCGCACTCGCCTAGTGTGATTACTGTGGAGAATTTAAATGTAAGACCAATCAGCAATATGCATGCCTAATGCAACATAGTAATATTTTCTTACACATTTCTTCACTTACCTAGAAAATGTGCACACAAAAACATATTAGTAAATAAAGCTAAATCCTGTGTGGTACAGTCAACCACAATACATTGCCGCGAGTATTGAGTTTTATGACACTCAGATAAGGTTTAAAATCGAATGATTTGTAATAACAAAAACTTACAGGTTTTGCATGAAAGCAGCACCGCTAGTGACATGGGGTTACGTAGAACAATGGACGCGCGCCGCTCTCGACAAAGTGGACAACTGTCCACAACAGATTGACACGCATCATCCGATGTATATCGAATGGGAGGCTCTATCTCAGGTAAGTCGTTAATTACTGATCAGAAAAAAATATATTAAAAACAAAAAAAAAACTATCAACGTATGTTATTGCTCTAAACAGGGAACAACTCGATGCTTGTTGACAAAAAGTCATTCTCCGTATTTGTGTTTGCTACTGATCCTTAAGGACTTCATTTTGGTGTATGGCGTAATGCGACCTCAGATATATACAACGTGTAACGGAAAGGGGGTATCAACCCGAAATGCACCAACTCTGACAATGGTAACAGACGACATGGTACCATTTTTAACCTTCTAAGTTTAAGTTATAATTAAAAACAATTAATTAAAATCCAGGTCTGCATTTAATAAATTTAAATTTTGCACAACACTAGCGAAGTATCAGCTGTCTAGGGTCCATAACCTTTGATCCACCTACATATCGAAATAGTTTACCGCCTGTCTAGCTTTTACTCCTAGTAAAATATGATAAATGGGTTCCGTATTTATTTTTAGTGATTGAAAAGTCGCGTCAGGTTTGAATAAAATCGAGGTTGTCACAGTTTTGATGAAATGATTTAAATTAGAAAAACACAATTTGAACTTTTAACTTATTAACTAAAGCACAAAAATCAGAAAAAAAACACTGGCTTTAAAAATCAATAAACTTCACAAAATAATTTGAAATCGTGCACTTAAGGGTTCCATTAATTAAAGTAATTTACCACAAAGTAATTAACAATTACATTACAAGATCTTAAAAAACAGACCGCGAAAAAAATTTCGCGATTACATGATTTATTGATTAAACAGATTATTCCATAAAACCTGAGAAGAGAAAAAACGTAGTGAACAAAATAAATAGTTTTTTATTTGTAGTTAGTTGCAGCCACACAATAGATAACGCCTACTAGGATTTCATGAGTATGAAAGAGTTTTTATCATTAATGGCTTTAAAAATAATTTGCAGACCCCTGAAAGGGGCGTGGTCTGTCCACTCTAACCGTTCTTGTAATCTAGCTCTAAGTGTGCGATTATGCATCTCATGTGTGTGTAATAATAGTCACAATGGGTTCTCCTTAACTTAAAAATTTAAAGTTTTTTTATGGGTTGGCAAAAGTCTCAGGTTTGATTCCTAGCTCGTACCACTTTGCAAGTTATGCGTAGTATTTCGGTGGGCACGTTAAGTCGTAGTTTTCAGTAGTTATTGATTTACATTGTGGTCTTAGGCTTTGTGTGATCTCTTCTACTGTCTAAACCACAAAGTAAATCGATCACAATACAGGAGTTTATAAAAAACGTTGAAAACGAAAATCGCGCGATGATCATAATTTATTAATTAAACAGATTATTCCATAAAACCCGAGAAGAGAAAAAACGTAGTGAACAAAATAAAAAGTTTTTTATTTGTAGTTAGTTAAATTCGGAGATAATTAATGAATTACCTATTCAATATCGAGACGCATAAACACAATCGATTACGACTACCTACTAGGATTTCATGAGCATGAAAGTTTTTATCATTTATGGCTTTCACAAAATAATTTGCAGACCCCTGAAAGGGGTGTGGTCTGTTCACTCTAACCGTGCATTTTGTATTCTTGTCATCTAGCTCTAAGTGTGCGTGTATGCATCTCTTGTGCGTGTAATAATAGTCACAATGGGTTCTGCATAACTTAAAAATTTAAAGTTTATTTTTGGGTTGGCGAAAGTCTCAGGTTTGATTCCTAGCTCGTACCACTTTGCAAGTTATGCGTAGTTTTTCGGTGAGCACGTTAAGATGTAGTTTTCAGTAGTTATTGATTTACGTTGTGGTCTCAGGTTTGTTTGTTTGTTTGGCATCTCGCAAGTCAACCTAATGAGGTTGTCGTATGTTTAAGCGGACTTGCTGTGGTCTTAGGCTTTGTATGATCTCTTTTACTGTCTAAACCACAAAGTAAATCGATCACATTATAAAAGTTTAAAAAAAAATCTTGATAAAAAAATAGCGCGATGATCATAACTTATTAATTAAACAGATTAATGAATCCATAAAACTGAGAACAGTAGAAACAAAACATTTTGTGAACTACATAAATCGTTTTCTTTATTTGTAGTTTTAAAATTCCGACTCGCACTTTTAATTTTCATGTTAATTACCATTTCGTCAAATTCAATATTGAGTTACCTACATCATAATTTCTCCGATACATCATTTTTGACACGATCGATTACAAAGGGCTACCAGGGTTTCATGAGTATGAAAGAGTTCGGACGGGTAAGTTAATATCAATTTGAAAATGGATCCCTAATTTTTGACCCACCCACCGCTATTATTATGAAACGAACCCGCGCAAATAAAGAAATGCGGCAATATAAAGAGTTATCCTGCTCGCACATCCGAAAGCTTTAATTAGAGCAAGATTAGCGGCTATTATTT
This sequence comes from Dasypolia templi, assembly GCA_963555695.1. Classification (NCBI taxonomy): domain Eukaryota; kingdom Metazoa; phylum Arthropoda; class Insecta; order Lepidoptera; family Noctuidae; genus Dasypolia; species Dasypolia templi. The sequence continues at coordinate 25,478,789 of OY743143.1, read as the reverse complement.
TCGGGTTTACGCTCTAGTGAAAGCATTGTTGTGTCAATTTGCGATTTAGTTGCGTAGTCGCTCAACAGCCGCTTTGGTGTGAAGTTCGTTTTTTTTGTGATAGTGATATTTCGTGATGTCTTTAAGTAATCCAGAATATTACGAAATGATGCTTTGCGTCGGTGCAACCCACGGAAACTTGAGTGCAGCTCGGGAGTTGTATCGTCAGCGGTTCATAGAAGGTCGAACAGCTGCCGAGGCTAGACAATTGCCTTCACTGCGTTGCTTTAGACGCATGGTTAGCCGTTTGCATTCAACCGGTTCTTTCCACGCGCCAACTCCAACGGGCCGCACGACGTCCCAAGATCCGGATTTTGAAGAAGCCGTACTGGAGCACTTCGAAAACAACCCACGGAGCAGCACGCGTCGCGCAGCCCTGGCGCTGGGAGCCGCGAATCACATGCAAGTGTGGCGAGTTTTGCACGTAGACGACCAGCACCCATACCACTTTTGCCGCACACAGGAGCTGATACCAGCTGATTATTTACCTCGAGTGTCGTTTTGCGAATGGTACCGAAGTCAGGTCGAAACCTCACCTGAGTTTGCTTCCAAAGTGCTGTGGACAGATGAAGCATCCTTCACAAGAGCGGGAATTAGTAATGTTCACAATGAACATTATTGGTCGCATACAAATCCGCATGTGTCCTCCGTGTCATCTTTCCAGCATCAATGGCGGATAAACGTTTGGGCTGGTATCATAGGTGATGTTCTTGTAGGACCACATTATTTGCCGGCAAATCTGAATGTGAAAATTATTTGGATTTCCTTAGAAACGATCTGGACGAGGAGTTAACAGTGATGTCAGTGACCAGCTACGTTGACCTCGTCATGGAGAACAACATGATATTTCAACAAGACGGCGCTCCAGCCCATTTCGCGCTTGATGTGCGAAGCCACCTAAATGCGCGCTTCCCCCAGTGGATAGGTCGAGGAGGCCGCGTTGCCTGGCCTGCGCGCTCGCCAGACCTCACTCCGTTGGACTTTTTTTTATGGGGATACATAAAAAACTATGTTTATGCCGTAGAGTGCTCATCAAGAGAGCAAATGGTGGGTCGCATAAACGACGCATTTGAGTCAGTGACGCCGGAGATGCTGCGCAATGTCCGAGCGTCTACCAACAGGCGAGCTGGCTTGTGTATCCAGCAACAAGGAAGACATTTCGAACCCTTTCTTTGAAACGTAAGTTTGCTTATTAATTTCGTTTAAAAGTTCCGCGATTTTATTTTATTATCTATGGATTCGTAAACAACCGAATAAAATAGTTAATATTTCACCATATTTTTAACAAGAAATAACTTTCAAAGCAAAATAACTCTTAATGCCAATTCGTTTAGTGTCAATATTGTTTGTTACAGGGACGGCATAAGACACCGCCGGGTAGCATTTGATCTCGCCGACGACGGCTTTGTGGAAGCCGCGCCAGCGCAATATGTACCAGGCGCTCAGAAATAGTCAGGATACGCGAGTGAGGAGAAATAATAGTGAAATGGACGGTGCTAGTGTGAGTGTGTAGGGGTGTGTAAGTGAGACGATAAAAGAACAATGACCTCAAATAGTGTTGTGCCACATTTGTTACATGCTAAAATTATTACAGGTGATTAAAAACTAGATTTTTCTTAATTTTGAAAAGTGCTTTTTTTGGATTGAAAATTCGCACAGAGGATCTACATAAGGTACACTATTTTTCCATTTCGTGTTGATACCACCTTTCCGTTACACGTTGTATATGTGAGATGGTTTTCACGTTATCCTTCTTGCATTGCTCTATTTTTTATTAATTTTATTTTATTTAAAAGGAACAACAAACAGCTACAATATAAAAAAATCAAAATTACACAAAACTTACAGACAATATTGCAGCCCACAACTCTGTTCACAGATTAACTATGATACTTACAGTTAAAAAAAATAATTTACGATTGTGTTAAAGATTAGTGTGTATGTGTATATAATACTCAAGAAATGGCATAAAAAATAGAAATATATAATGAATATTCTAGAAAGCTCCTTAGGAATAAGATTTTTGAACTTTTAAGGGGGAGCATGCAATAATGTCTACATCTTCAAAAGTCCTATCGTAGGAATCGACCATTCTGCGAACAGGGGAACGCAAGCCAGAGTTGGAAGTAGTCTACCAGCCTGACCTCTCGCTTGTGGACCATCCTAGGAACCGCATGACATAACATATTGGATATTACTTAGCATCACACTGGACTACGAAATATTTACTTGAGCGTTTGCCTGTAGTGGCCAGCTGTCTCTTTGAATCTAATCATTTGTTTTCTCCTTACAGGTACTAGACATGGTACTATCGCGACTACTCCAAGCGGACCCTCGTCCATCAGTGGTAGAAGGCCTGCAGCTACTGCAGCGCTGCGTGGTGTGTACTCCGAGCGCGCCGCTCATACTGTCGCTGTTACTGTCCTTCATATCCGCGCTCTTTGTGTTCCTGAGCTGTGCCTACAGTCAGCTGGCTGGTGAGTTATATTAAGGCAAATCTTACATAAATACAGATTTCTTAGTCTCAAGCTACCATATTGCAGCTCAGGTTTCAAAATGAGCTAGATTTTATTAAGACCTTAAATTCATCCACTTAAAACCCTGATAAGTCTGTCGCTATCTGTTCAGCCATTGTCTTCACGTTGCTACAACAGCCATAATGTTCAAAAGTCACTTTAACCATCTTCACTAATACCTACTAATACAATGTCCTCTCTATAAAAACAGGTCCAGGCGTGGGAAATGCTGGTGCAGATCTACTCCCGCGTGTATTAGACAAGATCTTCGCAGCGTTGGTGTACGAGGGCACTCCGCCTGACGATCGACGTTCGCGATCTGTTAAGAATGTGCGAAGACATGCTGCTGGACTACTCGTTAAGTTAGGCTCAAAGGTCAGTACACAAAATGTCTAAATGCAGCATGGAAAGAAGGACAATACTGATTCGTGTAAATGGTTAATCTCGAAATAGTCTCGTTTGTGAAATATATTTTGACTAAACAAGCGTTCCTTCAGATCACATAATCAGTTCATTTCAAGATAAAAAAAAATGTTATTTACATTGTTAAGTTTGGAGTCACGGTAACAACTGTAGAATTTTGTGCCTGCGCGGTTTAGCATTTACTACCGGGTTGGTTGTCCTGATCAACCAACTCAGAAGTTAGTGCTAAACTAAACCACGCAGACGCTAAACTCTACACGCCCTATGTGCAGCTTTTATTGACACAACATAAGTTTCAGATTGCCAGCATAATTTTAACCCCTCGAACGTAAAAAGATCTAGAGGTCCCTAAAACACCAGTAATGTAGTTTGGAGCAAACCCTACATATCTCAGTTCAATCCATGCATATTATCAAGTGTATATTAGGCCTGTTTTAGAAACTCTTGTGTTTATTTATTTTCAGTACCCACTACTACTTCTGCCGGTATTCGGTCGCCTGCACGAGTTGTGTCGCGCCGCACTGGCCCGGCCCGACCTCAGCGCAGTCGAGAGCGTCACTCTTCAAGAGGCACTGCTGCTCGTCTCCAACCACTTCTGTTGCTACGAGCGACAGAGCGCGCTGGTGGCTCAGGTATGTTATGTACTCGCTTTAGTATCCTATATTTGAACACAGGTCATAGACTACCTGTTTAATCTACATACTGTACAATGTTTGTTACTCAATCAAGGCTCGTTCAGCCTTGATTGAGTAACAAACATTCAAAGAGTTGTTAGGATTTTTTGTTTTCGAATCGTAACATACCTTATATTTCTGATTTCTAGCATATAAGTAAATATTAAAATGTTTTTGTCACCAGGTCCTCGGCGACTGCAGCGAGCGTTGGGCTAGTCTAAGCCCACACTTATCCAGTGCAGAAGGATTAGCGCGGTTAGTAGGCCTTGATGCACCGCCAACAGAAGAGGAAGACGAGTGTGGACGAGCTCGACGCACTCTTTTACACGCACTTACGTTGTTACTGGGTAAGAAATTGTCACTGTTTTTTTCGCTGATTTTAGTAGCATGTGTGCACTGTAATAATGTAAAATGTGTTTATTCCTCATGGTTTTGTAATTTTTTTGGTTATTAACACAATAATTATTTAAATACCTAAAAAAAAATCACGTTTGTCTCGTTGCTGTAGTGGCGTGACGGTCGAATAAGGGGCGTTGGGTTTGAATCTCAGGTCGGATAAAATGTTAGGTTTTTCATCAGTAATTTCTTAGTACGAGGGCTACACTGAAAGTTTTTACAACTGGCCACTTGTAAACGATGTAATAAAAAAATAAGTTCAAATTTTGAAAATTGGAATTAAATATTATTGTGGATGTATTCGTATTGTATTCATTTGTCATTTGTTTACGATTTCGCGGCAAATTGAAAATTGTCTGTGTCACGTCAGCATCAATTTAAAACTCGAGAAAATTTTCGTACAATGAATTTTTATGACTTTCAATGTCATTTAAGTCAACAAGAAAGTAAAGATAGACTTTGATTGGCCTTTCTCGGTGAAGCCCAATCTCGTACCACTGTTTACAACTGGTTTAATGAGTTTAAACGTGGTCGCACTAATCTCACCGATGATCTGCGTGAGGGACGGCCCTCTACGGCGACTACTAAAGATAACATCAGTGTTGTGCGGCGTATGATAGAGACTGACAAAAGAGTGACTTTTCAGCAGTTTCGGACAAACTTTTGCATCGGCATGAGTCGAGTGCACAAATCCTCCATGAACATTTAGCGGTTTGGAAGCTTTGTGCTCGGTGGATACCTCATAATTTGACAGAGGCCCAAAAACTCTGTCGTGTTGATTGGTGTCGTCAAATTGTTCAAAGAATTATCGGAGGGTACGCAAATGCTACTTCACCACGACAACGCCTCGTCGCACACCGCCAAGCAAACAATCAAATACTTGGCGACGTCAGACGTGGAGTTACTGGGTCACCCGCCCTATAGCCCCGACCTCGAACCTTGCGATTTTTATTTATTTCCGAAAATAAAAGAAAACCTTCGAGGAAAACGTTTTATGGACGCCGAGGAAGCAGTGGCTACTTTTCAAAATGCCGTCGAAGAGACCCCTAAGGACGAGTGGGCAAAGTGCTTTTCTCAGTGGTTCCATCGAATGCAGCGATGTATTGATGTAAATGGAAACTATTTTGAAAAGATATAATAAAACTATTAGTTTTATTATATCTTTTCAAAATAGTTATACTTGCTTATAGTTGCTAGTCTGTTCAGTTTTTGATTTTCTCAGAACTTTCAGTGTCACCCTCGTAGTAGCCCAGGCTCTGTATTATCGTGTCCAGTTTACGGCTAGGCTAGTCCCTTTTCCTAGCGTTAACCCTCTCTCTGAAGGAGCTGGTGACCCAGCTGAGAGGACTCTTCACAGCGTGCCTTGAGCGGGCCCAGTTTCCTACTTTGTGGTAAACTGGTCGCCTGGTCCTGCTCAGGAAGGTGGAGTGGCCATCGGACTCATCATCCGCGTACCGGCCCATAGTGCTGCTAGACGAGGTGGGTAAACTGTTCGAGCGGGTAATCGCAGTCGTCGGCCACTTGTGCAGAGAGGGGCCGGACTTGGACGAAAGCCACTTTGGATTTCGGCATGGGCGCTCCACCATCCATGCTATATCGTGGGTGAGAGTCCTGGCAGAGGAAACGGTGTCCCGGGGTGGGGTGGTGGAGGCGGGTCCTTGGAGATTTCCAACGCCTTCAACACCCTGCCCTGGAGTTATATTCGGGAGGCACTGTGGTATCATTGGGTGCCTCTCAACCTCCGCCGGATCGTTTGGGCTTGTCTAGCGGAGAGATGTGTCACCTACATGGGACGTGATCACATGTCGTACGGTGTTTCGCAGGGATCGGTCGTAGGGCTGCTCCTGTGGGACATCGGGTACGACTGGGTCCTGAGGGGCGAATTCCAACCGGGCGTAGACCTGACGTGTTACGCGGACGACACGCTGGTCACCCCGGGGGAATTCGTATAGGTAGGCAGCGTTGTGTGCGTGCCTCATACGGCGCCTAGGCCTGGAGGTGGCCCTCAACAAATCGGAGGCCGTGGTATTTCATGGCCCCCGGCGGGCGCCACCGCCCGGATCACACACATACTGGTCGGGGGGGTTCGAACCGCTGTCGAGCCCACCATGAAGTACCTGCGATTGGTGCTCGACAGCCGGTGGTATTTCGGCCCCCACTTTCGGTGGCTGGCGCCCAAGTTGTTGGGCGCGGCTGGGGCGCTGTCAACGCTGCTTCCCAATCGGGGGGGACAGGTGCGATCGATGGCCCTTTACGGGGTGATCTGTGCGGCTGACCTGACGGCCGGTACAATCTCTGTTCTGCTAAAGCCGCAGAGAGCAATGGCCGTCAAAGTCATAAGAGGGTACCGCACGATCTCCTACGAGGCGGCTTGTGCACTGGCAGGATCCCCGCCGTGGGACCTACAGGCGAAGGTGGTCGCGTCACTGTATCGGTGGCGCGACGAAGCTAGGGCGCAGGGCGTGCGATGCAGCGCCATATGGAGGAGCGTCGGTAGCAGCTTCGCGAGGTTCTGGTGGCGGAATGGCGGGACACGTTCCCACGCCCTACCGCCGGCCACGTCACCATCGAGGCGGTCCGGCCAGTGCTCGACCTCTGGCTCGGGAGCTGGCACGGCTCCCTGCTGTTTCTGGTGACGCAGGTACTTTTGGGGCATGGGTGTTAAGGAAAGTATCTGTGTCGACTGCCGGGAGGATACGGTGTGGCATACGCTGGCAGAGTGTGTCGCTTGGGAGGAGCCACGCCGTGCTTTCATCTGCCGACCGTAGTGAATTCGATGGTCGGCAGTGAGAAGTCCTCGGACGCGGTGGTTTCCTTCTGCGCAAAGGGAGATAGAGAGAGATTTTGTCCACTCTCCCGATCCACATCGGGCGTAGGCGGAGGAGGGACAACGCCCTCTTCCAACCCCCTTAAATGGGTCCAGGGACAGCGGACTCGGAGTCAAATACCTGACTCTCCCCAAACACGGGGATATCGTATGTTCCCGCGACCCCGACGTAGGTGTGAGATGAAAGACCTGGGTGGTTTTTAGTCAGTGGGAGTCTGACGAACCCTCATGGATGTCCTCCTATCGCCAGGATTTTCCACGCCGCACAGTATACGATTTGACCAAATTAGAGGGACAAAAGTCTATAAGACAATTAAAGGGTTTGTAATGGGTCAACGTTATAACTTATGTTATGATGTGGTAGCAAATTAAACACATTTTTTCAATTATGTGAATTTCAATCTGACTTTAAAAGCGATTTTAAATCAATACAATGTTTTAAGTAGCATTTTTTTTTTGGTAATTTTCTCAACAATGATATATAAGGGTCAGATGACACGTAAATACTTAATTAAATCAAAATTTGTGCGGACACGAGAAGTTTTCAAAGTGTGGCCCAGTCTGACTACGAATTTCTTTGTTTTTGGCCTCCGAAGCCTCTTCGGACATTTGTCCTATTGGTATGATTGAATGTCTTATTATCTCTGCTCCATGAACTAGTAATTTATGTAATGTAGCTGGCATGTTATACCATGGGTATAAGGAGAGGTACAAGCCTCTCGTTTCTGAGCAGTATGAATCAAACTTTATTGGGTCAATTTCATAGCCAGAAGCTATGGCTGTAACAACTGTACAGAGGCGGTAGAGCAGATTTTCGTCGAGGCCGGTGATACGAGCAGTTTCTTTATATTTCTGTAAAAACGTTCTTGCTGTATTTCCATCATTGCTTGTTCCAAAACCCGGCTTAACTTTGTCTATAATGAGACCGATTTCTTTAAATTTTCCCTTGATTTCTTCTTTCTGCTTTTTAAAGATTTCTGTGTTTTTACCTCCCCTAACTTGCCACAGACCTATATTCATCCGGTATGCAATATTTAATAGGCATTCCATTGTGCGGATGTAAGCATGGAGGCTAGATATCCCAAACTGATACATATTTTGATTAGGCTCTCTTGCACTTACAGTTGAATTCATCTCTTTGGAGGAAGCTTTGCAGATGAAACATGTTTGCGCACGTTACATACTTTACCGTCTATCATCGACAAAATCAACTCATGTTTTACAGAAATAGCAACTCCATCTATTTGTGCACAAGTAGGCATCAAATCCCGAATTTGTTTCTTGACAGCTTCACATTCTTTTTTTATTAATGACTCTGTTTCTTTCTTAAATATAAACTTTATAATTCTGCAGAATCTTGGAGAAGATGGGCTTGGATTTTCCCATATCATTGAGTTATTGGCATCAGCATTATCTATCACAAGTCTTAGCGGCACCAATGATAATACAAACATATATTCATCTGTATTGTTGGAATTTTCAAATGGCTGTTTGTATAAGCTGTGGCCTGAGGAGCCGTCACATCCCCACTTGTGGATCACTTTGTAGTTCGAGCCGTTTACATCAGGTCTCAATACTTCTCCAAGAATATTTTCGCATATTCTTTTTGCCGTATGATTCAAAAGAGCTTGTAGCTCAACCTCAGCATGTGTGTCTGTCATACTGAATTTTTCTCTGTTCTTTCACTTTTGCTACTTGATCATAGCATGGGTAAAGACGGAATCCTCTTTCTTTTGACTCCTGTTGTATAGTCTTATATACATTCACAGAGAAATGGTTGGATATAAACAAAGCCAATGCTTCTGCCGGGGTATACGGCCTTGGTTCTTTGTTTGCATTTATTCTTCTGCGTGCTTTTCCAGTAGCTCGTCTCTGTGAAGCTGTTGTTCCTGAATTAAACTAGCCGCGTCACGTTTCCCACTGGCTCGCACACCTAATTGAGTTGCAAAAGATAATTGTTCAACGTCATATTCTTCCAACAAATGTTGAACTTTACGTTTTTTAGTTTTCGTGGAACTATCTTCAAAACTCTTTTTTGGTCTGCTAAAACTGGAAATCGGTTTTGGGGGCTGTTCACGAAACATTGTGAGCACCAACTCTTCATTTAACCATTCTTCGTAATCAATTAAAAATAAATCTAAACGCTTTTGTTTGCGAAGCCATTTCAAACGAATCTTCTCACATTCCTTCTTGAAATGGGCCTTAAGTGGCTTCTCCTGATCTTCCGGGAGGTTCAGATCAACAAATCTTGACTTTATAAATGTCAAAACTTGATCAAATTTGCCTTTAAGCGGTGTAGAACGCCAAAATTCAAATAATGATTTTCGCTGAATTCGGGCACCTTTAAAGAAATAATAAGAAATATTTAGAATCGCATAAAGTCGCATTTCCAAATTATGATTTTAACAAACTTAAATGTTAAGAGAATATGTTAAAAGCGTAATTACACCTTGACTCAACTTGACTACCTACTTTAAGATTGGGTAAACTTATATCATATCTATTTTTTGTTGTTTTAAAATCGATCTATTTAGATACATTATAACTACGCCTTTTAAAACAATTTGATGGATTAAAATCAATTTATATAGAGATAATTACCTCGAGTTACAGAATCCATGACTAGAAAATACTTTAAATCACACGAAAAATCGAAACACATGCACAAACGGAACCGTTCACAACTGCACTGACCTGACTACCTGAGTTCGACGCGGTAACTTCGCGCATTCTTATTGAAGGGATCACTACACAATAGCATATTCTGACGTCATTATCGGCTGTAGGGTTCTTCTAAATGGGTAATAATGGTAAAAAAATGGTTTGTTTTAACATTATGAGTTTTGGCTTTTGTCCCTCTAGTTTGGTCAAATCGTATACTGTGCGCCGGAACAAAAAAGAAAAAAGGCTAGGCCCTTTTAAAATAAAATAAATAAATAAAAAATAAATTTTACGTGGGATATAACCAAACCTCGTTAACTGTGGGTTGACTATACTTTACGCCTAATCCCTCGGTTTTATTATTCCTAATGATTAATACCTTCCAGGCGTAGTGAAGCGCACATGCGTACCAACGGACCCGGACAAGGCAGCGCGCGGCGGCTTCGGCGGCGGCGTGACCGCGGCCGGCAACCCCGTGTGGCGCAACCCCTGCGCGGCTCACGTGCTGCCGCTGTTCCCGGCCGCGCTGGCGCTGGGCCGCGCGCTGCACCAGCTGCACGCGCCACACGCGCGCGGGCTGCGGCATGTCGCGCACGCGCGCGCGCTGGCGCCGCCTGCAGCGGAGAGGCGGAACTTGTTGGGCCAAAGGGACCATGAAGCACCGATTTCTACTCGTCCTCAGGTATCATTGACTAAATTGTAGAGAAGCTGCAACTCCATTCGAATTCGAAAGTTAGCTTTAAAATAAATCGCAGCCTCACTACGTTACATATTATTATATACTAGCGTCCCGCCCCTGCTTCACAGCGCCACCTATCGGGTTCAAAACTATCCTATCTTTCAAGCTGGAACCAATCACGCTCACTCACAAAATTTCATTAATTTCTTTTGGGTGGTTTTGGTGGATGGTACGAACATAGTGACACTTGTTTTTTATTTCTTATATACTTCTATAGGCCATATTTTTATTCAAACAACACTGGAGCCAAACACTTTTGTAATTACAATGTTAATTTTGTGCGGTTTTCAAGATTTCGATCGATGTAATTTGCTAAATATTTCAATCAACTACAACAACGAATATTATAATATTTTACTCAGATCAAATTCAAAGACCTAGAAAAAAAACCAAACGATCAATAAAACCTATAATTTTGAACTTTATTTTTCGCATGAAAAACTAAAAGCTTATTACCCCACAGGACCGCATGCAGAGTTTCCTCCACACTCTCCACGAGAATGTCTGCCACCTTGTTGGGGCAGCGGCTACTACACTCGGTCGCGAACTGTACGCAGTCCCCGGCTTGGCCGGCTTCCTCGCCGACTCCCTGTTATACGGGCTAGAATATCTACCCGACCATTGGCTTCGACCGATAGTCAGGAATGCGTTGAAACCACTGCTACATCACTGTCCACCGGCACATTATGCTGATGTGGCATTACCGCTGTTGGAGCATTTCGCGCCTTTCAGTAAGTTTCTAAATAGTAATTTTTGTCATCGAAATTTTTATAAAGTAGCACCCAAACAGCTACGTTAGTACCTAAATTCGGCATTTCCTTGCTGACTGCCCGTGAAATACAAGTTGTATATAACCCAACTCCTCTAAATATTTCATACTATGTAAGATTATGTAGGCCCAACATTATCCCTCGGGCCATATTGCTTCCCGGATAATATAATCACCTCACTTTTTTATAGAAAGAAAACCACATCACATTCCTCCACACATCTGCTAATATAAACTTTAATATAGTAACGAATTCTCTGGCAGTCAGCCAGAGGACAGGTCCACTCAATCTGTGTGGTTCTTGGCTCAAAAGACCATTTCAGACATCAATCTACATGGTGTTCACGTGATCTGACCAAGATTATGTCTGGACTTTAAAAGATACTAACCTCTGAGTTTGTTTCGGCCTTACTTCTCAGAGTAGTCAGATAGTCAACGCCAACCTCATCTAGTTTTTGAAATAAGTATGATTGACGTGTAAAAGTGTTTCTACAAACCTACTTACAGAAATAAACCATGTATGAAAAAAAAAAAAAACTTACAGTGTTGACCCATCTCTCATTACGTTGGGACTACATCTCGTCTCTCTACGAATCCGGAAAGCTCGAAGAAGAAGGCGGCAGTGAATCACAGGAAGTTATCGAAGATATCCTCGTCAGGAATCTTACGAGGGAACATCTTGAAGTTTTGAAGGTCAGTGTACTTTCTAAGTTTATCTTGGACATTACTGATATCGATGAAGGAAAACATCGTGAGGAAGACTGAGACTTATCGCAAACCAGTGTTGAGCAAGCGCTGTGAGCTATGCTCGTTCCTTCTATGAAAGGTCTCTTGCCTTTGCAGTGAGAAAATAATAGGCTGGTATTATGATTAGACAAATAATTTGACTGAAGTCGATCGTTTACATTTTTAAGTGACTTCGACATTGTTGTTGTAGAAAGGACATATTGCTCATTATTGTTACGCTAAACAAGTGGATTATGCACTTTTTCATAACATCCCTAATTGCAAACATAAAATGGAACAATGGATAAGAATTGATGTTCATGGCAATTTGTGCTTGGAGGGATTGCAATTTGTTTTTTGAATGCATATGTTGTTAGTCAAAGTCTTGCAATTACTAGCAGGGTTTTGTGTTACAGATCTTGTAGTTTTTCGCCTATAAAACTTTCGATAACGTGTAATTTTTTAATTTCCAGATATCACTCGTAGACGGCGGACTGAGTGTCGAGAACAACGCAGATGACATGGAAGATGACACTACGACAAGCAGCGCACAACAACGTTCACCCGACACCGTGTCCGAATTAGGAGCGTTAGTACTGGCACAACCGTGTGCCGGACCCGCTGCGTTATATACGGTGAGGAAATATAATATACATATCACGGCTGTATACCCCGAAGGGGTAGGCAGACGTGTATAAGTGCAATATACCTACATACATTTCGCCATGTTTGAGTCATATGTAATAAGAGCGAGATTTATGCCACCACCCGGGCACAAATTGAGACTTTAGAACTTCTACTGAGAACTTTCTAATTGAAAAATTCAATCATATGTGTTCGGACCCGGCGATCGAACTCAGCAGCGTATTCCGTCGACCAGTAGACAATTTAACCGAGCAATTAGGATGATGACTTATATAAAAAATATTCGAAAAAAATCAGTTCAAAGAAGGCATTGTTTAAAGCGATGGAAATACGAAGAAGCTACACGTTTTTAGTTTTTAGAGGGGATTATTCCCGTCCTTGTCGCGCTGTACGGACAACGTATGGCGCAAGTATGAAGTTACATAGTCGTGACGTCGAATTCTACGATAGTGCGGTCCTTGTCTAACAGTTATTTAAAAACGTTGAAAACTTGTCAACTTTTTAAGCTTTTACACTTTTTATAATATTGTTGGCACTATTATTGAGATAAACCATCCCTATTAGTTAAAAAAAACAGTTATGAAACTGAATACCCGTTCGATCCAAATATTAATAAAACTTGCATATATTTCAGGTAATACGAGCACTAACATGGAACGACTCGCCATCTTCCCTCCGTGCCACCGCCCTCGCCATGCCCGCGCTACGTGCAGCATTGCAAGCGGGACGAGTAGGCGCAGGAGAAGCTAACGGAGCCCTCACTGCAGTACTACAAGCTCTGCGGGTGCATGGACAACATGACGCTAACCAGGCCGCCTTGTTGGCACTGGCTGTACAGGTAAAAGCTTGTTTCATAGATATGTAGTAGAGTGATACGACATGGCTACCTCAATTCTTCTATGTTAAATGCATTTTTGAAACCAAACTCAACCAAGCACAACACCGCATTGTGTTAAACCAAAGAACAACTAAATCTTTAGAGGAAAGAGGTGCAGCTGTCTTGTCCTATGAAAAGAAGGGAGTATCTACCACTAGAAAAGTGTCTAGCCGCGACTGGAAAATCAGGACATTTTCGCGACTGATGTTCCTTACGCGATGTAGTATTGTATGAAGTCAGTGGAACAGTAGCGCCATCTACAACTTTGCACTACTTTCTACTTCAAGTTGCCTTAAGTGTCACTTTAAATCAATTAATTCCTTCTCAGACATACGAGATCCTGCGCCCGCTATTCCCTAGCATAGTGGCGGTGTTACGCTCCATCCCCGACGTGGACGCGCACGATCTGCACCGACTGGACGAGAAGCTCACCGCGCACAACACCAAGCCTTCCAAGATAGACAAGAGCAAACGAGACTTGTTCAAGAAGATTACTTCTAGGGTATGTATTAATGATCTATTCGTAGAATTCGAGTCAAATTTAAAAAATGCCCTGTACTTTGTGTTTGCATATTACCTATACTTAATTAAACAAACAGATAAACATCAACTTCTTGTGTATAATTTGACTCACAAAGACTTCTCTATTGCAAATAATACAGATGGGATTTTTTACAAAAAACATTTGGTTTTTCAAGAAACAATTTATTTAAATTAGCCCTTGTTGTACCACTGCTCATTTCTTAGACTGTTCTTCTTTGTTTATAATTCTTCATTTTTTTTTCATAATTCGAATTCAATCGAAAGTCCCTTAAAAATAATCGCCCTGTATAATATCTTCGCATCATAAATTGCCAGGATAAACCTTTTTGCTATTACAGTTGATCGGCCGCAACGTGGGCCAGCTATTCAAGAAAGAAGTTTACATCTTAGACCTGCCAACAATGCACGTTGTGAAGGACAAGCCGCGCAGTGCCATCGACGCTCCCGAGGGCGCCGGCCTAGAACGACTGTTCGCTCCCAGCGCACCTACTTAGCAGCCTAGTTGTTGTTGCTATTCTACTATGTCATTAAATATACATATTATGAATTTAATCTATTTATACCGAAATATAAGATTGATTTTGTTTTTATTCAGAAGAAACGACGGTGTTTTATTGCACGTTGCATGCAACAGACTCAGGTGATCCCTTTATTTTTTCTTTTCCTCGCAATTAGGCGAAAGCGGCTGTCAAAAAAATATCGATCTTGAGCTGTTGTTTTTATTTTGAAAATAAACTTTCATTAGCCTGATACCGCATCTGTGGACAGTAGTGTGCATCTAAATATGGAGTCAAGTTTTTTAAATATTGATATTTGTTGGATAGTGACAACCGCTCTGCGCTGCGCCCACGGATACCGAGGGATATGGCTTGCAGGCGCGGCACATGTCGCCTCCGTGCGGCCAACCTGACCCTAAATTCGCGCGACGGCGGTGAGCATCGTTTTAAATGATAAATGATAAATGATTTTATTTCTGTAAGTAGGTTTTTACAAACACTTTTACACGTCAATACTATTTTAAAAGTAGATCAGATCGGCGTTTCCTATCTGACTACTCTGAGAAGAAACGCCAAAACAAACTCAGAGGTCAGTCTCTTTTAAAGTCCAGACATAATCTTGGTCAGGTCATGTGAAGACCATGTGGATTGATGTCTGAAATGGTCTTTTGAGGAAAGAACCACACAGAATGAGTGGACCTGTCCAGTCAGTGCACGCATTTGTCAGTAATCATGCAGCTCAACACAACACATATGGAGCTCAACGATTCGACGAACATTACCAAAGAAAGGACATTTGGGTAGGCCGCATAAATTGCTCAAACTGCCAGACCATGATTAAAACTAATTTTAAAAATTAAAAATAGATTGAGATAAAAAAAAAACAACAAATCCACACTGCCTTCACATTCACAATAATTAAAATATTATAATACTTTACAAAGTAAATTTTCATGTCATTGTATATTATGTCAAAGTGTAAAAATCCGAGAATAAACATGGTCAGATCATATGAGGACTCTGTAGACTGGTGTCTGAAATGGTCTTTTGAGGAAAGAACCACACTGATTTGAGTGGACCTGTCCAGTCAGTGCATGCATTTGTCAATCATGGTGCAGCTCAACTCAGAACTAAGGAGCTCAACGATTCCACGAACAATACAAAAGAAAGGACATTTGGGTAGGCCGCGTTAAGTACTCAAACAGCCAGACCGTGATTAAAACAACTGAAAGAACAAAAAAAACAATGACTCACATAGTCCTCACATTCTCAAAAATTAAAACAATTTTATACTTTAAACAGTAATTATAAAGATGTCATTGTTTATCTAAAAAATCAAAAATAAAAGTTTAACAGCAAATTAAACATCGACAATATCTGCGTAAACTTATTGGATCAGCTCAGTCCCAAGCCTTCTTGTCCTCAATATAGCCTTTGACAGTATAATAGGCATTCTGGCATAATTTCCGCTTTATAAAAGATTTGAATTTATTAAGGCTTAGTTCTTGAATGTGGCTAGGAAGTTTATTATAAAAACGAATACTTTGACATTTAAACGAGCTGCCTATTTTCTTGAGTCTGGTAGTGGGAACAACAAATGTGTGTTTGTTCCTAGTATTTATGTTATGGATATCACTGTATTTTTTAAATAGATTAATATTTTTATGTGCATACAAAAGATTTTCATAAATATACTGAGAAGGCACAGTCATTATATTAATCTCTTTAAATTTGTCTCTGAGGGAGTGTCTGGGACTTAGTTTATAAATTGAACGAATTGCCCTTTTTTGTAAAACTAAAATTGTCTGAATATCGGCGGCATTTCCCCACAAAAGAATACCGTACGACATCACACTATGAAAATAACTAAAGTATACTAAACGGGCTGTCTCTAAATCAGTTAAATTACGAATTTTTCTAACGGCGTATGCTGCAGAGCTTAGTTTTTTTGACAATTTATCTATATGGTGGCCCCATTGAAGCTTGGCATCCAAAGTTATGCCTAAGAATACTGTGGTGTTTCGGGTTTCAACTCTTCACCCTTAATAAGAACACTAGTTTCTACTTGTCTAACATGAGGTATCGTAAACTTAATGCATTTAGTTTTTCTCTCGTTTAGAAGTAAGTTATTAACATTAAACCAGTTAACTACGTTAGCAAGGGCGCTATTTACATTGTCAGTAACCAGCTGCTGACGTTTGAGTTTAAATAAAAGTGAAGTGTCGTCTGCAAACAACACTGTATCATGATTATCCTTTATGAGGTAAGACAAGTCATTAATATAAATAAGAAACAAAAATGGGCCAAAAATTGAACCCTGGGGGACCCCCATTCTTACTACAGATCCAGGTGATCTTTTTCCGTTAACATCAACTGTCTGAATCCTATCACTTAAGTATGAAGATCCAGAGAGGCATTCCGGATTCCGTAGTGGTGCAGTTTCCTGATCAATGTTTCATGAAGAACACAATCGAATGCCTTGGACAAATCGCAAAAGATTCCCAAAGCATCGCATTTGTTCTCCCATGCCTTGTAAACATGTCCTAAAAGTTCAACTCCGGCATCAGTAGTTGAACGACCCCTTGTAAAACCGAACTGTTTGATAAGCAGTAATTTGTGTTTATTAAAAAATCTTTGCATTTGATCTAAAATAAGTTTTTCAACATTTTTACTAAAGGTAGGCAGCACTGAAATAGGTCTATAATTAGTAGGGTCTGATGTGCTACCAGATTTAAACAATGGTATTATTTTACTGTTTTTCATAAGATCAGGAAACTCACCACGGTCAATACAATTATTAAAAATAACAGCTAAAGTAGGTGCTACAATATTTATAATGGACTTAGCAACATCCACAGAGTTACCCCATAGATCTGCGGTTTTTATAACATTTAATGTGTGAAAGGTTTTAATTATATCTCTACAAGTGACATATTGGAAATTAAATTCAGAATCACAAACTGGAACGTTTTCTTTAAGTAAAGACTCTGCAGCAGTGGGCGATGAGTTTAGAGATTTAGTAGTCGAAACGGGAATCTCTGCAAAGAAATTTTCGAAGGTCGCGGCGACTTGAGAATCCGATTGAATTAAATTGCCATCAATTGCAAGGCTGTAGTCACTACTTCGGTTGCATGATCTTCCCGTTTCGCTATTAATGATATTCCATGTCATTTTAATTACATTACTGCTATTTTTAATCTTTGAACTCAAGTAACGTGACTTGGCTATGCAACAAACTTTTTTAAATAATTTCGAATAATTTCTAACATATAAATTAAATTTAGTCTAAGTTTAGTCATGTTTACATCGGAACGTCTACACGTTCTACGAAATGACACTACAGTCATTTCGTAGACAACATGTCTGGTCGTGCTCCACACCACAACTAATCAATTAACATTTGAAATACTGTTGGAGCTACTGAAGATTGTAAGAATACATTTGCTTTGTAATAAGGAGCTACCATTTACCGAGTAATGTCTTATGTTGACTTGAATGTGCACTGGCGGCTGATAGTATGTCATGCTCACACAAATGTCCCGGTGAAGGTCTCGCGTGTGTTGGATCATTTAGCTCCCTACAAAATGGTTATAAATGATAAATGATTTTTATTTCTGTAAGTGGGTTTGTACAAACACTTATACAGGTCAAACATTTTTTTTTAAACTAGATGAGGTCGGCGTTTCCTATCTGACTACTCTGAGAAGAAAAGCCGAAACAAACTCAGAGGTCACAGTCTCTTTTAAAGTCCAGACATAATCTTGGTCAGATCATGTTAAGACCATGTGGATTGATGTCTGAAATGGTCTTTTGAGGAAAGAACCACACAGATTGAGTGGACCTGTCCAGTCAGTGCACGCATTTGTCAGTAATCGTACAGTTCAACTCAAAACATAAGGAGCTCAACGATTCGACGAACAATACCAAAGAAAGGACATTGGATAGGCCGCATAATTACTCAAACCGCCAGACCAAGTTATGAATGAATGAATGAATGAATGAAATGCACCGACCCCAGCGTGGTTTGACCAGACTCGATTAATCGAATGAACCCCAAGATTTGCACTAGCCCTTGAAGCCTCATGCTTTATGGTGCTACAAAGACCATTGCATATCAAGGAATAGACCGGGGGGCACTGTAATGGTAGGGAAGACTGACGTGCCCTTAGGATAGGAAGGATTAAGAGCCTACGGAGTATGCACCCTAACGTAAGCATGGGATTAGTGGAGAGGCGGGTGATATTTGTCTATGGGAGGGCATCTTTTAACGACGTCGCAGCAACCCTGCTGATTCAGGTCGAGCTTCATCGGTGAATCTTTGGGCGGGGTTCAGCTGGTTTCTTGGTTCTTTACTATGTCACTGCACGGCTGTGATAAATTTTGCTGTTTTTCCTTTTCAAAGTCTTTTCGTCTGAGTTCTTGCTACTAACCGTTTCCGGTTTTTGTACATCTCATTAGCAGCGTTCTTGATCTTCCACCGTGTCTATCCAATAATTGAATCCCTTGTCGGAATATTTTAAGTCTTCAGCTATCGTTCGAGTCTCAAATGTTGTTATTCGAAATATCCAAAAGTAGAATGGGTACTGTTGGGAATCGAACCCAACACAACACATTGCGCATGGTCTGCACACGCAGGCAGCGTGTTAAGCGCGCCATCGGCAAGCTGTCTTCATCGCGACGGACGATACTCCTCTTACTTAACTTTCGTTATTGGCTGTTTGTCCTGTACAGTTTTATTATGACTTCACCGCGACGGACGATACTCTTCTTACTTAAGTTTCGTTGTTAGCTGTTTGTCCTGTACAGTTTTATTATGACTTCACCGCGACGGACGATACTCTTCTTACTTAAGTTTCGTTGTTAGCTGTTTGTCCTGTAGTTTTATTATGACTTCACCGCGACGGACGATACTCTTCTTACTTAAGTTTCGTTGTTAGCTGTTTGTCCTGTACAGTTTTATTATGACTTCACCGCGACGGACGATACTCTTCTTACTTAAGTTTCGTTGTTAGCTGTTTGTCCTGTACAGTTTTATTATGACTTCACCGCGACGGACGATACTCCTCTTACTTAAGTTTCGTTATTGGCTGTTTGTCCTGTACAGTTTTATTATGACTTCACCGCGACGGACGATACTCTTCTTACTTAAGTTTCGTTGTTAGCTGTTTGTCCTGTACAGTTTTATTATGACTTCACCGCGACGCACGATACTCTTCTTACTTAAGTTTCGTTGTTAGCTGTTTGTACTGTACAGTTTTATTATGACTTCACCGCGACGGACGATACTCTTCTTACTTAAGTTTCGTTGTTAGCTGTTTGTCCTGTACAGTTTTATTATGACTTCACCGCGACGGACGATACTCTTCTTACTTAAGTTTCGTTGTTAGCTGTTTGTCCTGTACAGTTTTATTATGACTTCACCGCGACGGACGATACTCTTCTTACTTAAGTTTCGTTGTTAGCTGTTTGTCCTGTACAGTTTTATTATGACTTCACCGCGACGGACGATACTCCTCTTACTTAAGTTTCGTTATTGACTGTTTGTCCTGTATAGTTTTATTATGACTTCACCGCGACGGACGATACTCTTCTTACTTAAGTTTCGTTGTTAGCTGTTTGTCCTGTACAGTTTTATTATGACTTCACCGCGACGGACGATACTCTTCTTACTTAAGTTTCGTTGTTAGCTGTTTGTCCTGTACAGTTTTATTATGACTTCACCGCGACGGACGATACTCTTCTTACTTAAGTTTCGTTGTTAGCTGTTTGTCCTGTACAGTTTTATTATGACTTCACCGCGACGGACGATACTCCTCTTACTTAAGTTTCGTTATTGGCTGTTTGTCCTGTATAGTTTTATTATGACTTCACCGCGACGGACGATACTCTTCTTACTTAAGTTTCGTTGTTAGCTGTTTGTCCTGTACAGTTTTATTATTGTTGTAAGCACATCATTAAACCCTTGCCTTAAATACAAGAGTCCACTCTTTAGATGCACCCCGCGCTAACATTGACCCTTCAGAGATCAATGTCAGCGCGGAAAAAAAACTCCAAACTTCACTTCACTATAAAAGCTTATAAACTCGGCGACATGCTTTCTTGTTATCTTCGCATCAGCTGTTGCTTAATTCGCACCTAGTCATTCATAATCATAACTCATTATTATTAAACTGTTGTGGTCAAACCGCCAGACCAAGTTACGATTAAAATTAACTGAGATAATAAAATATAAAAAACAAAAGTAAAAAATAAAATGACCCATATAGTCTTAACATTCACAATAATAACAATAAAATAATACCTAGGTAAGTATTCATGTCATTGTTTATTTTACAGATCATATGAGGACCATGTAGGTAGGTGTCTGAAATGGTCTTTTGAGGAAAGAACCATACAGATTTGAGTGGGCCTGTCCAGTCAGTGCACGCATTTGTCATTAATCGTGCAGCTCAACTCAAAACGTAAGGAGCTCAACGATTCGACGAACAATACCAAAGAAAGGACATTTGGGTAGGCCGCTTTAAGTACTCAAACTGCCAGATATAAAAAAATTATGAAATAACTGAGATAGACAAAATATATAGAAATAATACCCACTAAGTCCTCACACGAAATTAAAATAATAATAATATTATACAAAGTAAATATTCATGTCATAATCATGAAATTTCAAAGTGTATATAAAATAAAACAAAAGTTACGTACCAAACAAAAAAAAAAAAACACTCAGTATGCAAAAATTGGAGCAGGTCAGTCCCAAGCCTTTTTGTCCTCAATATAGTCTTTGACTGTATAAAAAGCTTTCTGGCACAACTTACGTTTAATAAATGATTTGAATTTATTAAGGCTTAGATCTTGAACATGGCTTGGAAGTTTATTATAAAAAAAAGCGTATACATTGACATCTGAACGAGCCACCTATTTTCTTGAGCCTTGTTGTAGGTACAACAAATTTGTGTTTGTTCCTAGTATTTATATTATGGATATCACTGTATTTTTTAAACAATTTTATGTTTTATATGCCCACAGGCATATAAAAGATTTTCATAAATATACTGAGAAGGCACAGTCATTACATTAATTTCCTTAAACTCTCTGAGAGAGTGTCTTGGACTTAATTTATAAATTGATCTAACAGCTCTTTTCTGCAAAACAAATATAGTCTGCATGTCGGCGGCATTTCCCCACAAAAGAATACCGTACGACATCACACTATGAAAAAACTAAAGTATACTAAACGGGCTGTTTCTAAATCAGTTAAATTTTGAATTTTTCTAACAGCGTATGCTGCGGAGCTTAGCTTTTTTGACAATTTATCAATATGTGGGCCCCACTGAAGCTTAGCATCCAAAGTTAAGCCCAAGAATACTGTGCTGTCTTCAAGTTTCAATTCTTCGCCCTTTATCAACACATTCGTTTTCACCTGCCTAACGTGAGGTAGCGTAAACTTAATGCATTTAGTCTTCTTTTCATTAAGAAGTAAATTATTAACATTGAACCAGTGAACTATTTTTGAGACCGCGTTATTTACATCGTCAGTAACCAGCTGCTGACGTTTAAGTTTAAACAAAAGTGAAGTATCATCCGCAAACAACACTATATCATGATTATCCTTTATGAGGTAAGGCAAGTCATTAATATCAATAAGAAACAAGAAAGGACCAATAATTGAGCCCTGTGGAACTCCCATTGTTAAGATAGATCCGGGAGATCTTTCTCCATTAACGTCAACGCTCTGAATCCTTTTACTCAAGTATGAAGTAAGAAGATCCAGAGCGGTGTTTCGGATCCCGTAGTGACGGAGTTTCCTGATTAACGTTTCATGAAGAACGCAATCGAATGCCTTGGTCAAATCACAAAAGATGCCCAAGGCATCGCATTTATCTTCCCAAGTATTATAAATATGTCCTAAAAGTTCAACACCGGCATCAGTAGTTGAACGACCCCTTGTAAAACCGAATTGTTTGCTATGTAATAATTTGTGTCTGTTAAAAAATCTTTGCAGTTGGTCTAAAATTAATTTCTCAAAAATTTTACTAAATGTAGGTAGTACTGAAATAGGTCTATAATTTGTGGGTTGAGTTGAATGGTGCTGATCCATGCGTGGTGTGTTCGTGAACGGGCGACGTCTGTTGGGACTGGGTCGTCTCTTAGCTACCACGGCTTATATCGATCATTTATTTTTTGGATTGTTATTTATTTTTTTGCAGCAATCTGGACGCTTTTAACGTGTACGGTTTTTGTACATCGTTCTCACATTTATGATCAACATTAACGATGTAACTAATTTTGTAAGAACAATCTTCTTTAAAAGAGTGTCCATGGAATTTCTTGCCCTTTCTTCTCCATATGTACCTACTACGCTTTGGAATGGGCAACTAGCTTCATATTTTTGACTGACCGACTCCTTGACAATTCAAAAGTGCCTGTAAATGGTTTAATTGAAATAAATGCTTTGAGTTTGAGTATTTGTACAAAATGCCGAATTGTTCGATCCTTATTTGCAAAAATAGGACAATAGGGATGATGACTAATACTAAAAATGTTCGTAAACATAATGTAATTTGAAAGAAGGCATAGTAATAATTAGATAAACGCAAAAATCTGTTAAATTTATGTAAATATGAAGAAATAAGAAGATACACGCTTTGAAAGTTTTTGGAGGGGATTATTGCCATCCTTGTTGCGCGCTACGGACAATGTACGGCGCTAGTATGAAGTCACATAGTTGTGACGTCACTTCTTTTGAACGTTTATAACTTGGCAATTCTTTACGCTTATACACTTTTTGTAATATTGTTTGCATTATTTGGAACCAAATATTTTGTTGAGATAAAAAAAAAAAAAGTCAATCTAATCAAAATCATCCCAATTACTACAAACCTTGGGACAAGTGGCGTGTCCTACGACCGGTAGCTAAAAAAATCACTGCACTAATTATATTATTTGTAAATTTAACAAATATCTAGTTGTGAAATATTTTGGACGAATAGCCAAATGACTGACGCATGTCAAAAATATGCATTAGCGGTGCGCAGCGCTGGAATATGGATATCGATAATTGTTAGTTGTAATAAGAAATTATATTAAGAACCTGTTTTACAAGAATTTATTTTATTGCAGTTTTCCGAAAGATCAAGAAATTAAAAATAAATGGAGCAACAGGCAGGGAAAATAATCAGGAACAGGATGGGACCCATATGGGCAGGGAAGATGCTGCCATGCGGGTCACCTGTATGAATTTTTGTGTAGTGGTGTGTTTCATTCACAAAGAAGTGTCTGTTTTCTAATCACGATCTGATTTTCGTACCTGGTTTAGGAACCATTATGATTTGTGCAACTTTCCAAAATTGTCTTGGTCTTGGTATTGTAAATCTTCTCAAGATTGAATCACCCATATTGGACAGTTCTCTCAGGATTTTTGCAGATATCAAATAAAATAATGGTGCTTTACTTTTTCGTCAAGTTTTTTATTGCTTGTTTGACTTCATGTATGGAGAATCCTTACATTGGGAGATCTAATTGCTCAGTCTGAGTAGGTTCTTGATCAGAGTCATATGCCTTTTTTTTTTTTGTTTCCGGGATGGAAAATCCTCATGGATGTCCTCCGCCGTGGGGCGGGCGGAGGGGTCTGTCAGACTCTTACTGTCAAAAAACCACCCGGTGTTCCATGTCACACCTACGTCGGGGTCGCGGGAACATATGATTCTTCCGCAACCCCGACTGGTGCCGGCTCGCTTGCGCGGGCCCCGTCTCGGGCGGGGGGAGTGAGGTGTACTCCCCCCGCAACGTCTGTGAGCGGCGCGCGCGGAACACTACGCGCGCTGCTTTCTCGGGTCCTGATGTTGGGGGGTGACGGAGCCCCTGGACCCATTTAGGGGGGCCGGAAGAGGGCGTTGTCCGCCCTCCTCCGACGCCCGGTGCGTCTGCTGCGGGCCGGGTCGAGAGTCGAAATCTCTCTCTCCCTTGCCGCAGCCTCCTTCTGCGAGATAACCGTTTCGCAAAAGGAGACCACTGCGTCGCAGGACTCTGCGCCGCCGACGATCGCGTTCACGACGGCCGGCAGCGACATGTCGTTGCCTACTTCGGTGATGAGGGCACGGCGCGGCTCTTCCCAAGCGGCACACTTTGCCAGCGTGTGCCACGCAGTGTCCTCCCGGCAGTCAACCGGCACCGGCACGCTGTGTAGAGTCCTCTCAGTTGGGGCTCCAACTCCTTCAGAGCGAGGGCCAAAACCAGGCCGTGAATTCCGTCGGGCCTTGGAGCCACGTTCTTGACCCGGAGCCGCATCACGGCCGCCCTCTGCCTTTTTTTTTTTTTTTTTTTTTTTGTTCTCGGGGTGGAAAATCCTCATGGATGTCCTCCGCCCGCCCCAGGGCGGAGGACATCCATGAGGATTTTCACCACCACCCCGCCCCGGGACACTGTTTCCTCCGCCAGGACTCTCACCCTCGACACAGCGTGGATGGTAGAGCGCCCATGCCGAAAGTCGAACTGGCTCTCGTCCAGGGCCGGCCCCTCTCTGCACAAGTGGCCGACGAGGCGGGCTGCGAGTATGCGCTCGAACAGCTTGCCCACCTCGTCGAGCAGCACTATGGGCTGGTACGCAGACGGCGAGTCGGCAGGGCGCCCCGCCTTCCTGAGCAGGACCAGACGTCCAATCTTCCACAGACTGGGAAACTGGCCCCGCTCAAGGCACGCTGTGTAGAGTCCTCTCAGTTGGGGCTCCAACTCCTTCAGAGCGAGGGCCAAAGCAAGACCGTGAATTCCATCGGGCCCCGGAGCCACGTTCTTGGCCCGGAGCCGCATCACGGCCGCCCTCATCTCTGCCTGTGTCACCTCTGGGACGCTGATGACGTTCTCCTCTGTAGACTGCGGCTGTGGGCAAAGCCATCGGCGGCGGAGTATGCTCCGCTCTTGCCGGGAAGAGGGCTGCGACTACCTCCTCCAGCAGCTCGGGTTGGAGACTCTCCGTAAGTGGAGGCGCCGCGGCTCGAAGTTTCCCTCGAACCGCTCGATAGGGGCGCCCCCACGGATCCCCGTCAAGAGTCTCCAACATCTCCTCCCTGGCTCGCGTCCTCGCCTCGCCGATGGCCAGCCACAGAGTCTCCTTTGCCGCGCGGTACGGACGTCTCCTCCGGTAACGGGTGTACTGGCGTCTAACCGCGACACACGCGACGCGTAACTGCGCGATCTCGGCGGACCACCAGTACACCTGGCGCCTTGCCGACTGTGTGTGGACCCGGGGCATAGACGCGTCGCAAATTTGCGTCATCGCCCCGCGGAACCACAGCGCCTCCTGTTCGACGTCGACGGGTCCGTTCGTTGCCGACTCCCGGATCCAGGCCTGGACAATAGCGGCCTCCTCGAGGAGCTCCCTGTCGATGGGCTTGCGCGCCCAGCGCGGACCGTCCGTTCGCGGGACCGGTGAACTGCGGCCGCCAGTGGTCTGGGCGGAGACGTCGAAACGGATCTAACGATGATCCGACAACGTCTCCACCTCCACGGCGACACGCCAGTCACGAACACGGCCTGCGACAACAGGGCTAGCGAACGACACGTCCACTATAGAACCACCCCGCTGCCGCACGCACGTGGCCCTCATCTCTGCCTGTGTCAACTCTGGGACGCTGATGGCATTCTCCTCCTCCTCTTCTGCAGCAGACTCTGCGGCTGCAGGCAAAGCCATCGGCGGGCATGCTCCGCTATCACCGGGAAGAGGGCTGCTACCACCTCCTCCAGCAGCTCGGGTTGGAGACTCTCCGAAAGTGGGGGCGCCGCGGCTCGAAGTTGCCCTCGAACCTCTTTGGGGGGCGCTCACGGGGATCTGTCGGCGCCCCCACCGATCCCCGTCCAGTCTCCAACATCCTCTCCCGGGATCGCGTCCTCGCCTCGTCGATGGCCAGCCACAGAGTCTGCTTTGCGGCGCCGTACACCTCATACCGCGCGTCCTCCTCCTCGGGTACCCGACGATGTCTCCTCCGGTAGCGGGTGTACCGGTGTGGCGGCATCTACACCGCCATATGCGAACCACAAATCCTGCATCGCGCTATCACAGTTTACCGCGCAGCTAGCATATATACAACTTCCCGACAACAATCATCCGGCAGTTGCCCACCAGATACGACATCCATCTGGTCGGAGGATCCTCCCTTTTCCAAGAGTTTGAGTGAACTTTACACCCTGTTCCTCATATCTCTAAACCGGCGTCTCACCACCACGCATGCAACGCGCAGCTGCGCGATACGGCGGACCACCAGTACACCTGGCGCCTTACACCCTGTGCGTGGGCGCGGGGCATGGACGCGTCGCATATCTGCGTCATTGCCCCGCGGAATAACAGCGCCTCCAGCTCGACGTCGTCGGGTTCGGTCGTTGCCGACCCCCGGAACCAGGCCTGAGCAATGGCTGCCTCCTCGAGAAGCTCCATGTCGATGCGCTTACGCGCCCAGCGCGGGCCCTCCGAACGCGGGACGGATGTTCTGCGGCCGCCAGCGGTCTGGGCGGAGACGTCGAATCGGATATACCGGTGATCCGACGTCTCCACCTCCGCGGCGACACGCCAGTCGCGAACACGGCTCGCGACAGCAGTGCTCGCGAACCCGGCTCGCGACAGCAGTGCTCGCGAACCCGCTGCCGCACGCACGTGTGGACCGAGCCCCGTTTCAGGACGACCAGGCCAGTCGTGATCGCCCACTCCTCCAATGCCTCACCCTTAGCATCTGTCACCGGGGATCCCCACGCCGCAGACTTGGCGTTGAGATCCCCGAGCAACAGCACCGGGCGAGGATGGAGCTGGCCCACGACGGCACCCAACTCGACAAGGAACCTCTCGAAGTCGGCGAGACTCTTGTTGGTCGAAAAATACGCCCCAACGACGCCAACGCCATCTGCGAGGGCGGCTACACAGCCGTGTCCCCGAGACGGGCTAACGAGAGCCCCGCCAAACCGTCCAGGTCTCCCACCCAGTTATCCCTGGGCGGGACCCAGTACGGCTCGGCGACCACGGCCACGTGAATCGACAACTCTGCTATGCTCTGGAACAAGAGATCCTGAGCTCTGGCAGAGTGGTTGATGTTGCCCTGGAGGAGACGGAACAGCGCCATTTATGCGCAGTCCATCCCCCCCTCTGCACCATTCTCAGGCCGGGAGTCGGCTGAAGAGGAGCCCTTCTGGCCCCTTCCCCTCCTTCTGTTGGCGGGCACGCCACAGGCTTTCGCCCCCCATCTGTGCTCGGCGGGCCTCCCTGCAGCCGTGCAGAGGCTGCAGTTTGGCACCGCGGAGCACTGGGCCGCCTTGTGGCCGGGCTGGCCGCAGCGATAACATTAATCGCTGCGGTCCGTTTCGGCGGAGCACCGGCACCTGACGTGCCCGACGTCCAGGCACCGGTAGCACCGCATGGCCCTGGGCTGCAGCAGTTTGACCCTCGCTGCAACCCATCCCACCAACAGACGCCCAGCGTTGGCCACCTTGTTCGCCGCCGCTACAGGGCTCCTCACTCAAATCGAGCCGAGCCCGGAGGCGTCGGCGCGGATTTCGCCCGCCCGACGACGTGCGGATGATGGCCTCCACGACCTCAGCCGGGGTCGTCGAATCATCCAGGCCGTTGACTCGCAGCTCCGCGGTCTTCATCGGCCTGGTAATCCGATTGTCCTCCGGGCTGAGGAACTCCCTCAACTTGGCGGCCAGAATGTCCGCCCTTTCGCGGCTAGAGGCACCGGACACCACGAGCAGCCGCGCCCCGTAACCGCCAGCCTCAATTTGAGGCCGGACGGTGTCCCAAGGTCGGGGAACGCGACTTTGCTCTTCGCCTCTAGAAGGACCGCCGCGTAGGTGACGCCCCTCTCAGCGGCTCCGGACTGCAATGTGATCACCCCAGCCGCAGAGCGTGGGGCCGTATTTTTTTTGTTCCCGGTGTGGAAGGAAAATCCTCATGGATGTCCTCCGCCCTGGGGCGGGCGGAGGGATCTGTCACTCTTACTGACTAAAAACCACCCCGGTGTTCCATCTCACACCTATGACCTACGCCGGGGTCGCGGGAACACATAATTCTTCCGCATCCCCGGCTGGTGCCGGCCCGCTTGCGCGGGCTCCGTCTCGGGCGGGGGGAGTACACCTCACTCCCCCCGCAACGTCTGTGAGCGGCGCGCGCGGAACACTACGCGCGCCGCCTACTCGGGTCCTTTTGTTGGGGGGCGACGGATGTCCCCGAATCCATCGCCCCTGGACCCATTTAGGGGGGCTAGAAGAGGGCGTTGTCCGCCCTCCGCCTGCGCCCTGTGCGCCTGCTGCGGATCGGGAGAGTGGACGAGATCTCTCTTTCCCTTTCCGCAGCCTCCTTCTGCGAGATGACTGTTTCGCAGAAGGAAACCACCGCGTCCCAGGACTCGGCGCTGCCGACCATCGAAGTCACTACGGTCGGCAGCGACAGGTCACTGCCTACTTCTGAGATGAGGGCACGGCGTGGCTCCTCCCAAGCGGCACACTCTGCCAGCGTATGCCACGCCGTGTCCTCCCGGCAGTCGACGCAGTAGAGCGTGGGTCCCTACGCCGTCCTCGCGACTTCTTTTCGGGCGTCTTGGCCGGTGCCGGTGCTCCGTCGGCGTTCTTCGCGCCGAAGAGCGCTCTTTCTTCTTTTCTCCACCGTCGTCCACCCCTCGGCATCCTGGGTGGGAGGTGGTGCGGTCGCCGGAGGCGCGATGGGCGCTGTCGCCGAAGGTGCGGTCGCCGGAGGCGCGGTCGCACGAGGCAGAGTCATATGCCTGTGCCTTGTCAGAGTTTTTGGTTGCCCAGCTATTATCTGTTTTGCGTATGCGGGGTTGAGTTACCATCGGTTCATTCAGATGTTTGAAACTCGGTGTGCCAGCTCGTCTCGTGCTCATCTAACGGGACTTTTTCGTCACGAAACGGTCGAACCGCACCTTCCGTTATCGCATCGAAGGAGCGCTATCCTCCCCCCACCCTATTCACGCAGGAGTCCCTCAGGGCTCTGTGATTTCTCCCCTCGCTTTCACGCTATTCACCAGCGATATGCCCAATTGTAGTAAGGCGCAGTTGGCTCTGTCCGCAGAGGACACGGCCATTTACTACACCGGCCGCGATGAAAATTCGATATCTCGCACTCTCCAAACTCAAGTCAACAAGCTTGGCGCTTGGTTTAGAAAGTGGAGAATCGAAGTCAATCCCGACAAGAGTCAAGCGGTTCTTTTCTCGAAGCCGCATCGTAGTCCCTGCCCCCCTCGACCGATCATCATGTTTGGCAAGCCGATCCCTTGGGAGAATCGAGCCAAATATCTAGGTGTGGTTCTCGACAAACACCTCTCCTTTTCAGAGCACGTTAAGGCGGCTCGTTCGCAAGCCGCCTTCGCTCTAGGTAGACTCCACTTCGTCCTGAATGGGCGTAGCAAATTGTCACTTAAGTGCAAATTGCGTATTCATACAGCGTGCATTCGCCCGATCATGACCTATGCCAGTGCAGTCTTCGCACACGCCAAACCCCATATCTTCAATAGAATGCAGACCCACAAGAAACAAATTCCTCCGTAGGACAACATGACTCCCCCTGGTACGTTCGCAACGAAATCCTCCACGTCTACCTCAAAATTCCCACTATCCGTCAATTTATGAAACGCAACTCAAAGAGTTTCTTCGATACCGCCGCGAATCATCGCAACCCTCTGGTTGTCAAGGCCGCAAGTTAAATTCCCTTCACCATTAGTCAAGTCTGCCGTCCAAGGCATGTCCTCACCGACCCGGATGACCACATAACAGGAACATCCAGGAGAGCAGTACGGCCACCAGTATAGTGCACAAAAGACAAACCGACATTCCGATCTCACCGCCGAAGTCCCTCGCGAAGACCCCGACGTAACTGTACCCCCCGACCCTTGCTCGACGAAGTGCCAGCCCGCGCCGTAGCTGAGCCTGTAGCTTTTAATTCCCCCTATAATAATAATCATCCAAATATGATCCAGCCTGTCCCATCTTGCTGTCCTCCCTCCAGCGACGCCCTAAGCCCAGGTCCGTACACCACAGTGGGTGCCCTTAGCGTGTACCCTTAAGGGCAACCAGTGGCAAGTCTGCTTAAGCAGACGGAAACCTCCTTTTTTTTCTTTTTTTTTTTGTTCCGGTGTGAAAAATCCTCATGGATGTCCTCCGCCCTGGGTTGGGTCTGTCACTCTTACTGACTAAAAACCACCCCGGTGTTCCATCTCACACCTACGTCGGGGTCGCGGGAACATATGATTCTTCCGCAACCCCGACTAGTGCTGGCCTGCCTCGGCGGGCCTCCTCGTGTTTGGAGGGGGAGTGAGGTGTTAGACTCCCCCCGCAACGTCTAAGAGGGGCGCGCGTAGCACACTACGCGCCACCACCTCGGGTCCTGATGTATGGGGGCGGTGGACGTCCCCGAGTCCGCCGTCCCTGGACCCATTTAGAGGGGCTGGAAGAGGGCGTTGTCCGCCCTCCGGCTACGACCAACCCCTTGCCCCTTGCGACGGTGAATGGCCCCGTCGCCTACCATTTTTCGGCCGCAGAGGATAGGGAGAGCGGCCAACGACATACCGACACTCCTCGTCCCCTGCGGCCCCACCGCGTCCACCATCGTACGGTGGCGACCCCGTTAAGGCCGCGGAAGGCAGGGAGAGCGGCGCACCGCAATACCGGCACTCCTCTCCCGCCGCGGCCCCACCACAGTTGCGATGTCGCCCAACAACACCTTGAAACCCTCGAAACCTTGGCTGCTACATCGTCGGCTTGTCTGCAATAGCCCTGACGAGCGGCCCCTCCTCGGGTTCCTCTTAGCTTCACCGTGGGGGTCCAAACCACGGCTAGTGAGCCATCTACAAAACAAAATTGCTGCGCCGGAAGTGCCCCGCCAGCCCAATGGAATATGAGACATTTGAATAAAACAACAAGATAAAATGATAATAAATAATTTACTCCTAAATTATAAGAACACAATTATTTTTCATATGTGTAAATCATTTGTGTGCCCACAGGCAGGTTCGTTCCATTGAAGACTAGTTCTACAGTTGTTGCAGTTAAGTCTACTTTTAATACCGATGCGTTGTCTAATACTACACATTTACTCTCGTGGTCTCCAGGTACGGGAATAGTTCGGGGACCCAACACGGGATCTTTGTACCGCCATAGTTTAAGGCTACCCAAGTCTGAAAAGGACGAGAATATTTATTAGGTTTAGTAGCTAGTAGATACTTGTATATTAATTTATGAAGCAAGGCAGAATTTCTAACATCGAATATTGGCGCCCAAACTTGCCTTGTATCGACTCGACTATTCGCCCAAATATGACTCAAATTGTGACAGTAGTAATTAAAATGTAAAATATTATTTTTTGCTTTACAAGGGTTTGCAAAGTTAATGTAAGGCGTTGACTAGAGGCAAATGCTCTGAGTGCCGATTTCACCAATGGAACTGACGTTCAGTTCGGCACATCTGAAACGCGTTCAATAGCTGTCAGTGTCAATAATCCATTTAAAAAAACCTAGTTTATGTGTTGATCGCGTTCTGTTTCATTGGTGAAATCCACCCCAAGAAGGATTGTCTTAAAAAAATAAAGCCAAATCTATACAAGTTCGTGGTAGCGGAAAAAATATAATTGTTAATCTTGAACACATTTCTGAGAATCCTGTTGTATTCAAAACAAGTTTTTTAATAGTTATCTCGATAAAAAAAAAAATGGTAAACTAACTTCTTGAAACGATCTTCCAACAAAAACATCTGTATTACTTATCAAACTTTTTTGTTGGTTCGTTATTTTCGTTCACTTAACTCATTTTTGAGTAAATATATAATTGCTTCATATTTTGCAATAAATTACAAGCGTTGTGTCATCGCGCTTCTCTTTTATTTCTATGCAGTCCGAGTGACCGTGCTTTACCTCATGTCAGCGCCTTGACGACAGTTTTACTTTACCATCAGTATGGTCAGGTCAGTAACGAAAGTCTCACCTTTAATCGCCTTAACTTCCTTAGCGATCTTGACCTTCACTCTTTCCACAGTATCACCGTTAGACAGGGTTGCCGATACCGTGAACAGTCCATTCAGAGCCGTGGGGTTGATAAACGTGACGTCTACGCCCGACTCAACGCTAAACGAGATGTGAGGCTGGCCCGGCGCGCAGTCTTCTTTTGTTTTTTCGGGAGCTTCAGCGTCATCCGTGAATTTTACTTCAATTGAATCCAGCTGGAAAATAGTTATACATAACATAACATTACATCACGCCTGTAATCCCAGAAGGGTAAGGCAGAGGTGTACCTATAGTACACCCACATTTCACCAGTTATGTTAAAGTCCCATGTAATAGGGGTGAGCCTATTGCCATCAACTGGGCTGCTACTAAGATATTCTAGATAGAAAAACCCCATAACACTTTGCCCGACCTGGGTATCGAACCCAGGACAGGCAGGCAACGACTTTATGAAGTATTCTTACTAACTAGGTAAACAGTCATTAAGTACACTCATGAAGTCGTTGCAAATCACGAACGTTTTACGACTTTGTGAACATGCATGTAAGTTTTGTAGTGTGTTTCGGGCTGTTTTTACGTTAACGTTAGCGATATAATTGCAATGATTGAGGCCTGCTCGTGTAAAGCAAAAACTATAGACAGATTTTGTAATACCACTTGTGTGAGAATTAAATTTCTATCGTATTAGACAAAGTTAAGAAATATATAATAAGTGGAATACATTTTCGCTCTAGAAACTTACCATTCAAGTTAGTCATAAAATAATAAAATCACAACGAAAACACACTCAGTGCACTCAGGACAAAGACAACGCAAAGAGTTGTAAAATAGCAGGGAATTCGGAATAAATTTACTCACATCTAAAGTATTCAGTAAATACAGTTTATTCTCTAGCAGAATCACGGCCTCGTCGAAGGGCAGGCCTACAGACAGCGCTTCAATACCGATGCGCTCCATATTCTCTCTAGCTGCTTGCACGAAAGGCATCACTCTCTTCATGTATTTCTTTAGTTCGGAAATAGCACCTAGCTTGGTGGATATCACTTTGTTGTCGGGGAGACCTTCAGGCTGCAAATTGAATTGGAAGTCAGAATTAGGCCAAGATTCACAGATCGCACTTTGACTTTGCAAGTAAAGTAAAAGTCAAAGCGCGGTCTGTGAATCTTGCCCTCTTAAGTCATACAAAGAGAGTACAAGTTGAAGATCATAATATTACACGAGGAAAAATACATGTGATGATCAAGGATGGACAAAGGAATGTTAAATCCCGTGGAAAAAGCAGAAGGTAGGTAAGGAACAAGTTTTTTATTTCAATGGAGAAGTACACTTCTCAAGAAAACTTTTGCTTACCCCATTAAGTTCCTTCAAAGTAGTCAAAATGATGTGCTGCCACTTAGGATACTCCTTAGCGACCCAAATAACAGCCTTATTTGGTTTCTTCTCAGGTTTAGGTGCTTCTCCTTTCTTAGGTTTCTTGACTGCACAGTGGTTCTTCAAGTAGATACGGAAGGAGTGCGCTGCGTCCATCAAATAGTTGCTGGCTTTGATTGAAACCTCGTCGATTTCGCCCGCTACCGGCCAGCGTTCGTGAAGGATGCTTGTTTTCTGGTGGAAAGAAATCAATTATCAGAAAGTCTAAAAGATTATTGGAACAGCAGCCTAATTGCGTAACACATTTTCGTAAACGATTACGACTAATCTGTTTGATTTTGATAGTTCAACAACATTCATTGCGATATTTACATTGTTGAGTAGAATTTTTTATCGAATTTATGAAGCCATGGATTGGCAATCTGTTTCAAAACGATTCAGATTCCGATTAATTGTGTATTACGCAATTAGGGTACAGGTAAGCCTTGAGATGAGATTAAAAGGGAATCGGAAAACATTGTTACGGTAAACGATTCGCGCCCTTCATTCTAATGAACTGTTAAAGTAAATCTGTACTTGGTGCGCAAAGGAGATTGGGCGATTATGCTCTGAACCCTAATAGCGTTAAAATAATGGTACACCAAAGGAAAGATCTCATCAAAGAGAATATTTCTTATCGTGACGACCTCTTTTGATTTTTAGAACGATAGGAGCTACAGAGCTTTAAATGTGAGTTCAAGTTCTGGTTAGAATTAATCTTTCATTAATTCTGTGCCTTGCAAACATAACATTTTAAGCCAATAAACGGTCTTTTAAAACATTGGCCTGCTAGATGCCGTTTTAGGTACAATGTTTTTAAGAGTAGTTTAGCCGGACAGAAAGTATGCTGATACAGCCTGCTGGATCCCCCAATAACGTTAAGACAATATGCCAATGCAAAGATCTCTTCAATGGGAATATTTCGTGATATGAAAGAAGCTACAGAGTTTTTAAATATAAGTAATAGGGATGTTGACAATTTTTTTATTTTTATCTCAATAAATTGTTTGTTTCCAAATAGTGCAATCATATTTACAAAAAAAGAAAAGCTTAATAAATTGCCAAGTTATAAACGTTTTGAGATATGTGTTGGACAAGGACAACACTATAGTAGAAGTGACGTCACGACTATGTAACTTCATACTAGCGCCGTACATTGTCCGTACCGTGCGACAAGGATGGGAATAATCCCCTCCAAAAACTTTAAATGCGTGTATCTTCTTCATATTTACAGCGATTTAAAAGATTTTTTCGGTTATCTCATTTTTACTATGCCTACTTTGAAATTACATTATTTTAATGAACATAAACAAACATAACATCACGCCTTGTTTCCCCGAAGGGTTGGGTAGAGGTGCACCTATAGTACACCCACATTTCGCCAGTTATGTTTAAGTCCTATGTAATAGGGGGCGAGCCTATTGCCATCAACCGGACACAAATCCAGACTTCGGGCTGCTACTGAGAAACTCCAGATAAAAACCCAATAACACGTTGCCCGACCCGGGAATCGAACCCAGGACCTCATGCTCAGCAGTAGCGATTGCGACCACTAGACTAATGAACAATTCTAATATTAGTCATCATCCCTATTAAGCATTATTGAAATGCAGCTATTTCGTCAATTAATTAACTTTCATTATCTTTTAAGCCTATCAGCCTTTAAAATATGGCCTCATAAATTCATATGCCGTTTTAGGAACAACGTAGCTAAGAGTCCAATGCCGTCAAGATATATTTCATTTAAAAGAACTTGATTAGAAGAACGTTTGTTACTACTTGACTTGTCTGATTAGTCTGTTCGGCCTAAAATCATCCTAAATGTGACGATAACATCAACACTAATTCTCGTCACAACTAACGAATGAACAGTAACTTGTCAACATCATCATTATTATATTTAACACAAAAAAAACACAACTGCTGTATTTCCTTCAGGATAGATAGATATGAATGTACAACTACATTTCGGCTACAGAGGTAAAACACCTCTTTCGACAAAATGTTCTCACGCATCATAATTCAACATTACCTACTGCATTTGAAAAAATTGATTGATTTGTAATGATAAAATTGAATGATTAAAAACCTTTATCCCAGGCCAATATGCTCAACAAATTTGATGCCAGCAACAAACATTTCAATTGATAAAGCCACTTTAATCATGCAAGTTTTTCTATTTATGAAAAAGATAAATGCTTGAATCTTTTGCACCGCATTGTAGGTGTCGTAAGTTGCAAGTAGTCACCTATTTAGGTCATTAACAAAGTCAAAGCATTTATTTCAAATAAGCATTAAAAGGCACTTTTGAACGTCAACATTTTCATTTAAATAGAATTGATTCTAGGCGCCCCTTCCAAAAGGTAGTTTCGTATGGAGAAGAAGTTACAAGATTTTCCACCGTTACTATTTTAAAATGTTTAACAATATTTTGTGTACATTAATTATATGTATTTTTATAAGTGAAGACTGACCCAGAATAAAAATACAATACCACAAATAGGTAAAAACAATTTAAAATAAGCAAAGACTGATAAATCAATCACGTGAGGTACCTGGTGCTCACATATTTACAAACATTGCGAAAGTAGTAAGTATATGATTTGCCTAAAATATTAACTAGGAATAAGTCAGTGTGTGATTAAAGTAAAATCCTAATAGACTCCGAATATACTAACAATTATTATTGGCAAAAGTGTTAGTAGCAAAGGTTTTCCTTGAAAAGCTATTTCCATGGTCTATATCTTAAGGCTATTGGGCGCCAAGAATTCCTTAACATCGGTGCTTATTGCTATTGGGCTTCAGGGCAGAAACCCAAGGTTTGGTGCCCATTTTCCTTTGATATACTTATATATCATAGTTAAACAGTAGAAAGCTTTGTGATTCTGATTACACACTATACAACAGAGTTGAATTGCAGTACAGTGCAGTCTATTACATACGATCCGTTGATCCGTTGGATCTGTTGCAATCCAAACCCGCCTTTTTGAAGTTGGTATAATTAAAAAAATACCCACATTTCCCAGAAGCTCCCACACATGTTCAGCGACATGCGGACAGATCGGCGACATCAACTTCGCTTGCGTCTCAATATACCGCGTCACCAACTCAGCATGCATGCCCCCTTCCGAACATAACTCCCGATACTTGTCCCTAGCCGCTTGCAGCTCGAAGAAACCAGACTTCAAGGCCTCTTTGAACAACATCTTGTTGTAATTGTCGTCCGTCTGATTGATCTTAGTGTTCATCTCGCTTACGAATACTTTGTCGTGGAAATTGTGTTCTCCTGTAAAATTAAGTTAACATAAAAATAACATTGTGTACTTCATTTTAAGTCTGCAAAATTATTTACACAGACGATGATTGAATAAACACAGTAGCCTAGCCAGATCATCATCACCATTATCTTCCCCTTATGCTTATCTCAATTTATCCAGCCTAGCCAGATAACGTGACATTAAGCAAGAGCCATTTCAAAATGTCTAAAATCCAGTATAAAGTAGCATAAATATTTTACCTGTGCGCAGAGTCGATTTCGCCGCAATAGTTTCCTTCACCCACTCAATGAAAGTATACAGCCTCAAGATCGCCGCATCAGCAGTGTTCTCAACAAAGTTTGCATCTTCCACTGAATCTCCCGCGTCCGCTAAAGTAAGACGCATTCCATCTGCGCTGAACTTATCAATAGATTCCGTCAGTGTCAAGAAGTTTCCATCGGACTTTGACATCTTGGCAGAGTTCAACATTAAGTGACCGTTAGCCCTGATGCCTTTCGGCCATTTATCTTCTTCTTTAGGCCACAACGCGCAGTGATTATATATGAAGAACGTTAAATGGTTCTGGATTAGATCTTTTCCTGACACTCTGAGATCTACGGGATACCTTTACAAAGATAAAATAAGAAGTTTTTTAGAACAAACATCATCAACAACGAAGATAGATAATAGGATAACATATAAAAGCAGGACACTAAGATGGCAAATGATCAAAATGCGAATTAAACAAATAAATGCAATGTCAACCCGAAATATTCATATTTTCCTTTTACCAATTTATTTTGGGCCGGCACAGAATGGCTTTTCACTTATCCCTAATAGATTTAATTAGGAGCTTGAAGAACGCAAAAATTGCATGCATTAACCCATTTGATACGGACACATACGACACGGATAATGATTATTGGCGTATTTATAATTCCTTATCGGTTGCAGTATACACCGATAGCCGTCAAAACAAAAATCGAAACTAAGTTCTCTTGATACGCGCCGCAACTTAACAAAATATAGTTGTGTTGGAATTTAATAGATTGATAAAAACTAAAATTCGAAAGGTTATTTACCAAAATTGAAAAGACTTCTTCATGCGATCTAAAGAGGCTTTAGGCACTTTTGTATTTTTCGGGAAGGGTGCATCTTTGAAAAATATGTAATCCCAAACCGCCATGGTCATGTCTTCAGGTTTTATTTTGAGAGCATTTTCCTTATTCCCTCTAAATGTGTCGCCTTGCAGGAAGTGCGCGATTGTGTAGTATGCGTTGTAAATAGTTGAGTCTGATAATGATTCGATTAACCATTGCTGATCCCAGGGCAATTTTGTTCCTGGAAAAGAAAATTATTGTAATGAAAATATTAAATCTGAATTATGATATTAGATACCATTTAAGTTTCCAAACAAACAACCTACCTAAACCATAAGTCCTAGAGCATGCATACTCATGCAGCCACTTCAGGGTGGCTTGGAAGTTCTTCCTTACCTCATCATGGTAAGTATTCATAGTAGAGAGAGCCTTCTCCACCTGACTCTTCCACTCTTCATTACCATAGTCCAAGTACCACTGATTACAAAGAGCCACTACGCATTCATCCCCTGACCTTGACATTATGGTCTTTTCAGGCTCATAATAAATCACTGCACCATTCTCTTCAATAAGTTTCGCTTGCAAATTCTTTTTGACATCTTGGACTTTCTTTCCTTTGTATTCTCCAACTAGTAACACGCCATCATAGAATCCTTTCAGGTAAACCATCTCTTTGGCTTGTGTTAGCTTATCCTTGTCATTTTGGCTTTGAATTTTAAGCTTATCATATAAGTGTACAGCAGACATATTTCCATATTCGGGAATTTCGAGTATAGACACGGGTTTGAATGGGAGGACCATGTAATCGTGGATACCATATTTTTCTCTGAAAGCTGGTTTCTTTTGTAAGTCCACAAGTGCCGCATAGTCATCAGGAGAGTCGGATGGTACACTGGTCACAATACCAGTGCCTTTATCCTCCTTTATGGTCAACATAGGTAAAGCATGTATCTTAGGGTAACAAGTGAATGGGGATTTTAAAACAGTCCCCATTAGGTCTTGTCCTACAACTTCTAATAATACTTTAAACTCTCCATCCTTTTCTGTAAAACCTTGGTAAGCCATATTTCTGGCTGCTCTTCTTGTACAAATAAATATTCCATTATTTACTGTTTCGAAGGCAATATACTTGATATCAGGATGCACCCAGCAGTTTGTTTGACCATACATTGTTTCTGGTCTTAATGTTGCTGCAACCATACTCACCTTTGTGCTTTTAAGAGGCCTAAAATGGAAGATTATTTGAAATTCATACATTTTGGAAGAAGTGGATTATGTTTAGCTTTGGGCAGCAATAGGACACCGGTAAGTACATGACATTAGCAAGAATGATGTTACATACTTTAGAACTTCTGGGAATGGTTCAACCACTTCCATTTTGAGGAGTGTATACTCTTGAGGGCCAGCCCCTTCTCCTGTACTCCTGTCATGGTCCATACAGGGTTGCTTGTCCAGAGGGGAGAAAATAGTAAAGCGTTTACCATACATAATCTTATTACGCTCTTTGAGATGGTAGAATTGCCACCTTATGAATGAGTCATAGAACGGATTTGCATCAGTAGTAATGAATGAGCGACGCCAATCTACCTACAAAACAACAATAGTATCTCTTAATTAGTTGTTCAACTTCTTAACTTTCATGTAATTATGTATAGCGACTGAAAAATTATGAATAATATAGGTTACTTATAATGTTGGCTGTATTGTACCATAACCTTTGTGAGATTATTATAGGATACACCTAACATTGTTCATTACACAGGATTGAGTTCCCTGCCAGTGAAAATACTTACATGAATACCCATTCTTTTCAAATCAGCTACAGCCCGTGGAGGAAAATATTCAAGCCAGTGGCTCTCATCAGCAAACAGTTTGATGTCCTCTTCAGGGACTCCAATACTTTGCATGATCTGCCACTGGTACTTGGCCCCTCCTGTCTTTGCCACTGCTTTGCTTTTTTTCCCTTTACTTTTGTCTTTTGGGACAATATCAACTTCCTCCTTTATGGTAACCTCTTCTTCTTCAGGGAATACTGGAGGGCAACCATAGAGAGCCATTTCTCTTTTCAACTTATCAGCACAAGCTTTGATTGGCATACCAGTACAGTGAAATCCAAAAGGGAACAGTACCTTTCTTCCTTTCAGCCTATAGTATCTTGAGGCAAACTAAAAATAGTAGAGTGAGCAGGATATATACATAGCATAGCGTAGCATAGCATATGCTATGCTATGCTAGGTATATACCCTGCAGGGCATATACATGGTACCAATTATTTGTTAAAAAAATAAAAAACACTAAAGCTAGAAATAGAATTTTATGAAATTCAATTTGCAGCTTTACAGTGTTGAGAGTTTTTGAATATTATTGCACCATGCATGTTAGGTACGTACTCACCTGGTTTATCTTGATAGCTCATATAGATTTAGAAATTATCAACAGTTAGCACTCACCTCACATTTTGATAGAGAGAATGTATGACCAAGATGCAAGCGGCCGTTCATATACGGATAGGGAAACGTACACAAGAATTTTTCATGAGGCTTCCCATCGTCCGGTGCTTCCATTTCGAATATTTTCGCACTGTCCCATTTCGCCTGGACTTTCTTCTCAATATCTTGCAGATATTCAACCTTAAAGGTGCCTTTACGATCTAATGTAGCCTGAAATTTCAATGAATATTATTAACAACATGACAAGTTACTCGTAGTATCGTTTCTTACTCCTGGCTGGAGGATTTATTTTGCCATTTATGTTGAGTGAGGTAGTTTACCTGGCCGTACCTTCTCAATATACTAGAAAGGGTCTTAAATATGAATAAGTTTCAGAAATCTTACCATTACCGCGGGGTTTTAGTCAGCAATTATATTCTTGCAGAAATTATTCCTAAATAAGGAATTATGCATTCGCACGTTGCCAGTTTCCTTGCCACGACACTGACAGCCAGCCACAGATGACAGCTTCCATACGTCACATGTCAATAAGCTGCGTCAGTCCATGGCCGTATTCCGAGTTAGACCATAATCGCTGACAGCCCTCACATCGATAATTTGCGTTCCGATTTAGTTTTCACGATTATGACAGATGAGAGCTGTCAAAAATTCGCTCACAGTGATATTAAAAAAGCGTATGGTCGGCGTTATCGCAAGATGGCGCATGTCATGACGTCATCTATGACGATTCACTGGACATCGTCATCGCGCTCACGCTAACTCGGAACCGGCGCGCTCAAATCGATTACAGCTCAATTCGGAGTGCGGCCTATGTAGTTTGACTTTGACAGCTTAACGCATAGACTACTATCATAGAGTATAGTAACTAAAATGAAAACTACTATACAAAGAGTACTATAATTAGACGGGTACTTTAAATAAAATGGCTTAACGCTCTCAAAGTCAAACTATTAGCCCATTATCAAATTTTCAATGATTATTATTTCGGATGAATTAAGTAAGTACTTTAAAGTTTAAGAACCATTTTACAGCAAGACAGATTGACTTGTAGTTTGACGTTTTTCTTCCAGGACGTGATCCGTTCCCAACAATTATACAACCCAGAAAATTAATGGGATTCGAGAAATCTCAAAGTATGCATTTTTTAAAATAAATGTAATTTTCTCTAAACTCTCAAATCGAGTGGCCATTAGTCTAATAAAAAAAATCTCGAATCTCATGTGTCACACGATGACACGTCATATAAGGGATCACAGATCAGATATTAATAGCAAGCTAGAAGGGATACGTCAAATTACAAGTACAAGTAGGTACTTTACTAAAGCTAGTGAAACTAATGAAAAAACAAAAAAGATTTATTGATTTGTTTGTGGTCAACGACCGCAGGAAAGTAAGAGCTAGTGTATTTTTTTTTTTTTTTTTGGGTATGGCATCTCGTAGTTGACCTTGAGAGGTCGTGACTACTTAACCGGACTATCCTGTGGCTGCCTTAAGCGGACTCAAAGCCTCCAGCCAGGGGCGTAAAACTACTTATATTATTAAGCGAACGCTCGCTAAGGGCACCCCCTGTGGGGTACGGACCTCGGCTTAGGGCGTCGCTGACGGGAGGACAGCAAGATGGGACAGGCTGGATCAAGTTTTGTTGATTATTATTAATCGGGGAATTTAAAGCTACAGGCTCAGCTACGGCGCGGGCTGGCACTTCGTCGAGCAAGGGTCGGGGGGGACAATTACGTCGGGATCTTCGCGAGGAACCTCGGCGGCGAGGTCGGAATATCGGTCTGTGTTTGTGCACTGTACTGGTGGCCCTACTGCTCTCCTGAATGAGAGTTATGTGGTCATCGGGATCGGTGAGGACATGCTTGGGACGGCGGACTTGACTAATGGAGGAGGGAATATAGCTAGCGGCCTTGACAACCAGAGGGTTGCGGTGATTCGCGGCGGTCTCGAAGAAACGCTTTGAAATGCGTTTCATGAACTGACGGATAGTGGGAATCCTGAGGTCTACGTGGAGGATTTCGTTGCGAACGTACCAGGGGGAGCCTGTTATCCTACGGAGGAACTTGTTCTGGAGGGTTTGCTACGTGCATTGAGGACAAAGTGAAGTCTACCTAGAGCGAAGGCGGCGCGCGAACGAGCCGCCTTAATGTGCTCTGAAAAAGAGAGGTGTTCGTCTAGTACGACACCCAGGTATTTGGCTCGCTTCTCCCAAGGGATCGGCTTGCCGAACATGGTGATCGGTCGAGGGGGGCAGGGGTTGCGACGCGGTTTTGAGAAAAGAACCGCTTGACTTTTGTCGGGATTGACTTCGATTCGCCATTTTCTAAACCAAGCACCAAGCTTGTTCACTTGGGTTTGGAGAATGCGAGCTATCGAATTTTCATCACGGCCGGTGTAGTAGATGGCCGTGTCGTCTGCGAACAGGGCCAACTGCGCCTTGCTGCACTTGGGCATATCGCTGGTGAATAGCGTGAAAGCTAAAGGAGAGATCACAGAGCCCTGAGGGACTCCTGCGCGAATAGGGTGGGGGGAGGATAGTGCTCCTTCGATGCGATAACGGAAGGTGCGGTTCGACAAAAAGTCCCGTAAGATGAGCACGAGACGATCTGGCACGCCGAGTTGGTACAGCTTATATAATAAGCCGTTGTGCCAGACTTTGTCGAACGCTTTCGCTATGTCGAAGAAGACAGCACCGGTCAACAAACCTCGTTGGAAACCGAAGTTGATGTGTTCGACTATACGGTGGACCTGTTGTACGCACGAGTGTTGGGTTCTAAAACCAAACTGTTCGTTGGGGATGAGGCCCTTTGTCTCGGCGTAGTCTCTGAGGCGCTTATAAATAAGCCTCTCATAGATTTTGCCGAGGACATTGAGCAGACTGATGGGGCGGTAACTACTAGGCTCTGACTTTGGCTTGCCGAGCTTCGGGATACCGATGACGGTGGCTTCTTTGAATGCCTGTGGGAAGATGTTGTTGCTCAGAGCACCATTGAAGATGGTGGTCAGTAGCATTATCAGGTGGGCAGGGAAAAGTTGGAATACCCTATTGGTGATTCCATCTGAGCCGGGGGCTTTACGAGCCTTAAGACCTTTGATGAGGTCGTGCACTTCATCGGGCGTGACTGGGGGCAGTGGATACTCTGGGTCTTCGACGGAAGGGAGGGAGGCTCTATGTTCGACTTCAGCGTCGACCTCAGAGAGGTGAGCTTGGTCTACTGGTTGAGAGCTAGGCGAGCATTGGACTTCTAGACTGTCGGCTAGAAGCTCAGCCTCTTCGACATCATCGAAAGCGATGGTCTTGTCGGGACGGATCAGGGGGGGCATGGAGACTATTTCTCCGGATCTGAGCTTCCTCTGGAGCTGCCAGAAGGCTAGGTGGGTGGGCTCTAGTTCGCTCAACATCTTGTCCCAGCCGG
Source organism: Dasypolia templi (assembly GCA_963555695.1). Taxonomy (NCBI): domain Eukaryota; kingdom Metazoa; phylum Arthropoda; class Insecta; order Lepidoptera; family Noctuidae; genus Dasypolia; species Dasypolia templi. The sequence continues at coordinate 25,434,832 of OY743143.1, read as the reverse complement.
CGGTACGCAGCTCCTCTATGCGTGTTCTTACAGTACGCTGTAAGTAACGCATATGGGCTTTGTTCGCGTCGCAGGGGAAATTGCTGTAGGCACGGACAGCCGCGTTCTTCTCATTCAACAGTTCGCGTACATCGTCCGGCAACTTCCAGCGACGGTCATCCGTCGCTGGAATTTCCCTTGAACAATCGTTCAGGACTGATTGTACGTGAGCTGTGAATGAGTCGATCGCGGCCGTCGTGTCAGCGATAGAGTCGAAATGATCGCGGATTGGGTCCAAGTGGGGGGACGTGGTGGATTTTAAGCGATCGCTTACTCTCCTCCAGTCCGTTACCACTTTGTTGGGAAGGGGTTGGGTGGAATCGGGCAGACCTATGCGGGGGACCAGTTTCATGACTACTGGACGGTGATCGGAAGCGAGAGCTAGTGTAGTAAAAGTAAGAGCTTAAATAGTGATGCAAGGAAAACGGGGATACAAACTGGCATTTGCTCTCTATAGATGTCACTACTATGTGTTATTACCCACTTTAATTGCTATCTGACGATATCCATATTTTAGGGTTCCTTATCCAAATGACCAAAACGTAACCCTATAATTTATTCGTGTCCGACCGTACGTCCATTCATCTATCCGTCCGTCCGGATGTGACAAAGCTATTTTACTCTGAGACTACTGGCTCTAAATCAATGAAATTTAAAAAGGAGTTTTATTATGGACAGCTAAACAAAAAAGGGAATGAAAATAACAAACAAAAAAATAGAGTGACTCTGCCCCACCGACAGAAAATGAGTGTGTTTCGTGGTTTACTGCTTGCCTGCAATGTTGGTAATCAATTGTCGAATCATGCGATGGCCTCCGTTGTACTAGGTACACAAGCAGCGAGTCGTGCTGGAATTTGTTTTTTTTTTTGGACCAAAGTTGCCTTGTGTGTGAAATATTTTTTGTCGTGCTCTCACACTTAGCGGAATAAGGCTAACACTAATTTCTACTTTGGTTGTAAGCCTGAAGAAATAGGTGTTTGGTATCTAGAACCTTTGTATTTTCAAATAGTATTATGTAACAAAAATGCAAACAGTGTCATTGTTATAGTACAGTTTGCTTTTTAGGGTTCCGTAGACAAATGGCATAAAACGGAACCCTTATGTATTCGTCATGTCTGTCTGTCCATCCGTATGTCACAGCCATTTTTTTCCGAAACTATATGAACTATACTGTTGAAACTTGGTAATTTTTTATGCGGTTCACAGAATACATCTATGTATTCTGTGAACCGCATTAAAAAAATTCATATGAAAAAAAAAATTGTGGGTTTCCCCCATACTTAGAACTGAAACTCAATTTTTTATTGCCATCAAACCCATACGTGAGGGGTATCTATGGATAGGTCTTCAAAAATCTTATTGAGTTTTCTACTATCATTTTTTTCTAAACTGAATAGTTTGCGCGAGAGACACTTCCAAAGTGGTAAAATGTGCCCCCCCCCCCCCTGTAACTTCTAAAATAAGATAATGATAAAACAAAAAAAAAAAAATATGTACATTACCATGCAAACTTCTACCGAAAATTGGTTTGAACGAGATCTAGTAAGTGGTTTTCTTTTAATACGTCAAAAATCGTAAACTGCAATTTAAAAAAAAACACCATTATTAAAACAACGATCAAAGTTACTTGCCGCTACGGAACCCTTCATGGGCCGCTTTTTTGTTGTTGTTCTGCGCGCGCGATTCCGCTCTCGTGAGGCATCGTCCTAATTTAATCATCGTAGGTTCACGCGAATTTTACTCGTACGAACGCGCGATCAAACATATTGAACTCGATTAAGTGTCCTAACTGACAATTGCACGACGCTGTCGACCTATCAAAATGTTTGTTAAATCTATTCACGCGAACTTAGTTCGTACGATTTTTGTTTGTATGTTTGGCATCTCGCAGGTCAACCTATATGGTTGTCGTCTGCTTAAGCGGACTTGCCTTAGTTCGTACGAACGCGCGATCAAACATATATACCCACTCCGTCGCACAGCATCGTCTGCCCGCGCAATTTTTTTTTTTCGCTTGTCGTTCTTTGACTTTCATTTTATTTTGTTGCGGCTCCTTAGGGCCCTAGCGCGATGTGAAGCAGCCATAAAGCCTTCCTCAAGAATTGGGCTATAAATACAAAACATATTTTTGAAGTCCGAATATCCGCCCGATCATGACCTATGCCAGTGCAGTCTTCGCACACGCCAAGCCCGTTCGCTTCAATAGAATGCAGACCCTCCAGAACAAGTTCCTCCGTAGGATAACAGGCTCCCCCTGGTACGTTCGCAACGAAATCCTCCATGTAGACCTCAGGATTCCCACTATCCGTCAGTTCATGAAACGCATTTCAAAGCGTTTCTTCGAGACAGCCGCGAATCACCGCAACCCTCTGGTTGTGAAAGCCGCTAGTTATATTCCCTCCTCCATTAGTCAAGTCCGCCGTCCCAAGCATGTCCTCACCGATCCCGATGACCACATAACTCTCATTCAGGAGAGCAGTAGGGCCACCAGTACAGTGCACAAACACAGACCGACATTCCGACCTCGCCGCCGAGGTTCCTCGCGAAGATCCCGACGTAATTGTCCCCCCCGACCCTTGCTCGACGAAGTGCCAGCCCGCGCCGTAGCTGAGCCTGTAGCTTTAAATTCCCCGATTAATAATAATCAACTAAACTTGATCCAGCCTGTCCCATCTTGCTGTCCTCCCGTCAGCGACGCCCTAAGCCGAGGTCCGTACCCCACAGGGGGTGCCCTTAGCGAGCGTTCGCTTAATAATATAAGTAGTTTTACGCCCCTGGCTGGAGGCTTTGAGTCCGCTTAAGGCAGCCACAGGATAGTCCGGTTAAGTAGTCACGACCTCTCAAGGTCAACTACGAGATGCCATAAACAAAAAAAAAAAAAAAATTAAGTCCGAATACCCGTTCGATAATTCAAGAGGTTAGCGCGTTCAAACAAACAAACAAACTGCAGTTCTAATATTAATATAGATTTATTGATAGCCAGATCTATCAAGGTGTTCTGTATGTGTGACCTCTGAGTTTGTTGCGGTCTTTCCCCTCAGAGTAGTCAGATAGGAAACGCCGATTTCACCTAGTTTTTAAAATAATACTTGTTTGTTTAAACAAACATATAAAATATTTTTTATCATTTTACATTTACCATTTGTATGGTTGTGATTGAGATGGGTCAGTATGGGAAACTTTGTTCCATGTTTCAGTAGCCATATTCCAGAGACAATAGTTTTATAGTGTGCTCAAATCTTTAGTAATCCGCCATTTTAAAAAATATACGGCAAAAATTTGGCGGCAGTGGCGGTGCGCGATATCTGTCATTTTGCCGGAAACTTCGCCCGCTACCCCTGCTCTCAACAACGCGTTTTCAGACGGGTGAAGCTTAGATTCGATTGCAATAATTGTGAAATCGGTGATATTTCCTGATACATTTGCCTCGTGACAATGGCGCCTAGGTCTGCTAAAGCTAAGGTATGCTATATTTACTGTAAACCACTTGTAATCTTGAGAATTTGCATTGAATTTACAAACGGGTTTAGCATTGTTATCGATGGGCACTAAACAGTACTAGTGTCAGACGTATTCAACTTCAAAGGAAACCATTGCTGCGATATTTTTTGTGGTTTTATCTAAATATTAGGTGAATAAATACGTCTTTTTACCGTTAGCATTACGTCGCGGTTTTACAAACACATGTCTAGACTCAATGTAAGTCACTGGCGGCAATTGGCGCCACTTTTGTTGTTTTAAAGCGTATGCCGTAGTGCGTTCCTTGGCCGTTACTTATATTTAAACTACAAAGCATTTGTATTACAGGAAATTGATCGTAGGCCATTAAGCCCCAGTCAAACTCATTGTTATTTGATACAGTTGTAATTTAAATTAGGAAGCATCATTATCATTACGTCCTAGTCTTATTTTTATGTCGAAATTTGGTATGTACTTAGTAAAACAATGCTTTGAATCCAAACTCAAACCTATCCACTGGATTGAATTGGGTCGTTTTGCGAAAGATTAATCAAGCATAGCTAATTTTTGCAGAAAGCTGCTGATGTCAAAGTAACAGAAAATGATGCTCCCAAAAAAGGGAGAGGGAAAGGAAAAATTGTCGCAGAACCAGATCTTATAGCAGACATTGAACTGAATGAAAAATCTGCCCCTGTTGCTGATAAGAAGCCAAAGCGTGGAAAGAAAGCTGCCAGTGATTCAGGGGAACCACAAGTACCTGAAGAAGTAGGCCCTCCTGCCAAGAAGGGTCGCAAGAAGAATGTTGATGATTCAAATTCTGTAGACGATCTACCATCAAATGGTGATCAATCAGGAGACGAGGAGTTATCTGCCCAAACTGAGGAGAATGAACAGAGTGACGAAAATTCTGAAGCCAATGGTCACACAGAGGAAGCTCCAGCTTCAGGTAGAGGTCGAAAGAAGGCGGGAAAGAAAGAAACTGTAGCTAAGAAACCAGAAGCAAAAACTGGGAGAGGCAGAAAAGCTAAACAAGAAAGTGGAGACACACCTAAAGATGAAGTGGAAGAAAAACCTAAGCCAGCTGCTAAGGGCAGGGGAAGGAAAGCAGCTAAAGTTGAGGCTGACCCTGATCCTGAAGCAGACAAGTCTGATACCACTGAGGAAGAAGTCAAAGAAAAGGCTGTACCAAAAGGCAGGAAAAGAGCCCCTGCTAAGGTTCAAGAAATTGATTTAGATGAAGATGAAGATGATGAGAAAGAAGAAGACAAACCTGAACCTAAGAAGAACGCAAGAGGCAGGAAGAACCAGAGCAAGAAAGCCCAACCTAAAGAGGAAGATGAAGATGATGATGATGAAACACTATCCTCTAAGAAAAGAAAGGCAACCAAAAAAGGTAAATTTAAGACCTAATTTAATAAAACTTATTTTTACTATGTGAATTCAGTTTAACCAATGAATAATTTTTTTTTTCCAGCAGAGGCAAAGAATGATGAAGATGATGAAGATATTGCTGAAGAGAAACCTCAAGAAAGTGAGCCCACATCAAAACGTCGGCGCAAGGGAGCTGCGGAAAAGGGTAACTAGTACTATTGATTATAATTTAAATATTTGACAAATATTGTTTTGAGTTACTATTAAGTGTGTTTATCATTAAATATTATTCATAATAAAACTTTTCCAAATGTATATCTTCAATGCTTTATTATTTTTTCTACCTTTTTGTACTCTCGAGTATTAAGTACTTACATAATTCTGTACTGGTCTGCTTTATAAATTATTAGGACATAAGGGTCAGGCTAACAATCAAGCGCACTATGTAGTACCAAGATAATAAAACGTAGTTCATAACTATCAAACATACTAAATAATATTGGGTTTCCAATGTGGTGACTAATTAATAGTAATTAAGACAGGTGTAAACGAAATGTAAGAATACATTTTTCGCATGATAATTCTTAAGTATGGTTATTTAGAGGTTCATTTAAAAAGTAATTGCAGCACAAAGGTTTTTTTTTTCTGTCGTGAAAATGGAGAATACTGAGGTATGCTATCCATGGAATAAATTGTTTCCAAGTATTAACTTACTCAGTTAGATTAAGTACTATGTGCATGTTATATTGGACTTTCATTGACATGACTAAGAGGATGGCGGTAATGCACCCAATCTTTACTCAAAATGAGACAACATACTACAAAGTAATGTACCTACAACTTGTTAAATTGTCGTATGTTCAGTTTCAAAATGTAATGTATTTCAGCGCCTGCAGGAGAACCGAAAAAGAAAGCACCCCCTAAAAATAAATCAGTAACAGATTTTGAATCTATTGATTTCTCCAATTCTTCCAATAATAGTCAGGGCAAAGAATGGAATTTTAAAATTTCAAGCTGGAATGTAGATGGTATTAGAGCATGGGCAACTAAGGGTTGTCTTGATTATTTTAAACACGAGAAACCTGACATATTATGTGTACAAGAGACAAAATGTTCACAAGACAAACTGCCGACTGAAGTAGCAAATATACCTGGCTATCATGCATATTGGGTGGCCGGCGATAAAGATGGCTACGCAGGCGTAGGCATTTATACAGCAAAACTTGCGATGAACGTCGTTTATGGGTTACATAACGAGGAGTTGGACAGCGAGGGTCGTATTATTACAGCCGAGTACGAGCAATTTTATTTAGTATGCACATATGTGCCAAACTCGGGACGGAAACTAGTCACCCTTCCTAAAAGACTGCAATGGAACGAAGAGTTTCGTCGACATGTTAAGGAATTAGATAAGAAGAAGCCTGTGATAATTTGTGGTGACATGAATGTGTCACATCAAGAAATAGGTACATATTTTATTCTAATATATAACATTATTTCCTAAGGTAATTTGATGGGTATAACAGGTTATTCTAGTTTGTTTCTCGCTTAAAAGTAAGGTAAGCTGTAGTCTGTGTTGATATACATATTTAAGTATGCTGTTCCCATCAGGAAAACCGTGGCTCGAATTTTTTCTATAATGGAAATCTGACTAACGTAATCACTTGCAGATCTAACCAATCCTAAAACAAATAAAAAGAACGCCGGCTTTACCGACGAGGAGCGTGCAGGGATGACAGAGTTGCTCGGGGACGGCTTTGTCGACACGTACCGCCACTTGTACCCGGATAAAACCGGCGCGTACACCTTCTGGACTTACATGATGAATAGCCGGGCGAAAAACGTAGGATGGTAAGACTTTTTGTTTTACTTAGTTCATAGAACTAGTGATGTGGGGCAGTTCTGCAGGAAATGGAAGTTTAACTATGAACAATGTTTCGACTTTTTAGACTAAAACGTAGCTGGTCGTTACGTAATTACATAACCTATTTTATCAGATTACATTTCCACATGGACCATCATACCAAACAGTTGTAAACAAATGATGAGGATGGTAGAGGATATAGCTGGGAAGAAAAATTACATTGGCAACTTTTAACATGCCTTGTATTTATTTTCATCTTTTTGCAATTGTTTCAGGCGTTTGGATTACTTTATAATATCAGAAAGACTGCTACCAGCTTTGTGTGATAATGTTATAAGAGACAGTGTTTATGGTAGCGACCATTGTCCTTTATCTTTATTCCTACATTTGAGCACTGCTGACAAACCTAAGGAATTACTTCAATAGATCTGATTTATATTGATTGGGTTTGAATTTTGAAATTTAAACAACAATTTTTTCTGAATATTTTTGTATTGTTTGTGAACGACTTATAAATAAAGACTTTACTCTATACACCTGTTTATAATTTATTAATAAAATATATCTCATAACTAATAAATCATGGCATTAAAGTACACATTAAACACGCCATCTATGAGTGGAGGATTGTGAACAAACTATTTTTAATAACAGTAAGTGCTAAATCATGACATACGGCAGAGGGTTACGACCAATTCATTACAACTATCGTTTGGAAGGTGAAGTTATTACTCGTGTCACATAGGATTGGGGTGTGACTTACGACCGCTGTCTGACTTTTAGAGATCTGCCCTTGCGAAGGAATCTTTCAGGTGCTTGGGATTTGTTTTGCGAAATATGCTTGTGACTTTCGCAATCCAAAAGTTATTAGGCTGTTGTATACCGCTCTGGTTCGAAGCAAACTCTAGTCCAGTGCCTGTGTTTGGCAACCCTATACCGCGATCCAAACATTTATGCTGGAAACGGTGCAGAAAACTTTCCTAAGATGTCTCTTCCAAAGGTTATACAATATTTTACCTACATGTGCCACACCAACTATCTCTTAGGGACGTTGGGCTTAAACTCGTTGGAGGTGGACCTTACGGGGACGTATCGACTGCCCAGAGCTCCATGGCCTTTTCTGCCGATTATTTGTGCCCGACAAATACATCGGACACCGTCAAAGCCGCCGGAACAATCTGTTTGCGCAACTGCCACCCAAAATTGTAGCCAGAGCTGAATACCCAGTCTGTCGTACTCTAAAGATGCTAAATGCCGTTCTGACTGCAAACTCTGAATGTGATGTTTGCGGATGAATGGAACAAAATTATGCGTAAATGTGTGTGAGGGAAAGTAAGCAAGGGAGCCCACCGTTCCATGTTAGTTTTAAATTAAATGATTTAAGTACCACATAATAATTAATGTCTATTTTATCATTTTTTTCTATATTAATTAAAGTAATTGGTGTAGTATTGGTGTTAATTGACTATAAATATCAACAAAATTTACCCACCACGGACCACGGTACCAAAATTAATTTTGAACCATAAAAAAAATGCAGCTATTCTTAATTGTTCAATTACCACTAAAGGATTGTACCGTGTGAGAAACTTTGTGATAGTCACCCGAGTTAAGACTGTCTAGGTACCTAAGTACCTAATATTTTGAGTGTAGGTGGCAGCCAGATACGACAACCCCAATTATGTATTTCTCGAGCAATTCCGTTGACTTTTCCATCAAAATTTTGTTCACCTGCAACCTATCCTGAGTTCCTGACTGATGGCATGAAGACGACATCTGCGTAAAGAAAGGCTGCCATGTTACACATGCCCACCTTACTTGCACCCTGCTTGCACGCCCCTCTATTGACGGGCAATATTGTAAGCCCATAATACTTGAAAATCTACTTCCATACTACTAGATAATTATCTAGAAACGTGGGAAAACTCACTCCTGGTTTCTGCCACGAAAATACTCGACGTGTCTCTCCTAAATTAAACGCAAGTCAAGTGATGCGATTGGCTGTTTACGGTCTCTTGACAAATTGTGTTGATTTTCGTCCAGTAACCGGGCGTTAAGGCTCCCAAAACAGGCGCGATACAAAGGCATTAGTCCGCCTTTGCACCTCTTTAGGTTCGAAAAGTTTAAATAAATAAAGGCACCCCTCGTCGCACGACACGCGGTGCCTTTGTGTCGCGCCAGTTTACGAGACTCTAGTCTTGCATGGGATGTTGGTATATTAATACTTTACCTAAATTAGGGCCGATTTTTCGAAGATCGGCCCTAAGAAGAATTTTACCCTTTTTTTATTTACACTTCCGGTTAAGTTCACTGATCAAAGATTACTTAGCTACATAAATCATATTCAGTTATAGGTTTTCGCACGACACTGTGAAAATTTAAAGGTATCACTGGAAAAAAGTTTCGAAAATTTTTCATATATCTCCGCAGTCCTACTGGTGGATTTTGATATTCACGGTGCTCATTGCCGTATGTGCACACGGAACCCGTCTGATTCCTCGTAGAAGATTTTTCCAATAACTATTACTACAAGTAGCAAATAGACATGACAGTAATTGGTCCGTCGTTTTCTATCGACTTGGATTTCTTAACTTATATTTAGAATCAACTTTCAAAACGAATACAATCATGATTTTTGATCTAGCGCTGCATACCTTTAAAAAGATTGAATAGCCCTTAGTGCGCAATATTTTCGTCAAAAATCTAAGCATTCACATGCTAATTCGATTTATGAGATAAGACTCGATTTATACCCAATGTTTTTAATTAGCGTCTACGTACTGTCTCAATTAATGTTCAATTTCATAGATCTTAATATTATACTTATTTAACAAGATAAAATACATAGATTTATTTATTCTAGGACTAGAGTCCTCGATTTAATGGATTTAAGAAAGAAAGCCATTTGATAGCGTCTATCGTGCATTGCCTGCTTGGGGTGTAGGCAGTAGACTAACTGAATTGAACTCGAAACTACAGGCAGCTTTTGATTGCTGATGACTGTAGATAGGTAAAATACATTATTCTTTATTTTCTAGTACCTACACCGTCAGAGTAAAACTGATTCAAAGCTCTGAGGAAGCAACGTTTGTTTACTATTTTGTGCCGCTAGCGCCATTAGTAGTGAAACTTGGAAGCAGATTTGGGAAAAATAAAATTACGATTATAATTAATTTCGAATCATGATTACAGATTAACTAAATTATTTGTCATCTTAATCTTGATTACTTTTTTTATTAATGCCAAAAATTCGAATTAAAAAAACTCATATTTGTATCATCTATTGTACGAGTTTATGTAAATGTAAATAAGACGAAAGTCATAGTGTTTGAAAGAGAAGAGGATGTATCGGTGTGTGATGTGAAAATAAATAATGAAGAGAGTGGAGCAAGTACGTGAGTTTGCATTTTTGGGGTGGTTTGGGATCTACCTCCTAGCGGTCCACCCCGGGCAACGGCACTACAGGCTTGCCTGTGGTACGGCTGAACGATTAAGCGGCATTAGACTCTGCAAGGGGCCGCCTGGCTCGCGACCTTCATCCTACCGGATTCCGGCGCCAAGCAGCTTGCTGTGTTTCGTCGGTGTGTGGGATTGCCAGTACCTTTGGGGGAGAAGGATCTCTGGGCAAAATTTGCCGGAAAACTCATTTTGGAGGGTAGCGGGATCCGAAGCACGGTGCCAGGAGTTGGCCGGCCGCAGTCAGTAGGGGGCCCAAGTATCACGCCAGCCACGTGCCAAAGGCTGCCCCGCCAACTCGCGAAAAATCCCGGTATGAGCATCACGATGGGAGGACCCGGTGGCCATATTCGGGGGGTGTTCGGGCGTCCCTGCAGTCTCCAAATGAATTCCCCACAGGTTGGGTTAGCTCTAGTGTTCCACTTGTTTCACTGAGCAACGCCTCGTCAGTTCGCCTTTTTCCGAAACTACTCTAACAACTATGACAAAAAATAAGAAAAATAACGGCTGCACTTCCTCCCACTAAACACCAACATCAGGTGTGCAACTCGCACTCTAATTTTGATCCGGTCCATCAGCATCTTGAGACTGTGAAGCCGCACCTCGTTTTTCTAACGGAGACGAAGATAGCAATCCCGTTGGACGTGACGTAACTCAACTACCCGGGTTACTCTATAGAACACAAGTTCAAGAAGCATGCTGGGGTCTGTACGTCCGTACCTGGTACGGTCTGTACCTGGGTATGTACGTCCGCGATGACATTTGTTATCGTCGTCTTCGTTGCTTTGAGAAGTCGGGTTTTTCAAGCATATGGCTACTTGTGGACACTGTCGTGGAGAAATTTTCTACATCGGCGTCTACCGATCTTCAATTACCTCGTGTAGTCGACTGACGTAGCCCAGCAACGGTACTCAACAGCGAAGCTCATTTTTCTGGGGTACTTCAACGCCCATCATAAAGAGTGGCTGTTCCCGTACCAGAAAACTGACCTGGCTAGGTTGGAGGTGCGCAAGTTTGCTTTAACGCTAGATCAAACCCAGCTGGTGAATGTGGCAACGCGGGTACCGGATGTTGATGGCCGTACACCCAATTGCTTGGACCTACTGCTGAGAACTGATCCGGAGTGGTCGATTATTAGGGATGACTGGGTGGAAGACCTGAGCGGCTAAGTGGCCCTGATTTCGTCGGCCCCCGCAGGTACCATGTCCCTCGAGGCCGTCAGAGGGGACGGGGTTGCGTGGCAGCACGGTTCGGGGGATATAGTCGTGGTAGGGGTATACTTCTCTTCGAACCGAACTCTCGCCGAGTTCCACAACTCCCTGGCAGAGTTGAGAGTCGTCGTCGTCGGGTTTCGTTACCTCCCCGTGCTCGTCTTCGGGGACTTTATTGCCAAGAACGTGGCTTGGGGTTCCCGGTACACGGACACGCGGGACAGGATGGTGGAGGGCTGGGCTCTGGAAACAAGCCTGGTCGTACTAAACCAGGGTTCTGTCCCAACGTGTGTGCGGATGCGGGGTGAATCAGTGGTGGGCATTTCGTTCGCTAGTCCCGCTCTGTCGCCGCACGTCATTGACTGGCGCGTCATGGAGGGGGTGGAGACCTATTCCGACCACCGGTTCATCCGGTTCGACGTCTCCGCCCAGACATCAAGCGCGCCGGTCCGACAGGCCCCGAGTGGTCCGCGGTGGGCGCTGAAGCAGCTGGACCGGGAGTTCCTCCTGGAAGCCTCGATCGTGCAGGCCTGGGTGTCACCACCGGACAGGCCTGCTGACATCACCGACGAGGCGGAAAGGTTCCGGGTGGCCATGTCCGAAATTTGTAACGTGGCAATGCCCCGGGTTGGCACGGACGTGCCTGGCGCCAGGTGTGCTGGTGGTCGCCGGAGCTGACAACTTTGCGCGAGGCGTGCGTGGCCGGCGACACCTTTACACCAGGCACCGCAGGCTACGTATCCGCCCTCCGGATACGGAAGCCATTCAGGTGGAGCTGTACAGAGCGGTACAGACCGCCCTCCAAGCGGAGATCCTGCGGGCCAGGGTATTGGCCCACGAGGAGTCGCTGGATACTCTGAACAGGGACCCGTGGGGACACCCCTACAAAATGGTGCGGCACAAGCTCCGCCCATGGGCTCCCCCATTGACGCAGAGTCTCCGGCCTCAGCTCGTGGAGGACGTGGTGGGCGCTCTGTTCCCTTCGCGAGGGGAGCATACTCCCCCGCCCATGACTCCGCCTACTGCGGTGCCGGATGCGGACCACACCGCCGACGACGACGACGATGCTTCGGAGGTGACCAAGGTCATGGGGTCTCAACTCGAACAAATTATAATTTGTCTTGAAAAAAATTCATAGATGGCAGAATAAGTAACCATTATGAAATTAACAATAATTAAAAAGCGATAAACGGCAGAATTTTGACTGAAATTTGATTGGTAAAAGTCTAAACTTCCCAGTTTAGTGCAGATTTATCTATTTCCACTCATAATACACGTATTTTAAAAATAAAATAAAAGGAAGCCTTTATCTATAATTCGAACCCTATAAATGATAAAAGTAGCCATCTGTTAATCATTTTGTTTGGTGCTTTTTGCAATAGATGGCGTTTTATCCAAATGGTCCAGCCTCATAAGTTTCCAATTTTGTTACTTATTTAAATCGAACAAGGTATAAAATAAATCTAATAACATGTTTTTTTGAACCCGGAACTATAAAACTTTTTATAAAAAGGATTGCATGAAACGTTTTAAAAGTAGGTCGACTCCTAGATGGCGTTGTAATACTACAGTCTCTGGCAATTAGTGAGTCGCTTATGCTGCGATCTGTTGAAGAATTTGAGGACTAAAAATTGCCAGCTGAATTGCCAGACTTAGGGAGGTTTCATTTCTTTGTATGGGATTGGGGATTGGGCACGTAGTATTATATTATCTGTGCCGAGGTAGAGCTGCGAGCGGCGATAGGCTTAGTGCCAAAAATACCGCCCCAGGACCCGACGGCTTACCAGGAAAAGCCTGGGTTCTGGCCTTGGAGGCTCTCGGGCCTTGACTTATTGGGCTCCTAAGCGCATGCTTGGAGGAGGGCCAGTTCCCACTTCGTTGGAAGACGGGGAAACTAGTCTTCATTAAGAAGCCGGGGCGCCCTGCGGACTCTCCGTCATCTTACCGGTCCATCGTGCTGCTCGACGAGGTGGGCAAGCTCTTTGAAAGAGTAATTGCAAACCGCCTTGTCGGGCGGCTGGTGCGGGTGGGGCCGGACTTGGCGGAGAGCCAGTTTGGTTCCCGCAGGGGGCGCTCTACGGTGGACGCCATCATGCGCGTGCGAGCCCTCAGGACGGGGTATGCTGTGGCCCGGCGTGGGGTCGTCTTGGCGATGTCTCTAGACATCGCCAATGCCTTCAATACCCTGCCCTGGAGTTACATCAGGGAGGCATTGTGGTATCACCGGATGCCGACGTACCTCTGTCGCGTGGTCGAGGCCTATTTGACGGACAGGGCCGTCATCTACCCCGGTCAGCGGGGAGAGTGGAACCGGCGAGAGATGTCGTGCGGTGTCCCACAGGGATCGGTCCTGGGGCCGCTTCTGTGGGCTATCGGTTACGACTGAGTGCTGCGCGCCGACCTCCCTAGTGGTGTCAGCGTGGTTTACGACACGCTACGCTGACGACACGCTGGTCCTGGCACAGGGGAGGTCGCACAAGGCGGCGGCCGAACTAGCGATACTCGGGGTTGCGACAATCGTAGAGAGGATCCGGCAGTTGGGACTCGAAGTGGCCCTGCACAAGTCCGAGGCCATGTGTTTTCCCAGTCCCAGTTCCCAGTCGGGTTCCCAGATAACGGCAGGAGGGGTTCACATCGGCGTCGAGTCGACGATGAAGTACCTGGGACTCGTCCTCGACAGCCGGTGGAACGTCGTGGAGCATTTACGACGTTTGGCTCCCAGACTGGAGCGGGCTGGAGCTGCCTTGAGGCGGCTCCTGCCCAATCTGGTCCAAACGACTCCTGCCGGAGGCTCTACGCGGGGGTCGTGCGGTCCATGGCCCTTTACGGGGCACCGGGGTGGGCGCGTTCTTTGAGGCGTCGACCAGCCCGCCGATTGAACCTGTCCCAAAGGGTCATGGCCATCCGGCTGGTCCAGGGATACGGCACGTTCTCCTGCGCGGCGGCGAGCCTCCTTGCCGGATTGCCGCCATGGGATCTGGAGGCAAAAGCCCTCGCGCACGTATGGGAGTGGCTCGAGGAGGCCAAACGCCGGGGTAACTCCACTGCCGGCGGGATCTCATGGCGACATAGAGGGTGCGATTGTCGCAACCCAATGCTGGGCACGCCACAATAGCGGTGGTAAGTCCCCTCTTCGAGGAGTGCTTGCATCTGCAAGTACGCGCCACGGCGTCCTCACCTTCCGCCTGACACAGGTCCTCACCGGACAAGTTGTTTCGGGAGGTTCCTGTTTCGCATAAGGCGGGAGGAAACGCCCGTGTGTCACCATTGTGTGGATCGCCCGGAGGACACGGTGGAGCATACTGTGGAGATCAGCCCAGCTTGGGCGGAGCACCGCAGTGTCCTCGCGGAGGTGATCGGCGGCGGCGATCTCTCGCGTCTGGCCCTGTTCCAGGCCATGATACGGAGCGAGAGGGAATGGAAAGCCGTCACCCCCTTCTGCGAAGCAGTAATACTCGCGAAGGAGAAGGCGGAGCGCGTGAGGGAGAGAGCCTTTGCGCCCTCGCCGCAGGAGACGCCCTGGGCGTCCGGAGTCGCCTGCAGATTCCCGGCCACCGCAGAGGCGGGCGTGCGGACGGCGAGCAATGGGTAGCTCGCCGACCGGTAGGTACCAGGCCCAGGTCGACGGCGGTTCGTGTTCCACGCGCGCCTCAAAGAGATGTCAGCACAAAATGACGGGGTCCGATAGGGCCGACGCCTCAGGGTCGCGGGTAATTCGAATGAGTAACCGTGGCCCTGGCACAGGCAACTGAAGGAACACGGGTGGGTTTTAGTCAGTAAAAGTCTGACACGCCCTCCCGCTCCACCCAGAGCGGGAGAAGTCATTTAATGATTTCCCAACCCAAAAAAAAAGAAAAACCCAACCAAAAAAAATGGGTAGCTTTAGAGTAGGTAAATAGTGCTCACATGTGTGCTTTGCAATTATGCAATTTAAAAGGTTGAATTTATACAGTGCAAAGATAGTTTTAAGAATCTTCAGGAGCTCCAACAATGGTTTCAAATGCTAATGGATTAGTTTATGCGCCCTTGTGGAGCAGAACCAGCGTTGAGCCAAGCAATTTTGTCAGAGATGTACTCCACCAACTTATTTTAAAACAGTATTCTATTGTATAAGTATAAAGCATAAGTATTATTTTAAACAGTACTCCATGAAGGATGAATCTACTTTAGCCAGTGAATGTTGGGTGTGGCAAAAGAAGCATGATAGCCGAAATAATGCTGTGGAAATGCGTTCCTTGCAGAGCACGTGTGGTGTGACTATGAATGATAAGCTGAGGAATAATGTGATAAGGCGACGCGGGTGCGGTTTAAAAGAAGATGTAGGGACAAAAATTTAAACGAGTATGCTTATCGATGGTTTGGTCAGGTTGAGAGGATGAATGAAAGGAGACTAACAAAGGGTATTTACAAGGCAGATGCGAGTGGAAACGCCGCAACGCCCTATTAGGACATATAGTGACCTTATTGGTGATTTTCTTCAGGAAGGTCAGGTGTGTAGTAGGTACTCGCAAACGGCGCGTGTATCAACGTAAACGAGGCAAAAGGAGTAGGTTTGTACAGATCGTAGCAGGTGGCGGTTAGTGGTTTCTGCCTACCCCCAACAAACCCCTGGGATGAAGACGTGAGTTTATGTATTATTGTATCAGTGTCATGAGTTGTTTATGAAAAATACAATAATATAAACATTAGATTAAGTAGGTACCTTTAAACTTTTTCAACTTAAATTAGATTTTAATACCACCCAATGGTATCTGCCTTAGATATTGGATTTGATGCATATTGCCTAAATCAGTTACTGAAGAATCAGCATCAAACTCAAAATAGCTGTCTTCATATTTTGGCGATTGTCACCCGCACAGTCACCGCGCGTCTGGTCTCCGGAACACACACTACAGTATGTCGGGCACTTATAAATCTCTTTTCAAATTCTTATTAGAAGAAAAAAAGGAATACTTAAAATTTAATGTTAAGTATAGAAAACTTACGATAGGTACTTAAACTATGTGAAATTGTGATGATACAATCCAAAATATTAAACTGAAGAATCCTTAGTAATATTATAAATGTGAAAGTAGGTTGTTTGTTACACACTTTCATGCCATAAATAATCATCATTGAATTTTTAATACACGTCAGAAAAAAAGGGGTACAAAAAAGGACAGTACATATTAACGCGAGCGAAGTCGCTTGCAAAAGCTAATCATGCATAAATCTAAATTCATATGCATAATTTAAACTCAATTTACACGCAATCATGTAATTTTTTTTTTAAAACAATGGTCTCAAAAAAAAACACTACAAAGTTATAAATTGATTTTCGGAAGTCTGTGTCTTTGGATCTATACTTTCGATTTTCGCCACCGCCTTCCGAAAAGTTATTTTTGACTTATTTCCTTTTTTTAAGTCTAAAGAAATAAAGAAAATGTGTATTTATTATTTTTCACTTTTTAATGGGTCGGTTCTTAATTTATAAGTTAGAATAGCATATAATGTCAACTGCTCGATATCTTTTTACAAAATATTGCTTTTCCCGATGCAGGGACGTTAATCAGACCAAAAAGAACTGGAGCTGAAGGTGAATCAGTTCCATTGCTCAGCATATGCTTTATGTCGAGCATAAATTGCTTGGCAACCATATTTATGTAATCGAATCGCAACCCGTGAAATACTTATTAATGAGTTGTTCCGGTGGCGAATGGTGCTTTTCGAGAGCAAATGTAGGAGTTACTTTAAAAAATACTAAACCGCTGGGGTGCTTAAAACATTTGAGGATTTCCCTCGATTTCCATGGGATCCCCTCATCAGATTCGGACTTGGACCCTTTCGAGAGCATACCCTTTCAAACATTTTTTTTAAATGGTCCTCAATTGACGGAAAAAATGGTGAACATACAAAAAATAAAATATACATACAGCTGAACATCTAACCTCCCCCGTTTTGGAAGTCGGTGAAAAAGTAATCATGATTGATGCAATCAGGATTCTCATCCATTACACGTGACGTGAACGTAAGAAGCTTACTCTTCCTACTAGCATGTTTTTGTTGAGACTACTAAACATTTGAATCGAAATCTGTAGTGAGTGGAACAGGGCTGTCGATGATGATGATGACATGATATGACATGACTTACATTTGTTTAATACAATTATACCCAAAGTGGTCTTTATCGACCCCCAGGGGACGACGACGACCTACAAGGGGTCGAAGAGAGTGATAAAAATAATTGGGGGTCCGTGAGATGAAAACGATCCACGATAGTGAATCTCATTTAAGCAAGAGGACTATAGAACGGAGTATTCTGGGTATCAAACTAACAAACCGTACCCTTATTGCGTAACACACAATTAATCACAATTTGAATCATTTTCAATCCATTGCTTCATGTGTTCGAAAAATTTGTCAGTTCAACAACGTAAATAACGCAATGAATGTTGTTGAACTGTCAAAATCAAAGCGATTACAACTGAGTGTACTCTGTGGCGATTACTACTGATAGTGTGTCACGCAATTACGCTGCAGGGAAGGAATACGACCATTCGTTCAAAGATAACTGATATACTTAACTTGGAAAACTGCGACGATAAAATGTAATGGGGAAGGTCGGGCAAAGCTAATTGTAGATGGCGTGACCATAGCTAGGTCCCTATGGCCTACAAAAAAAATTACATTTCATTCATTCATTTAATTTTATGTTCATTCATGAGTTTGATTTTATTTCACTATTTCGTTATTTTCGGTGATTTCAGTAGTTTAAATCAAGTACGTAACATGGAAAGTGTCAGAATTTTAAACCTTAATAATTCCTCGTAATCATTTTCTTCAAAATAATTTCGACATAAACTCGAACTCAAAAAAATCTTTACGAATAGCTTTAAACCACAATCTTCTAATTTTAGGGGCTTTCGGGAAATAGAAGACTCCTATTTCGGAGTATCTAGGAACACAACAACGCGTCAATTTTCGCTAAAATAAAAGAAAACCACATCACGCCTTGTATTATTAGCTTGTGTTGGGAACAAGCTATGACAGCGCCATTTTGACAGTTGCCTTCCCCATTGGACTGGTCACATCTGCCGCATGTCAGATGACCAATGGGCCAAACTTACGACCCAATGGGTCCCTCTTAAAGCGACATCGTGGCAGGCCCGGACTGAGATTAGCTGAACTCCTTCAACATGGTCCTTAGCAGCTCTTAACAGAGAGAAGTTGAAAGACAGTAGGGAGGCCTTTACCCTGCAGTGGGACATCACACGCTTTTTAATTTAGTTATACATAAGTATTATACATTGAAGATTTGTTTCTTAGACTATAACTGAAAACGTAACTAACAGACTGACGACGATACGAGGGCGGCACTGAAAATTTCGGGAATCAAGGAAGTGAACAAACATTACTATTTAAAAATGTATTTATTGCTTTCCGAAATTTGACACATTTTTCCATACGATGGAACCAATCATTGAAGCAACCATTCCATTCGGAAGTTGGGGTCTCCAAAATGGCCGTTTTGTAGGCGTCCACAGCTTCTTCAGGTGATGAAAATCTCTGTCCATGCAATTTATTCTTTATTTTAGGGAAAGTATAGAAATCATTAGGGCTTAGGTCGGGGCTGTACGGCGGATGGTCTAATAATTCTATGTTTTCTTGCTCTAAAAACTCTTTTGTTCTGTGTGCGGTGTGAGAACTCGCATTGTAGTGATGGAGGATGATGCGGCGGTTGCAGTTCTCTTTACGGAGTTCAGAAGCGACCTGTGGCAAACAAATGCTAGCATACCATTCTGCATTAACCGTTCTTTGTCCCTCAAGAGGAATAGTCGTAACATGGCCGGTTTTGGAGACAAACGTGGCCACCATTCTTTTTGCAACACTCCGTGAACGAACAATTTTTGTTGGCTTTAACTCATTTTCGAACACCCAAACTCGTGACTGGTTTTTTGTTTCGGGTTCGTACGCGTATATCCAGGATTCGTCACCTGATACGATGTTGTATTCAGCATTTGAGGATCCTGCGTGGAATCTTTCGAGAGTTCTGATGCACCAAGTAACGCGAGCCGCTTTTTGCTCTTCACAGAGCGAATGCGGTATCCATCGGGAAAACAACTTTTTTACACCTAATTGTTCATGCAAGATTATTTGTATTTGACTCATGCCAATGTCTAAAGTTGCCTGAATTTCGCGGTATGTCACATGTCGATCTTCCTCAATCAGCTTACGCACAGCTTCAACGTTTTCTTGGGTGACTGCAGTTTTTGGACGACCTTGACGGGGATCATCACTGAGCTTGACACGTCCACGTTGAAATTCAGCAAACCAGCGATAAATTGTGTTTTTGGATGGGGCTTCATAACCAAATGCAGAAATCATCCGGTCAACACACTGCTTTTGTGTTAAACCACTTCGAAAGTCATAATAAATCATCGCTCTTGAATTTTCTCGAGTCAATTCCATTTTCTCAACGACTAAACAAGTTTGACAATACCTTGTGACAAGACCGAGAATCTTTTTTTAAATAAATAAATGATATTCGATTTTTAAAACCAAGGAGTTTTCAATTAAAAAGATTTTAATATGACAGGAACAGTGGAAATATTCCATTCCCGATACTTTTAGTGCAGCCCTCGTAGTACCTACTATAATAGGTACTGTCGTAGTTATTACAAACAAAATTATTTTCGCAATTTTTTTATATTAGTAGCGAATCAGTATCCACATGTATCGAATTACAAATTCGATAGTCGCGCTAATGTCTGGAACTACCGGTCGGATTTTAAAAACTGTTTTGTAAGGAGCCGAGAAAAGGGAAAAAAGGTAGAATTAACGCTAAGCGAAAACGAAGTACCTACATAATAGAGCGGGCTAAATTATGACTTACGGAGCCGAAACGTGGACCATCTCGTTACGGCTGGTCCATAAACTCAAGGTCACTCAGCGACCTATTATTGTTATTTATTTCAGAGAATCTCCTTACATATAATTTAAATTATTATAATATCAAAAAAAACATAAAGCGTTAGCTATCAACAAAAGTTGTACCTATTATAATGTTAGTATTGTTCTTACTTTTATGTACCTAACTGACTGTCCTTATCCAGTGATTTTGGAAAGGACAGTCAAAACAGGCAGCAATCGCATTTAGAATGCTGATGCTGCTACTTCGTAGACGGTGCAGCAAGGAGTTTGCTTTCTTGCGCATGATTGCTTGAAAGCCATCCGTACGCGCTTCAGCGAACATACCAGACGCGCTGCAACTCCACGGCAGCCCCAACAACATCCTAAAAGCGTTAGTGTACTGGGTGCGCAGGGCTGTGTGGGTTCGCTGCGTTTGTTTCACCCACCGGCCACACCAGTAAAACGACTGGCATTAGATCCGCCTTAAACAAGTGTTATCCTTCACCTCGTTGGTGCAACGTGCGAACCTGCGAGCGAATATATTGCCTCTTACCGCCAAGGTCCTACGCTCCCTCTATAAGTCTTTGTCATCCTTAAGGTCACCTGTTACTATGTGACCCAGATACTTAAACCTGTCCACTACTGTTAAGGCTGCACCATTAAGGATGACAGGAGGAACGTTTTCGGGGTATGAACCTGCTCTAAATACTAGTATTTCACTCTTTTTGGAGCTATATTTAAGCCCATGTGACATCGCAAATGCCTCACACTGAGATACCAGAATCCTTAATCCGCTGATTGAGCGGCTCAGTAGCACTCATGTCAGTGCTACTGAGCCGCTCAATCAGCTTATTTACATACAAACTAAACAATAGTGGCGAGCTTTACCCCCTTGTCTCGCACCACTAGCCGATGATGAATAGCCCGGGCTGGTGAGGCGATGTGATGGGGTGGGTCGGGCACAAGCCAGTAGAATATAAAACAAAATAAATGTCCATTACATTTATTTTGTTTATTAAAAAGGCTGAAAAACATTATTTTAACAACTTATTATATACAATAATTTGTAGTAATAGTGTTAAAAAGACATCGAATCATATTCAATAAACAATAATAATAATACATTACTTCTTCATTAGGTACTAATAATAATAAAGGCACTATTTGTTTAGTATGAGTTCTAACAAATTTACTGACAAAATAGTGAACTTGTTGAATAAATATCAAATACATGGTTAATGCTGCCATAGTCAATAATATTTGCCAGTTGATCTATTTTATGATCCTAATACGAGGCCAACTGGCGCAACACACTGCAACATACCCTGTGACTAGGCGGAATCCCGCCCTCTGTTTTGGAACGCGACACAGTTCTATAAGATGATGATGGATGTTAACGAATGCATCAGAAGTAAGTTTATATTCGTCAACATGATTAAATCATCAATCTTGTATTTGTTATAGTTATAATGGGGATGATAACAATTTTTTTATTATTATCTCAATGAAATGTTTATTTCCCAATAGTGCAAAAAGTAGTACAAAAAGTGTAATAGCTTAAAAAACTGCAAAGTTATATAGGTTTTAAAGTAAGTGTTAGACAAGGACAGCACTATCGTAGCAGTGACGTCACGACTACGTAAGTTCATACTAGCGCCGTACATTGTCCGTACCGCGTGACAAGGACAGGAATAATCCCCTCCAAAACTTTCAAAGCGTGTATCTTCTTCATTTTTACATCGATTTAACAGATTTTTTCGATTATCTCATTTTTACTATGCCTTCTTTGAAATTACATTATTCATTAGTCATCATCCCAATTATGTCTACTGGCATTCACATCACCCAAAAAGTACCAGCAACCCTCTCAGTTGTAGGGTTCTATTCTCAGTCAGTTTGTGATATTGTAGTAAAGACAGCTAGAAGAGAATATAACCAACTTTCTTAAAATACACATACATAAGATCACGCATTCTTCTCATCAAGGTAGGCAGAAACTACATTACGCCACCAGCTACGATAATTACAAACTCATTACAATGTAGCTACTTAATTTCATACACACAACTATTTTAGATGAAGCAGCGAAACATTTGGTCCTTTGCGACGATGCTTCAGATGTGCCTAAAAAACAATAAATTATTGATTTGGGTACTTTCCACACCAAATGAAATAACATAATGACTTTAACTAATTTAGGCCTAAAATACCTTTATTATCTCGCCAAATGATGATCTGTTCAACACAGAGTATGCCGCAGTCAAGCTATTCATTGCACTGGGTTCCAGTTCCTTGAGTCCAGAACAAAATAGAGCTATGCCAACCTCCAAGCCAGTTCCGAAGTCACATTCGTCTACAGCTATACTAGCATAAGTTATTACAGGCTGAAGGTCTGACAGTAGTTTTTCTTTTTCATTTTGATCTGTTGCTTTCTCTAGGCTTGCAAACAGTTTTTTCAAGTTGGCTGTTGAATGAAAGAAAAATAATTTAATTATTTATTTAACAGTTAGACACCTTATTTAACAGTTAAATGAATATCTCTTTTTCAACACATGAATGAATTAACGCCTTTAATTAAAAACTGGTGAATTGAAGACGTTAATTCAACAATAACAACTTCTAACTCAATACAGTCATACACTTACACAATAGTGTCCAATCAAAGCTTCGGCCAAAAAGTGGTCAAATCTTTAGCCCGGTCAAAACTGGCGTTCGTTAACTATCGGCATTACTGCAATCCGGTTGGACACTACTAACTTCTAATTAATATATAAGTTTTGGTTTTGCCCGAAACTAGAAGAGGAACTGCATTTTTCGAAAGTTTTCGCTGAAAATCGTGTTTCGATCATACACTAACAAGTGAATAAACACCTCTAATTCAATGCAGGTGAATAAACATCTCCACAACACCACTGCTGAAGAAACAACTCCAAATCAGCATTGGTTATACCAGGCCACTCAGAAAGTATTGCGAAAAAACGATTTTATGTAAGAGAGACTGGTCAGCTAAAGTCTACCTATTTTGAAAATAATAAATATGCGTAAGTAAAAATAGGTACTTACGTTCCAATTTCAAAATTTCTTTTCAAAGTCTCTCATAAAAAAATGGATCTGCGCCGGGAACATTTTCGCGATATGTTTTTTTACGATTTCAAGTGTCGCCTGAAGTCTGACGAATTCATGGATGAAGGCCCTTCTAAGGCAACCGTGTATCGTTGGAATAACGAACTCAAGCGCGGTCGACTAACTTTGGGGGGTGAAGAAAGAAGCGGTCGCCCTTTGACGGCTGTTACGGAAGGAAACGTGCTAGCAGTGAAATTTTTTATCCAAGACAGTAGGCGAGTTACGTATCAAGAGATTCAGCATATACTGCAGGTTGGCTCGGGAAGCCTTCACGAAATTCTACACGTGCATCTTCGCGTGAGGACGATAGTTACACTCTGGGTGCCGCACAACTTCACCAATGCTCAGAAGCAGGCCCGGGTGGAATGGTGCCGTGATATTGTGATAAACAATTTTGAAGCAGGCTCGTCTCGGCGTGTTTACCACATCATTACAGGTGATGAGTGTTGAATTTAACAAAACGAAAAAAAAAATTTAAACCTTTGTAAAAAAAATTCTAGCCGATCCCCGGAGTTCTATTCCGTAAGTCCATATTGGTTTTACTTTAACTTTGTATACAATTATGTTGTTACAAAGAGATAATGTAGATGGTCGTTCTAAGAGCCAGGATAGACTTTTCATCTCAATGGTGGCTGCCTTTTTCTTGTCCTTAATGTGGTTGGCCCAGGTAAGCCTGTTGTCTAGACGAGGCCAAAGTTTATATAAGCTTATTTATGTAGGAAAAAAATACTAATGACATCATCTTACCATCAGTTTCCACTAAATGCCTGTATCCTAATTGTGTTTTCTTATTGTAGGGCACAACAATGCCTGCGCCATGGAATGATCTTGTTACCATTTGAGGTAATCTTTTTTTCATACTGAATTCTTCCAAAGAAATTTTGTTCTTCTCAGCATAGGCTTTAATATTATCCATTAATTTTTGACAAGACATTGCAGTAAAAGGTGAATGTTTTTTCTCATTTTGCAAATACACACTGAAAAAGCAATTTAAATATTAAACATCTATTAATCCATGTTTCTACAGTTTCTTTGCAGTAATCACAGAAAACTAATAGCATTAAGAAAAAAAAACTTTATGGCTGAAAGATTCAGGTAGCTGTTATTTCTCCTTCAGTGAATACTTACTAAACAGCTCCAAATATGTTCTGAGCCATAGGAGTAATGTGGTAACCTTTCTCACTATCATTACAGGCTACAAATACTGGTTTCTGAGCAGGATCATCTCGAAAATATCCAATGTGGTACTCACTATTCTTTTTCTTCTTGAGAATAGCCTGTAAATTTATACAATTCATTTGAGATAATTTGAATTTAATTTTATCTAGCCTGGCTCACAAAGAAGAGGCACATTATTAAATGAGATTCAGCAAAGAATTGTAATTTTCAACGTTTTTATAAAGTACCTGAAATTCTGGAGGATCATAAAAGAATCTCCAGTGAGTTAAGTACAACTCCTTATTGTCCAACTTGGGCAGTTTACCTAAAAGTAACTCATAAGGACCGATTGGCATCAAATTCACACTTGATAATGTACCTTCCACTGATTTGCCACAATCACTAATGCATTCAAAAAACTTGAAAAAGTCTTCAGGCATTTCTACTAAAAACAGTTCCTTTATGAGACTGTTGTCTGTACTTTTATCATGAAATGTAATATTTTCAAGAAGTTCTACAGCTTTAAGTTCATCACATTTTGGTTGAGGTACTTCAGAATATTTATATTTATCACCGTTTGCCTGCTTTTCTTTACTATCGTCGCAGTCTTTTGCCGCCTTTTCTTCACTACCATCGCTGTCATCGTTTGTCGGCTTTTCATTACTATCACAGCTGTCGTCATTTGTCGCCATAGCTTTACTATTGCCGCTAGGTGATTCATCCTTGCTACGAGGGTTAGGTGAATGGCGTGGAGAGTCTCTAGTATACGGAGAGAATCGCCTCTTGTTACGATGAACATCTTTTCTAGTATTTTGGGGTGGATGTTTGAATTTTTGTTGATGTTCCGGATTCTTCTGATAACATTTAGTTCCGTATTTACAGACAGTTCTTGGATCGTCCACGTACTCTTTCCATTCATCAGCCATTTTTGAGTCAAAACTTCAGCCGATTCACCAGATTTCACAAATTTCTTCTGAGTTAGTTTATTTACTTTATTTTTCAGTTGGAAAGTTGGTTTTCATGAATATACTTGGAATATATGTCACATGTCACTGATGTCAATGTCAAATCAAACGAGCCTTTTTTTTTTGCTTTTTGGAAAACGAGCCTTTTTGTTTGGCAGATGCACAGATGCAAGCAAAGACTAAACAAAATCTAAAGTCATATAAGAAAAAAGCGCGGGAAACTTCGAACGTGGCGGATGCGTCCCTTTTGAATTATTTAAATTAAAAAAACCTGGTAGTTTTAGTGTTCTTTTTGTCTTTTATGTAAAATTTTATATTAGTTTTGTGTATTTTCTTCAGTAGTGGTAAGTATTTATTGATTAAATTTTATTAGCGAGATATGAATGAACCGCCTGACTCGGGGGCCTATGTGCCCCCGGCAGGCAATTTTGTTACCATATCAAACGAATCTGGCATGGATACTGATGGGTCATCCTCAGCTCGACATTTAAAAAGAAGCCGTGTGCATGTTTGCAAACAATGCATTAAGCGTCGAAATCCATGGTTCCGAGTCTTCGGGTTGTGCTTGCACGGACTCCACAATAACTACTACATTGGAGCCTCCGAAAGTATTGTTTCCAATGCTATTACCACTTACAAATTTCCTGATATTCCTGCTCCGTCCTTAGTTCCTACTCAGATTAGCAGAAAAATATATGAAAAAACTGACAACAACTCGCCATTCGTTATTCATGTTAAAAAACACCTGATGATGGAACCACATTGCACCCAATCACACAGAGTACATTATGCCCAATCACATTTGGCAAGTTTTTAAAGGGCAACGCTTTCAAAAATATCATAAACGGTGGCGTCAAAAAAATCGGGCGTAATTTTTTTTTTTATCTTTATCAAATTTCCTGGACGCAAATTCCTTTATTGCAAAACAATTAACTCGAAACACGTAATTATAAAGCTTTTATACCTACTTTTAATGTTACTAGAATGGGTTTAGTGCGTGGTGTTCCTGCGGAATGGTCTCCGAAGAAAGTTATTGATAATATAACTGTACCTATTGGTTGCGGTCCAATTTTAAAAGTTAGATGCCTCAATTTTAAAACGAAAGTTGATGGTACAACCACTTGGAAACCTTCCCAATCAACAAGGTTTTACCGAAAATATTTTTAAGTGCTACAATGCATTACCTGTAGATTTATACAGGGTGGAAGGGACACCGACGCACATCCGGTTAACATGGACTCAGTACATGATTCTGAAACCCCTGCGTTGAATTTTTTTATCGGTTATTAAAAAAAAAATTGCTCTGCCATATATTTTGGCCGCGCTTTTCTATGAAACAGCAGATTTTATATAGGCGGGTTCAGAATCATGCACTGAGTCCATGGTAACCGGATGTGCGTCGATGTCCCTTCCACCCTGTATATTTTCCCTACCATTCCATTCAGTGTTTCAATTGCTGTCGTTTTGGTCACACTAAAATTCAGTGCAGGTCCAAACCTCGCTGTTTTAAATGTGGTCAAGGCCACACTGGAGACAGTTGTGACAAAGAACCAGAAAGTGCATCTTGCTGCCTTTGCTCTGGTTTTCACTAATAAAACTTGCCCAGAATTATTAAGGCAAAAATCTATTAAAACATATTTGGCACAAAGTTCAGTTCATATCTTATGCTGAAGCTACAAACTTATATCCCCCAGTAACTAAATCATATGCTGTTACACTTTTATCTTCTCCCTCCAAAAATTTTGCGGATATTCCACCAATCTCTTCACCGAACAGAATGCCTACTACAAGTAGCTATAAAAATACTGTTTTTCTCAAACCACGCTCCCCTCCTAAATCTGTACAGCGATATAATAAAGATGTTCACAATGTCATTATCCGTATAATTATTTATTTATTTATTTATAACAACTTAACTATCCTTACAGGGTTACCCTAATGCGACAGTTAAGAACTTAAAACTATTAATCAAAACTATGTACTTAAAACATGAAAATTATAAATATTAAAACTAACACCATCATTAAACTATAGAACTATTAAATTATATTATTAAATTATATTAACTATTTCATAAACTATTACATTATAGTACTCTTTGGCCATTATTCAAGATTTTGACATTCCCCAGCCATCAAATGGTTGTGCTTTTTCTAATAGTGTTAATAGTGAAAGAAAGACAAGTTTTTCCATAAACGATTTTCTTTCGGCATCACACAAACTTCTCTCTCAGTTCAACATTTCACCGTCCAACGTTGCTACTTCTTTAAATGTATCTCAACCCATTCATAATGGACAACACATTCAAAATAATCCAATGGAACTGCCGCAGTCTGGTGACAAAAAGAGTGATGTTATTTATATTTTAAACAAATAAATTTCAATTGTAGCTATTAAAGTGCACCATACTTGTCTTGTTTCTATTTACATTCCTCACCCCTCTTTTGCTGTTCTTCAAGAGATGAATAATCTCTTTTCTTTTCTTCCAAAGCCATTTTTAATATTGGGGGTCTTTAAATGCCATCACCAATCATGCGGTTGTTCAACTTCTAATTGTTAAGGTGATGAATTACTAGATATAATAGAATTACATAACTTATGCATCTTGAACTCAGGAGCTGCCACACGGCTTTCGGATCCCAATCAGAACCAAAGCGCAATCGACCTTTTTATCTGTTCTCAAAACTTAGCCTTGTCATTAAATTGGCGTAACCTCTACTTATGGTAGTGACCATTTTTTAATAGTTATTTCTTATCGTCTTTCCAAACTAAATGCACCATTAAGGGTCCGGCGAACAACGCACTTATTAGGAATTCGAGGCTTGATTCGGAATATTGCTATCTTTGTTCGACAAAAGAAGGGAGCGAGGGACGCGGTGAGCAGCCGTGTGTGTGTGACTGTGGGAGTAGAGAGATAGCTATTATGAGCTGTACTGTACTAACTGTACCTTCCATTCATTAATAACGACTCAGAAGATATTTCTATCTATTACTAATTGGTTATGTTCATGATTTGCTTTATTTTTGTTGACTACTTTGGAGAATCGTTTGTAAATCTACAGACTAGTAATGCGTTTTTGGAAATTTCTTTACAATGCCGGTATCTAAACATAATCAATATTTGGATATCTAGGCCTTGTAGAGAAAATCTATCAGATACGTCATACATACCTTTCCTAAATGTACCTATAAGATGTCGGTGTTCTTGAATAAATTACTTATGGCACCTATACATCGTCATCACGGGCGTTATTTGAGGGGAAGTCTTACGGACTTATAATGAGTCCGCAAGCAAAGCTAAAGTTCGTAAGAATAGTTAGATTACTCGATACCAAATAACAAGGCAAATCTAAATCCAAGTTCACAGCATAAGTCAATTGTGTCAGAAATATTACAATACAATTTAGAAAGCAAATAAATACGCACGCACAGGACAATAAAGTAATCGTCTAACACTGACAATAAACACGGAACACCCCGGCGGGCATAACGTTGCGGTAACGTGTGTGCTTTTCCGAGCGATACACACCTACTACCTTAAGCAGTATGACCACGCACACATTGATATTTGCTTGACGCGATAGCACTATTAGCTATTGAAAATTTATGATAAATTTTGATGTATTGCGTAATACCAAAAATTATGACTGATAACTTTATATTTTTTCCTGTTTTTTTCGGCTATTCGTAACTTGATAATATGAGCTATCAAAAACATTATAGATATTGTTGTTTATAGTACAAAAAAAACATGTCATTTACGCTGTAAAAGTGTGAAATACAATTAGTAAACTTCATTTTTGGTACATTATTTTTGAAAAAAAAAAGATGTATGAACCTAGATAAATACTGTCTTAATCTGAATATAAGCATAATGTGATAGAAATACGCTTAAATTGCTAATGGTTTTATGGTATTACGTTTGTATGGACAATGGGGAAGGTCGGGCAAAGCTAATTGTAGATGGCGTGACCATAGATAGCTAGGTCCCTACGGCCTACAATAATTTTGACATTTCGTTCATTCATTTAATTTTATGTTCATTCATGAGTTTGATTTTATTACACTATTTCGTTATTTTCGGTGATTTCGGTATTTTAAATCAAGTACTTGACATGGAAAGTGTCAGAATTTTAAACCTTGAATATTTCCTAGTAATCATTTCCTTCAAAATGTTTTGGACATAAACTCGATCTCAAAAAATCTCTACGAATAGCTTTAAATCACAATCTTCTAATTTTAGGGGCTTTCGGGAAATTGTAGACTCCAATTTCGGAGTATCTAGGAACACAACAACGCGTCAATTTTCACTAAAATAAAATAAAACCACATCACGCCTTGTATTATTAGCTTGTGTTGGGAACTAGCTACGACAGCGCTATTTTGACAGTTGCCTTCCCCATTCGAGCGTCGCGTCACCCCGCTCTTAAGGCAACCAAACTTAAAATATAAAATTCTTATTAGAAATAATAATGACTGCGAAAAATTTAGAAACATTGTTGACAGAAAGTTATGCTCCTTGCCTGTTATTTCTGATGGCAATGAAAATAGTTGTGCTGAAGCTTTAGCACTCATAATAATCGTAGCGGCAGATGAAGTTTTTTCTGTAAAAATACCAATATTAGTACAATTACCTCGCCTCCGTTGTGGGACCGTGTTGGGGTTTTTTTTTGGGTGGGAAATCATCAAATGACTTCTCCCGCACTGGGTGGAGCGGGGGGGCGTGTCAGACTTTTACTGACTAAAACTCACCCGTGTTCCTTCAGTTGCCTGTGCCAGGGCCACGGTTATCTCTCTCGAATTACTCGCGACCCTGAGGCGTCGGCCCTAACGGACCCCGTCATTTTGTGCTGACATCTCTTTGAGGCGCGCGTGGAACACGACGCGCCGTCGACTCGGGCCTGGTCCCTACCGGACGGCGAGCTACCCATTGCTCGCCGTCCGCAAGCCCGCGCCTACGGTGGCCGGGAATCTGCAGGCGACTCCCGACGCCCAGGGCGTCTCCTGCGGCGACTAGGGGCGTGAGGGCGCAAGGCTCTCTCCCTCACGCGCTCCGCCTCCTCCTTCGCGAGCATTACTGCTTCGCAGAAGGAGGTGACGGCTTTCCATTCCCTCTCGCTCCGTACCATGGCCTGGACCAGGGCCGGACGCGAGAGATCGCCGCCGCCGATCGCCTCATCCTCCGCGAGGACACTGCGGTGCTCCGCCCAAGCTGGGCAGACCTCCACCGTATGCTCCACCGTGTCCTCCGGGCGATCCACACAATGGTGACACCCGGGCGTTTCCTCCCGCCTTATGCGAAACAGGAACCTCCCGAAACAACCGTGTCTGGTGAGGACCTGTGTCAGGCGGCCGTTGTGGCCCTGAGTGCACAGAATCGATCTAAAAACGTAAAGAGGCTGAATACAACTGTAACCCTGATATGTCTGATTTTAATTTTGAAATCGTTACGAAATCAATAAAAGAAACCAATAAACTTATAAAGAAGAAAAAAATTGATTCTTGGCGTAGTTTTTGCTCATCAATTTCACCTAATACTCACCCTACGATCGTCTGGAGTAATATTCGCAGATTTAGGTCCATTTGTAACAACCCTTCTCCGATTCCTATTTCTTGCTTGTGATTTTTTAGATAAATTAGCTCCTCCTTGTGTACCTGAGAGTATTCACCTTAAAGCTGTCTGTCGTATCCATTAACCAAGACACGACACTCTAGTGTCGTGTCTTGGTTAATGACAAATGGTAATTAAATTAAATAAACAGAGTTTTTCATAAAACCAAGGATTCTGCACCAGGCATCAATGGCATCCCGTTTTCGTTTTTTTGCTGACAAAATAAACTGCAAGCCTTAAAAGTCCCATTGAATTTGTCGAATTTCATTATTAATATCCTGACTGAACGCTCTGTTAATTACACATTTGATTTAGCCATTTGAATATGCCGATGATTTGTTATTATATCCTTCAAGCCAATCTGTTGGTTGAACAAGCAAGCTGTGCTATCAATGCTACTTTATCTACTTTGGAGTCATGATTACATCTTAACGGTTTGGATTTATCCATGTCTAAAAGCGCAGCTGTTTAATGGGGAAGGCAACTGTCAAAATGGCGCTGTCGTAGCTAGTTCCCAACTCAAGCAAATAATACAAGCCGTGATGTGGTTTTATTTTATATTTGCGAAAATGTCGCGTTGCTCCGAAATTGGAGTCCGCCATTCCCCGAAAATCCCTAAGCCCTTAATTAGAATATTGTGGCTTAAAGCTATTCGTAGAGTTTTTTTTTTTGAGTTCGTGTTTATGTCGGAAACATTTTGAAGAATGTGATCAGGTACGAGGAAATATTCAAGGTTTAAAATTCTGACACTTCAATCACCGAAAATAACGAAATTTTTTACTATTTCTAATTTTTTTTTATTTTTTTTTCTATTTTAAAACCAAACTCATGAATGAAAACAGAATGAAATGAATGAACGAAATGTCAAATTTATTGTAGGTCGTAGGGACCTAGCTATGATCACGCCATCTACAATTAGCTTTGCCTGACCGTCCCCATTCACCCGGAAGAGAAATATTCCCTCAGGAAATCTCTTTTTTATAAGGAACTCCCTCAGTAAATTAGGTAGTGTTCCTCATTGTGAATACATTGTTAACAAATGTGAAAATCACCTAAACATGCTAAGGTGCCTTTCTGGTGTATGGTGGGGTGCACATCCCTTTCTTTGAAACTCGTTTACAACGCAATCATCAGAAGCATTATGGATTGTTCGTTCTAGAACCGTATCCAGTCTAAGGCATTATTTCGGGTGCCATGAAGTCTAGCCCCATTAATGTACTTCAAGTTGAATGCGGGGAAGCTCCTTTATATCTTAGAAGGTTATTTCTATCTGACAAATATTTGTTCCGTATTCTTTTCAATGTTGCAGATTGAATCTTCAAATTACTAGTCCCATAAACGTGCTCCTTGTAAACTTGTAAGCTATGAAAAAATCCTGTCACTTTCCTCTCCATGATTATCATCGTACCAATAAACTTCCGCTATTTAGCAGCAGCTATGAGAGTTTACAATTCAGTCCCATCATAAAATATAACTGTGTAAGTAAATCAGATCCCAATTGCCATTTCAGTTTTAATCGTTTTCAGGCTGAACACCTAGAGTAACACCATACATTTACGGATGCTGCCAAGTGTTCACCGACGGGTTGTGTTGGGATTGGTATTTACCATTCTCAATACAACATCGTACAAAAAATAAAACTCCCACCTGAGACTTCTGTTTTTACGGGGGAATGTGTTGGCATTTTAAAAGCTATAGAATCTATTCGAGTATTAAAGCTAAAAAGAAACTATATTTTTTACTGATTCTCAAAGTGTTCTTCTAGCTATCAAGAAATCCCCTTACGTACACAAATCGCAGTTGCCTATCATTTATCTAATAAGAGAATTTGCGTTCAGAACCATCTCTGAGGGTAATACACTGCAGTTTGCGTGGGTTCTGGCCCATGCTGGAATCCATGGTAATGAAGTAGCTGCTACACTCGCCGTGGATGCGGTGCAGTGTGGGGACGTTGTTCCTTACACAAATTTTTACTTTGACCTCGAGTCGTTACCAAAGACTTTTCTTCGGGACACCTGGAAGGAAGCTTGGGATATCGGAAGAAAATCGAAAGGTCATTATTTTTCATTTGTGGTTTGTGGTGGAAAACCGTGGTTTGGCAGGGCCAAGTTTGGCAAGATGGAGATTCCATTCTAATACGGATGAGACTGGGTCATGTCTGCTTTCCAGCCCATCTTGCCAAACTACATATCATCGACGACCCCATTTGCCTGTGTGACACAGACGTAGGTCCCATATATGATCGTTCATCCTTTCTCAGTAACCTCTTGTCCCTTCGTACTCCTTTCCCTACCTCAATACTTTCTTTACTTTGTACGAGTACAAATAGCTTTCCTGTATAAAAATGTATAGTCTCTTTAACGTCAAAATTACTTAAGACAGTCCCCCAGCTGGGAAGAAGTTTTTTTTCTTTTAAATCCTTTATTTAAAGAACCGTTCTTAAAATAATTGATTATCCGCCCGATCATGACCTATGCCAGTGCAGTCTTCGCACACGCCAAGCCCGTTCGCTTCAACATAATGCAGACCCTCCAGAACAAGTTCCTCCGTAGGATAACAGGCTCCCCCTGGTACGTTCGTAACGAAATCCTCCACGTAGACCTCAGGATTCCCACTATCCGTCAGTTCATGAAACGCATTTCAAAGCGTTTCTTCGAGACCGCCGCGAATCACCGCAACCCTCTGGTTGTGAAAGCCGCTAGTTATATTCCCTCCTCCATTAGTCATGTCCGCCGTCCCAAGCATGTCCTCACCGATCCCGATGACCACATAACTCTCATTCAGGAGAGCAGTAGGGCCACCAGTACAGTGCACAAACACAGACCGACATTCCGACCTCGCCGCCGAGGTTCCTCGCGAAGATCCCGACGTAATTGTCCCCCCCGACCCTTGCTCGACGAAGTGCCAGCCCGCGCCGTAGCTGAGCCTGTAGCTTTAAATTCCCCGATTAATAATAATCAACTAAACTTGATCCAGCCTGTCCCATCTTGCTGTCCTCCCGTCAGCGACGCCCTTAGCCGAGGTCCGTACCCCACAGGGGGTGCCCTTAGCGAGCGTTCGCTTAATAATATAAGTAGTTTTACGCCCCTGGCTGGAGGCTTTGAGTCCGCTTAAGGCAGCCACAGGATAGTCCGGTTAAGTAGTCACGACCTCTCAAGGTCAACTACGAGATGCCATACACAAAAAAAAAAAAAAAAATATTGTTTACAATCTAGCCTATACGACTAATAAGCAATTCTAATTTATTTATTTTTTTCGTGATAATTATTTTAAAACTTATAAAAGTGTTGATTGTACTTTACACAAGTCCGTTCCAATTTCTTAGAGTCTGATAATTAATGATATATACACTTTGTTCATGTGCTGTTATGTGTGACATTGTCAGTATTATTTCTACACTTTACACTACACTGACTCAAATGGTTTTGTTCGTTTTAGTCTCCGCACTATATTTGTTTGGTCTAACAGCTGGATTGCCTCGATGTTCACATGTCGTTGGAGTCGGTGTTCATGGGCCTTAGCAAATTTTTAGATTATGTTGGTGACGGGTTCCATTTTTAGGTCACGATGGAGGTCGTCATTTCGTATATACCGTTGGGCATTTACAATACTCCTGAGTACCTTATTCTGGAAAGTTTGTATAATTTTGATGTTGGTCGGCTTAGTACAGCCCCACAGTTGGATGCCATATGTCCATATTGGCATAAGAATATACTAAAATTTGGTAATGTGTCGAAAGGCAGGAACCCCGTCCAATCAACCAATACATGTTTTTAAAACGCATGTCTAGTTCCTGTATTTTCTTTTTGACGTGCGCTTTCCAGCGCCGTTTTGCGTCAAGCGTTATGCCAAGGTATTTGGCTGTATTTGCGTATGGCACTTGTTGGCCATTTATGAAGATTAGTTAATAATCTCAATTCCTGAGGGTGAAATCAATGTGATGTCGATTAATTCAATCTGATTCTCCATTTTTGTGCCCAGTCATGAACTTCATTTACAGCGATTTGTATCTTTTTGATTGCTTCCGTATGGCATGACCCTGTAGCCATAATGGCAGTGTCGTCCGCGAAGGTTGCGATAGTATTATTTTCCAGCTCTGGCATATCAAACGTGTACAACAGGTATAGGATTGGACCCAGCACACTCCCTTGAGGCACGCCAGATTTAATAATTCATAATTCAAAAAAAGGCATCCTCGTGCTTTACTCGAAACATTATATCTGTAATGTATGATTGCAAGATATCGGCAAAATCATTGGGCAATATAAGTCGTAACTTGTATATCAAACCCTTATGACAAACTCTATCAAAAGCTTGTGCCACGTCAAAAACGGAGGAACAGACTTTTTTATCTTCAAGCGTTCTCTCAATGATGTTGGTAATTCTATGTATTTGGTCTATTGTTGAGTGTTTCTCTCTGAAACCAAATTGATGGTCACGAATTATGTTTCTCTCGTTTATAATAGGTTTTAGGCGTTTTAAAAACAGTCATAATAGTATAGGCAACAGGGAAATGGGCCTGTATGATGAGACTTCGTTAGGCGGTTTACTGGACTTTGCAATCATAATCACTTCAGCAACTTTCCATTGCTCAGGAACATGCTTTATCACGAATGCAGCATTGATGAGCCTAGTTAGCTTAACGATGTTATTACGGGAATGGGGAAGGTCGGGCAAAGCTAATTGTAGATGGCGTGACCATAGCTAGGTCCCTACGGCCTACAAAAATTTTGACATTTCGTTCATTCATTTCATTTAATGTTCATTCATGAGTTTGATTTTATTTCACAATTTCGTTATTTTCGGTGATTTCAGTATTTTAAATCAAGTACTTGACATGGAAAGTGTCAGAATTTTAAACCTTGAATATTTCCTCGTAATCACTTTCTTCAAAATGTTCACGACATAAATTCGAACTCAAAAAAATCTGTACGAATAGCTTTAAAGCACAATCTTCTAATTTTAGGGGCTTACGAGAAATTCGAACTCCAATTTCGGAGTATCTAGGAACACAACAACGCGTCAATTTTCGCTAAAATAAAATAAAACCACATCACACCTTGTATTTTTAGCTTGTGTTGGGAACTAGCTACGACAGCGCCATTTTGACAGTTGCCTTCCCCATTTCCTTTACAACTTCTTTCGGGGTCACATGCTTAATCTTGCAGAATATTGGCAATCTGCCAGTTGTCTACTGACCCGTCATTTGGCTGAAAGGTTTCTTCTAGGTGATGTGTAAATCTTAGAGCTTTTTGCTCATTTCTTATGGCCCACTTTCCGTTAAAAACTCTGATAGGGGGAATGGTGTAATTGGCTTTTTGAGTAACTTTGTCGCTTTTCAATGAGAGTATTGCGATGTTTGGTCGCTGCTTAACTGACGTAGGTTAGTATTTTAAAAGCCTCATCTTGAAAGGTTCGCATTTCTCTCTTCAGTCTTTTCGTATGGTCATTCCATAGAGTTTTATCTTGCGGGAATCTAGTTCGCTATCACCTTTTTCTTTGAGTCCTTTTTTTCATATAATAGGTCTATTATTTCCTTTGGGTGGATGTTTCTTTTTTTTTTTTTTTTGTAAGGTGTGGTGTGTTGTTCCATGCACATGGTTGAATATTGTTGTTTAAACTTGTTAACCTTAGAATCAAGCTGATCTTTTCTTTTTAATGAAGTTTTTAGGTCAATAATATTTTCTAGGTATATGCTAAAACTTTCCTAATCTGTAAACTTAATAACTAATGTCATGTCATTTTCTCTTAGTAATATTTTGTGACTTAATTGTAATAATATCGGAGAGTGATCGGAGTTCATGTGCTCTTCCACCCTCAGATAATTGGTAGATATATTTTTGACAATGAAAAAGTCGATGAGGTCTGGTAGTTTCTGGTGGTCAGTCGGCCAGTATGTAGGTTTTCCAGTACCTATGACCTCACAGCGCATGTCTTTCACTGCACTCAGAAGTTGTCTTCCCTTAGTTGAAGTTAATCTAGATCCCCAATGAGTGTTCTTAGCATTAAAGTCACCGCCTATTAAAAATCTCTGTCCAAGGAGTCTGAAGAAGTATACATTTTGTTCTTTGTTTATCGTGTCTTGGGGGACAGTATACAGCCGCTACTGTCATATTTAAATTTGTTTTATCTGATATCGCCACAGCTTGCGTGCCATCTTGTCTTGTCTTGGCTCCTCGTATTTACACTGTTCGTAATGACAGATATTGGTGCCGATTCTCTTGTACACCGACATAAACTAACTAAACTATCACTAAAATTCCTTACTTTTTACTATGAGAATCTTTAAGCTATTCTGCGAAAAAAATCGAAATATAGAAATAATTTTATTTATTTATATATACTTCACGCACATTTTGTACAGCGGCGGACTAAATGCCATAGGCATTTTCTACCAGTCAACCTTTGGGTGATGCAGAGACAAGCAGTGGTAGGTGCAATTTATAAAAAACCAAGGAATAAATATTTAATCTAAGACATAGATATACATATATACCTAATTATATATAAATATAAGCACAAATAAATATACATAAATATATCATTATACTAAAACAAATAAAACAACCAATGAGAAAACATTACCCTTAATTATGATGATACTGCCAGCTTCTTGCGAATGTGCTCACGAACTTTAACTTTAAAGGATAATCGGTTGGTTGCCACCCTGATTTCTTGGGAGAGTGCATTCCACAGAGAGATAGACTGAACGAAGAAGGAAGAGTGAATGAAATCTGTGCGGTGAGTGGGACATTGAAGAAGACGATTGTGTGATGAACGAAGATTTCCGTTGTGGTTGGCGCAAATGTACTGAAAGTGGGGGGCTAGATAACCAGGGGAGGAGGTAGAAACAAGAAATGAAAACAAGGTGGTCAGCGCCCTTTGCTTTCTGCGCTGACGTATGGGCAACCACTTTATAAGTGACCGATGCGCACAGACATGGTGTTATTTACCCAGATTTAAAACGAATCGAATGCAGTTATTGAGAAGACGGTCAAGTTTGTCGAGGAGATCTGCATTCAGGTCATAGTAGCACACATCACCATAATCGATGATAGGGAAAATTAAGGACTGCACAAGCATTGTCTTCGTACTCGGTGGCAATATATTTGTCAACCGGTACAGAGCGCGCAACGTTCCGGTAACCTTGTGGCTTACCCGGGTGACTTGAGTACGCCAGTTCAAGGTACTATCAATGTACAAGCCTAGGTCATTTACGTCAGTGCTAAAAGGAACGATAATACCATTGAAGAGTACTGGTGGCAAGGTTTTACCATCCACTTTGCTAATACTACGAGAACTGCCAATGATGATCGCCTGACACTTCGTAGCAAAGAATATAACTCTTTTATAGTGTATTATTTAAGAACTACTCTCTACCTTCGTAGGGTTTAATTAATTTTGACACATCCTTAAACGTGTTTTTTTTTTCTATTGGTTTCGCAACGTCTTTGTTAGAGCCGGAGGCAGCCTGGGGCACAGAACACTATTACTCTTACCGGAGGCCTGGGGCAGCCACAACGTGTTTTATATGGAAGTTTTTACTTTTTATGGAAAACATAAAATTAAAATATCTACATGTAGAGTTTTGGAGGTTTCGGAGTTTCAAAGGGGGTCGAAATTTTCATAATTTTTGAAATTGGACACGTTTTCGAGATATAAGGAAAAAAGTACCATTTTTGCACATCTGAAGTCGAGGTGTTGGTGTGAATTTTAGTTCATGCCAACTAATTTTATTCCACAACTTTTTAATCGCGATTCAAAATAGTCAGATTCATGTTCAGATTTATTTAGACAATCCAATTTTTAGGTGAAAAACGTAAAACTCAGAATAGCAAAATTGCCATTTTCACTAAACTAATAACTGAAACTGAGTGCCATCTTAGTGCTGTCAAACTAAAATATTTGTCACTTTAGTCAATTTCAGAATGGAAAATCGTCATTTGACAGGATTAAACCAAATTTTTGTGATTTTTTGTCTGGTTTAGAGGCATTTGTGACAAGAGAATCGGCACCGTTGTTTTTTAATTTAGTGTTATTTATGCTGAGGCTGAGGTAAATTGTTCCCTGGTTGCTGCTAAGCCTGGAACAGACTAGCCGCATGAAGGCAACTCATTCTTCCTTTTATAAGGGTATTTTTAGGTCAATTATATAAGTTTTATAAGCTTAGCAATATTACGAAAGTTTTAAAGGACAAAATAAGAATTCAATGTGTGAAATATTTACCAGAAAGGTGGTCTAGTGTTGCCAACTCATTATATTAAATAACTTTGAAATGCCGAATGGCGACACTAACATCTTGAACCGTAAAATGAACAGCCCTGAAAAAACCGTGTTTTTTTTTACATTTTTTCATATAATTTTTGTGTCATTCATATGATTGTAGATTGTAGGAGGAGATAGAGTGAATTACCAGTTTTTATAAAATTACTAAATATTGCAAAGGATTCGTTATTATCCGTTATAAACCAACTAGAAGATGACAATTTGTGTTTTATACATTTTATTTGACTTCATGTCAGGAACGTGATTTACTTGTAGTAAAAAAAAACTAATTCATTGGTGCGAAAAATTTCTTAGGTTTAACGTTTTTATATCAGTGCACAATGTAGTCATTATTTTTAAGTGTTTTCAATGAATGGGTGTATAGATTTTTCAATAATTTACCAAGGACATGTTCATAATAAATCATCGTTACTCACGACGTTCTTCAA
The DNA here is from genome assembly GCA_963555695.1 of Dasypolia templi. NCBI lineage: Eukaryota > Metazoa > Arthropoda > Insecta > Lepidoptera > Noctuidae > Dasypolia > Dasypolia templi. The sequence continues at coordinate 25,394,972 of OY743143.1, read as the reverse complement.
TTTCTGCGGGAGACAAATCATGCTATTCAGTCGGTAAATATATAAATCTTCATAGTCTTTAACTTTATTTCCTTTGAACCTGTGGAATGTTTGAAAATGTTTATTCAGTTTTAAGAAATTTTTCACTTTTTTCTGGAACCATTTCAGCTGAAAACATTTCTGTACAACAGGAGGTCTTTAATGATCTTTGGAATTTTCTGGGTTTTGTTTTATATATTTTGAATTACCCTGCCCTGCCCTTCAGTTGGATCTAGAACTATCAAGTTTGATGTCATCACTTTCCATTCCCTTTGTCATGAAAGTATTTGCTTGTCAACTCATTCAATACCATTTTTTTCTTCTTTCTTTCTTTTATATCTTTTATTGTGGTTTTTCTATTTGTGTTGATGGTTCTTTGGTTGATTGTTATTATTATATATTAAGTATATTGTTTATGCCCAGTAGGCAGCCACATCAATTGTGGCATCATTGGCATTGCATAGGTCTTCAAAGGTGCAAGTGAACAGGAACTTATGGCACTCCAGCAAGTGAGACATAGTCTGATCAGAAGCTTATAATATTTATTTAGTTGTATCTGATATCCCTTTGTGGTCAGTCTTCTATTAAAATTGCTTGCTAAAGTGTGGAATAGTTGATAAAATAGTTATTTTCTAAATTGTAGTTCTGGCAAATTATTTTCTTTCATAATTCTCATGTTAGATTTGCCATATGAGAATGATGCTTTGATAGGTGTCTCTACTACAAGCTTGAGGTGCTCTTGCGGCTTCGTCGTGTATGGAGAGGAACCAGTTCATACTGGATGTGGCCGACCCAGAGTGTAACTGGTATGCTCAAAGTCAGGGCCCAGTTGTCACTTATGAGCGTATTCATGTTTGTTTTCTTTTCACTTTTTGATAGTATTTTAAAAATGGTTTACTGCACTGTGTTTGAACAATAATAGAACAAAAACATATACAGTGGATTTCGGGTATAACGACAATGAAGGGACCACTCTATTTTTGTCGTTATATCCGGAAGTCGTTACAGGCAAAGGTAAAGAGATACAGACACGTACACATGTGTAGTTTATATTCATTTATTATTGAAAATATTTGCACACATAGTTATTCACCGGTACATTTAAAAAAATGTGTAATATTAGTTTGCTTCAATTTATTTTTTTGTGCTAGTGTACGCTGTAGGGTGTATTCTATTTTCATTACTTCTTCAATATCTATAATATCCTTTCCATCACCAAATAAACAGTATCTTTTAAGCTTTGTTACAACACGTCTAGCAGCCATACTTATTCAAAAGTTTACTAAACCCAGTTGCTACTCAGAATATTCCAGGTTTTCACTCATTTTTCAGTCGAAAAACACGTTTTTTGACCAAATTTCAAATTTTTTGTTCAGGAAAAATTTCAGTCACGCCGTAGCCATAAAAGCTCCAAATGTATACGCTTCCCTACCTACTTAGTTGATATCTATAAACAAAAGGTAAAGGTCTCCACACTTGCTGACCATCTGTGTGCAATGGATGTAAACAAAAGATAAGAAATGTTTGTGAAAGAAAAAAAATCTTTGTGTCTTTGGCGACCGACTCCGGTCGCAATATCTGCATGGGATTTCTAGGAATTTGTTACAAATGATTCATTAAAAACAGTCGCTACACCCGAACTCGGCGTTACATCCAAAGTCGCTATAGCCACATAAATTTTGTACTAAAGTACGCTTTAAATTCAAGGGACTTAGATTTAACGTCGCTATAGGTAAATGGTCGCTACAACCAAGGTCGTAATAAATGATATCCACTGTATAACATTTATTAATTATTCAAAGACTCCACTACTACTATAGGGAAGTTGTAGGCACCTACCTACCTCACTTTGGTTAAGTATAATTTATAATTTTTTATGTGTTTTATACTTAAATAGATAAGTCTTTATTTGCCTTAGTAGTTACAGTCTGGTTTTGATAAAAATGTCCACGTTTCGCTATACAGAATATTGTATCTATTGCATGCAAAATAATTAATACACAAGTTAATGGTGAACTTATACAATGTCACAGATTAATTGGTGATACAATAATAATCATTAAGATCATCCATCATTTACATGTTCATTAATACCTGTACATACCCATTTTAAATTTTCATGTTAAAGAAATCTTCAATGTCATAAAAGTTTTGTCCATTCAGCCATTTAGCTATATAGTTTGTTTTTAAATGAGTTGGTATTACTTAATAATTTTAGTTCTTTTGGTATTTTGTTGTAAATACGTACACACATCACAAGGCAGCTTTTCGCATACTTGGCTGACTTAGGATTTTCCTTTAATACAAGTCTGTGGGGTTTTCTTGTTGGCCAAGAGATTACATCATACGCTCTTTTGAACAATCACAATAGATAGCTCAACATGGAAATAAACAACACAGTGGTGCAAAAAAATGTTTTAGTATTAATTGTAAATAATTGAGTAGGGTGTAAGTTGATTGGATTTAGAATTTACCATTCAATTAAAACGCACAACAAATGAATGAGAAACAAAAATTACGAAAAAAAAGTGTATGTAATTTGTAAAACTGATAAACATTGTGTTATTTATTTAGTTTTATAATCCTCCTCATGGGTAGTAAGTGGGTCCTGTTTCCAGGCTCGAATTTAGTTTTCATCCAGTGACAACCCTACCAAAATTGCTAAAAGAATATTCCGCTCCATCCATATGCTTTGTCTCTACTCCATTTCTTTACTCATGTGTTTGTGCGGTACCTACGTGGTTGAGAATAGATAATAATAATTAAATCATATAAATATTGTGATGACAAGGCGAAACAGAAAAGACATGACCACTCTCAGCTCTCTCTCTCTCTGCTGTAATGTAAAGGATTCGTAATTTCCCGAAAAACTAGATACATGCAACATCTATAATTGTGACAAAGATCGTTGGTTAATCCTGTGTATGTTTAATAAACTATGACGTTTGTTGGAAGCCTCAATATTGTCAGGGACAATTGCTTGCGTAATCATAGATTTAAAAAAAAAAAAAAACTATGGCATACAGAAAGTTCACAGCTCCTTGAGGAGCTGTGAACTTTCTGTATGCCATAGTTTTTATTGCAACTGATACTTGTGTTCTGAAGATCCCAAAAAGACTTTACAATTGAAATTATCTCCCATACTCTGATTTGGCACAATCTTAGTTGGCTGGCTTATTTTGCTGTCTGGAGTTTCTTGCCCGTTCTTCTCCATAGAGATATACGTTTTGGAATGGACAAATAGCTTCAACTTTTTGACTAACTGACCGACGACTCTGACAATTCAAAAATTTCAAAAATGTTTTAATTTAAATAAATGCTTTGAAAAACATTTATGCTATTCAAAAAAGCATAGCTCATGCCAACGTGTGCGTTTCGATGTCGCGGCCACGGAGATAGATAACGTGTTTTTCACCGTTTCAATGGCGCGGCCTTGGGGGGTTTTAGTCTTACAGCTCCTGAAATATAAACCTAAGACTTTTTTATGTATTTTTACAAATTTTACAAATTCAATCTGTTATTTTAGTTATACCAATATTTCAAGTCTCTGCAACGCTTAGTTTTAACGATCTCCGTGGCCTCGCGGTTTTCCGCGTTTCAATGTCGCGGCCACGTTCAAACCCTTTTAACCATTACTTGACAAATTTATGGTTTTGGGAATCAACTTTTACAATTTATTACAAAATCATGGCATAGTTTTTTTTTTAATATCGCCGTGGCCGCGCCATTGACACGCACACCATGCCAACACAAGTGAAGAGGTATTGAATTTTTTGAACTTTCGAATTAAAAGTAGTCATTTATCTGTTTTCTATTTAGTACTCTGACTATTGTTACAGATTTGATCTGTAGAAGATATAGCCATAAGCCTAATAAATACCCTTTGAAAATAAAATAAGAAGTTATTTTACCCTAAAAACAGAGATGAAAAGCAAAACTTATATAAGTTTCTTGCTTTCAGGTAATAATGTTTATACAATTAGGTAGTATCAAAAAATTACTTTATTAAATAAAATAAATTATAAAGTATCTAAGATAACTAAACTAACATAACATAGGTATTTTACATTTTGTTTAAACTTTGCAATTGCATGCTAATATATTTTTATGTAATTAAGTTATGATACTCAGTAATTACACAGACACTCGAATACACTCAGTGTACGTGGCTATCTAAAGTATAATACATTAGCGTTGCACATGGCTATAGCTTCTATCAGGCGGGGTGGATCGACGCACTTAGGCGTGGAAGGTACTCAAGGCCGTAGTCTGAAATTATATTAGTATTTTTCGAACTTCCAAACGATAAAAGACTTCCCGTTATTTTGTTCAAAAATTAAAATTGTGTGAAATAATGTTTAAAAATAAAACATTAATTAAGTTTCTATAAAACCATCCATAAAAATCTCCTTCACTGACCCAGGGTGCTCCCAGGGAACCTGCAAATAATAAATCTAGAGTTGCTACCGCTTGACACGTAGACCGGCCAACGCGTTCCTGTATCTAGGGATCTACGTATTGCTCGACCTCTAACCTGGTTAATATATTGTTTTAAAACGAACTAATAGTTTTAAAATAACCGCACATAAATAATTAGTCTCCTAACGCAGTGGAAAGAAATAAATGTGATACAGTTCTCATACAATCAGTATTGAGATCAATCACTAAAATTTGCAATCAATTGATTAGACAAACAAAAAAAATTATTTGACTTAAAATAATTGTGTCACGATTGAAAATTTAGTTTTAGTTTTAACTATTTTTCAATCATATTTTTTTTGTTTTTAGTTACTAAGACTAATCTTCCTTTTGCAAATATTTGAATGCTCGTCAAGCAAATTTTTGAAGATGGCGGCCTCGAAAATTTCCAGATTTTTCGTCATGGGTATTCATGGTTCTCGATCACAAAGAGAATTTTCTGACTACTGAATAATAACACTAAAAGCTTATACAAATGCGTTTATGTACAGACAAAAACATCCTGCTTGATTATATTCTACCAGTAAAGGAACTTATAATTTATAATTGCGTTAGTTTTTTTTACTGTCAATCAAACTAAATTTTTGTCAACACTGCATAGAATAATAATTAACGCTGTTAGCGTTTTCTAGCTCCAGCCATAACGTTTTGTTGGTAAGTTCATAAAACGCGCGTGAGCACCATTTTAACGCCGCGTGACAAACGATCGCTAAAACGATACTGATCGCTAATGCTACGGCTATATTGACACGATAACGCGAACTACATTTGGCGCGCTCTCTGCTGTACAGCGAGACGTCGAGCGGTGTGCGAGAGTGAGCTCGCGAAGTGTAGTTCGCGTTATAGCAACAATGTAAGTACCCGTAGCATTACATAGTCGAATAACCGTGACAAAAGAGACGTCTCCCCCAAACGCAATAAGCCAGTGCAGCTCATAAGTTTAAGACTTCTGATTTTCTTGTATATACTTGACCTAAACTGCCCAGGGTGCGCTTAACGAACGCTTAGTAGATACTGTCACTCGATGAGGGCTTTTAAGACTAGAACAAGGCCCTAGAAACCATGAGCGAATAAGCGAAAGTGTGGGAACGTGAAGTATAATTCATATAAAACAATCTGTTGTGGCAGATTCCTGAAGGTTTACCTGACAAAACCAGGCCTTAGACCATGGGACTCCTGTTTGTAATTTCTTGCCATGCGCATGGTATGCACTATGTTAATATTTTCTTGTACGCTTGCCAAGTCTCACTGAATCTTACTATTGTACAGACACCAAAAACGATACGATTACCCAAATTCAAGTAAATGGGTAAACTTGTGGTTATTATATATAATTATAATATATATATATATATTATATTAAATATATATTATTATCTTACAACTGAGAGTAGAGATTTATTTTGACGCGGCCTTATCTCGTTTCTTTTCACCTGTTTACCGATCGTCAATAGGTTTGTTGAACTATGCATGAAAGTATGTATGTTTCCGATGAGGTGGTAAATATCTCGTACGTGTACATTTATTTAATTGGCTATGCTAATTATTGGAGCCTCCAATCGATTATCAAATTAAGTGGGTCCTACCGTCCTTTTGGAGATAGCCTCAAGTGATTTGCTTCATTTATATAGGATAGGTGTGCTATAAAGACATTTATGTAATTATGTTTGATAAAGCTAAGCCAAAAAAAAACGTTCAAAACTAGTCAAAATCTTTTGATCACAAAAATACTATTTGTATTTACTTTTCATATTTTGTCGACGAAGTTAGAACGACTTCTTACTTCTTTGTTATAATTTCTTTTACATACAGTTTCTTATTAAATCGTGTAGTATTAATATTTTATATTAGCACAGACGCGCTCTCCATTTTTATTAAATTCCATAATACGTAAAACATAATTCACGTTTCTGTTCATATTTTCTGGTGCTTTCGTTCGTAAAATGTATATTTAGGTCCAGCAGTTTCGCGCTATAAAATAAAATTGTGAACTTCCTTTGTTACGTGGATGCCTAATAAGAATCGATCTTAGCGAAACAAACTTCGCCCATATTGTATGTAATGATTTGAGCTGTTGTTACTCCTTCATGAGTGACCGAGTGCTCCACCTGCGTCGCTATATTTAGTTTCATTGTGTGTTGGGTGTAATACATCGATCTGCCGTGCAATTTAGAACTGTGTTGTGTACCTATACCTACGTTAATAAAGTTATTACGTACACACGATGGCTTTTAGATTACTTACTGGTTTCATCGCATGAAACTTGATTGCATAAAAATCTTTACTTCTTTTCTAGGAATTAATAGTAGTATCTAGTATTAAAATAAGGTGTTTTACGATATGGGGAAGTTACGCCGAATCGACTCTTTCTATACATATTGTTAATTCAAAAAGTGATACTGTGTAGACATTTTCTTTATAATACCAACTATGTTTTGAGCTAGGTATCTGGATTGAGCAAGCAGCTTCATAATTAGGACGGGCTCCCTTGTCGGTATTAGCCTCTTTCGTGAATATCCGATCATTGTTTTAGACAGCCCATGTAAGAGCTAAATACTTCTTGTCCTACATATCAAGAGGTAATGTGTTCGTGGTTTTTTTCTTCTTTAAATATCATCGTATTTATGGCATAAATATTGCAGTTATTGTTTTCCTGAGTTCTAAGTTTAGTGTGGTAACTTTTATTTTATCTTGCTATGCAATACTTGTGCTTTTACACCTGTATGCCTGTGTTAGCTGTGTCTAGCCAGGAACGTTATCAACATCTCTTCCTTGTTCCAATGTTCTTCATAATATATTTTCGCAGGAGATTGATGCCAACAAGGCTCCAATCGGACAATGGTGGATGTTTGTTCCATGAAATGTTTGAAAATGACAGGACATGACACGTATTTTGTTATGAATTTTTGTCCGGAAGATCAGTAGAGTTGGAATATAGGAACACATCTCGTCTATGTGCAGCTAATCTTGTAACTTTTTCGGCGAGTGTGTATATTTTTTTTCTTTCAACAAATGTCTCGATTGTAATACCAATATTGTTTAAGGATGCAGGTTGAATTTGTTGTGGCTATTTATCCTATTCAGAATCTCCGCATATACTAAATGGGCTATGTTCGGTAGGTATAGATTTTTATGACTTTAGCGCGTATAAGGATTTCGTTCTAACCCCCCGAACAAAACATTAAAAGGTCCAAACCTCGTGCACTTTCATGTTTAAACTTGTAGGCGGGCAGATTTATATTATTGGCGAATTTGATGAAAACAAAAATTTAAATGAAAATTTGAAATGGAGGAACCATTCCACAATATGCACGCCGTGTCCCAGATATGTCGGGAGTGTAGTCCGATGCAACTGGCGAACGGAAATCGCCTAGTGACAACATTGTTGTGCGGTCTCTCTTGTTCGACTTATGAAGTAGGTACCTTGTACCAACATAATCCTCATCCACGTGATCGATATGGTGCAAAATATCTCTCGTAGATTTTCCTCATTATATAACCTACGTGGCAATAATTTTAAAGTAAATCTTCCTCTATGTATAGGTAGAATTATGAACGGTTTGGTGAAATATTCAACATGTTACTATCCATAGGTGCATATCCGATAAGCACTTATTCGGTGACTTAGTCCAGAGATAAATTGATCCGAACAGAATAATATTTTTAAGTACTTTTATTTGATAAACCACTTTAATTAATTTACGAGATTAAAAAGATAATGTAGAAAAAAGGTTTCTAAATAATGTTGAGTATACGTTGTCTTAAAATCAGACGAGTTAAGTAATAGTTCGTTTCATTGTTCACAGGCGATGAACGTTTGACCGCACGATGGATCACCGAGATGGATGGACTGGCATCGAGCCGGTGGCGACCGGGAACTCTACTGATAATACTTCCCGGGCCGCCGAACGCGACCGGGTGCGCATCGAGTTCTATGCCACTTATGACGTCATGACGGGCGTGCGAATAGCCGCTACTCTTGGTGGCTTCTTTGCATTAATGGTTTTTCTGATCGTCTATAAAAGCCGTAGCAAATCCATGAAGGCTCTAAACGACCCAAAACTAGTGGAAATGGCTGAAGCTGTTGTTGCCGAAGAGCAGGCAGTCGAAGAGGAGAGGCAACTTACGGCAGCGCTAGAGGAAGCACTATCAGAACGTGCACGTTCTCGCCCATCAATAAGTGAAGAGCCCCCTTGGCCTCGAACAGCGCGTTTTGCGTCATATGGAGGTGGATATGGGAGCTTATTAACGCCGTCTCGTCGGCTGTCGACCGTACGCGGTGATTCGCTTCCTGGTTTAGCGTTACGTTTCGCAGAGCGTCGAGCATCAGCTGGTCCCCGCGACCGACGTTTGAGCTCTGCGACTTGTTCCAGCTCGGGAAGCTCCTATTTGGAGAGACGCGGTTCATCAGTAGTGTGTGCTTTGGCAGAACGACGTTTATCGCCTTGCCCTAGTGAGCGACTTGCCCCTCTCGCATCAGTAGGCAGCGTAGGCCCGTCCTATGCAGTAGAGTGTGAATTAGCGTCAGTGGGTGCGGATTCAGTATTTGCGGAGGACGATGTGGAATCCACTGATGATGAAGTGGAGCAGTTTTCGACGGATAGTGGAGGTGGTGAGGCGACGTTGGTAGGCGAGTGCACGGAGCTTTCTAGTCGTCCAACAACACTGCCACTGAAGCTCGACCGTGCTTCACATTCACGAGAAACGTTATTCTAGTCTATGCCGAGCGGTAGCATAAAAAAACCGTTGGCAAAATTAATGTTAGATAACACATTAAAATATCGACATTTTCCATTGCCAAAACGATTTGTTTGTATTTTAACATATCATAAAATTCGACATATCATTTGGTTTTAAAACTACCAAATCGTTTTTTTTTTTCATACCTACTCTATTTAACTAACGCACTGTAAAATCATATAAGAAACTGCTGTTGCTTCTTGACAAGCATGGTAATTTATCGCTTGTACTTGCGCTTATTATTTTTGACTTGCATTGGAAATAGTCGATATTTTAATATGTGATAATCATGTATATAGATTGTTTTTTGTTAATAAATTGATGTTTCATAATGTTGTTGTTCCCAGCCCACGAAAAATTTTAAACAATGTACTTATTACTTAATATATGTTGCGTATGTGTATACATAGGTAGCAAATTAGTTAAATTTTGCTCATGTGTATTTATTTTGCTAACGGCTGATCAGTGCAATAAACATAATTACCCACGCATACTTATCAAACTCCGCTGGTATTCACCATAGTGTTCGATTTCGATGTAAAAGTAATATGTAAAGATTTGCCGAATTAGTCATTTGTAGTTACATTAAATTAATGTAATTATTTAATATAATAGTTTTCGACGAATTTTATAACTTCTGTAAATCGCCACTCTATTTACAAAGTTTTCAACTCTACCGGGCTAACTGCCAACCTCACTGAAAGTGCGGTTGATGATCTAACCAAAGCAATGCCGACTCACATGGTGTTTGTACAATGTAGATATTAACTTGTTAGGGTAGATAATTGTCAGTATAGTCAATTGAGAATGTGTATTTGTATTATACTTATTAGTTTTGTAAATTACAGTTTTACTTAGAAATCAAGGGCACAGAAGACCAATACGTCCTTTGAACAATAATTTGAAGTTGGAAGCGGCCTAAGATGTTGCTCGTACCAATGTCATTTTTTCAAGTAAACTGCCACTGTAAGTTCTTGTTGCGCGGACACCGGGGTTTTATTGATTCTGGGTGATTCGATCCCGCCATCGCGCCACAGCCACACGCGGGCCCAGTAGATTGATTACGCATAAGTCGTTTTTATTACGATTTAGATTTACGTGTTAGTTTATGTAATGTTCGTTGCTCGAATTAAAAAGAGCTCCCTGTAGTCTGTAAAATGTTGAAATGTATGTAAAAAATTGTAAATATAAAACACAACTCATTTACTGTTTAATTTTCATGATTTATAAGGACGGTTATGATTACTCCATTTATTCATTTCTACTAAATGTAAAAGTACCTAATACTTGTACATAAGGCGGATTTAGTATGGTTATTTTAGTAACGCTAAGAGCAAATAACAGCGTAGTCGCCTTACGACGATCTGGGTGCTTACAATGTGTCCTGCGCCTAAACGTCCCAGTAAGCAAAAGACCCAGAATATAATAAAAATAAAATGAATAAGGTAACACCGACCAAGTGCGAGTCGGACTCGCGCACCGAGGGTTCTGTAAAAACCTGTAGGTATATAAGACCTGAGTATTTGATATAATTTTCAATTTAATACCTCTACGCGTTCATGAGGAAAGGGAAATTATTAAAAATAGTTTTATTATGTGATGTACTTAACTAAAAATTTACAGTTTTCGCAATTTTTCCTTTATGTGTGCTATGAGACGTTGCTTCGTAACAAATTTCAAGATTCTGAGTTCACAGGAAGTACTTTGTAGTTTTTGATTCCCACGCGAGTGTTGGAAATTTGCGGCATAAACGGCTGTATCTTTTGATTGTGTTGGCTTAGAAGTTTGATTTTTTTCACAGCTCCAAGGGACAGTAGACCTGAGTATTTGATATAAATTCCAGCTTGATAACTCCACGCGTTCCTGAGAAAAAAGCTCTTGACAGACAGGCAGACGGACGGCCAACAAAGTGATCCTATAAGGGTTCCGTTGTTTCCTTTCGAGGTACGGAACCCTAAAAAGGTGGGAACAAACATTTTTTTGGGCTCCTTTTATAGCAGGCTTATTAGGTAATTCTTTAGTACATAAATTATTCGAATATAATAAAACGACACATAAATTGTAAGTACCATAATAAATTATGTAAATAGTTTTGTCAAAGGGCTAACCTACGCAAATAACCATTTTTATTTAACTGAAGTTTTTAAATTATCAATGGAAAAATTAACGAGTTGTTAAGATTTCTTATCATAGGTACGTAAAAAAAATTAAGTACATATTTAAAACATCCTCACGAATAGGATACCTGCCTTATTTTCATATTGATCAGCTGAATTTTATTCAGAATAGGTGGCGCGAATTTAATGATTTCCCAACAGGGAAAACAAACGCACTCATTGTGCAAACCAAAAGAAGAACAATTCTTTTGGTTTGCTCAATGAGCGCGAGCTATGAATTAAACACGAACTAATCACATTGTAATTTATCAATGCATAATCAGCAATGGGATAATCGGATGAATAAAACAATATTTACCCTTCAACCATTTAGCGTAGAAGTAGACCCTTGTAAATTGTCACAAATTTTGCGGTTGCGCTCGAGCGCCCGAGACAAGCAGCCTAATTTTGACAGTTCAACAATATTCATTGCGTTATTTACATTGTTGAGCAGAATGTTTTATCGAACATAGGAAGCAATGTATTAGCAATCTGTTTCAGATTGATTGTGTATCACCAGTATTTGACATTACGTGTCAAAAATGCTCTGAATTTAGACAATACGGACGTGTGGCGGTCACCGCTTTTCTAGGAAACCGTGGCTCAAGTGACAATTTATTTAGAAGGTTTAAAAAAAGTTATACACAGGGTGGAAGGTACAACGACGCACGACCGGTTACATGATACTGAAACCCCGCGTTATTAAAAAAAAATGCTCTACCATACATTTTGACCGCGTAGGCACTTTTCTATGAAACAGCAGTTTCTAATGAACCAAATACTACCAGATTCACATCATAGGACACACATTACCTTGGCTGTTAGCCTCAAATCATTGTGAGAACAAAGCTATAACTCTACAAGGACCCGATGTAGATCTACTAGCGTCTGTAGCCGGGCTGCGTTTCGGTGACCTCTTTGGAGAAACCGAAGGTTTTGTCTGTGCAATTATGGACGAAGTTATGATGACGAACAATTACCCGAGATTTATTGTGAATGATATATATTGATAGAGATTGAGAAAGTCGGGCATGCCACCGTCCGGGGCATAAGACTCATTATCTCCGGGTGTTCTCGTCTAGCTAACGAAGATATTATCCATCAGAAACTTGCTCTGAAATACAGCCTTGTGGAATCGGAAGTACAGTACTACAGGTATGTGCCCGACCAGTTCCCGATGATCGTTTTTTTTTTTTTGTGTATGGCATCTCGTAGTTGACCTTGAGAGGTCGTGACTACTTAACCGGACTATCCTGTGGTTGCCTTAAGTGGACTCAAAGCCTCCAGCCAGGGGCGTAAAACTACTTACATTACTAAGCGAATGCACGCTAAGGGCACCCCCTGTGGGGTACGAACCTCGGCTTAGGGCGTCGCTGACGGGAGGACAGCAAGATGGGACAGGCTGGATCAGATTTTGTTGATTATTATTATCATGGGAATTTAAAGCTACAGGCTCAGCTACGGCGCGGGCTGGCACTTCGTCGAGCAAGGGTCGGGGGGGGGGACAGTTACGTCGGGATCTTCGCGAGGAACCTCGGCGGCGATTTCGGAAAGTCGGTCTGTGTTTGTGCACTGTACTGGTGGCCCTATTGCTCTCCTGAATGAGAGTTATGTGGTCATCGGGGTAGGTGAGGACATGCTTGGGACGGCGGACATGACTGATGGAGGAGGGTATATAGCTAGCGGCTTTGACAACCAGAGGGTTGCGGAGATTCGCGGCGGTCTCCAAGAAACGCTTTGAAATGCGTTTCATGAACTGGCGGATAGTGGGAATCTTGAGGTCAACGTGGAGATCGTTTATTGTTGCCAATAAGCCTGATATAGTGGTAGTGGATCGATTAGAGAGGCGCGCAATGATTATTGACATAACGGTCTCGCTTGAAAGCTGAGAAATATAAACACATCAAGTTTCTTCACTTGGCTCGTGAGGATGTCGACATGTGCTATGTGGGCTCAGCGATTATTGTGCCGATAGTCGTAACAGCCAATGGCTTTATAGCCTTTTTTTTTTTTTGTTTCCGGGTTTGAAAATGCTCATGGATGTCCTCCGCCCTGGGGCGGGCGGAGGGGTCTGTCAGACTCTTACTGACTAAAAACCACCCCGGTGTTCCATCTCACACCTACGACGGGGTTGCGGGAACACATAATTCTTCCGCATCCCCGGCTGGTGCCGGCCCGCTTGCGCGGGTCCCGTCTCGGGCGGTGGGAGTGAGGTGTACTCCCTCCGCAACGTCTGTGAGCGGCGCGCGCGGAACACTACGCGCGCCGCCTTCTCGGGTCCTGCTGTTGGGGGGCGACGGATGTCCCCGAATCCGTCGCCCCTGGGCCCATTTAGGGGGCCCGGAAGAGGGCGTTGTCCGCCCTCCTCCGACGCCCGGTGCGTCTGCTGCGGGACGGGTCGAGAGTCAAAATCTTTCTCTCATGGCTTCATAGCCTCGACCAACACCTGAGAAGGCTCTCGTTAGGCAGCTGGATCAAGGGCTTGATTCAGAAAGCGGTACTTCTGGACACGGCTCGCATTGTCAGGAGGTTCCTCTCTCTGGAGCCCTGACCGCCTGACCGCCGGATGCTTGGACTCTGTTCCTGATACCGGTGGGCTATTTTTATTTTTATGTTTTAATATATTTTTTATTCTAATTATATGTACTTAATTAAATAATGAAATAAAAGAATACTTTTTTTTGTGACAATCCGTGATCAGTTTTGTACTTTTAGCGGGGATTGGTTGGGGGTAAACATTGGCGGGAAGAGCGTGACTTCAGCGAGCTATCTACCCCGTATCTATTCGTACTTAGGTCCACACCGCCACTGATTGACCTCAAAATAGCGTTCTGCATTCTCCTAATGATGCTAATGCTAGAGTTAGTGCCTGACTGCCCCAAAGTTAGATTCCATAAAGCCACACTTGGGTGTTGTGAGTTGTTTTGTCCAGACTCCCTTTCAGCATGTGTGAGGCCATAGCAGGATCTGCGTGGCTAGCCAGTATTGCGGTGTCATCAGCAAATGTTGCTGTAGTTACCTCATCAGCCTACGGGAGATCTGCAGTGTATAATGTGTACAAGACCGGTCCTAGTACCCTTACGGTACTCCAGCAGTTATATTATGGAATTGCGACGTCACATCTGCATCTTTAACTTGAAATACTCTTTCTGACAAATAGGATTTCATTAGTGAGTAGTAATGTTGGGGAAGGTTTATTTTCAGCTTGTATAACAGACCCTTATGACAAACCTTATCGAAGGCCTGTTGTATGCCCAGGAACACTGAGGAGCAGTATAACTTTTCTTCTAGGCTTTTCCTTGTCTTATCGTAGACTCTATGGACTTGTTCAGTAGTAGAATGTACCTGTCTGAAGCCGAATTGGTGTCGGGAATTATTATCTCATTATTTAGGATCGGTAATATTCTACACATCAGTAGCTTCTCGAACACTTTGGAGAGGATTTGTAGAAGGCTTATGGGTCTGTATGAAGTTACTTCGTAAGGAGGTTTATCCGTCTTGTGTATCATTATGATTTAGGACACCTTCCACGCCAGCGGAAAGTACTGGATTCTGAAAATGGCATTAAAAAGTGATGTAAGAAACACAATGGCTTTTCTGGGTAGCTGTTTCAGTATTTCTTTGGTGAGGAGATCGTACCCGGGAGCTTTCTTGTCTTGAAGCTTTGAGATATGCCGCCAGACTTCGCGTAATGTTATAGGGCGCGGGGGTGGCGACGCTATCAACTAGTTCTTCATTTTCCAAGTCTGACAGACTTTTTTGAGGTGCCTTGCAAATGTTAATATAACTGGGGTGTGGTCTGAGGAGCTGTCGTAGCAGGATTCAGGCTTGAGGTAGTGCCTCGGTAGTCCTTTCAGTACAAAAAAGTCAAGAAGGTCTGGGGTTTTGTTAGAGTATGTTGGCCAGTACGTGGGTTCACAGGTGGAGGATACCAAATAAGTGGCTTTTTTCTATGCTTGTATTAAGTTGTCTTCCTCGCGTTGTAGTGAGTCTAGAGCCCCAGCTAATATGTTTAGCGTTCCAGTCACCACCCGCAATGAAACGATCGTGGAAGATCGTGGATCGAGCTGGTGGAAGTATCGTGTAAACATATTTCCGTCTATTTTATAATTAGTGGGGCATTATAACGCCGACACGTTAATGTAGCCCGTGTTATCCTCCACAGCAATTGTTGTTGCCTGAAGGTGTTCAGTTCTGTATTCTGGCATTAAATGATGTTTCACCTTCTTGTGTACGATGACCGCTGTTCCACCATGCCCAGTGCCATCTGGGTGGTTTGCCATATAGCATTGATGTTCTTTGAATTTGAAGTTTGTGTTGCAGGTACAACGGGCTTCGGCTACGAGAAGAATATCAATCTAGTGTTCAGAGATTAGGACCTCAACCTTTTGTTTGTTGGGGGCTAGTCCGTTAAGGTTCCAGGTAGCTATGCTTAGTGCATTAATTTTGTTAGTCGATCGACGAGCTTGGTTATGAGACTTATAAGAGTACTCAATTGTTGGAAGATGCACTCAAACATTTCGGTTTGTTTAAGGAGTAGCTGTTCTAGGGTTGGGCTGGGTCCGGTCTTTATTTCAACTGTATATTCTTTGTACTGCTGCAGAACTTCAGCAAAGGTAGTTTCACGCTTTGGGTTCTCTCCATGGTAGTGCTGCCAAGCATATTAGTAAAAGTTCTACCACCGCTGTTTAGAACTTTCCGGGTCATGTCTACTTTGTGTGTGGGTATTTTGGTTTTTCGGGCCAGTATTTCTTTATAAACTTCACATCCTTTGTAATTTGCTGGATGAGGTCCATTGAAAAGAGCACACAATGCGGAGTAAGACGATCACGCTTTTGGCACTCCGAGGTCTTATGAGATAATCCGCATTTTACAAAACGGTACGGGCGCATGCAATAGTTCTTGGAATGTCCGTACTGTTGCCAGCGTTGGCATTGTACGATCGATTTCCTTTTTTTTTGGATGTTCGATGGCAATCGACTGGTGATAGATATACCTGAAACTAGGTTAACAAAGAATGTTGAGGTAGGTTTTTTCTCAGGCCCGAATTTGGCATTGATTGTTTCCCCAACAACCGTGTTCCCTGTTGCCTCTATTTCTTCCTTTATTATACTAGTGAGTGTGGACGGATGAAGTTTTCGTATTACCACTCTGAAGGGTCTCATGTCCTTTGTATTGAAAGTATAGCCTATGAGTCCATTTTCTCGAACAAGGGGTTTCAGCTTCTTGTAGACAACATCTGAGCTACACACTCGAAGTTGTTTTTTTTTTTTTTTTTGGGTATGGCATCTCGTAGTTGACCTTGAGAGGTCGTGACTACTTAACCGGACTATCCTGTGGCTGCCTTAAGCGGACTCAAAGCCTCCAGCCAGGGGCGTAAAACTACTTATATTATTAAGCGAACGCTCGCTAAGGGCACCCCCTGTGGGGTACGGACCTCGGCTTAGGGCGTCGCTGACGGGAGGACAGCAAGATGGGACAGGCTGGATCAAGTTTTGTTGATTATTATTAATCGGGGAATTTAAAGCTACAACCTCAGCTACGGCGCGGGCTGGCACTTCGTCGAGCAAGGGTCGGGGGGGACAATTACGTCGGGATCTTCGCGAGGAACCTCGGCGGCGAGGTCGGAATGTCGGTCTGTGTTTGTGCACTGTACTGGTGGCCCTACTGCTCTCCTGAATGAGAGTTATGTGGTCATCGGGATCGGTGAGGACATGCTTGGGACGGCGGACTTGACTAATGGAGGAGGGAATATAGCTAGCGGCTTTCACAACCAGAGGGTTGCGGTGATTCGCGGCGGTCTCGAAGAAACGCTTTGAAATGCGTTTCATGAACTGACGGATAGTGGGAATCGTGAGGTCTACGTGGAGGATTTCGTTGCGAACGTACCAGGGGGAGCCTGTAATCCTACGGAGGAACTTGTTCTGGAGGGTCTGCATTCTATTGAAGCGAACGGGCTTGGCGTGTGCGAAGACTGCACTGGCATAGGTCATGATCGGGCGGATGCACGCTGTGTAGATACGCATTTTGCACTTCAGTGACAATTTGCTACGTGCATTGAGGACAAAGTGAAGTCTACCTAGAGCGAAGGCGGCGCGCGAACGAGCCGCCTTAATGTGCTCTGAAAAAGAGAGGTGTTCGTCTAGTACGACACCCAGGTATTTGGCTCGCTTCTCCCAAGGGATCGGCTTGCCGAACATGGTGATCGGTCGAGGGGGGCAGGGGTTGCGACGCGGCTTTGAGAAAAGAACCGCTTGACTTTTGTCGGGATTGACTTCGATTCGCCATTTCCTAAACCAAGCGCCAAGCTTGTTCACTTGGGTTTGGAGAATGCGAGCTATCGAATTTTCATCACGGCCGGTGTAGTAGATGGCCGTGTCGTCTGCGAACAGGGCCAACTGTGCCTTGCTGCACTTTGGCATGTCGCTGGTGAATAGCGTGAAAGCTAGAGGAGAGATCACAGAGCCCTGAGGGACTCCTGCGCGAATAGGGTGGGGGGAGGATAGCGCTCCTTCGATGCGATAACGGAAGGTGCGGTTCGACAAAAAGTCCCGTAAGATGAGCACGAGACGATCTGGCACGCCGAGTTGGTACAGCTTATATAATAAGCCGTTGTGCCAGACTTTGTCGAACGCTTTCGCTATGTCGAAGAAGACAGCACCGGTCATCAACTCGAAGTTGATTTCTGTTTACACATTTATATGTGAATTGGTCTCTTTCAGCAACTGATTCTAACAGTTCCGTTAGTTTATTCAGCAGCCTAATTGCGTAACACATTTTCGTAAACGATTACGACTAATCCAAAGAGTAATAATAATTATACTGGACTAATCTGTTGTATTTTGACAGTTCAACAACATTCATTGCGTTATTTACACAATTGAGCAGATTTTTATCGAACTTATGAAGCAATGTATTAGCAATTTGTTTAAAAAAAGGGTTGTTTCACACCATGATCTAGTTCATTTTCAGTTGGATCGATTGGTAGGGTTGCGATTTAGTGGCACCATTTGCCATGTTGGTGGGCCTAATGTACCCTCATTAGGTTCACCATTTTGATGACCTAACTTGGTGTTTTCAAGCTCATTTCTAGGCGGTGCTGTCTGAGTTGAGGTACCTCATACTGACGAGGACCTTTGTGGCGATATAAACAAGCTTGGATGAAAAGCTTGTTGCCAAAGTTTTTATTGTTCTGTTGTTGCCAGTAGTATTAACCAGCACAGTAGCCTGGTCACCTACTCCTGTGCGGTTTTCGGTATCTTGATCCGTAATTTCCGGGGCAAT
Source organism: Dasypolia templi (assembly GCA_963555695.1). Lineage (NCBI taxonomy): Eukaryota > Metazoa > Arthropoda > Insecta > Lepidoptera > Noctuidae > Dasypolia > Dasypolia templi. Next base: position 25,376,295 of record OY743143.1, on the reverse strand, counting down.
TCAAGTTTTGATGTGAAAACACTGGTTTGAAGATGGCCACCCTTTTATCAGTGACTTTTATGACAAATAAAAAAAATACAAGTGCTATAAAAAATTAAATCGGGGTTAGAGTTCTTTTTTTTTCACAGATTGAATTTTCTATTGTTTTACGAGTTCTTTTTAATCATTTTTAGGATAGTCAAACGCTAGATAACGATAACACAGTTTCCGAGGCACTTCAACTTTTAAAGTATTTTGGGGCACAACTACACAGTATTTCTCACAAATCGCGAAATTAATTGAGGAGCGTATTAGCTTCTGACAATGGTTTGACACTGGAATAAAAGAACATAGATAATAATAATTTCAGCAAATGGGGAAGGCAACTGTCAAAATGGCGCTGTTGTAGCTAGTTCCCAACACAAGCTAATATTACAAGGCGTGATGTGGTTTTATTTTATTTTAGCGAAAAATGACGCTTTGTTGTGTTCCTAGATACTCCGAAATTATAGTCTACAATATCCCGAAAGCCCCTAAAATTAGAAGATTGTGGTTTAAAGCTAATCGTAGAGATTTTTTTGAGTTCGAGTTTATGCGAAAACATTTTTAAGAAAATGATTACGAGGAAATATTCAAGGTTTGAAATTCTGACACTTTCCATGTCAAGTACTTGATTTGAAATAGTGAAATCACCGAAAATAATGAAATAGTGAAATTTAATCGAACTCATGAATGAACATAAAATGAAATGAGTGAACGAAATGTCAAATTTATTGTAGGCCGTAGGGACCTAGCTATGGTCACGCCATCTACAATTAGCATTGCCCGACCTTCCCCATTTGGTGCGTATGAAAACTCCCGGTTGGTTTTACGTAGGTGTTTCAGCACAGAGACCCCTATGATCACTTCCTACTACAAGTATTTTATCTCACAAAGCAACGCGCGCTTTACTTGTGGTTAGCAAGTGTACGTACATGCCTTGAATGTGTGTCTGAAGACGTCAAGACGTGTAGCGTCAGCACATGACACACACACACACTGCCAACATTACCATTGTTTCGGACCCGTTACTGAGAGCTCAGCTCAGACACACACTTTCACAGCGTGTTTATATACTTGGTAACCACAAGTAAAGCGCGAGTCGGTTCGTGAGATAAAAATACTACATAACTAAACAAGGACTTTCACGATATTTTTCGTGGCAAGTTTTCGAACGCAAATGCTTGGTTGTCAAACGTCATCGTCCGTTTGACAGACACTGTCAAAGTGTCAAGTGGCAAATTTATAGAAGTGAGATTGTTCAATTTTGTAATTGTTAATTTCGTAACTTTTAATTTTTGTGGATAGAAATTAATCGGAAATCATGGACGACGATTTACCGACCGACTTCCAGGTCATCGTTGTGGGGACAGGTATGCTATAATATCCTTGTAATACTGCACCGGTCATGATGGCGATAGCAGGCTACTTATCGATCCTTTTTTTTTTCATAGCTGTCTAGTCATCAATTTTGCTTTTGAAAATGCTTTAATGTGGCCTATTTTGACAAACAATTGGCTTTTAGTCTGCCTCCGCGTATTTTGTATACTATTGGTAGCAGTAAAACGTAAACTGTCGCCACAATACTGCAGCTTAGTCATTAATTAAATATTTGCACAGACAGTGGTGCTGCTGTCATGGTCTGCCTACATGAAAATGAATAGTTTAACCGTTTCAGAATGTAAGCCATGAAATACTTAATATACCATTTCTGATGGGTTAAAAACTGATATTAATTTAAAAAAATACCAGTGGATACCAATTTGTGGATTAATCATTATAAGCATAAGATATCTTTATACTAGATGGGAGTTAACATATAGGTTCTAGCTTACATTTGGAAAACAGCTTGGTATGTCTGCAGTAAAATAAATTAATATATAGTCAGAATCTATGTATTAATGTAGTATTATATTAAATATTTGCATAAAGAAACTACAACTAAGCAACTATTTAATATTATCAACATAATGAGGAGCTGTGCTTTTCATTGTAACTGTCATAACTAGGCAAGATCTTTGTTATTAGTACCTGAGGAGCAATGTAGTTCTTTTAAACTAAACTCTGCCCATTAATTTAGTTCAAATGAACTCCATAAACAACTACTCTATTAATACAAATTAAATGTATTGGTTCAAATAAAATCAAGTCAGGAGTGAGGCATTCCCATGGCTTGCAATAAAATAATGTTTCTTAAGGAAAGAAGATAGGTTGCAGCATGATTTGTCATTCAGATATCATTATTGCATCCAGGGCAGATACACTGGGGGGGGGGGGGTATGGGTGCTGCCCCCCCCCCCCTAAAACGGTCAAAAATTCTAAATCCTTGAGCTAGGGATGCCTGATCTGAATTGATTTTCCAGAAAATTGATTCATGGACATACAATCTATCGATTTAGAGATAGAATATTTCTGTAACTATTACTTTGTTTTTTGCTTTTGTTTTTAGGACAGCATAATACAGTAAAAATAGCTATGCAATGCGTGGCATATATAATGCTATACCTGACAGTATTAAAATCTTACCACCTAATAAATTTACAAGGTGTCATAAAGTATGACTAAGAGAAAACAATTTTTACTCCATAAGCCACTTATTTCATGACAAGTTTAAAAAATAAATAACAATATTAATATAAACCCTCTGACATTAATAGTATTAAAATAATTTATCTAACAATATAACAATGTTGGTATGCAATCCAACTTTAATTTAACTTTAACTACAGAACGAAATGTTTGCATGTCACATTATTATGACTTAGGGCGGATTTCACCAATGAAATTGAACGCGCTAAACACATAAACTACGTTTAAGAGCTGTCAGTGTCATTATTTTCTATGGAATATTGACACTGACAGCTCTTGAACATGTTTTAGTTGTCCTAAAAATCGGTGAAATCGGTGCTAAGTGTTATGGATCTGTATGATAATGTATGTTAACACCTAAATTGTACCAACACTTATGGCAAATAAACTGATTTGATTTGATATCTGGCTGTAGTTAAGCTGTTTGACATTGAAGTATCTGACAATTGTCGCAACATCCGTCCTTTCAGAATGTCTGGCTTCTCTAGCTGGAAAAACTTTGTCTGTCTGTCTAAATCATATTTTTGAAACATTTAAATGTAGACAGTAGGAATCTGTAATGTAAAACTTGTTTTATACTTTTCAAAAATAATAATTTGGACACAGTAATAGGCCATCCAGTGAATGGTCTATTACTGCTATCTGTCAAAGTATAAGGGATTTGAACCCAACTCCACGGCCGACGGCGTCCTTGGCACACTTTGTAATAGATATAATAATAAAAAATAGTAATATATGTTATGTTAAAATAAATAATTTTGCACGCAAAACGTGCTTTTCATTATTTTTTTTCAATTACGATACAATCTTTCGACATCGGAAAAGATCGATTCAATGCAATACGGTTAAGATCGTGATACGATTCACGAGGTTACGATCCATTACGATCCAGAAAATCGATTCAAATCAAACAACGTTTTGTTTTGGAAACTAATTGTGATGTACTAACTAAAAGGAATATGACTTTGAATCAGTTAAGCTAATACAGAAAAAATACTGAACAGTGACATACACAATAAACATCATTTATAATTTCTGCTTTGTATTAATTAGTTGGATAGGTTGAGTTCCTTTTATCAGGCATTTGTGTTGCAGTTACAGTAAATGGTATAATAGTGTATCCATCTTTAGGTTTTCAAACATGTACCTACTTTCTTCACTTACTTTTTTCACTTTTCCATATGATTTTTTAAATATTTTCTTTCCTGTCCTTACCTTGTCTTGACAATTAAAAATACAACAAAATAAAAAGCCAAATAGGTGCAGTCGCTTTGAAGTGATGAGCGGACAAAGATTTTTAGGAATTGATTTTTATTTATATAATATATTTTAAACATTATCCTGGACAGAAAATCATCATACAAATTAAAATAAAACTCCCTTCCTCCATAATTATTTATTTTTAGCCTATGTTGTCCCAGCCAATGCAGGGCAAGGGCCTCCCTTTTCAATTCCACAACTCTGTCTTGAGCCAGTCCCTCCGTTAGAACAGTATTATTACTAGATATTTTATATTTTCATCTTAACTTGTTCTTCATGAATATGTACTATTTACTTTTGTCTAGGAATGGTGGAGTCCATAGTGGCTGCTGCCTGCAGCAGAATAGGAAAAGTTGTCTTGCATCTAGACTCCAGTGATCATTATGGAGGCCTATGGGCTTCCTACAACTTTGATGGTCTGCAAAAATTTATCAAAACTGTCAACTCTGACCCAAAAAGACAACTACAAGTCTACAATTTAGCTGAAAAATGGTATATTGAAAAGTGAGTAAGATTTGCCTTGTTTTAAAATTTCTTGTATTTTTTATAGCTTGTAGCAGCTTTACCCAAACTGGGTCTGTCGAACATGCAAGCATATCCCATGGGGACTAGATACATCAAAGTAAAAATAGTCCACAATTTAAATTTATTGGGAAATATAATAGGATTAAATTATACCAATTGTGAATATTTGAAATATTAGTGATATTTATTGTCTCATTTTAAAAGTAACTGACCAATTGTGAACTCTATTGTAATTAATTCAAAAGGGAATCCCCACAAGATGAAAAAAAAGAAGAAGGAGAGGAAAAGCCTGAAGAACCCAAACCAGAGCCAGGAAAAAAGGTGTGGAGCCAAGCCAACTTGGCGTCCGAGTATAGGAAGTTCAACATTGACATGACTCCTAAGGTATGGAACTTGACCCTATCAATTATTTTTCCTGTTTCTTGGATTTGAGTCTCAGTTCGAGTTCCTGAGTTCGAGTTAAGGTCGATAGTACCTAGTCTTGGAACCTTACTTTAGCACAGACTCCGTTTTCTGTTGTGTTGTTAAAATAACACATCAAATCAGTTCTTCACCTTTACAAATGTCTTTCCATAACTTAGCTGCTGTTCTCCCGCGGTCCTCTCGTCGAACTGCTGATATCCTCGAACATCGCTCGTTACGCGGAGTTCCGCTGCGTCACGCGGGTTCTGACGTGGCTCAACGACCGACTGATACCCGTTCCTTGCTCCCGAGCCGATGTCTTCGCCACCGAAGCCGTCGGAATCGTAGAGAAACGTCAGCTCATGAAGATGCTGACGTCTATCGTTGGATACAATGAGGAGGAGATGAATAATGAATTTAAAGGTAAGTTTTACGAACGGTTTTCTTTTGTAGTGTCGAAGTTCCTATTAATCCACAGAACTATAAGATAATGTCGGTTATATTTGGACCAATCATTGTCATTTAATTATTGCAGTTCCATTTCATATTCCTAATTTGCCACATAAAGAATACACGCCATGTCGCTAATTTCTTAATGTACCTACCCCTCTAGATTGGAACGACAAGACCTTCAAAGAGTACCTAGCACACAAGGGTCTGACTCCTAACCTCATCCACTACGTGTTGTACGCGATCGCCGGCGGCACCGACACCATGCCATGCCTCGAAGGCGTGAAGGAATGCAAGAAGTTCCTCATGAGCCTCGGGCGCTACGGCAACACGCCTTTTCTCTGGCCCATGTACGGCAGCGGAGAATTGCCACAATGCTTCTGCAGGTGCGTACGACAAACAGATGGAGTGGGTGAATGACTGACCATTTGTTTATCACTTAGGTTTATCAAGACGTTCGATGCTACTAGGTTTTATTAGCATCGTTTCAACCAACACCTTTGTGTATAATTTGTTGTAGAATAGTCTTCAAAACAGAACTCGTCACGGTGAATGTTTTGTTTTGATTATATGAGATCAATCCACATTAGCAAACCAATTCATTTCAATTGGAATGATTATTTAAAAATATAAGACTATCTTACTTAGTAGCAGAGAGATTGATGTTACATTATCAATAAATTGTCATTGCAAAAAAGTGCACCATGAAAGTGCCGGCTCGATGGTCGCCGGTACAATGACCCAAATGTGCACAACTCGACTACGCAAACAAAAATGAAGCAACTTTCTATTGTTGCATGCAGCACGATTTAAAATATCGTTACTTAAAAAAAACTGAAATAAATATTTTTTTTAAAGTCTTTTTATTATAATTTACGCTATAGGAAGTCCAAATCTATCAGTTTTGTTAGTTGATCATTGAAGGCGAGGTGTTTTAATTGTTAACATATTTGCGCGTAACGGCTATTTTATACTTTTAAATATATAAACACGTCGCTGAATGAGCGACGGTCACAATCGTATCAAATGATTGTCTCATTTGAGGGTTTGGCACTCACGTTTTCCCATTAGCTAATCACTGGTCGCAATATTTATGCGAAAACATTTCATGGTCTAAGACAGAGTATACATTCGATATTTGGAAAATAATAATAAAGCATCATAATAACTTGGTCTAAAGCTGTGTGGTTAACTATCGTTTATTTCTTATTATTTTAGGTCGGAAAGAGAAACAAAGACAGCACTACACATGTGGGTCGGGTCAAAAATAAACAGACTTTTATAGACACGCTGAAACTTTTATGTTCATAGAACTATTGAACTGGTTTATGTGCGTTTTTCACAAGGTTATTCACTGAGGAAGTTTATAATTAAAATTCGGCAATTGCTACTTTGCTTGGTTTAATCATTATAATTTAATGAAATATTCCAGATTGATGTTCTTTGAATGTAGGTATCTTCTTGGCTATAAATATCGAATAGCGGAATCTTCCAGTACTTCGTCGAAATAGCGAATGTCTATATTTTATGAAGCAATCAGAAACGGGTGCTTCAAAATCTTCCACTAGTTCAAAAGTTTAGCATTCTTCAATGAATTGTATGTTATATTTTTAGATTGTGCGCTGTTTTCGGCGGCGTGTATTGTCTGAATCGGCCGATCGACAAGGTTCAAACAAAGACTGTGGATGAAGGGAAGACGGTGGTGATGATTGACAGCAAGTCAAAGACTTTGAACTGCGACCATTTGGTGATTGGAATCAACGAATGTCCTAAGGATTTGATTTCGCCGGAGCCGGCCGAGAGTAGCGACATGTCTAAGGCCGTGTTCATAACGAATGGCTCAATAATGAAGAATGATAAGGAGCCACTGACGCTGCTTCGTTTCCCCCCCATCAATAAAGGCGACCACTCTGTGACCGTGTTGGAAGTAGGCCCGGCTACCGGCTCCTGCCCCAAAGGACTGTGTAAGTATAGAATGCACATTGTGTGCAGTTTGTAACCGCAAACCGTCATTATTTTGAACATTCTCTCTTGACCTTAATTTGTGAAAAATTCCAACCAAGACGGCTAGACGCGATGAAACAAATTAGGATGCAAGAAGCCGTCTGAAATGTTTTCTATTATAACTCTTAACATCCGTATTGTGGATCCGGTAGTTAACATCAGTAGGTATGTACCTAACATAACTACTTAATTTGGATGGTTACTTAAACAGCCTTCATTGTGGGAGCGGGCAGTTTGTTGATGAGATTTATTGCAATTTTATGGAAGGTTACCGACATTTGTGCCACCTTATTTGCAACGTCCCCTTTCAGCGTTCATAGAACCGTATCATTTGAGTACCATAAGCGTATGTAACGGTATTGAATCGCACTTTTTTTTTACGCGCTACCGTTTCCTACAAAGCGATCCAAAAACATCTGCTAATTGGCTACGCATGAATCATCGGTGGTACTTAACTTTACGACCAAATAAATCATGACCGCGCCACTGACGATATTTAATCTGGCTTGTAAGATTGAAACTTCCAACTAGCCACCAAAGTACTTACACAGAAATTCGTCCAGGGTCACAAGCTCATTTAACTTTTTACTGCAGTTTTTTGTACGATTGCGCCACTCGGTAACACGCATTACTTCAGCCTTTTTGTTGAGTAATATGTGAGTCATTGTGAACCACTTCGATCCAGATATTGAAATGTTTTTTTAATTAGCTACAGGTATCCCTAAACTGTTATGTGGCCGTGGCGAATTAAACTGCCATCAATATTTACTGATTTGTAAGTTTAATAGTGAGGTATTTTGGGCGTGGTTAATGATAATACCTAATTGAATGCAATTATGGAATAATTTCTAATACAAAACGTTGATAAAAATACAAAAATAGAGCGATTTTACGCTTCTTTTAACAATCAGCTAATGTTATTTTAATTTTAAATAGTGCGTACTGATAACTTTGTTGCTTAGCGCAAAAATATATTTAAAAAAAAACGCACTGTAACTAATCAATAAGCAATGCTTATTGAATTGTATAGTTTTTAAAACCTGAATAAACATCAAGTTTATAGGATAGTCGCCCTTCGCCCGCGACTTCGTCCGCGTGGATTTCGAAAAAAAAAGTTGTCTATGTTCATCAGATATAATTTCGGCTTCTAATGGTAATACAATTTTTCAAATCGGTCCAATAGTTTCGGAGCCTATTCAATACAAACAAACAATCAAATCTTTCCTCTTTGTAATACGAGTATTAGTAGGTATAGATTCAAACACATTTTCTATTTAGAAAAACTATCTGACGGGCAATTCTCGTATTTAAGAACGTTCGCATTCTAACTAATCTGTCATAAATATCTCTATTTTTATAAAATTTTGACAAGTTCTTGACATTTGGTTGTCGCCGAGGTGAGACTGTGACTAGATTTGGAACTGGCCTTCAGGCCACACCCGAATTCGCAATTGGTTTGTTTGAAACAGATGAGTCACACTTTTACTAATGGAAGTATGGTGTCCTTATATTTATAAGCTTCAGCCCGCGACGTCGTCCGCGTGAAATTTCTTGTTCCCTCGACCCGCCCTGTCGCATCGCATCGCTTGCCCGCGCTGTCAAATTCAAAAGTTTTTTTTTTAAATTGGACCTGTAACCTCAAGGACAACACGTTACATGCAAACTAACAAATAGTACCTCTTTGCTAGCTGCGCCCCGCGGTTCCACCCGCATAGGTCTCGATACCGTAGAAATATTGGGATAAAAAGTATCCTTTGTCCTAATTCAGGTCATGGTCTACCTATGTACCAAATTGTATCCAAATCCGTTCACCCGTTTCAGCGTGAAAGCGTAACAAACAAACATACAAAACCTGCGTTTCTTCTCCCTCTTGAGCAAACATTACAATATCAGTACGTCTTGTACTTAACTGTCTCACTAAGAGCACGACTCGTTGGCTTGGCCAGCTCCGAGCCCAATTGTTAGTGTCACTAATTAATTGTGATGTTCTCTCCTGTTACGTTTCAAGACGCAGACGTTTGCGGCGTTAAGTTTATCATAGGCAGTTTACACCATTACGCACACCAGTTTTAATCCAAAACCCGTGTTACGATTCAGAAAAACAGCATTTAAATAATAAATGATAAATGATTTTATTTCTGTAAATAGGTTTGTACAAACACTTTTACACGTCAATCATATTTTAAAAACTAGGTGAGATCGGCATATACATTTATTTTAATAATAACACACAATATAATTTGTATATTGCAGTTGTCGTGTACTTCATAACCAACATGGTGAAGGATGCCGAGTCCGACCTCATGGGCATCGCAGAGAAGATCTTCGACATGTCCGGCGGCGATCAAACTGTAGAAGCGGAGAAACCTAAGGTATTAACTGCACCATATCTTACTTAAATAAGATTTTTTGCACAGGTTGTATCAGAAACGTGTGGTCAAATTTAAGACTGTGGTACAGACCATCAAACTGAACAATTATTTCCATGGGACCAACATCGTCATCGAGAAAAAAAAATCTGCTGTCCCATTCATAACCTCAATTCCTACTCAACCCAAATGTATGGGGACGGCTGATTCTCTTTTCGTCGTACCCCCAACCCACATAGTGCAATACTACTCATAAAAAATAAAAAACGTTGTAATGAGTACTTTTATTAAAATAAATTCACATAAACAGTCAAATAAAATAAACACTTATACGAAGTCAGTAGGTAAGCTAATTCTGGAGAAAGAACAAACATTGCATGTACATCGTTCTCGCTACGGTGGCCGAAACGCGGTCTCCACTCCAAGATTCGTCTGCTCCACAGGTCATCGGTCCTTCGACAAACATGGCTACCCCACTGCCAAACGTATTAAAAGGTTGTTATAAAAGTTTATACCAAGCCCAACAAATGAGTTATGATGAATGTCATGATGTCACATAGTTTGTCGGGTGGATGTCAAAAATTATCACATGGGAACGTGATACCGAGACAAAAAGTAGCCTGTGTCGTTCTTTATGAAAATCCGTTTAGTGGTTTAGGCTTGAAAAGGTAGCAGAGTTACTTTTGAATTAGTATGGATGTTGTCGAAAATGAAATGTAATACCATCAATATCTTTTATAAATATATATTTTTGTCTGGTTTTGAAATCATCAGTACCCCAGGGTTGATTTTGAATTAATTTGATTCTATACATTTTGTAATTTAAAGCCACTTTTTCTGTCTGTGAGACCGCGTTGTTTTTCTAAATTTCGAAACGGATTTTTATGCAGTTTCCACCATAATCTTGAGAATTTATTACTGAAGGTTAATATGTAATACATTAAAATAAAGAAATCGAGATGTTTCGCCAAGTTGTAAAAAGGGTGCGCAGCATGGACGGGTCACAAATTACATATTTTGCCAACAGACTTATGAAGTCATATTAATGTATGTGTATTGTTCCAGTGCCTGTGGTCGTTGTTCTACAATGTAAAAGACACGAGCGCCCCAGTGACGAGCGTCGTGGACAGCGTGCACGTGTGCTCGGGCCCCGACGGTGGACTAGACTTCGACCGCGCCGTGGAACAGGTACACATCACCTCACATTAATACACACGTAGTGCACGTTAGGTGATACACCTACACAGATGAGAAATGACACCTCCCTAAGACTGGTTATTCAGCTGGCCATTTTGTGGCGGCATCTACATTGCCACATGCGAACAACGTATCACACTGTCGTCACACACATCCTGCATCGCGCAATCAGAGTTTACCGCGCAGCTAGCATGTATACAACTTCCCGACAATAATCATCGGGCAGTTGCCCACCAGATACGACATCCATCTGGTTGGAGGATCCTCCCTTATACAAGAGTATGAGTGAACTTTACACTCTGTTCTCTATATCTCTTCAATTTTTCATCGTCCAAATTTTCAACAGATGACAGCATCAGCGACTCAGGAATTGTCAGAGACTGTTTTACAACGCCATCTAGGAGTCGTGTTGCTTTAAAATGTTTGGTGCATTCCTTTTATATAAAGTTTTATAGTTCCGGGTTCACAAAAACATGTTAATAAAAAAAGTTTTTTGATATAATAATATAACATAATATAATAATATAAATATATAAATTGGTAATATTAGTGGTTACTGTCATGACAGGACAAATTGAGTAAAACGCCATCTATTACGAAGAGCTCTAAACAAAATGATTAACAGATGGCTACTTTTATCATTTTAGGGGATTGAAGTTAAAGGCAAGGGGCAAGGGGTTTTTTGTTGAAAATTCGTGCAATAGGAGTTTGATTTTTACTAATCTTATTCAGCCAAAACTCTGCTGTTAGTTGCTTTCTAACGATTGTTAATTTCATAATGGTTACCTATACTGCCATCTATGTTTTTTTTTTAAAAGACCTATTATAAGTTGTTCACACGCACATTCCGGATGACGAGAGAAGTCGTTCCTGACACCTGTCAGTGCGACAATTTTGGTAGCCAATAAAGATCGAATTCGGAAAACACGTATTCGTTTCTAATCTAGCTGCATCAGAAAGTGGCACCGCTAGAACACTATAACAGTAACCTATCTCTCTAATCCTACAATCTAAGCTATTTCTAAATTCCTCGTTGCGGACACACTCGGTTAATATGTGATAAACATCATCAACGGAATTAGTACAAAACCACAGTTTGTCGTTGTTGATTTTGCCATAAGATATAAGAACTGATTACACGGAATGTGTCCGGAACGAAGTCTCAGTGCGATAACAGTAGTTCAACAGCTGATAATCTATCCACGGTGAGTTCAATGGATGCGGTTGGATCGTTTTGTACCAGATTCGAATTTATAATCTTAAATCTAACTAGTTTCACAAACCTATATATCTATACATATTAGAGACAGCGCGTTTAGTTTACTTTAGTTATTTTCATAGTGTGATGTCGTACGGTATTCTTATGTGGGAAAATGCCGCCGATATTCACACAGTTTTTGTTTTACAAAAAAGGGCAATTCGTTCAATTTATAAATTAAGTCCCAGACACTCCCTCAGAGACAAATTTAAAGAGATTAATATAATGACTGTGCCTTCTCAGTATATTTATGAAAATCTTTTATATGCACATAAAAATATTAATCTGTTTAAAAAATACAGTGATATCCATAACAAAAATACTAGGAATAAACACAAATTTGTTGTTCCCACTACCAGGCTCAAGAAAATAGGTGGCTCGTTTAAATGTCAATGTATACGTTTTTATAATAAACTTCCTAGGCACATTCAAGAACTAAGCCTTAATAAATTTAAATCTTTAAAAAATCGGATATTATGCCAGAAAGCCTATTATACTGTCAAGGACTATATTGAGGACAAGAAGGCTTGGGATTGAGCTGCTCCAATCAGTTTACACAGACATAATTGATGTGTAATTTGCTATTTTTTCTTTTTTATTCTTTTAATGTTTTTTTCTATATACGTACCTTTTTATCAAAACAATAACATGTATATATTTACTGTATAAAGTATAATATTGTTTTAATTTTTGTGAATGTGAGGACTATGTGGGTCATTGCATTTTTTTTTCTTCTTTTAATGATGATGGTCTGGCTGTTTGAGTACTTTACGCGGCCTCCCCAAATGTCCTTTCTTTGGTAATGTTCGTCGAATCGTTTAGCTTCTTTAGTTCTGTGTTGAGCTGCATTACAACTGACAAATGCGTGCACTGACTGGACAGGTCCACTCATTCTGTGTGGTTCTTTCCTCAAAAGACCATTTCAGATATCAATCTGACCAAGATTATGTCTGGACTTTAAAAGAGACTGTGACCTCTGAGTTTTTAGATCAAGTATCACGTTAAAAGTGCGAAACCAATATGACTTGGAATATTTGGTTCTAGATTTTTCTCTAGAGGTCGCATCTCATTAAAATTCACACTCAATTCTCTCCCGAATCTTTTGAAACTGATGATTCTTTGAGGCATCTTTTAGCCGACTTTAAAAAGAAAGTATTTTTCAATTCATCTGTTTTAAGGGTTCCGTAGCTAAATGGCACATAGGAACGGAACTCTTATCATTTAGTCCTGTCCGTCTGTACGTCCGTATGTCACATAGCCAATTTACTCGGAGGATTAGTGGGTTGTGCATGGGTTATCGTACAGAAGATGAAACACAATAGCTGTTTAAGTACCTAGCAGCTGACTGGGTTATTGTACGGTATGTGAAAAAAAAGCTAAGTATCTATATAAAACACGGTTTATCTTAAATGCAAAGGTCCACAATAAAAAAAATATAAACTTTTTACCGACTTTCAAATATATATATATATATTTCCTTGTTAACGACTTTCCAAATTAAAGTTACTTGCACTTTGTTGTGTTTTTTTTTAAATAGAAGTCTAGAATATGGTGGACACATGAGGGTGTAATTTTTGTGTCTTTCGGGAGTAAAAATAGGCAACATTTACGTTATGGGTGTCATCTCTATCATTTTTGAGGGCGCCGGTGCCGCAAATCAGAAATCTAAATACATAATGGCAGCCATCATAACCAGAGGTGGATCTTAGTGAATGAGTAGCTATTCACACGGGCAACTGTATGTAAGAGGTCTTTTGAGGGACAAACATAAATGATAATATATCTGTAAGTAGGTTTGTACAAACACTTTTACACGGCAGATGTTAGAGAGATTCTAACATCGTTTACAGAGTAGCGTTTTCGAAATTAAAACGAGTTTTCAAGATATTTATTAATTGGAATGTATGAATATGACATGGTCTCTCCAACGAAGCATACACAGATACAATAGAAATCACAATAATATTATGTTGTCAATCTCATAAGTCGTGTTTAGTCGTTAACATTTTTCAACAGCGCTATTAAAGCGTGATTCTTCACCTTGGTGAAGAAGGATCACGCTTTGAGAGTGCACACTCTTCCAGACGGGCAGTCGATTTATTGAGCACGGCAGGTGCAGCCTGGCGCCTTAATTCTCGAAAATTAAAGTGACACTTCGTCGCATTTACATTATAGAACCTGAAGACACAGTGACTGCATTCGAAAGGACTGTGGTATAAAACCTCAGGTAGCGCTTCCCACCAGGCAAGATCGGAGACTCTTTCTTTTCAATGGAGGAGTGGTACATACACCTTTTCTAAGCGACATATTATTGTTTTCCGACTCTTCTAGTGATAAAAGATTTTATTTCTGTAACGGCCGAACTACTACTACTGGATAGAAAAATCAACCAATCTCTGGTTTTAACGTCCCAATAATGCCAAAGTATGCGACCTTATAACGTGTTGCTACACCTTTGTTGACCTTGTAACTTGAGCTATTTGTTTAACAGGGGCAGATATAATTGTACTGTCGATCATGAGTAGCGATCTGTCTTAGGTTATCGGGTTTGGCCGTAGGTAGGTTTGTACAAACACTTTTACACGTCAATCATATTTTTAAAAACTAGATGAGGTCGTCGTCTCCTAACCACTCAGAGAAGAAAGTACAACTCTCTAAATATAAATTGCCCTATTGAGTGACTATTTCATGCGAACATGACATGTGAGGCCAATTTAAACAGAGTTGAATAATGACTAGCTTCTGCCCGCGACTTCCTCCGTGTGAAATTTCTTGTTCCCCCGTACCTCCCTCTCGCGGTTTTACTTCTTTTCCGCTTAGCGTTCTGTCTGACTTTTTCTTTTTGCTCAACTCCTAATGGTTGTAGCGTGATGTTAAATAACCAGGAACCTTCCTTAAGAGTTGGGCTACCGACTGCAAAAGTAATTTTTCAAATCCGTCTTGTAGTTTCAGGGATTAGCGCGTTCAAACAAACAAACAAACTCTTCAGCTTTATTATTAGTAGGTACAGTATATTATCTATATCTATTTAAATAAATAAAAAACATTGCCACAAATGTTTGTCCACGTATCACTTCAAGGGGCTGCACCTATTTGGCAATTTTTGTTGTGTTTGTAACTGCCAGTACAAGGTTTGTATGAAATCGGAAATTAGGATGCTATTATTGTATGAAATTCACCCCGGGCCATGCCGGGCACCAAATAATTATAATTCTGTAATTACATACGGTTACGGTCGCTATGATAATCTTGACACTGACCATGCTAATTGCAAAAAAAAAAACAAGAAAAATCTAATTTCGCGTTTTCGCGACCTTTTTGCATCCCCCTTAAATAAGAATGCTATGATAGGTTCGCCTTAAGAACGCGAGGCAAAGACGCAAACGACAATCTCTGGTATATTTCGCATTAGTTTCATTGTTATCAAGTTTTTTACCTAATAAATATGTTTATCACAGAATCATGTTTCAAAACGTGACTACGTTACTGAAAAAACTTAGGGGCTCCATCGCCACAATGAATTGTTTCGTGTTAATTCACAGTAAATGTTAATGTCAATAGCATGGCCGCTTATTGTTTGTAGCAACAGAACTACCAAGTATTGTTTAGCGAACTGACACAGAATATTGATAGTGGTATGAATATTTGACCTGAATATAAATAAGTAAGAGGAATGAGTAAAGAGAGAATAATGAAGATGGATGATAGTATTGTTAAATACTTACTCCATGGGGTAGAAATAATCAATAATAATAAAAATCTATTGCTAAAAATGTGTGTCCTCGCATCACTTCAAAGCGGCTCAAAATAGCTGCTATTTGGAGGTTTTTTGAAAAACCACTGGGAAAGTCGGAAATTTGGATGCTATTTTTGTATCAAACTCACCCCGGGCGACGCCGGTCACGAACAACTGGTTAATAATAATTCTTTTATTGTCAGGTAACTAAAGCCCATAGATAATAAGTACACAAATTATTCGCACAAAATAATAAACTTTAAATAAAAACATTAAGCACTAGTAATCTAATAACTTAGTAGTACGTTGGGTCGGCGACGTATCGAGGTGTCATCATGTACACTTCTGCGAACACGCCGATACACGACACCCTTCGGCAAAAATTCTTCCTTCATGAGGTATCCAGGTGATGAGTCGGAATGCGCACCATAATAGTTTTAAAGTTAATTTTGTGGCGCAACTCCAACTTCTCGACTCTTAAAGTGAACTTGGTCTTTATGATTATATTTATTATTTATTGGTCTTTATTCGATGGAATGGCGGGACGCAACAACATGTTCGGACCAGTCAATGCGATACCGCACTGATTGCGACAAGCTGGCATCTTTTTCTTCTTCACACGTAAGAAGCCTTACTCATCGGCCTGTCCTTGGCAAACTAGTGCGGAGGGCCCCTGGGCAGGGGCTCCCCTCGTATGCTTAAGTTTTGCTGGAGCTGCAATAACGGCAGCCGAGTAAGCTTGTGCTGGTGAGGACATGCTATTACTCGCCATCGTCCCAACCATGATGGATGTGCTAACTGAAATGTTCCGAACTTTACAGTTTGCAAAAACACAAATAAGTGTAAATAGATCTTTTTAATTTAATGCGTGCACGAAATCGGCTGATTTTGATAAATTTGATTCATTACTAGCCGTGCCCGCGACTTCATTCGCGTGCATGTCGGAAAACAATAATATGTCGCTTAGAGAAAGGAGTATGTAACGTAACACTCCTTTTTTTTTTCTTTTTTGGGTGGGTAATTAACAAATGACTACACCCGCTCTGGGTGGAGCGGAAGGTTCCTTCAGTTGCATGTGCCAGGGCCACGTTA
Organism: Dasypolia templi; assembly: GCA_963555695.1. Lineage (NCBI taxonomy): Eukaryota > Metazoa > Arthropoda > Insecta > Lepidoptera > Noctuidae > Dasypolia > Dasypolia templi. Next base: position 25,359,395 of record OY743143.1, on the reverse strand, counting down.
TCACTTTCGAACAACACGCGACCCTGGGAGTAGTAGTTCGGCCGTTACAGAAATAAAATCATTTATCACTAGCTGTGCCCGCGACTTCGTTCGCGTGCCTGTCGGAAAACAATAATATGTCGCTAAGGGGCCGTTCAAATATTACGTAAGCAGATTTATTACAATCATTTACCCCCCCATCCCCCTTGTCAGCAAAAGTAAGCAAAGCTCTTACCCCCTCCTCCCCCATGCTTACGTAAACATTTATAATTATAATTTTAAAAGTAAGAAAATAGATTTAGGATAAAGATTAGATTTTTGAAAATGCGTTTCGTTTTCAAGCATAGACAATGTGAGGGTTGCCATTTGTGTAAAAAAGTAAATAACTACCGATGACGTAATCATCATCTAGACTCCCCTACCCCCCATGTCATCCAAAATAAGCAAAACAAAGACCCCCCCCACCCCCCCATAGTGCTTACGTAATACTTGAACGGCCCCTAAGAGAAGGTATATACTCCTCCATTATAAATAATAGAGTCTCCGATCTTGCCTGACGGGAAGCGCTACCTGGGATTCTCTCCCACAGTCCTTTCTAATGCAGTCACTGTGTCTTCAGGTTTATAATGTCAATGCGACGAAATGTCACTTTTATTTTTGAGAATAAATAAAAATCAAGGAGCCAAGCTGCAACTGCTGTAGGTACTTTATAAATCTACTGCCCGCCTGAAGTGGGCTGAAGCGTTATCACAGTGAAGAAGAATCACGCTCTCTGATCGCTGTTGAAAAATGTTAGCGACAAAAAAACGACTTATGAAAGTATCAACATAATATTATTGTGATTTCTATTGTATCTGTGTATCCTTCGTTGGAGATCCAAAATATATAAATATCTTAAAAATTCGTTTTAATTTAGAAAATGTTCCTCTGTTAACGATGTTAGAATCTCTCTAACATCTGCTTGTAGGTACCTCGAAAGACCTCTTACATACAGTTGCCCGTGTGAATAGCTACCCATTTAATAAGATCCACATCTGGTTATGATGGCAACCACTTCGTATTTTTGATTTCTGATTTGCGGCACCGGCGCCTTCAAAAACGATGAAGATGACATGACACCCATAACGAACATGGAGCCTCTTTTTACTCCCGAAAAACACAAAAATTATGTATATTTAAAGATTCGGGAGAGAACTGAGTGAGAACTTGAATGAGATGAGACCTCTAGAAAGAAATCTAGAACCAGATATTCCAAGCCAAGTCCAGACTACTGAACTCCAGTACAGAATCTACCTACGAAACGACCTTATTGCCGACATTGTTATTACAAGAAAATAAATTTAGTTCGAAAACTTAGTATGTGCCTCACATACACACCGCGATTCAGAAAATGACGACACGTGCTCAACGCCATCTTTCGATTACTTGAACCACAATTAACTTTTTAAATCAAACTGAACCCAATTTGATTTGAAGTTGTAGGTATGTGTAATGAAAAGTTCTTGAAAACAATACACAAATTGATTATATCTTTTGATAGACCAAAGCGATTGCGATATAAAAAAACTAATAATTAATTATAAAAGTTAACGATATTGGTTTCGTACTTTTTACGTGATACTTGATCTAATCAATCTCACATCCAAACAGACAGAAATTCCAAAAATGATAGAAATAGCATCGGTTGGTTATCTTTTAACACCCCAACTATTTTTATTTAAATATTTTCAATGTACAGAAACGCTTCGTCTACAGATTTATTATATGTATAGTATTATGTATGTATATATATTAGATATATATAGATAGAAGATATAGATTTAGGTATTGATACTTACAAATACATTTTGAGCCTATCTTGACAACCCAGTGCGTTTTCTATCAAGTTTATCCCTTATTAAAAGCACATCTTATTTGAATGGGGTGGATAATTTAATTTTGTATGCGTATAACTGCTATTAAATGTTATTTGTAAGAACAAACAAAAGCCATAGTAAATCAATGGGACATGCTTTTAAAGAAAAAAAAATCCATTAAGATATTATTAATATTCGCTCATGGCTAGTCTCATAGGATCAGAGAAATGAAGTAACAATATTTATAAGTCTAAATTCAAGCAGTGGTAGTAGAACTAATATGGCCAGTGTATACATCATCATAATGATGAACAAGTATGGTAGTACAACAAATATGGCCAGTGTATACGCTGACCCTTAATTAGGGACACATTTCATATCTAGCTAAAGCACTAGGAAGTGGTGAAGGGCGTGGGTTTTGGGGGAGTTTCTAGTGTAATTTTGACGTTCGAAATGTGCAGATTCTCAATTTCTCAGCCTAATTTGAATAAATGACTTTTGATTTGTAAAGTGCCAATTTATTTTCCTTGTAGATAGAGTAAGGAAAAGAAGTGAAATTAAGTATAAGGGGAGTTTATTGCGCCACTTCTTCCCAGCTACAACTAGGAAGGAGTGGTTCAAAATGTGCTGATTCTGAGCTTAATCTGAATAATAATAACAAAAAGATTACACAAGTTAACCACTTAGGAACCTCCTTTTAATGCCAGCCCTTTGTTACCTAAATAATACGAAAAGTAGTTTGATAAGAAAATGTAAACCAAAACATGATAATTATTTATTTCCGTCAGTCATCAATCAGATGACCGCTGTTATTGTTTTTCATTACCTGATTGATTGTACGATTGTAGTGTTGGTTTATCTCTAGGGTTCAGTAGTTAATAACTTTATTTATATATTCGTTGATTACAACTCCTTAACTATCCAAGCGCACAGAGCGCGATCGCCCAAGTTATAATACATAATTAATAATTTATTGATCTTGTTGCTGTACACTTGTTAATGAACTTCATGTTCGAACATCAATCATTGTTTGTTTTAACTTATGTATCTGTATCTATCTACTTAGATGTTTAATCAGATTGTTGATACAGTTTGGCAGGTTTATGAAATATGTACAAGTGTTTGGTCCAAAGCAATGTATTTTTGTTTTTAAGTTTTCATAATACTAATGACTCGCCCAGAGAGAGAGAGAAAGACTTATCCCACCAAAAAACATTCTGTAAAAAACTAGCCAAGTCTCGATGGAGCTGCTTGTTTATCTCTAAAAGTAATGAAATCTAGACAAAGTCGTGCCAAGTCTAAGGTTCCTCACTGCGATTTCTTTATTACGCGATTTTTTTATTTGGCAAGACAGTTTCTAATAGCTATATAAATGTTTTTTAAATCTACTGCAGAACCCACCTGTACTCCGCGCAGTTGATTTTTAGGTATGGCTAGCTTTTTGCCGTTATCTTTAGGTATGTGTTATATAAGATAACAATAAATATAAGCGTGGTTTTAATAAATATTTAAAACAGTTAACGATTGACTAATAAAAACATAATTATAATTGTTACTAGATAAGTAAACTGAACACATGGTGGGTGCAATATATGACGATGATATAGATAGTGGTCGAAATATATGACGATGATTTTTGTATAGGTATAAGGAAATTGATCGATAATGTACATGATTTATTTCACCCCGCACTCATATATAAACTCTGTAGTGTAACAATTTGTTGACGTAGTAAGATGTTTTACATAGGTAAGATAAAACGAAAACTACCTACGCCAAAAAATCAATTCAGATACTAGTTATCAATGAAAACAGACAAGAATAAAGCAATTACCTGCATTAGAATATGCTTTGTCATTTCAATGAAACCATTATCAATGTAATAATAATTAAATGTTTCGTTTATTTCGCAGGCTGAGCAGATCTTTAAGAAGATCTGTCCAGGCCAGGAGTTCCTGCCGCGCGCGCCAGACCCAGAGGAGATCGTGTTCGAGGATGACGTCACGCCCGGGCCCGAGTTTCAGCGCGAGCACGACGATGACGGCGACGCAGAGGCACCCAAGCAGTAGACGCACATGCATCGTGCCGCGATACAGTTCTATCAGCACGTTTGAGCGAGTTGTCGTGCTTCCATGGCCCTAGAAAATGTGGATGGAACCAATTTATACCGACACCAACAAAATCGCTATCGCAAACTGCACCATTATAAACAAAGCTTTGTATCAAAAGTGCCTCCACTCTTTCCTAGGTCCACGAGTTATTTGCTCTTGTCTCTTAAGTCAATATCAAAAATTCGATGATTTAAATATATTACAAACACGCTTAAACGTGCTGAGTGCTAAGATATTATCTCAGTAAGATTTATACGCTTTGGTCGCTTGACTTCGTGCATTCCGACTGGTGCGTTAGGTTCGAGAAAGTAAGAAACAGACGTTGATATGGCATGTACTCAGATTTCACGAGTGTGCTTTCGAAATTTGAGACCTGCTATGTCTGCTTCTGCCTTGAATGAATTAATAAGCGAACTTATCGCTTTGATAGTTTGAACTTATTAAGAAATGAGTAGTTTTGATAGTTTTTGTAATCTTGTTATCAACTAAGGGCTGATTTCACCAATGAAACTGAACGTGATAAGCACATAAACTACGTTTAAAAGCTGTCAATGTCATTATTTTCTATGGAATATTGACACTGACAGCTCTTGAACGCGATCAGCACTCTTAAACTCAATTCAAGAGCTGTCAGCGTCAATATTCCCTAACAATTTTGACACTGACAGCTCTTGAACGCGTTTTAGATGTGCTGATCTCGTTCAGGTTCATTGGCGAATTCAGCCCTGAGTGCCGACTTCACCAATGAAACAACGCGCACTGACAGCCGTTAAAGTGGATTAAAGTACTGATTACTTTAATCCACTTTAACGGCTGTCAGTGTAAATTTTCCCTAACAATTTTGACACTGACAGCTTTTGAACGTGTTTAAGATGTGCTGAACGTGTTCAGTTTCATTGGTGAATTCCGTCTTAAGACTTAGCCGATCGCTTCCTACGTCTGTCTGTGGTTTGTCAGGGTAGACCATCAGCTGGGTTGTCTTGATATAGTCAGCAAGATCAACTCTAAGCATTTTGAGGCTTACAATTGTAAACGATACTTATAGTTTGTTTTCAACCAACGTGACGCCAAGATTTTGTTGAAGACCGGTGTAATACTGACTTGATATCAATAATAGGTATTTAAGAAATATTTGTATTATCACAAGGTTGCGACGCTCTAAAGAAACTACCTATTATGTTTTATTTGGCAGTACTATATGACTGATTGCCGATTTCACCAATGTTACTGAACGCGTTCAGCACAACTAAAACGCGTCAAGAACTGTCAGTGTCAATATTCCACAGAAAATAATGACAATGACAGCTCTGAAACGTAGTTCATGTGCTGAGCGCGTTCGGTTTCATTGGTGAAATCCACCCAAAAGAGTTTGGTTTTAAGACGAAGGATTAAGTATTATAATTGAACAGACGATGTTATTACGTGCAGGTGCGGTAGTATTGCTAGCTAGGATGCAGTTTTTAAAATGTTAAGCATAACATTTTTAGACGCACCAGTCTAAATCTTAGATTGTAGCACATATAATTTTTATTAAGTTATTTAGCACTTTTATGATATTTATTGTCAAATTTTAATAATCATGCGTGCTTGTGCATTTATAATTCCAATAAATTGTGATTATTAGAACATGTGTTGTTTTCTTTGTCGATCACTGTCTACCTACAAACCTGTCATCCGTTACATTGCAGAGGTCACGCTTTGCACAGTCTGCACATTGCAGCCGCGACGGGCCCCAGCGCCAGCGCAACAATAAAGGATGTAGTGCGCGGTGCTTCATAGAGAATGTACTCGAACGTGTTGGAGAATATTTGCAATGCGTTGAGTTGCTCTGCGGCCCGTTCTAATCGCGCTAGCCGTAATAATACCATCTTTGATCACCATTCTTGCTCTACTTTTAATTTATGTATGCTAAATGATTTGGTTTTCTCACGATATTTTCTTCGAGTGATGTCCAAGAAAAACTATTCGTGATAGTTCAGTGGTTAAGGCGACCGCTTCTCAAGTACGAGGATACAGGTTCGAAACCGACTAAATTAAAGGATAATTCGATATAAAGTCTCATTTCTAGTCGGTTAACACCAAATAACCCTTATTACTATACCACGGCCGACTTGGGGCTAGTTTCTCGAACGAAAGTTCTCCCAAAATGAATGTGATAAAACCCTCGTTCGCACGGACGTAAATATTCCGCGGATTTTCAACGCTCTGCTTATCGAGTTGAAAATCGTGTGCGTGATAAAATCCAGCCGCGATATTTTTACGTCCGTGCGAATGTGAGCAAATTGTCAAGTGCGCCTAAACTTTTATAGGCAATCGCAGCCGTCACAGAATCGGCAAAAGTTTATGAAAGCTGGTCAAAGCACCATTAACAACAATACATGTCATTAAATAGGTTTTTATTAATCACGCCTGTAATCCCACAAGGGTTAGGCAGAGGTGTACCTATAGTACACCGCCATTTCGCCAGTTATGCTTAAGTCCCATGTAATAGGAGGCGAACCTATTGGCATCAACCGGGCACAAATCCAGATTCAGGGCTAACTAACTAAGAAATTCTAGATAGAAAAACCCAATAACGTTTTTCCCGACCAGGGAATCGAACCCAGGACCTGATGCTCAACAATAGCTCTTGCGACCCCTAGACCAACGAGGCAGGTTTTTATTACAATACGCTAACTACTATACCGGCTCATTCTCACACAATCGTGCATGCTCGTGTGCGTGTGAAAAAAGCTATGACGATGTTTCGTAGGACTGACAGGGACGCTAGATAACGGAACCCTTGCATAGTTAATTACTTCTAGCGGTTTTGGTATGAATATTTGAAAATGTATGCATGATATATGATGATGATAATGTATAACGTCGTGGTACAATCGACCTGGCCTAGCTGATAATGGACCTGGGCGCTAGATGACGGAACCCTTGAACAGCTACTTCTAGTAAACCCATTGAGTATGGATTTATTAGATGTGTGTCAACGAATCCTGTTCATTTTACCTGATGACTGACCTGGATGCTTATCGTTATATTATGGACAAATCACAAAAAAACGTAATAAAATGTAGCCTATGTGTTATTCTGAAGTATAAGCTATATTACTGTAAAGTTTCAAAATCCGTTCAGTGGTTTTTGCGTGAAAGAGTTACAAACATCCATCCATCCTCACAAACTTTCGCATTTTTATTACTAATAGCATAGTAGGATTCCGTTATCTACTGTTCAGGTACGTCCTGTGAAACATCTCCACATCTTTTTTCACACAGCCATTTGAAATGATCCGCCACAGTAGTTATTGCAATGGCTATCTAATGACATTATGTTTGGTTGTTATTGGTCGGTTTTCATTCGTGAAACTCGCCGTTATTCTCATATTTTGCCACTAAGTGCGCACTATCGGAGGCATGGACATTACATAAATAAGCTTTTAATAAACCCTTATCCACTTAGAAGCAGGAAGCCCTGCTTGGTCTTGACTGTTAACAAGATAAAATAGTAATATTAGTTGTATATTATTTATGTACAGCAGGTAGTCTTCAGTTGGTTTGTGAATAAATATAATAGAAACAAAGAAATTTTAATTCACACTTTATTTCTTTAAAACTTGATTTTTATCACAAAGCAACAAATTGCTTGTATATCATAAAACACCATGAAATAAACATGATAAAATATTAAAATGGAATACTCTGTTGCAATGGATAACATACACTTATATAATAATACATAATATATTTTAAAACCTAATTACATTCAAACTCATAGTCTTATCATATAAAAATTGATTGTTTTCCTCAAAAATTATCTAGATCTTTCCTTACATTCAGATATACATATATTAGTTTACGTTTTTATGTCCCGGAGACATTATGACACTTTTTCAGAATAATCGTTTCTCATAAGAGAACAAGCTGTGCACATTGCCTTCCAACTGAGCCGAGTAAGTCCTCTTCATGAACCTCAGATCTCCAGAGTAGCTCATTTCACGTAAGATGCCAACCGACCGAGCCCCAATGTCTTGGCAGCTGTGTTGCATGCCTGCCTGTAGGTACGGCAGGAACCGCAAGACTGAGCCCTTATCCACAATGCTTCCACTCACTCCCTGAGCAACTCGGTGCTTGTCAGTCTCCTTGTGGAAGTATCTGCTCATTGCAGCCCCTTTTCCATCCTTGTTCTCCATAGCTTCTAAACTGCCCATTCCTCTGTACTTCTTCAACCTGACTCCATCAGAAAAGAAGTATTCTCCAGGTGCTTCTGATGTTCCAGCTAGTAGAGAACCCATCATGACAGTTGTGGCTCCCAGTGCTAATGACTTAACAATATGACCCACAGATTGTATTCCACCATCTGCAATAACTGGCACATTGAACTGACGAGCGTAGGATGACACTTGATACACTGCAGTGGCTTGAGGACAACCACAGGCCATGACTTCTTGGGTTATGCAGATAGAGCCACTGCCCATGCCAACTCTCAAGGCATCCGCGCCAGCATCTATGAGATTCTTAGCTTGGATTCTTGTCACAACATTTCCTCCAATCACTTGGATGTCAGGGTAGGTCTTCTTGATAAATTTTATCATTTCAATCTGATATACCGAATTTCCTTGAGATGAATCGAGAATAATCACATCCACTCCATTATTAACTAGCAACTCGAGGCGTTCTCTGTCTGCTACGCGAGTTCCAATTGCAGCACCAACCAAAAGTTGCTTGTTGGAATCTTTAGATGCATTAGGGTAGCTTCGAGCCTTCTTTAAGTCAGTTCTTGCAATAAGGGCAACCAGCTCACCATCTCCATTAATAATGGGCAATTTACCTTTCTTGCTCTTTTCAAGTATGTAATTGGCATCTTGTAAAGTGACACCCGACTGAGCAGTTATCATATCATGAATGGGTGTCATTACTTCCTTAAGACTCAGTTGAGGGTCTCCCTCCCTGAAATCAATATCTCTAGAAGTGACTATACCAATCAGGCGCCCGCCCAGCTTGCCATTTTCCGTGATGGGATATCCAGTAAATCCATTTTTTTTCTTTGCTTCAATAACATCAGCTACAATATTGTCGGGGCCCATGCATACAGGATCCCTGATAAACCCATGTTTATACTTCTTCACTTTGTGTACTTCATTGGCTTGGTATTCCGGTGTGCAGTTGTGGTGGATGATGCCGATGCCGCCACAGAGTGCCATCGATATCGCCATGTCGGCTTCGGTCACGGTGTCCATAGGAGCGGATACAAGCGGTGATTTCAGGTTAATTTTCTTAGTAAGAGGCGACGTTAGGTCAACTTCCTCAGCGGTGAAGTCTATGTACCCGGGTAGCAACAGAAAATCATTGTAGGTGAGCCCCTCCCGGTTTTCGAAGATCTGTGCTGCAGAAAGTCCATCACGAAGATCTACTTCGGCCTTGGCAGACATTTTAGTGGCACGTGGACGTTAGGATGCTACCTGAAGCGTCTGTAACTACACAGTAATCACGACTTTATACACTGTACGTATGTCGATCACTTAAAAAGAAACCTGAAGCTTGATATAGGACCCTAAAGTATGTGTGCTAGAACAAAATTGCACACGTGGTGTTTGTTTTAACTTGAAAATTGATCTAGACAGTAACCATACTGGGACCGGATTTCCAATATCTTCTCTTTGTAAACTTGGCGTGGTAAACGGTAAATTCTCAAAAATAGATTTCCGAAAAAATTGTAAATCTTTTACAAACAAGAGTAATGCCGGCTACTCCCCAGCCCCACGTTCTATTGAAATGACACTGTCACACTGACAATTGACATGACAATAATTTGAGTTTCTAGTGTTACCATATTTGCACTTTTGTAGAAACAAATGCAGGGCTGTCGACATTTTTTATTAATATAAATTGTCACTTTTATGATTTTCTCAGTGATATTTAGAACAAATCCAAGTGCGAGAAACACTTGATAGGCAAAACAATTTCCGATTTCGGCCGCAGACTTACGAAGACTTATTTTGAGCACACTTTTAGCAGTCTGGCTGTGTTCCAACAGTGGAAACATTCCATGCTGAATTTTAGGTCATAGATAACACATTAAATGAGCCTCACTTGCTACTCCGGTCTCTAGTTTAAGAACTGCCAGTGTCATTATTTTATGGAATATGAACACTGACAGCTCTTGAACGCGTTCAGTAAATCTGTCACAGTTTTTGACTTTACACTATCTATCGATTAATTTGTGAAAATTGGTTATTGGGTCAATTTCAGTGAAAGCTAGATCGTTATTGATGATAGACATTATAATTCTATGTGTCCCAGTCAAACAAATAGCTGTCAACATGTTATAGGGATGCACACTTTGGTTTTATTGGGACGTTAAAACAAAAGATTGATAGCTTTTTCTATCTCCAGTAAGCCAAAATTGGTGATAGATACGTTATTGGGTTCAGCCGTCAAAGAGGCTAAAAACAACAACTTGCTCACTTCAGTTTTCGCTACTATCACTAGTCTAAGAATTTGACAGCTAGATGTCACTATCTATACATTTTTCGTAAACAAGCGACTTCTTTAATTAATTAATAATGACTTATAATGTCCCTTTGCGCAGCTGTTGATTGAAAAAATACAGGGACCCATGAATTTGCCAAAGATGTTAAAAGGACGTAAATTGTGGGATAACTATAGCATATACTCTTCGAAAAAAAGAAAGAAGAACTTTTTTTTTTTATGTATGGCATCTCGTAGTTGACCTTGAGAGGTCGTGACTACTTAACCGGACTATCCTGTGGCTGCCTTAAGCGGACTCAAAGCCTCCAGCCAGGGGCGTAAAACTACTTACATTACTAAGCGAACGCTCGCTAAGGGCACCCCCTGTGGGGTACGGACCTCGGCATAAGGCGTCGCTGACGGGAGGACAGCAAGATGGGACAGGCTGGATCTGGATTATATTATTATTATCAGGGGAATTTAAAGCTACAGGTTCAGCTACGGCGCGGGCTGGCACTTCGTCGAGCAAGGAGAACTTTATATTTTGTCGAGGGCTTTATTAAACCTCAGTGGCCTTACGGTACATTCCGAATTAGAACATAATCGCTCACAGAGCTCACATCAATAAATTGCGTTCCGATTTAGATATCACGATTATGACAGCTGACGGCTGTCAATAATTCGGAACGCTCGTGAACTCGTTCACAGTGCTCGTCAGTGCACGTTAATACTTATAATATTACCTCAAACCTGGCACAAGAAAAACAGATTGGATTTTTAAGAAAATAGAATTTCAACGCATTGACACTCCCTCTTATATTGCTCTAATTTGAGCATGACAGAAATTTGTCGCCAGTTAGGCTCGTCGGCTGTATTCACTTGAATACTCATGGTTGGATTTACCGTATTCCTTTGTGTATAAACAAATTTCTTCTTCTTTTTTGGTTAGGTGGTGACTGTAGCCAGAAGCACAATTTCGAAAATCCCACGTAACAAAATAGCACAAGCACACATGTCATTTTTGAAAGCGCTCACGGTGATATAAATTAAGGGCATGGTCAGCGTTATCGCAAGATGGCGCATGTTATGACGTCATCTATTACGATTCAAGGCACATCGTTATCGCGCTCACGCTCATTCGGAACGGGTGTTAGCCTGCTCAAATCGATTACAGCGCAATTCGGAATGCAGCCATAATTTAAAACAAGGTTTTTATCATCACTTAACCTAACCTTTTTTTTTGTTCCGGGGTGGAAAATCCTCATGGATGTCTTCCGCCCTGGTGTGGGCGGAGGGGCTGATAGACTCTTACTGACTAAAAACCACCCCGGTGTTCCATCTCACACCTACGTCGGGGTCGCGGGAACATACGATTCTTCCGCAACCCCGATTGGTGCCGGCCGGCCTCTGCGGGGTGTGGTGGTGAGGTGTTTGACTCCCGCCGCAACGTATAAGAGGGGCGCGCGTGGAACACTACGCGCCGCCACCTCTGGTCCTGATGTATGGGGGGCGGCGGACGTCCCCGAGTCCGCCGTCCCTGGACCCATTTAAAGAGGGGAACCTAACCTAACCCAACATAAATCGACATACAGTTCCTTTTACTAAACTGACAACTTAGTCCGGTCTTAGGTTGTCAATTTTTTATTATGAACTTTTCTATAGTTCGAAAAACAAAAAAAAACCTAGCAAGTACGTGTCGGACCACGCACATTGAAGGGTTCCGTAGTTGGATGTTTTTAACCCAAAAAAAATAATAATATTGTAGTTGAAAAACATGTTCTCTCATACATTCCAACTGAAAATGTAAGTTTTCCATCTAACTACGATACATATATCTACTACTGAATTGTTTCACATATCCAAAATTAACCATTTAGCTGGCAGATGGGGGGGACACCTGACTCTTAAAAAAATTATCACTTTATAGCTTATTACGTCGCAAACGGATCTCTGAATCCAAAAATGGTTTTAGACACCCGCAATGGGGAAGGTCGGGCAAAGCTAATTGTAGATGGCGTGACCATAGCTAGGCCCCTACGGCCTACAATAAATCTGACATTTCGTTCATTTACTTCCATTTCGTGTTCATTCATGAGTTTGGTTTTATTTCAGTATTTCGTTACTTTCGGTGATTTCATTATTTTAAATCAATTATTTGACATGGAAATAGGGAAGGTCGGGCAAAGCTAATTGTAGATGGCGTGACCATAGCTAGGTCCCTACGGACTACAAAAACTTTGACATTTCGTTGATTCATTTCATTTTATGTTCTTTCATGAGTTTGATTTTATTTCACTATTTCGTTATTTTCGGTGATTTCAGTATTTTAAATCAAGTAATTGACATGGAAAGTGTCAGAATTAATATTTCCTCGTAATCACTTTCTTCAAAATGTTCACGACATAAATTTGAACTCAAAAAAATCTGTACGAATAGCTTTAAAGCACAATCTTCTAATTTTAGGGGCTTACGAGAAATTCGAACTCCAATTTCTGAGTATCTAGGAACACAACATCGAGTGAACTTTCGCTAAAATAAAATAAAACCACATCACGCCTTGTATTTTTAGCTTGTGTTGGGAACTAGCTACGATAGCGCCATTTTGACAGTTGCCTTTTGACAGTTGCCTTCCCCATGGGGAAGGCAACTGTCAAAATGGCGCTGTCGTAGCTAGTTCCCAACACAAGCTAATAATACAAGGCGTGATGTGGTTTTATTTAATTTTAGTGAAAATTTACGCGTTATTATGTTCCTAGATACTCCGAAATTGGAGTGCACCATTTCCCGAGAGACCATGAAATTAGAAGATTGTGGTATAAAGCTATTCGTAGAGATTTTTATGAGTTCGAATTAGTGTCAGAAACATTTTGAAGAAAGTGATTACGAGGAAATATTCAAGGTTTAAAATTCTGTCACTTTCCATGTCAAGTACTTGATATAAAATACTGAAATAACCGAAAATAACAAAATAGTGAAATAAAATCAAACTCATGAATGAACACAAAATGGAATGAGTGAACGAAATGTCAAATTTATAAAAGGCCGTAGGGACCTAGCTATGGTCCCGCCATCTACAATTAGCTTTGCCCGACCTTCCCCATTGTCAAATTTTTTAAAGTGTGATATTTCCTCGTAACCACTTCCTTCAAAATGTTTCCGATAAAACCACGAATTCAAAAAAATCTTTACGAATAGCTTTAAGCCACAATCTGCTAATTTTAGGGGCTTTCGGGAAATGATCAAATCCAATTTCGGAGTATTTAGGAACACAACAACGCGTCATTTTCGCGAAAAAAAAAAAACAACTAACGCCTTGTATTACTAGCTTGTGTTGGGAACTAGCCATGACAGCGCCATTTTGACAGTTGCCTTCCCCATTTGTTTGAACGACCTTTATAACTACATCCAACACCATGGGATAGACGAGAAAAAAAATTCAATACCACTTTGTGTAGCCATTTAAAAAAAAAGATTTTATGATACCACTTTGTCGGCCAAACTAAATATGTATATCTATGTCAAATTACAGCTTTCTGGTACCAAGAGTCTCTAAGCTAAGCTGCGGACGAACGGACGTATGGACATGGCGAAACTATAAGGGTTCCTTGTTGACTACGGAACCCTAAAAACTGGCTGGACGAGGCTTGGGCTAAAGTTAGATTGTGTTTTAAAATAAGACGGGAAGAGTTTTGTCGGAGAAATTCATAAACAGGTAATGCTCTCAATAGAACTAAGTCTGTTTTCATAACATACAGGCACTTGTGGTGTAGGATATTATATGTAAATTGTAGTAAAGGTGTGTGTGTATTATCATACCTATTAGATCAGTGCTAGAATTAACATCTCTGAAGTATTAAGTCTGGAAGATCATCCTCGAGTTGATTTTCAACTCCGATCAGGTGGTTACTGTCGTACGCCTCTAGTCTTCAACAAAACAAGAACATAAAGTCAGCAAACACAAAATAACCGGTAAATACAAAATATGTGCTTCACTTCTTGGGCGTAAAATGTATGTACATAGTGCACACCTCGCAGTTGTGTCGTGCAGGTGCAAATGCGGAGAGCATTTAAAAGTGCGAGGGCCGCCGCACTTTCGCGGGATGTACAGTCTCATCACTAATGATCGTGGGTGATAAGTTTGCGGTCAGCAGTGTACGGACCCTCCGCACCTCCGACGTGTATGAAATCCGAAAGTTGAATTTCCTCGGATTCCATAATCTCACCTCGCTTAATATGCATAACTGCACATTGGTCATCACCAAATTCGATCCTGATGGCGCTCCTGAAAGTTTCAGTTACTTACTAAAGTAACTGAAACTTTCCAGCTACTAAGCTCCATCAGTCGCAATTTGGTGGAGGGCAGAGAGTTTCAAGTCATCAATGTAAAGGAGATGAGACATGACCTAAGCAGAACCAAAGTGGACAGAAACTGTCCCTAATCATTCTCCTGGATCTGTCGAAATCCTGGATAGCGAAAAACCGTACGAACGACTCAAGGAAGGTGGGTAGAGTTGCATATATCTTCTTGTACAACTCGAGCGCCCTCATGAGCCCTATAAGTGGCCGTGAGTTAGAAATACTCAACAGATTGTCTCGGAACTCAGTAGAGGTTGATCGATATTTTGATTTAATGTAATTTGTTGCAAGGCTTAATTCTTCTACGAAACAGCTACGGGAGGTTGCGACCTGGACTTCCTCGACGACCACATACTGCGTTAGTAAATACCGTTTGAATTAGCGCAGGTCACTCGGTAGATCTCAATGCTATCTCGACGACGAGCTGGTCGTAGAGTACAACGAAGACATTGTCTCTTAGAGAGTAGCATAGCAGTTGTTACAAACTGCGGTAGCGACCCAGAATCTAAGTATGACTGGAATTGAGATGCCAGGCAATTGTATGAATTAGTTTCCAATTGCAACCAAATGTTGTGCAATCCGTCCGGTCCCGGTGATTTCCGACTCAGTAACGGGCGGACCGCTCTGGCAACGTCTAATAGCGCAATTAGGACTGCATCCTTTTCTGGTTTAGTTCCTCACACTGGCTCGACATTCTGCATCCAGCAAGCCTCAGCATAACAGACTGGCACCGACCAGATGTTGCGCCAGAATGCACTCGTGGCGGCACCATCCGGGCGGCACACGTCTGTCACATTTTGTTCGACATCCGTCGCCCCGCAACATCAGGACCCGAGAAGGCGGCGCGCGTAGTGTTCCTCACGCGCCGACCACAGACGTTGCGGGGGGAGTACACCCCACGCCCGAGACGGGGCCCGTGCAAGCGGGTTGGCACCAGCCGGGGTTGCGGAAGAATTATGTGTTCCCGCGATCCCGGCGTAGGTGAGTGATGGAACACCGGGTTGGTTTTTAGTCGGTAAGAGTCCGACAGAACGGGGCGGGGGACATCCATGAGAATTTTCCACCCGAAACAAAAAAAACAAAAAATTGTAGGACTATGTAAATCATTTGAGTGTATTCCCACTCAATTAAAACGTTGACCTATTTCAAATTTGCTAATAAAATAATAAACCTACCTACCTATAACTCAGGTGGTAGGTACGTGCTGTCGTGAATGCATGCAATTAATGACTCAATCAAAAATAAATTAATGCATGTTATATTTCTTGATGATCTGGGTAAAGGCCGTGGGAATCCGTCCGATCGATGTGGCGACGCTTGGGGAGGCCTATGCCCAGCTGTGGAAGTTGATTAGCTGAAATGATGATTATGATCATGTTTCACTTAATTTTAGATTTAAATCCTCTTGGTATCAGCACATCGGTTGTAACTTTTTACTTTTTCAGTGCGAGTATTATGTGGTTACCTACATAACATCATTTTTTACTTCCTAATAGCCAGCATCGTCACGCTGCCTGCCCTGGTTTTTCCGGCGTCATAATAAATTCATGAAGTCTCAGGTATTTTTTTTTTAAATTAGAAAGTTAATGTAGGTACGGTACCTAAACAAATGATTAATTCGGGTATTTCCGTTTTTTTTGGGAATGTAAAGCTGAGAGTCTTTTAAAATGGAATCACTGATGAAAGTTTTAAACAATTTACTACCTTAATATACAGAAAAACAATGTCTTCATGCGCCCAATCTGCATAATTTACAAACGAACTTTATTTCAATATGACATAAAAATAAATCACTTTTCATTAATTCCCATTTATAGATTATAGTTTCCATTTCGTTTTTTATAGGTTCACAACCTAGTAGGTTTAACAATTTTTATAAGTTCGTTCCTTCACATAATTATAATAAACCTCTACTTTTTCACGCAAATGTCTTAAATAAACCACCGTATATTCAATGAAAGGGATGAAGTGTTTTTCAGGGTCACTTGGACACAACTTTACTGATTGTTCATAATGTGCCAGCTGCACTCAGCTCACTGGTCCGCCTTGACGCACTGTCCGTTTACCTTGGCGAACCCTGCAGGACAAGGGTCGCCGTTAAACGATGATCGTTCATCCAGACTGATTGCTGGTACGCTCCCATTATTCGGAATGTTTGTATTCACGAACGCTGGTTTCACTGTCACATTTTCACTTTTCACATTAACGTTATTCTGCCTAGTAGCTGGGTTTATGACGACCCCAGGATATGGGGTTCGGTTATTCTCAAAACCAATGTCTTCGTACACATCGTTGCTATAGTATTCGGTGTTATTCACTAGATCACTATCGTACAAAGGTCGATTCATCTTGTCTGGGATCTTGGATGAAACAAATAGTTTCCGTTCCGGTTGGTTCTCTCTCACGGTCGACGGCAGGTTAAGGTTTTTACTTCCTACAGCTTTATGCGGCTGATCAAGATCAGCTGGTCGCGGCGGATTTGTGTACAGCCGCGGAGGAGGTCGCGAAGTTCGAAGCCCCCCATATTCCTGATATTGAACCGGTCTGCGATCAAACGTAGGCGTAACGTGCAAAGGTCGTAGGTTGGTAACTTGCGACTTTTGCGACATGACTGCTTCTTGGCCGTGTATTTTTCCTACTGCTAATAACGCTAGAACGAGTAATTCACTCATGACGGGGTAGTTAGTAGTTTGAATATAAAGGGATTTTACAGCGGAATAACTTTTTACAATATACAGTAAATAATGTGTTAGTTGCGAAACAGCTGGACGCGTAATAAGGTATCTGTTTGTTGTTCATTGGGCTTCACGCTTTTTGCATTTAAGGCCAAGGCACAAAGATAATTATGGTTTCGTGAACACAAAATGGTAAATCATCACAACAGTTGATCATCTGCAGCAGAGCTGGCTCATCTTCCTACGAGAATGTTGTGATGCATAATTAATTCATTCGTAGTAATAGGTAGGTAACTTAGGTATTGCTTCTTTAATAGCATAGGTATAAAATAAGGAAAAAGATAACATTAAATTACCGGTTTACACTACTGTCGTATCACCTATTAATAAAGTTTTCCTATTAAATTTCATGATTAGACAAAAAAAAGACTATGTTTCCAGAACGATTTATCTACAGTGTACACTGTGTACAAACTATCCAAGACATGTTGTTAATCATAGATCTATTGCTTCTAAGCTGTGATGAGACACATGTCTCATTAAATTAACCATAGATCTGAAATGTTCTGCTAAGTAAGGTCTTCTGCAGGCAGGTAGACGATGACATATGTGATGCTTTGAAAAATAAGTAAACCGTCGTAGCAAAATCGATGAAAAGAGACTACCGTATGTTTTAATAAAGTTTTCCAACAACATTCTGTAAGTATTCTCCTTAAAGGTTAATCATAGATATTTATATATAGACAGACGAGATATAGTGATTGTCTTTATAACAGGTATACTTTAGTGTAGTAAAAAATCTTCTAGTAACTAATGTGGAAGTAGGTAAGTAATGTTTTTTGGGCCAAAAAAGATACACGTAAGTATTTTTAGATTCAATCGACAGGAGTTGACGGAGTGAATAAAACAAATAAATGTATAAATCTAAATTAAAGTTATATTATCATCGTTACATTGCTTACAAGTGCAGCTGCTGTTTTACATTTATTGATCTTGTATCCTTATGTCTAGTGGCAAGTCCTCGTCTTCGTCGGTTGGTTTACTGTTATCTGTCTCTCTTTTGGGGGCACTGACCTCTATTTTGTCACCCCCGTAAACATAATCGTTAGGTCTGAGTGGTACGAATAGGGGATACTCATCTTCAGGTTTTATATATTTTTTCGTGGTTTCGTCTGTCGGCTTATACTCGTAATTAGGTTTAGTGACGCTGCCTATAATTGTTGGATTTACTACTACAGGCTTGTTGGTTACATGTTCAGTTGTTTGATCAGGATGATTATTATGGTCGTTGTTATTTGGAATTGGTTTTCCGAATATGTTTTCGAAGTTTTCGTTCTGGTTGTTGGGATTTGTGTCCTGGTTGTTGTGGTTAAAGTTGCCGTTCTGGTGGTTGGGGTTGCCGTTCTGGTTATTAGGTTTGCCGTTCTGGTTGTTGGAATTTCCATTCTGGTCGTTGGGGTTTTCATATTGGTTATTGGGATTTCCATTTTGATTGTTGTAATAACCGTTCTGGTTGGGTCTTCCATTTTGGTTGTTGTAATTACCGTTCTGGTTGGGTCTACCGTTTTGATTGTTATAATGCCCGTTCTGGTTGTTAGGGTTTCCATATTGGTTATTGGGATTTTCATTACTGTTTTGGTTTCCATACGGTCTGTTCGGATTACCATACTGGTTGTTGGGATTTCCGTTTTGGTTGTTCGGATTATTATTGGGGTTTCCATTTCCATACTGGTTAGGGTTCCCGTACTGGTTGTTAGGGTTACCATATTGATTATTGGGATTCCAGTTACCGTTGCCGTTTTGGTTATGATTGTTCGGGTTTTGGTTACCTTGCTGTCCGTGATGATGATGGTGGTGGTGGTTGTGGCCGTTGTCGGGAGCGGGTCGGTTATTGTAGTTGTTACCTTGAGAACCGTATCCGTTTTGGTTTGGTGGTCGGTAGCCTCCCCCGTGGGGATCTCTTAGTGGTTCATCATCTTTCACAACGACTTCCACGACAACGGTTTCACCCGGCGGTTTCCCTGGCTTGTATCCTGGTTGACGATGATTGTTCAGAACGTGTGACACGCCTCCCAAAAACGCACCTGCGACATTGTGGGCCGCATCATGCACTTTCGAATGTACGTCTATTGCTCCACCCAATAGTCCATCTAATAAACTAGCGTTACACTGACAACTCACAACGATTATAACGAGCACTAAGAATAAGGACTTCATTTTTAATTAAGTTAATAAATAAACGTAAAAAAAAGATGCGCTCGTCCTTGTCTGACTATATGCGATGGTCGTTTGCGTGTGCACAACTAAGGCGTCATCTTCACAATACGATTGCTATTCTCTTATAAACCTGTTTTGACTGACAAGTTTATATAAAAAACTATTCAAAACTAGTCATCCCCCTTTAATTGTTTGTTTCCACTACATAACGATATGTGATTTATTTATCTGTTATCTTGGTGTGTACATAATTTTAGTTTGGACAATATTAATAATTTAAACTGAAGGTAAAACTTTTACTTTTAATAGGTAGGTACCTACTTAATGTTTTTAAGGGTCTTGAATTTTTTTTTTATCATCTGTGACAGCTTGCAGTCAAACATTGCTATTATTGTATCGGTGAGGTGACAACACTTCTATAGAAATTCAACTATCATTGCTATGGTTACTTTACAGCCCGTATAATATATATATACTATAATATATAGTAATCTTTGCTATACAGTATCTTTTCGGGCATCAAAATCGTAGTCGTAGTCGTTATTATTATTATTATCAATATCCTGTTTATCTTTAGGTCGTTTAGTATTTCCGTTAAACATTGACGCGATACCTTGGTAATAAATAGGTTTATTATTCGCAGGCTTATCCGACAAACTCGTTCCACCGTGGATAGTCGGTTCACCTTGACTTAGCATGTGAGGTCGATGCTTGGTCACTCCGAGAAGTTGAAACGGTCGCGAGTACACTTCATTTTGGCTCGGTGTCGGAAAAAGGTTTCGTGCTTTTGTTTTTAAGTCAATTTTTGATGGAAATAAACTTGATTTGATGAACTTGTTCATGTCCTCCATAATCTTCTTAAACAGAGAGTTTTTATCTTGGTTGAAGGTGCCGAAATTGTTTGATGGATGTACGATGGGTAAACCTGTTTGTTTTGTCCGCCATCTGGCATGAGGTACAACTTGGATCTTGTGTTCAGGTGGTTTGGTAGACGTTTTGTGTATGATATCTAGTACATCATCTATAGAACCCAGGTCTGGATTGATCAGTTTATCGGAGAAAGCACACGAAATAACTGCACATAACAGTGTCACACGAACTAACATTTTACAAATAGTAATGCGCTCAGATGAAGGGAAGTCGGAATTATTACTGGCTGCATTTCGTTACATTTCAATTAAGTCTAATTAACAAGTAATGATTGAATCATTTATACTAATGAAGTAGGTTTAGACTTCAAATTAAGATGACCATTTAAAGTCCATTTTCCTTTTGGTTGGTATTTAAAGCGAGTTTGGGGATTTCCAATAGCAAAAAGATCAAGATCAAGTTTCATTGAAAACATTTAAATATTCTATTCACATTATTTAAAATTCTGTTTAATGTGTGCGTTACGTAGAACATATGAAAAATATCAGTTATGTTAAATATACTGACTGTATTATTTACAAATCAAGTATGTGGTATCAATAAAAGCAAGCATTTGCAGTAATAAAGTTAGGCTAAGGCTAATTTGCATTTTATTAAAGAATGCTTTTTGTCGTAAGTACATACACAGCCATTTATGAATGCTACTGCGGCTACTATAGTACTAATTGCCGTATTTCGAACAAAAAAGAAAAACGCATATCTTTGATGTAATTATTTTGAAAAACAAAACGTTTTAGTATCTGCTGCTAAAGTTATATTTAAAAGCATCTTCAAACAGAACCGTTTTTTTTAAATGAAGGTTGATCATACCATAAAAACCATTACTTTGAAGCAAATAAAACAAGTGCACTTTTAGTTGAACTGTATTAATTAAGTAACAAGAAGTGACAACGTGAAGACAAAGTTAACAGGGGGATTTACTGTAATGAATAAAATCTCCTGTCTTGCATTGAGGCTTTATTTTACGTAGGATATACCTTGATTCACTTTTACCCGAGTTAAACCCGGTTTCTGAATAGAAAATCAGCGGCGTGGCAAAACTAAACGCATGTCAAGTGATCCGATTGGAAGAAACGGGCGTAGTTAGGATATTTAGTCAAATAAACCTAATCAGCATAATCAGCCTATAACGTTCCCACTGCTGGGACACAGGTCTCCTCTCTGTGAGAGGGAGTGGGCCATAATCCAGCATGCGGTCCCAGTGCGGGTTGGCGGATGTCACATGTCTTTGAATTAATATTGTCAACCGGCTTTTCCTCAGCGTCATCCTTGACCATTTTGAGAGTGATGAAATTAAATACACCAAGCAAAGTGCCTGCCTGGGTTCTAACTCACGACCTACAACTCGTAAGTCGGGGCCGATACGACTGGGCCACCACTGCCCTCATACCTAATTAAAACACTGTATTCCTTCATAAGAGATTACACAACAAACGCAATACTGCTCTTCTTCTTGAGATTTTATCAATTACAGTAAACGTACATAATGATGTTCAATAGAATATAAGAAAGTGAAATAATGTGTTAATGTTAGTAAATTAAGTGGAAACATAATACATAGTAACAGCAATTAAGTACCCGTACAAAACAATGACTTATCATAACATTTGGCTTTAAACATTTCTTGTACAATTAACATAAACGTCAAAACGACGGATATGAATGACTGGTGGTCCATTAAACAATTTAGTTGTTACCGCAACTGGGCCTCTGCCTTTTTACCAGTAGACCGCCTCGCGCTTCGTCAGTATAGTTGTACAGTTCATTCGGTTATTCTACGTCTCGACTTTGAATCACTGTCAAAGTCACAGTGATTTTTACCGTCGTTGTAATATGGTTGCTGCCATTGGCAAGTCTGTCAAATTCGCAATGAACTTTATACTCGTCACTTTAAGGTTGCTATTGAGTTGCTGCTGTCAGAGGTAAAAATAACTGTTATGGACTCTGTATGTGTGTCTGTCTTGTTTCACCGTGGGAGTGTCACTTGTTTTGACCTCGACTATTCCGACACCGTTATACTGTTTCGTTTAATCTATGTAATAAAAGAAAGAGAAATCAGTTGTAAATTATTCATCTCCTGGTAAAAGTGCAGAGGGTATTTTCGATACACAATTTGTTGTCCTGTAGTCACAACCTTTTTTATTGCTAGTACTTCATGGTGATTTGCACGTATCTATGTATAGTTGTCGCGTTTTAGCATGGCAATAGCGGTCATTGCCCTTTCCCTAATATCTCTTCGTAAATACCCAAACGATTACCATAACGGAACATGGTTAAGATCACGCTAGTTAAAAATATTTATTTCAGTTTTTTTTAATGAAATATGCTTGAAAATGTAGGTGGGGTCAATGACCGCTATTGCCATGCTAAAACGCGATAACCGTATCCTTACTTTTATCAAGAGTCAGTGCGATGCTTTGTATTCCTACACTACAAAATGTTGCCAGTCAGCACTTTAACAAAATTGACATGTCCCACCAGCCAACATTTTGATTATCAATTAAAACTTTGGACATAACCTTTTGTAACTCATTATTAAAATAATTATGAACGAATAATTTAATTATAGTTTAAATGTTGTTTAAATTACATTCATTACATTATTTTTATATACAATCTTATAAGTAATAAGGCACATATTTTTAAGTGTAATTGATTAAACACAGTTCTGTGATCTAAATACATTGACACATTAGACTATGGTCTTCTATTTGAAGAGTCGGTACACGATTGATGGATAAAAAAACAACAACAAGACTAGTTAAGCACCCAAGTCACTGATTTCCATCTTGTTTTGCATTATAATTCCTCGTAACTTAATGACTAGGTTTAAACTGTATGTATAATAATTGCAGAACAGAACGCTAACGATTTGATTAGTATGCCACTCGCAGGGTCCGATCTATACTACATAAAAACATAAACTATACTTGTTCATCTTGTTTACCGAAGGAATTCATAAATTAGCTGGCTCGATCACGTTCTGCCGACATCGTGTGCTAAGAATGGTAAATTATGTCGTCATCATGCCAGTAACAATTACATTGTGTTTGCTCTCAGAAATAATAGCATTGTAAGCAATTATAAATAAGTGAAGGTTATAAATTATGGAGGTGTACCAATTATGAGATTACGTGAAAGATTTCTGTCATATTTAGTTGCGCTTGCATTGTGCTGAGACTCGGTGATAATATTTAATTTGAGATGTTTTAAAGTTTTAATATTTGGTAGTAACATTTAATTACACAATTTCTACAAATATACTTGCAATTCCAAATGGCTCATTAATTAAACAATAAGATATTCCTTCCCCATTGGATGCGCTAGCTACCCGCGATTCTATAAGAAAATAGTATAGCACCATCTTTCAATATTAGTCACTATCGAGCTCCGGCTCGGATAAACTCTGATATAAATTCGGTCACAGTTTCTACTTCACATTAGACACGAACATTAACTCTGTAAAATAATCGATTAACGTCCGATGAACACATGATCTAAATCTACATCGAGATTGCACTCGGCACTATTCGTTCACAAAGGCTCGGTACAACGAGTTTATATGCTGACGTTATCGCTGATGGTAGCTATGGGGGCCCGCTTGGCCTGGGAGGGGTGCACGGGGCAGGGACCCGGCGGGGCTGGCGGGGCCCGCGCGGCCGTGCGCGCGCGCGGGGCCCGTGCCGCACCGCCGCGCGCCGACTTGTCGAACACTTTGCGGTTCTTAGCGTTGGCCGGCGCGGCCCGCCGTCAGTCTATCACGTGCTTTATCTTCACGTAGAGCACGCACGCGAACAGGAACCCGAATATAGGGATGACTGCCATCCCAACCCCGACCGCTGCTAAGATGATGAGGTGGTCCCGTATATGGTTCGTGAACTGTCGTATGCAGCCCTGGAATTGAAAAAGATACTGTTTAGTTGTGTTTGATATGAATTATGTAAATCTTAGAGGTATTATGCCCAGGCCCGACACGTAAGAGATTTTCGGCACCGTCCTGATGTGGCTCAGGACGGTACCTTGTCAATTTATCGATGAATACATCGCAAACACGCAAGAAAAAAATTACATATTTTCAGTAAATGAGGCGAAATACATAATTATAGTTTTAGAAATCGAGACCCATTAGTTTAACCAGGTTTCAGACCGCCTAAAGTAGACTCATCTTTCATGAGGTACAGTTTAAAATGTTACAATAAAATACCTTCCGTATTTTTTTAATGTAACACGAACTTCAACTGACTGAGACGTAATTAAAATGTTTAATAAAACGCACACTATATTATAAGTTAGGTGATTACATCGCTGATAAAAATTTCTGGCTCAAAGCTGGTCCTGCTCCACAACCACAACTAATTCATATTAACATTTAAAACTCTGGAGCTGCTGAAGATTGTTATACTATCTTTGCATTGTATAAACTCAATCCCCTTTGTATTTTCACAGATAATATAATACTATGTACAAATAGGTACCCAATTCCATACAACGAAATGGAGCCTGTTACTGAGCTGGCTATTTATAATCGTCCAAATTTTCAACAGATTGCAGCATCAGCGACTAACTTATTGCCAGAGACTTTACAACACCATCTAGGAGTCAATCAACTTTTTAAACGTTTCGTGCAATCCTTTTTAAATAAAGATTTATAGTTCCGGGTTCAGAAAAACATGATAATAGATTTCTTTTATATTTATATGTAAAGTAATAGATAAAAAAAGTTGTTTGTTATAAATTAGTAACGATAAAGTGGTTACTGTGATGACAGGACAAATTGAGTAAAACACCATCTATTACGAAGAGCTTTAAACAAAATGATTAACAGATAGCTACTTTTATCATTGTAAGGGTTCGAATTGAAATTAAAGGCCTCATTTATGTTTTTTGTTGAAAGTACGTGTATTATGGAGTGTAAATAAATAAATCAGCATTGGGTAAACAAGGAAGTTTTGATTTTTACTAATCTTACGTCAGCCAAAATTCTGCCGTTTATAATGATTGTTAATTTCATAATGGTTACCTATGCTGCCATCTATGAATTCTTTTGAAGACCAATTATAATTTGTTCGAGTTGAACGCCCATGGTATTATATAATTGCATAGCATAAGTGTGCGTCTATTCACTATGGAGCTACCATTTACCGGGTAATATGTATTTTATTGACTTGAATGTGCCATGACGGCTGATAGTATGTCATGCTCATTCAAATGTCTCTCTGAAGGTGGCGCGTGTGTTGGATCATTTAGCTACCTTCGAAATGGTTGAGCTAAAAGGTGCTGATGCATGCGTCATGTACGGGTGTATGTAACGGTACAGGGGTACATTTAAAACTTGCTTAAAAAACGTCAAAACAGTTGGAACATTGAGCCTCAATAACTCCGTAACTACAAAGTTCCCAGGTACAGTAGTTTGTAGTTTAATTTGTGGGATGTATGAACGTACTTGTAGTCAGTTTAGTGGTTCAGGCCTTCTAGCGGATTTCCCCTAGGGAAAATCCTTTCATAGCAGCCGGGGTACTGTAGCTATGCAGTCGATTTCCTTAAAATCAACTAAAACGCACATCTCTAGTAACGGTTTTACGAGAGTG
This sequence comes from Dasypolia templi, assembly GCA_963555695.1. Lineage (NCBI taxonomy): Eukaryota > Metazoa > Arthropoda > Insecta > Lepidoptera > Noctuidae > Dasypolia > Dasypolia templi. The sequence goes on along the minus strand of OY743143.1, from coordinate 25,333,225 downwards.
ACATCCCTAAATCATTCAAACGTGGTGGTAACCACGTCACGCAGTGTCGAGGTGTGGGTTGCTGCTATATAAACCCCCCGCAGGACGCCTAACGTCCATAGTCCGGTTAAGTAGTCACGACCTCTCAAGGTCAACTACGAGATGCCATACAAAAAAAAAAAGCCTAACGTCCTCTTTCCTTCGCATCAAGCAGTAAGTTTTCATAACCCCGAGATAAACGGGGTTCCAGTCTTGGGATACACTTCCTGCCTACTGCTGACTGACGTCATCGCTGCCTGCGCCCTGCGCTGGACAGGCCCGTCACGCGGTCTACCTACGCGGCCGCTACCGCCGCCTGAACCTGCCATCCACGTGGCTCGTGGGTGCCGAGACCCCACGCCCGCCACGTGTTGAAACCCGCTTGCCACATCGTGAACGGGCGCCGTCAGTTGGGACTGGTCATCTCTTAGCTACCACGGCTTATTTCAATAATTTCATTTTGGATCTATTTTTTTTGTTTCTATTTGATGACACTCTGGACGCTTGTAACTCGTACGTCTTTTTTACATCGTTCTCACATAATTACAAGTTCAACAAATGAACTAATAGTTTTGTATCAATATTATTTAAAATAGTGTCCATTGACTTTCTTGTCCGTTCCTCTCCATAGGTATCTCCAACGCTTTGGAATGGACAACTGGCTTAATATTTCTGACTGACCGACTCCTTGACAATTCAAAAGTCCTGTAAATGGTTCAATTGAAATAAATGCTTTGTATAATAATAATAATAATTTTAATTCAGGTAACAAAGACCCATAATATAAATACCTTATAGCCTAACATACATAATTGTAAAAAACACAAAATAATCTATTTATTACGTTGGGTCGGCGACGTATTGCGCTGAGTCGTGGTGTCGTGTAGCCATCCGCGAAAACGCCGATATACGACACTCGTCGGCCAAAATTCCTCCTTCATGAAACTTTCCAGGTGATGAGTCGGAACCCGTACCACAAAAGATTTGAAGTTAATCTTATGGCGTGAGTCCAACTTCTCGACTCTCAAGGTGAACTTGGTCTTCGTCCTTATGTACTCCACCACCTCTTCTACCTTCGTGGTGTGATGTAAACGTGACACGTACAGCTGCGTCGATGGAATAGCGGGACGCAGCAACATGTCGGGACCAGTCAATGCCGTACCACACTGATTGCGACAAGCAGGCTTCTTCTTCTTTTTCTTCTTCTCGACGCGAATGAAGCCTTCTTCATCAGTTTAAATTACACTGTATCTATTATCATTGATTTTGGCATGACGTATGGGGTATTTTCACAGAACAGACATACAGAGAAGGTAGCCTAAGCATATATTTCTGGGTTTGTAGTCAATTATTTACATTACAAGATCAAATGTGAGAGCTGCCTTCATTAATGGTTTATTAATATAAACTTCTTGTACAATAGTGGTACATAGGCGGACTTATTGCTACAAGACTTTCTCTACCAGTCAACCTTTGGGTTAATTATATGCTGAAAATTACAATGATATGATGATCACCTTTATGTGATAAAACGAAAAATAAGGGCATAAATAATTTATGTACCTACTGTAACGTACAACTCGACCCTAACTACATAAAAGATGAAATTATACTTGTTACATATAATTTAATAAATGAAATATAAAATACAGGTCGGAATATAAAAATAACACAATACGGTTCACGCAACACTGAAGTTAATAGGCTTGAATTGAAGTCCGGAGGAGGAGGTGGAGAAAAAAAAGGTCTTCAGGCGTCGAAGGGACACTTTAGAGTGCCAGTCTCCTTCGACAAAGCTCGACGTAAAATCTCCAGGCAGATGGTTACTCAGCAGAGTGCAGACGTAGAATTGATAGGTGTTTGTTGATAAAACCCGGACGCCGTATCCTCAGGCAGATGGTTAGTGAAACGGGTCCAGACGCAGAATCTGAGGCAGATGGTTAGTGAAATAGGTCCAGACGCGGAATCCCATCAGGTGCTTCAGGCTTTTCTTTTATAGGAAAATATTCCTTTTCCAGAACTAATTTTTGATGATTTTTTAAGTTTCAAAATTGTTTTTCTTCATTCTGACATCTCATCTGCCAGTCATAAAACCAGCCTGTGTGTTCAGCCAAGACGTATTAAAACCTCCACGATCGAGTATGAGCGTGTCCTTATTAATTATTGTAGATGTCGAAATTCTGTTAGTAATCGGTAATTATATAGAAAATACAATATTTCAGCTAAACCTATTGATAAAAATAATTCAAGTTATATAAACCAAAAAGTAATCTTCATAGACTAAAAGAGAAAATTTAATGACAGTTTGACAATTGACTTGTGTCACAACAATGGAAAATGTAAACAATAAATGTTTTTTTAAAGATATTATAAAAGAAATCGTTTTAGAACGATTCGTAAAATGCTAGCAAATAAAAGGATATGATACGGGACATGAATGAATGAATGATGAACAATGTTGTAAGTATAAGTAGCATATACTATACTACCTATACGAACCGAAAGCAGCATACGTTGCTTAGGATAATTTGTGTATCTTACACGTTCAAACTCTTTTGACGAGTGCGATACTTCAAACTTGGTTCGTTTTTTGCTTTGTTGATTTTCTATATTCTTGACTTCTTCTTGCATTTGTTATCATCGCCCTTATTTTTCTACTACTACTGATTAATCGTAAATTTACGTATCTTAGAAAACTGTTTTCCCTAACCACCATGATCTCGCGTAGATACCGAAATAAAAAAGAAATAATACAATTACGGAAAGATGCCGCCTATAACAGACGTAGCTAATGAAGTTGGAGTTGCAGTAAGTATTTTTTTCTATATTGAAAGCTGGACAAACAGAATTTAAAAGCCAAGCTAATTTTCGATCATGATAAAATTTACGATAAATTTATTTTAGGGAAACACAGTGTATCGATGGCCGGAGAGATGGAAGCAAGAAGGTGCCTTGACGAATCACGTATCATACGGACGTCCGCTTTCTACGACAAGGCGTCAGGACATGGCTATCATAAATAAAGCTCACGAAGAAAGATGCATAAATACGACTCAGTTTGAAAATGAAAGGCCAAAACGAAGGCGTCTGAAAGAGGATGGTTTACAAAATACAATGCCAGCAAGGAAGCCGGCACTAACTGACAGACACAAAACTCGTTGCAATTTGCAGCTATTTATTTAAATCACAATTTTAATAAGTTATTTTTATGGACGTAAAGGTGTTCTGTTCATCGGATAATGGCAGAATGACTAATGGAGACCCAACATTACGCGATATCTGGAGCCAAATGTAGTGCCTTAGAGTGGTAGTATTACGATTGGGTTTTGGGGCTGGATGTGTAAGGATGGCCGTATGAATGCGGTGGATTACAAAGAAATACTTGACGAGTCGTTTCTGCCAACTGCCAACGTATTTTATTGAATTGAGCACATAACTTTCATGCAAGACAACAGCTTGGTGCATAATGCTCGCTTTGTACAAAGATGGATTCATGACCACAGAGATGTGCTGACTCGTTTAAAAATGCCTTCTAAAAGCCCCGATCTCAACCCCATAGTAAAATATGGGGTAAAATGGTACGAGAGTGGAACGGAAACCAGTGTCGCTCAGAATATGCTTAAAGACGCCACGCCATTAACGTTTGGGACTGTTTTCGAAAACGAAACGTATGTGAAAACCAGGTTGGTTCCATGCGAGGACGGTTGCAGAATGTATTAAACGCCGAAGAAAGTTTTATGAAGTACTAACATTTTCACAACTTATAAAAAATTATATTGTCATGAGTTTACACGAAGAGGCAATAACATAACAGCACGCCTGTAATCCCAGAAGAGTTAGGCAGAGGTGTAGCTATAGTATACCCACATTCCGCCAGTTATGCTTAAGTCCCATGTAATAGGGGGCGAGCCTATTGCCATCAACCGTGCACAAATCCAGACTCTGGGCTGCTACTGAGAAATTCTAGATAGAAAAACCCGATTACACTTTGCCCGACCTGGGAATCGAACCCAGAACCTCATGCTCAGCAGTAGCTTGGACCAATGAGACAGCAGTCTGAAGTAGTTTAGAACGCGTAGTGAAGAAGTTGTTAAAAGGTTTTTTAATAATGTAGTGAAGTCATTTTTTAATAATAAAAGTAAATGTAGTGTTTTTGTTTGAGTCTTAAAATAAAAAGTATTTTCTGTTTCATTACACGTTTTTATTCACCTTACATATGATAATTAAATGCATATTCTCAATTTAAATAGAATAGCTTTCAATCTGACAGGTTGACATTATGCAGTTTTCGAGTGTCCTGTTTGAAAACATAAACACTTTACACTACAAAATATAATCCACAAAAGTTGGAAAATCATTTTTGACAACTTTTGTGGATCATACAGTCAATATAATAACGAAATTAAACTGTGTGATACAGACTTATGGTATATTTTCCATAAATGTTCCGATCTTTATGATCATCCTGACTGCGTAGATACCTTTGACGTTCTGTGCTTTCTGATATTTTTACCTCGTTATATGTTCCGAATTTATTGAAAAGTCGCTGCTCTTATATTTATGTCAAATTGTATGTTCTGATGTTATTGACAATATCTGTGTTACGATTTTATTGAAAAGTAATTCTGCTCCGAAATATTTGAGTACCTCGCCCGCTACGATATATCTGATGGCGACTGTACAAGTGGGTGAAAAATAACTTTATCTTAATGCGCCTGAAGAAAAAACAGAGCATATATTTATATGGTAGCCACTAATATTTAATATGTCTCCTTTGTGTCGAGCATGGGTAAATGTTGTATGGGCCGTGACCATTCTTCTGTATACATTTTGTGTATAATAATCAGAGATAATAATTAAACAAAGAAACTACACCGAAAAGCGTTTCGGATACTGCTACAATTCATATTAGCAGCTATATCAACATGTATTTTATATGACTGGCGAAGCGAAAACAAAACGAAATGTTTTCAATAAATAGCTCACCGTAAAATTGAGTATGAATGTAGATACAGCTATATGACTAGGGAAGACCAAAAAAAGGATGGATGGACTTTGCGAAATATACAGGCTGTCCCGTAAGTAAACGTCATGCCGGAATCGGGTAATAAGACAAGTCATCATAGTTAACAGAAAAACAAAAAAAAAACTGGTATTATTTAAAAAATTGCGGGCATAAAAAAAAAACGAGTATACCAGCCTGTGACGGTATTTTAACTCCTGTTGCTACAAATTTTAACTTTTTTAAAATATGTAGTTAACAATTACGACCCGACCTATCACCCGACCGGTTTGAAAGGGTGTAGCCCGTGTACCTACTGAGGTGACGGCTAATAGAGAAGTATCGAAGAAGATATGCAGAAAGGCAAGACAGTGGTCACTAGATTTGCGGACGGCGAGTAATGGGTAGCTCGCCGTCCGGTAGGGACCAGGCCCGGGTCGACGGCGCGTCGTGCTCCACGCGCGCCTCAAAGAGATGTCAGCACGAAATGACGGGGTCCGTTAGGGCCGACGCCTCAGGGTCGCGGGTTATTCGATAGAGTAACCGTGGCCCTGGCACATGCAACTGAAGGAACACGGGTGGGTTTTAGTCAGTAAAAGTCTGACACGCCCTCCCGCTCCACCCAGAGCGGGAGAAGTCATTTGAAGATTTCCCACCCAAAAAAAAAAATAAGTGGTCACTAGATATAGGATATTCGGATGCATATTCACCTAAAGTTGAGATGTTGGCTAATATGGAATGCGCTTTTGTATCGAAAAAATCCCGAAGTTCCGGGATCGATAAGTTTAGGTTTCTGATTATAGAATCGGATGTTTATTTACTTACTTTCAAATATTGGCTTATATGGATTGCACTGTTGTATCTATCTTAAAAATCTCGCTATTCCGGAATCTATAAATTTTGTGCTTTTTTTAATCGATAATATTGTAAAATATGTAGTTAGATACCAAACTGCCATCGCAAACAACTTCTCGATATATTAATAACAGACTACACATTTATTTAGAATAATTCATGTAGGTACCTATTTAAACAAATTGTTAAAAATTATTGTGCTTAGTGAAATTTTGCGAGTGTGCAAGTGAGACGGGAAACATTTATTTTAAATAAATATGCATCTGAATAGTTATGCAATCCAAGAATCACGATTATTTTTTGGAGTTGCTTTTATACTATAAACCCGACTAATTATGCATTACCAGCACCCTAATTGCGTAATACACAATCAATCAGAATCTGAATCGTTTTGAAACAGATTGCTAATCCATTGCTTCTTGAGTTCGATAAAAATTCTGCTCAACAATATATATAAAGAACGCAATGAATGTTCTTGAACCGTCAAAATCAAACAGATTAGTCGTAATCGTTTACGAAAATGTGTTACGCAATTAGGGTGCTGGTTCCTGGAAACCCGTTTTTTTTTTTTACAAAAAAAAACATAAGTCTTCAATACTTTCATAGCTAAAGTTAACTTTGGTAAATATGCATCCTAATATCCGATCACTGGTGACCTTAGCGTAGCACATTGTGCCGTATGAAAGAGTTTGCTCGGTGAAAGACACCGAAAAATGTTAAAGCAAATATCACCTCCTATTGACCCAATAGTTTAACAGGCCTCAACAATGACAAAATTATACTCACATGATAATAAATGTTGGAGGGATGGTCTCTCGCGCCACATCGGTTTGTGATGGTCTTGCAACACGAGTCGGGCACGAGAAGCCGCGGGTCGTGCTCGTGCCACGGACTGTAGCGCCAGTCAGAGTACTTCACCGCGCCACAGCATTTGAACTGAAGAGATAAATCAGATGTTAGCAGAGATAAATAAAGGACACACATTGATACATTAATCAAGGGCTTGCAGATACAGACTCGGACTGATTTTTACTTCATGAGAACAAATGCCATTTCAATCAGGTCACATTGGGTGTAAAAAGATTCGTTAACGAAGTCAGGAAGCATTTGTTTCCCGTGATTGTTTTTTTTTACCGGACCATACGTGGGAACTTTCTGGTTACGGAGTTATTGAGGCTCAAAGTTCCAACTGTTTTGACGTTCTTTTAAGCAAGTTCTAAATGTACCCCTGTACCGTTACATACACCCGTGAGTTCAATGTTTTGCGCTACCGTAAATAGCGATTTTTCATACCAAAATCAAAGTCACAGCATTAATTTCAAATAGGCACATAAAAGGCAATTTTGAACGACAGCATTTACATTTAAATAAAATTGATTCAGGTCGCTCCTTCCAGAAGGCAGTTTAGTATGGAGAAGAATGAGCTAGAAACTCCACCGTTACTCTTCTAAAATCGTTTCTCAGTAGCTACTTAGATTAATTATTTGTGTAAAATGTTTCGTAGTTTGATGTCCTGATTGCGTAGATGTCGGCTTTGTGATGGGTCTTTTATCACCCTGTGAATTAGACGCAAAAATATAGCGGCAAAATTTATCACGCACTGGATTATCTACTCTCGGTGTTGAACCGAGCTGCTGGATTCTCAATTCCAACAGAGTGCATTTCAGCGCGTCGAACAAACACACTGTTGGATTTTCAACTCTCGGAGCCAAGCAGTGTAAGCGTAAAAATATCGCGGCAGGATTTTTTACATCCGTGCGAACGTGGACTAAAGCTATTATTAATAAGCTAATAATTTAGAACACATTAGAAGGTCCACGTGTGCACGGACGTAAAACTTATCATTCTTTATGTATTGTGTTCTAAATTATTATTATTAAACCATTGTAAAAAAGAATATAACATTTTAATTTACACACAATACATTTGTTCAGGATCTATCTTGCAATCCTGGGCGCTTTGCCAATAGTTATATCAGCGCGTGACAATATGTTTACATGACCAAATACAGATAAAATCGTTATCAACTGAGTCACTCAACAAAGAAAATATTATGAGATTAGTCTAAGAACTAATTAGTTTAATTACGTAAATAAGGTTGCCCTTTACTGCACAAGGTCAAGTGTCTTCGTCATCGTGTCAGGGGTAGTATCGTCAGGTAGTTGTTGTTGGTACTATTATGGGAACTACATCCGAATTATGATGGTGCACAAAATCTCACATTTACACTTAATTTAGTTCGGAAAATTAATTCTAGTAGGAGTGATTAATTAAAGCCTCACACATTAAAATGAAAGTTAGGTACTACAGCCCGATTCAAACTTTATAGCGGCTTTGAAGTCACATGAAGACATTTTTAGCACCTATTAGATGGCAAAGGAGAGCAGTGGTTGTCCAGGGCTAACGGTCCCAACTTACAAGTTGTAGGTCTTGGGTTCGAACCCACACAGGCGCCAACTAGTAATTAAAAACACGTCTTTTTTATAGATAAAGTTAATACTTGGAAGAACCATGAGACTAAGGTGAAAACACATCGTTAAGTAAATTTCATTCTAATGTTAAAAATAAATAGATGTTAATTATGTAAGAACTTTCTCAGAATAAATAAAAGTATGTTAAAGCATCTTAGACCAAATGAACACTGGAAGGAATCTTTAAATTAAGTAAAGGTCATATTGTAAGAGTGAACGAGTAATATTGTTTATTGTTTAATGTTGAACTGGACTTTCAGAATACCATGTTAGAATAAGATAAATATTGTTAATAGAGTAAGAAATTGATAATAAGCTTATAGATATATTGTACTGTAGATTAAACACAATAGAATAAATGTTTTAGCTGTATTATATTATAAAAAAACAATGTAATGTTGCTAACAAAAAAGCAAGCAAAGTATGTAGAAACACCATGTACACATTAAATATTCACACTTTTGGTCAAATTATTTCCCATAGTGCACAAAAATAAAGTCTTCAATTAGTAGAATAGTTAAAGTAACGGGAGTCCCACCCGGATGAGAAAGAATGATGAAGGATACAAGAAAGATAACGTATGAGGCATGATAGTGCGAGAGGCATATATGATGGAAATGGAATGAATGTGGTTTTATAGAGTAAAAAGGTCCCGGCGAGCCTGTGGCTGCGGAAAAGCAGATAGAAAAAAAAAAAAAAAAACCCCACACAGGCGCTTTACTTTGTGTGAATAATTTCATCACTACTGCTCTCGAAACGGTGAAGAAATGCATGTTTGGCATGTTCTAGATCAAAAACTCGAAGAAATGTGACGTTTACCCTCCCGCACTAGGCCCCCGTGCTGGATTATAGCCCACTCCCTCTCAAATAAGCCTGCGTCCCAGCAGTGAGACCATTACAGGCTGATTACGCTTATGCTTGGCAACGCACTGACGACGCATCTGATATTGCAGATGTTCAAAGATGGCGGCAACCACTCACTTTCAGACACTTAAAAACTATCATACAGTATTACTATTCAAGTTATGTGCCTCAGCATTCTTTGTTGTTAATTATGTCGCCCATTGTATGTTTTGTAGTGTTTAATATATATTTTGTAATGTATTTTTATGTGTGTAAAGTATATAGGTATAAATAAATGTTTTCTTCTAGTACAAACCTCAGTCTGCATGCGATCGACGGCGTTGGTAACAGTGGTGTCGAGTGCGTAGTTAGACAGGAACGTGTTGTTGAGCTCAGCTCTAAGCTCATCCTCTACGGCCACTTCGTAGTAGTACGCCAGCCCGCCAGCTCCAACCTCCAGGATGAACGTTATCAGCAGGAAGTATGTGTACTGGAAATTAAAAAAATAAAATATTGTACGTAATTAGAGATAAGCTTGTTTGTGGCTGTCTAGTGAACTGGTTAAACCAGTGTCACGGGTTATGAAAATCCCACAATAATAACTACTACTTGGTACATAACTCCACATAATACAAAACTTAATATGATAATGATAAGCTTGTATGGCTGGTAGTTAATTGGTTAAACCAGGGTTACAGGTTAGAAAAATCCTACAATATTGAACACTATTTAGTATATAATTCCATTATATGCTATAAACCTTAATTATATATTGTCAAAGTTGAGTCACACGATGAAAATTTCAGTACAGATATCTAATATTCAGATAATATAATATGTTTCTGGCCTTTAAAGAGACTTAGACTTTCGGATACTTGTCTATGACAACTCAAAGCATTTGTTTTCAACTAAACCATTTGCAGGCATTTTTGAATTGTCAAAGGATCAGTCACAAAGATGAAGCTATTTATACATTCTAAAGTTTACCAGGTTCTGGAGAAGAACGGGCAAGGAACTCCATGGACACTCTTCTAAATCAAATAAGTGACATGAATACTTACACACAGCAAGCTGGTTCTGTTCTCAGTCTTGAGCCCGCAGCAGCCTAACGCGCACAGGGGAAGTCCCATAGCCCCGGCTATTATCAGCAGGTACGCGATGGCCGGGTAGGTTGGCGTCGGTAGCAGCGACACGTATCGATGTCGATACGTCACAGTCCACGCCCCCACCCCTAGGACACCGGCGCCTGCGAACTGAGTCACACAACGTTGTTTATGTAGTGATGTGACTGATAACCGTTATCAAATAACTTTGTTAGATTTCAGTTTTGTTTACTTTGTTCGTGGAATTAGGACTGAGACAGACTTTTTCTGTCTTTCTTTATTTCTTTTTTGAGAGTTAGAAGTTTATATATTAATGAATTTTTTTTATTCATTTTTTTTGTCAGGGAAAACAGACAATTGTAAATTAAATAATACATCTAAGGTTATAAAAAAATGGAAGTGGGTAACTGTACGATTCACGACGTTTCCACAGATTACCTAGGTTACTTAAGGATACAGTGAAGACACAATAGAAGTTCCAAAAACACAAAAAAGACACCATAGAAACGGGTTTTGTTGACGAAAGAATAGACAAACGACAGACAGAATAGACGAAATCTGTTTACAATCTGTCATTTTGTCTGCTAATGCTACGCGTGCTGGAAGAGAAAAAAAGAGGACTACTCTTAAACTAAAACAAAAAGTACTTGATATAAGTTACTAAAAGAAAGAAAGAAAAATATTTATTTGGATACAGTGCGTGAAACACAAAAATAAAAATGACAAAATAAATAATAACAACAACAATAGTGACTGCCTCACAGCTGTGCCAAAAAGGTTCAATTCAGCATATTAATGCTGAATTGAACATGGCATGCATTAGCCAGACAGATGCTGTGTAACGCTGGTTTTCTAATGACACGTGACGGGGAGTACAAACAGTTTCAACATATCTAATACATACTGTTTATGCTACATACATACATAATCAGCTTATTATGTATGTATGTAGTATAAAAGCCTCTCTGTGAGAGGGATGTGTGTGTGTTTATACTAATAAATTAATAAACTAGCAATTTTAACACTAAAAAACGGTACCAACAAGAACTGTCGCAGTATAACCTGTTCTTAGTGATTAGCTAGATTGATCTGTGCGTGTGAACGATGCACTCACAAAGCACTACACTACTAAGTTACTACCAAAAGAAACAAAAAGACACTACACATGACGCAAATGGATTGAATTTGCGTTATGCCTTGTTATAAACTAAATATTTCATAGAATATTTCCTTGAATGGGTATTTTTTCTTTTATGTACTTCTTTCTTATCTCTTAGGTTAGGGTAAGGTAGGTAAAGAAGGGCTCTACAAATTGACCTATGTTAAAAACTTTTTACTACGAAATAAACTTTATTATTGTGCTGCGACTGTGTAATAATTTTACCCCGTTGCCTCAGTCAGCGCATGGCTGATTGCATAGCACGTGTCGGAGGCACGTTTGAGTATCGTCACTAGACACAAGGCTATTTTTTATCGACTTCTAAAAGGAGGAGGTTCTCAATTCGTCGGTATTTTTTCTTCTTGTATGTTTGTTACGCGATATCTCCGGCAATTATGGATCGATATTTATAATTATTTTTTAAAGGATAGGGTATGCGTCAGAGGTGGTCCCATTTAAATTTTATGAACTTGGCTTGGGTAGTTTTTCAGTTAGCTTCAATAATACGTATTTGTCCATTTAGTGTATATACGATGTGATAATAACTTCCTGCCACTATAACTACGAATTTGTGTGGGATAGGTACCTAAAGAGCCAACTACAACTAAAGAGTTATAGTTAAGAAGTAAAAACTAAAAAAAAACACTTTGATTTCGGAAGTCTTTGGTTTTTGTTTTAGATTTTTTGCCACCGACTTCTAATTTTAAGGTTATTATTTCCTTTGCAGTTTTTTTTGAAGGGTGGTTGTCTTTTTTTTGTAAAAAAGTTTTTATATTTTACCAAGTAAAATACGTAGATTTGTGTGTGTTTCACACATTGACTCAATACAAGACACAACCCACACACTAATATCAACTCAATTACCCTACATATAGACCTTAAATTTGTTCTGCGACTTGCGCCTGCAGATTCCTGGCCACAGTAGGCGCGGGCTTGATAAGGACCAGCAGCCTAATTGCTTAACACATTTTCGTAAACGATTACGACTAATCGGTTTGATTCTGACCGTTCAACCAACATTCATTGCGTTATTTACATTGTTGAGCAGAATTTTATCGAACTTATGAAGCAATGGATTAGCAATCTGTTTCAAAACGATTCAGATTCCAATTGATTGTGTATTACGCAATTAGGGTACAGGCTCGGGTCCAAGGCGCGTCGTGTTCCACGAGCGCCTCAAAGAGATGTCAGCAGGAAATGACGGGGTCCGATAGGGCCGACGCCTCAGGGTCGCGGGAAATTCGAAAGAGTAACCGTGGCCCTAGCACAGGCAACTGAAGGAACACGGGTGGGTTTTAGTCAGTAAAAGTCTGACACGCCCGCCCGCTCCATCCAGAGCATTTGATGATTACCCACAAAAAAAAGAAAAGGGATGTCACTGCCAACCTGTCCACCATGTCCCAACCATCCTTCATGATTTTTTATAAATGTTAACATACACATTAGACAAGAAAGCATGATGAATGCTAAAATGACGTCTGATGGTGTATGAAGAAAAAAGATGTGGGACCACCAAATAAGAAAGAAAGAATAACGTGTATTTGGACACAGAAATTGGGATAACGGCTGGAGGATGTCCCTGCCAACCTTTACCTTGAATAGGGATGATGACTAATATTAAAAATGTTCGAAAAAAAATGAAATTTCAAAGAAGGCATAGTAAAAATGAGATTTTCGAGAAACTGTTAGATCGATGTAAATACGAAGAAGCTTTAATAGTTTCTGGAGGGGATTATTCACGTCCTTGTCGCGAGGTACAGACAATGTCACTATGAAGAAACGTAGTTGTGACGTCACTTCTACGATGGTGCTGTATGGTGGTGATGGTGATGGTGCACTATATATAATCTTGACAATTTTTTAAGCTTTTACACTTTTTATAATATTGTTTGCACTATTTCGAAACAAAAACTTCTTTGAGATAATAAAAAAAATTGTCATCATCCCTATTGTTCAGCATAATGTACTGAATCCATGGTAACAGCCTTCGCGTCATGTCCCAGCTACCCCGCACGCTGAGCATCACCACCATAGAAACGAGTTTTGTCGAGGGAAGAATAAACAACATGACAGATGAATAAAAGAAATGTCATGTTGTCTATTCTTTGTCGACAAAACCCGGTGAGGCTAGGGGTGTTGTAGAGACTGACGAGTGGTTGCTTGGCAACTTATGACGAAGAACTATTTATGCCTATTTACCTTCACGTGTGACATTGGTGCCGATTCTCTTGTTACAAATACCTCTAGACTGAAATCACCAAAATTTTGTGTATTCCTGTCAAACGGCGATTTCCCGTTCTGAAATTGACTAAAGTAACACAACTTAACTATATTTTAGTCTGACAGCACTAAGATGGCTTTGGGATTTTGCTGTTCTAAATTTGAAGTTTTTCACCTAAAATTTTGATTGTATGACTAAATTTGAACATGAATCTAACCTATTTTTAAACGCGATTAAAAAGGTGTGGAATAAAATTAGTTGTCGTAAACTAAAATTCACACCGACACCTCGAAATCAGACGTGCAAAAACAGTACTGTTTCTTTTTTTTCTTTTCTTTTACTTATATCTCGAAAACGGTGTGTCCTATCGCAAAAATAATGAAAACGACCCCCTTTAGAAAACTCTTAAACCCCTAAAACTCAATATGTAGGTATTTTTATTTTTTTCCAAATACAAGAAGTAATTACGTTACTGAAATAGTTCAATATTATTATACGCTAATATGTTATGTTTTATAGGCTAAATAATAGGCAATTCGGCACTGACCATGAGAAGATTATGACGTCAGTAGACCTAACGACGTAATCTTCCGAGAGGTCCACAAGTTACCTAATCACTAGTTAATTTGTTTAAGTAACTACCGGAGGGCCTAGACAAATGGCTGTCGCTTAGGAGCGATTCTATTTCTACAATGGTTATCGCTTCACTATGATAATACGCTGCGACCTATGATCACGTGACATTTCGATAGCTTGTCAACCCCAGAATTTATTAGCCTCATCGCTAATCGAATGTTACTTTGTCTAGGCCCTCTGGTTCCTTAATTCCCTATTCAAGAAGGACATCAATTGCTGCACACGGTCTCTTGCGTGTTACACATCGACCATGAATGACTGAATACGCGCGAACAGAAACCAGCGACCTAAAATCCAGTACCTATCGCCATAGCAATGAGTCTCGTACACACTGGCCCGACACAAACACCGCGTGTCGCGCGACGATCGGCGCCTTTGTGTCGCGCTTATTTGCGGGAGCTTTTATTGACTACCTACCTAGTCAACCTAACAGAACTGCGTTCAAAAATAGCATACATAAAATCATAACATCGGTAACGACCGATATGTACTAATTGGCCGTATCGTACTCATTCTTCACAGTGGAACGATACGGCAACATCAGCAGTATGTTGGATAATAGATGGACACGATTATATCATGCACAAGCACCATGACCACATGGCGAAGCGAAACAAATGCGTAACGAAAATGAAAGTAAAGCAAGCGGTCTTGCGTATTTCATTCGGTACTTTCTAGGAGATTAACTTCTTTTGGCCCTTGTTACATTAGTGTTACAAATTTAAAGTAATATCATAGTATTAAAGGTTAACAAGTATCAAAAGGTTTATAGGGCCTACGCACACGGCGGTTGTAAACGTGCGACGTCTGCGCCTTTTTTGAGCAGGCTCCCTTAAATGTATGTTATTTGAATTATTATTCTGGAACTTTAGTATATGATTTATTGGATCTTTTTCTTTCCTTGTACAAGACAGTTACATAAATGTAACATTTTCGCTCGATCCCTTTTTTCAAAAATATATAAAAAAAGAAATACTCGGCTTATGTCTAAAATAAATTATACAGTAAGACAGTATATTTTTCACCACACTACCTATTATTTGCAATTTTTACCCATCTATTTCCGAGGGTAAAAGCCTGTTATCTAGAGTGTAAAAGTGTTTTAAAATTCGAAGGCTTCCGATTCAACATTTACTCGAAGTTTTAAATAAAACCAAAGAGTTAGGAACGTTCAAAACCTGTCAACCGAAAATACCTGGTTAATCACAACCGAAAATATCCGCTTTTTAATTTATTTTAATAAACAGATTCTATACGTATTTTACTGGTTTTCTTTCTTTTTTGCAAGTTCCTCGTAGTGTGGTGAAAATTGTTGTGTTTCACTTATGGGTAAAAGTTTTTAGCGTTTCGTGATTTGAAACCTTCGCGACGCTCAAGGTCCTTCTTTTAAACCACGAGCGAAGCGAGTGGTTTAATTCTAGAACCCTTCGCTAGCTCAGATTTCAATCCAAGCACTCACAGCAAAAAACACTTTTACCCATATGTAAAACATAATAATTTAAGAGTGCCTGGTCTTAAAAGGCAGCACTAGTTGAGCTTGCAGCGCGTACATGCGCTTCGACGATGGCGCGTAATACAGACGCCATGTGTATAAGCCCTAACATTATATGATACTATAATGACTTTTGTAAATAGACAACTAAAATAAATACTCTACTGGTACAAGAAGAGGAAGAGAGGCATTTGTCCAGCAGTGGGATAATGATGTAGGCTGACAGAAATGCAGTAACTAAAATATTGTTCCCTAATATCGAAATTATCAAATCCTTGTAAAATGATAACCGGAAAAACCGTTGTGATGTTATAGGAGTTGTAACTTTAAACTCACCAGAAACACTACATTGAAGATATGTAGGACGCATTTCAAGAAGTTGACGCTACAGCAGTCCGCATCTCTTGACTTGCGCGGCTTCACTTTCTTCTTTTTGGCCAGCAGTGCACTCGCATCTTTCTTCTTTTCTTCAGCCATCGTCAATTATCCTCAGTCACGCGGTATTCTTCTTCACCAGATTTCTCTTATTTTCATGTTCGTTTCGTTTTCAATCCTGAAAATATAAAAAAACTTATGTTAGGTATTTCGAGAAAAAGAAAAAAATTAAGTATCTTCAGAAGACAACTTTGAAATACTTACAGATTTAATTCGAGATTCTTATCGATAGATACTCATTGTACATCAAGGAAATAAATTGAAAGACATGGAAACGAATTACATTGTTTATTTAATTAAATTCCTAAAATAGCTTATCAAAGTGGAATATAGTACAACACTTATAATTCTAAATAATTATAAAACAAAATGTCTCAAAATAATTGATCCACAGTTAGTACATTTAATAAAATTAAAAAAACTATGTTTACATAATAAAAAAAATGTATTATGAAGACCTTGTAAGAGTGCGAAAAATATATACAGAGAATATGAGATTGTAAAAGTTAAGCAATAATGATCAACATTATTACAATTCATTCAGTCCTTAATTTATTTCATCACAATGTAAATTCATTTTATGCAACCTTATTTCAATACTGCCTTATAATCCTTGGGATTAAATGAATACATATTTGATTATCTTATTTTAATAGCTTTTTTTTTATAATTCAGATTAGACAAGTAGAAAGTATTAAATCACCACACTGCCTGGTGACAACTACTGAAAATATGAATGCAGCTTATATTGTTAAAACTAGTCACATTGGCCCAGTGGTACAAAGTTTTGTATTTTGCCAGTTATATTTCTGCCTGATTAAGACGAGGTGTCGCCGGACACGGTGTGGGTTCTTCCTAATAAATAATGTATCAATACATTTTAGCTGATTACTCAAGTTTTCCTTTGATTATTATATTTATTAGTACTTTTAAACATCTTTATCTTTAGGACTGATAAATAAATGCGACTAAATTCTCACTCATTATTTATGTCGATGTAGCTTGTTTACTTTCTGGACAACTTGTATTGTTATCACAACCCAACCCATTGTCAAATTGTATAAAGCAAACCCTGGCACTATGTAACACTAAATTTATTCAACTATGAAGGGTTCTGTGATGGATCTAGAAATAAGCTATTAGTTCATTTTCAATTCTTGGCTCAATTTTTCCTTATTCGTCATAATATTTGAGAGTATTTTCTAATTTCTCCACTACTTTTTTGTAAAAGGTTACCTGCTGCCTCAAGAATTTTTGCATTGTTGCATTCAGGTCTTTTGTTCTCTCGGCTTTGAAGTGATTAATTTCGGCAAGAAGTGCGTAAGATATAACGTCGGTTCTCCGTAGTACTTCATTTAGTTGTGCTATTTCCATCTTATTTTCAGCTGTCAGTCTCTCACATTCCCGTTTCTTCTGCACTGCACTCTTGTGGGTACCTAGTACATCAGGGAAGCCTCCAACAACTCCCTTATATAAATGGAATTTATCACCTAGAGGCTCCCAATCATAAGTTGGTTGGTCACCATACATTCTTCCTATGTCAATGTACGCGCTGCCAGTCATTTTGACTGCTGTTGTTAGCTTTGATGTGGATGCTAGTGATCCTTCATCTAAACTTAGGGAAGCAGCAAGGCTACAGAATGATTCACCAACTTTCTGACAATCAGCTCTGTACGCGGTCTGGAGTTTCTTGGTGTGTGCAACACACATGCTAGAGACAGACTTGACAGAAGAGTCCATGCTGTTGATGAACATATGGCATTGCTCAGTAATGTGGTCCACTTGAGACTGTAATAAAGCTTTTTCAGGTACTACTATTGATATGCAATAATTAAGACCTAATAAGGCATCTCTTTCAGCTTGCCGTTTACCGGCTTTCCACCTTTTCTCATCAGTACAAGTGAGGAAATGTTGCCACACTTCACATTTGGATAGTACTGGGTGTCTGCACATCCAATCTACAAATTCTTGAAGCTGTACTCTTCTGCGCTCTATTAGTTGTTCATCATATCTGCCAGAGATTTGTTTATCTGGCAATGGTGGGATTGGAATGAGAGTAAATTTTTCTTGTAATCTTTCATGCAGCCAATCAAAATGCTTGTATCTCCTAGAAACCTGAATGTTGTTGAAAGATGGTGTTAACTGATAAGCAATGAAACTTTTGATACCTTTGAACTTGGATTCTTTTTTTGGAGAGGCCACAGTGACGTTGTATGGCTGCGTTATTGGCCACCATTCATACCTGTCTTCTTCTTGAACAATGTAAACTTTTTCAGAATCTGCTACTTCTACATTTAATGTGGCAAGTAAGTAACTCTCACCACTCACTTTAGATGATGGTGCAAACTTACTCTTTCTTACAGTTCCCACTGATGATCCATAGTTAGAAGCTGTTTCTTCATTCTGATGGTTTAAGTCACTAATAGGCATCCCTGGCAAGGGGGTTAGCTGCTGATTATATTGAGGTTTACTTTGTTGTGGGACTGGTCCTATTTCCGAGTATGTGTCATCATCCCAATCATCATCCCAGCCCTCTTCATGTGAAGTACCTCTTTGAAAGTTACTGTCACCTGCACTAAACTGTTGTTCACCCCAGTCATCATTTGCTTGGTCATACCGGGGCGCTGCAGGTGCTACTTTAGTTTGAACTGATTCTTCAGGTGCCAGTTTACGAACATAAGCAGCTGGAAATAAACCAGTCTCTCCATTAGCCTTCTTTCCTTCCCACCAGCCTTCACCAATTTCTGTATTTATTAATGTTATAACTTCTCCGCAGGCTATTGACATCTCTGTGGTATTGGGCTCTCCCGAGAAGTCATACAGAGCTTGTACTTGGGTCGTCATTTTGGGACCCCTCACCTAAAACAATTTCAAAGATTATTAAATTAAGCCAACACGGTTTATAAGGACGGATTGAAACATAAAGTACTGACAACACATTATCTTATCATTGTTATCTGCAAAAGGAGTATGCACATACTATGTGAAATATCTATGTTCACGCGAATACTGTTCTCATTATTATTAATATTGGCTTGTACGATTTAGGGCGTCGCACACTGCAAGGCGCTGACACATATTCCTAATAGCCCCTAATTAAGCATAGTTGAAACCTAATTGTCCGATGTGCGAGGGGTATAATACATGTGACGCTTTATGCCAGATTTTAAAGAAAACTGGAGCAATTGTATTCTAAATCACTTTCTATTGTGGTAAAATACAATAACATTACAATGGAAATACAAAATTCAACGTTGAAATACCTGTTTTCGTTAGACAAACTAAAGTTATTAAAACATTTTAATGAGCTGGTTTCAGAACCGGAAAGTAGTGTTTGCTATTGCACCAGGAATAATATTGTACGAAATTGAAGAAATAGTGTATTAAATCTTTTGGTTTTGTGATGGAAATCCAACCAATGACGTCAATTTGTAGAGCGTGTTTCGAGTAATATTCACAGAGAATGTTGACTTATTCATAGCGAAACTTATACAAATATCACAATTACATTTACAAACAACCTGTTATTACATTAAACAAAGACTTCTACTTACTTGTATCACTCTAAAACAATTATTTCAAGGCGGATACACCGATTGAACAGTCATCTGTTTGACAGATCACAAAGAATTTGTTTCTCGTTACACCTTGTTCTCGTTTACGTGGCAATTTTACTACAAAATTATGGCCATTCATTGGCTCTTTTAAAACCAACTGAATTTAGGCCAATGGCGTGTTAGTAATGTGTTCAACTCCAGCACAATCTGCTACATTGTTTGGTCAACCAATGGCAAAACAGGTTTCCAGAGAGAAAGAACTTGTGTTGTGTCGTTTCATAAAGTTGCTCATAGTTGCGGAAAGATGGCGCTGCTGTTTGAAGCATACGACTTAAAAAAGAGAAGTTTTTTTTAGTTCCTTTTTTGACTTTTCGTCCTCTCTAAAAGCTCTAGGAGTTCTAGGACTGTATGGGACTGCTAATAGGTTCAATATTCAATACAAAAACCTTGTATATTATTTTCCTACATTAATGTAGAAACAGTACTTCATTCGACCATGAACCTGAAGATGGGATAAAAGTGAGGACAGCTTCGTATTCTAGAACCTAAAATTCGAAGGGATGACCCAAGGAGTAATACTGCCGTACCACATATTTGTTGCTTTTAGTTTAGAATTGCTTTTAGGTATGTACCTAATTATTTGTTTCCACAGTTTGTTTCAGTTTCAGTGGCTTCTTTGTACATTACACGGCAAGTTTAATTTGATTATGCATAAGAATCTAGATTTGTGACTAGAAAATGGAAATTTGGCTGGTATCTTAGTGTAGGGCTAACAGGTTAGGTATATGATTTATTCGGCCAACTCCAGCTTACAGAACGGTCATGCTTTGAAAAAATTAAACGTTTCAAGTCTGACCATGAAGTCAGCGAAGCTGCTTTTCCAATTCAATGAGCAAGGGGTTAAAATAAAAAGAGTGGGTACTTATGTATATAAATATATATTATGTATAGGTTACATCCTTTGTTTACAGAAAAAAAGTATGTAGGTACCTACTTATACTAAACATGTTTAAAATGTTTTTACCCTTTAAACTTAGTTTACATATACACAATATCGTACGTAGGTTTCTACTGACTTGGTATAAACTGTGCTATTTTTACTCTTTTTATACCTTTTTTTTTACTTAGGTACATGTCACAGTTGTATCCTTCGGCAACTAATATTAATTATATCTAAAGAACTACCATTTAAGTTGGTGGGTAGGTACCTACTCAAATAAAGCAGTCGTAGCTTACCTAAGGGTATGCGGGGTTGGACACGGCGTGGCATACGCTGGCAGAGTGTGCATGCCGCTTTGGAGGAGCCGCGCCGTGCCCTCATCTCTGAAGTAGGCAGTGACCTGTCGCTGCCGGCCGTAGTGAGTGCGATGGTCGGCAGCGTCGAGTCCTGGGACGCGGTGGTTTCCTTCTGCGAAACAGTGATCTCGCAGAAGGAGGCTGCGGATAGGGAGAGAGAGATCTCGTCCACTCTCCCGATCCGCAGCAGGCGCACCGGGCGCAGGCGGAGGGCGGACAACGCCCTCTTCCAGCCCCCCTAAATGGGTCCAGGACCCGAAAGCGCCGCTCACAGACGTTGCGGGGGGAGTACACCTCACTCCCCCCGCCCGAGACGGGGCCCGCGCAAGCGGGCCGGCACCAGCCGGGGTCGCGGAAGAATTATGTGTTCCCACGACGTAGGTGTGAGATGGAACACCGGGTTGGTTTTTAGTCAGTAAGAGTCTGACAGACCCCTCCGCCCACCCTAGGCGGAGGACATCCATGCGGATTTTCCACCCCGGGAACAAAAAAAAGGGTATGCGGGGTTAGGTTGAATTTGGACGAAAACTTTCCCACGTCGGAGTCAAAAGTGTTCGGAATGAATGTGTACCTCAAAGAGAAAATCTACAAGTAACTTGGGTAAGCTTTTAGTGAAACTGGGAGGATGAATGGATTTATTGAGTCGATACCGAATGTGATATTCTTTATAGCATAAAAAGATTCTTAGGTAGGTACCTAAATCTAATACTTACTGTTTTTCTGCTTTTTTTGCAAGTACTAGCTAAAAATTACTTGGATTCATCATGCTTCTTCCCCAGTTTCACTTGGTTTTTGAATATGGATTAATTAGATTAAAAAAATCTGTTTTTCAGAATAGCATATTAGCTAAGGTTGCTCGAAATCAATGTATTTTATTTTATAGCATTTTTTGGAAATGACGCCTTCGCCAGTCTGCTACAAACCGCAACGGCGACAGCGAATGCATGTGATAATAATCATTTATGTAACGTATTTTTTAAATAGTGTTTAATTACATATACCTGAACATACCCCAACACACTACAACATCGTATGATGGAAAGTAGGTACAGCCGAGTTTTGTAATATCTGAGCATGTTAATGAATCAGAAATATTTAGACAATGGTAAGTTTCATAAAACTCTAAACAGCTTTGCCTTAAAATTGTAAACAATCTGTAACATCATAAATATATTATGACAACATAAATCAATAATATTGCTACAGACAAAGACTTAAAATATTATACGCAATCCCTTGCTTCTATGAATAATATCTTGACAATTTCAAATGTCTCGAAGTTTTAAACAAATAAGTAGGTATAGTGTTCGGGGACTCTTTTTTTGTGTGGGAAATAATCAAATGACTTCTCCCGCTTTGGGAGGGCGAGTCAGACTTTTACTGACTAAAACCCACCCGTGTTCCTTCAGTTGCTTGTGCCAGGGCCACGATATCTCTTTCGAACAACCCGCGACCCTGGCAGGCATCGGACCCCGTCACTATGTGCTGATATCTATTTGAGGCGCGCGTGAAACACGACGCGCTGTCGACCCGGGCCTGGTACTTACCGGACGGCAAGCTACCCATTGCTCGCCGTCCGCAAGCCCGCGCCTAAGGTGGCCGGGAATCTGCTGTCGATTCCCGACGCTCAGGGCATCTACTACGACTAGGAGCGTGAGGGCGCAAGGTTCTCTCCCTCACGCGTCCTGCCTCATCCTTCTGAAGCATAACTACTACGCAAAAGGAGATGACGACTTCCTATTTGCACTCGCTCCGAACCATGACCTGGACCAGGGCCGGACGCGAAAGATCGCAGCCGCCAATCGCTTCCGCGAGGACACAGCGGTGCTCCGCCCAAGCACAATATCCACACAGTGTAAAAACAACCATGTCCGGTAAGGACCTGTGTCAGGCGGAAGCTGAGGACGCCGTGGCGCCTCTCCAACCACTCCTCAATGAAGGGAATTATCGCCGCTATTGTGGCGTGCCCAGCACTAGGTTGTGAAAATCGCATTCTCCATGTCGTCATGAGATCCCGCCGGAGCTCTGTCCGCTGTGCCGCAACTTCTCGCGGCAGCGGAGTTACGCCCCATCGTTATGCCTACTCGCGCCACTCTCACACATGCGCGAGGGATTATGTCTCCAGATCCCATGGCGGAAATCCGGCAAGGAGGCTCCTCATAGGAGTCCGTGCGCTATCCCCGGACCAGCCGAATTGCCATGACCCTTTGGGATACGTTCAACCGGCGGGCTGGTCGGCGCCTTGTCTTCGGTGATTCTATGATTTCCCTATGCGTTGATCCTAAGTTTTCCTAAAACTTAATTAATCAAATAATACAGCTCTCTCATAAAAATAAAATAAGAATAATTGATCGCCGTTGACGGCAAGATAATAGCGTTCATTTTATTAATACCTATTGACACACCTGTACTATTTGTTTACAGTTTTCAGATTGGTACAGTCCTATTACGAACAGCAAGCAAAAATAAATTTAATTGAGACCATTTAGTTGAATATTCATAGCTGTATGGATATTTACGAATCCTAGCTTGCACTAACTAAATATATTGAAATCTAGAGTATTTATATATTTATGTTCCGAAGAGTAGTCAGATATTTTTGACTGCACCACCGTTACAATTGTTAAATAAATAATTATTGTTGTCTTAGTTTGGATAGAACTTTATGATAATTTTAACACAGGTATTTATGATGTCTATTACAACGATATTGAAGCCTGAAGCTTGTTTAATCAATCGAAATAAGACTGGTCGGCTACTAAGTTTACACATGGGGTCACAAGATACAGTCCCAAAGGGTTGAATACAAGCAGTACGGGACATGGGGTCATGACCCCCTCAAAATCATTCAAGCTGTCAAGAGCCTGAATGATTTACGTGTCTTTGTCTTACTAATTATACTGTACTTGAGCCACAGTGACGCCGATATACAAAAACATTCAGAAAAAAAGCGTGTATACATAGAGGGTACCTATAGGAAGAGCAGGCGAAGCAAACTCGGAAATTTGGGCACCACTACGCTCGGGTTAAACGAATTAAGCTGCTGTAAAACGAATTTTTCTTTTCTTCATAACTCGACAAGGTACATCTTTCTTTCATCTTAGGTATGTAATGGCACGCTAATTGCGTAACACACAATTAATCATAATCTGAATAATTTTGAAGGATATTCCTAATCCATCGCTTAAGCTCGAAAAATTTATCTGCTCGACAACGTAAATAACGCTATGAATGTTGTTGAACTGTCAAAATGAAAGCGATTGCCTGCTACTGATAGTGTGTTACGCAATTATCCCGCTGACTTTACGTGACTAATCCGTGTTAATTAGGTATTTTGTAGTGACGAGTGCAGGCAGTACAATCAGCCTTTAATGTTCCCCCTGCTGCAACACAGGCCTCCTCTCTGTGAGTGGGATTGGGCCGTAATCCATCACGCGGGCCCTTGCGGGTTGGTAGATGTCACATGTCTTCGAATTTTTGACATCTAGGACATGCCGATTTCCTCACGATGTTTTCGTTCACCGTTTTTGAGAGCAGACGAGTGCGGTAGTTGAGGTAATGACGTAAACATATTATTTTAGTTAGTCCACGTTCGCACGGACGCAAAAAATATCGCGCCAGGATTTTCTTGCGCACTGGATCTTCAACGTTCCAGACTGTTTCGCGCAAAAAAAATACCAACAGTGCGTTTTTCCGACGCGCAGTTAACGTGACGCGATGCACTCTGATGGATTGTTAATGTTCGGTTTAACACCGAGACTTGAAAATCCAGTGACCGGAAAATCCCGCCCAGATATTACTACGTCCGTGCGCGGACGTGGACTTAGTGAATCAGCACTCTAATTGCGTAATACACAATCAATCGGAATCTGAATCGTTTTGAAACAGATTGCTAATCCATTGCTTTATAATTTCGATAAAAGATTCTTTAGAGATTTGTTGAACATTCAAAATACAACAGATAAGTCTTAATCGTTTACGAAAATGTGTTACGCAATTAGGCTGCAGGTTTGTGGTTTGGCGAATTTGATTTTCCAAGTAGGTAGTTGTGGGCAAATTCCATATTATGTAATCTAAATGAACAATCAATTATATAATACCTACCTTACCTACTTCAATGTCCTACCTGTTCTTTCGTCCACCTACTGACGGGCTCTTGGCAATTGGCCGCACGGGTCGATCGAAGGATAAGGTAAGCTTGACGCGGTTGGTTCGTGAATGGGTGACAATCCATTACATATCGAGTCCCTCCGTGCCTCAGAAAGCACGATAAGCCCTGGCTGTAATTCGTAGATCTTTAACAGTCGTTACAGACTACTTGTAACGACTGTAAAAGATCTACGAATGCTGACCACCCAGTAACTGGGTTGTGGATGTCAGAAAAGCAGTCGCTCCATGTTAAATACCAACTAAGGTGCCTAAATAGATATGCAAGGTTAGTGTACGATAATATAGAGGAACGTAAAGGAGAATGTAAGGATCGAAGTAGGTGGCATTTTGTGGTTTCTGCCTACCCCCATGAGAAAAAGGCGTGAGTTAATGTATATAAGTTAGCCTACATCTGCATCTTTCTAATATAAGTGGCGTCAAAAGGGGGTCAGTAGAAGATGAGGTTATAATTGGGATGATGACTAATATTAAAAATGTTCATAAAAATAATATAATTTCAAAGATGGCATAGTAAAAATGAGATAAACGAAAAAATCTATTAAATCGGTGTGGTGTACATTTGAAGAAGATACACGCTTTAAAAGTTTTTGGAGGGGATTATTGCGTTCCTTGCCGCGCGGTACTGACAATGTACGGCGCTAGTTTGAAGTTACATAGTCGTGACGTCACTTCTACGATAGTGCTGTCCTTGTCTAATAAGTATCTTAAAACGTTTATAACTTGGCAATTTTTTAAGCTTTTACACTTTTCGTAACATAGTTTGCGCTATTTGGAAACAAACAGTATTTTGAGGCAAAAAAAAAATATTTCATAATCCCAATTATATCAATCAAGTTTCTAAGCTGCTCATAGGCGTCTTCCAAATCCTGGGCTCTTGATTGACACCACATAGAGACTTATCTCTATAAGTGAAATATTCAGCATATTTTATAATACTTATTGACATACGATGTCATAATTATTTTCACAAATTGAAATGTAGTGCTATTCTGTAACCATCTCACCGTGAAAACTCAGGTGTAGTGAGCTGTCAGTGCCAATGATACTAGGGATTGAATAAAGACAGGATGACACTGACAGTTCACTCCACGCAAGTCTTCACTTTGAGATTTTTATAGAATCGACATGCTGATGATGATGTCATTGCGTCAGTGCGGCGCGGCGTACGGTGAACTGTGATTTCGAAAACCATTTCCATTTGAAATCACAGTCTGCGGACTAGAAGCGGAAATAAATCGTACAAAGTATCAAGTTTCAAACATTATTTTCGCTTAATAAATCTAACAAGGTAAAAATGAGAAAATTTATAGAACATCCGACATTTCGATTAAAACAAATGACTCGGAACATAATTATGTAGAAAAGATTGCGACGGGGCGGCGGCATCTCATTGATTTCAGAATAATTGGATTTTTATTATTATATTTCTCCGGCCCATTCAGAACCATAATGTAACTTGACGCGTTGATTTGAAATCGAAAACGTTACCATATTGTAAAAATTACACACCATTGCCAAAAATATTGTTAGGTGTTTAGTTCGTCGATTCGGTATGAACTAAATAGGCTGCTCCTAGTTTTTTTTTGTCTGCTTTCATGCCACTCCGCTCCGTTCAAATACTTCAAAGCTTTGGCTCTTGCACCGACAACAACAATATGCATGTGGCGGCCGGCATCTACACCGCCACATGCGAACAACGCATCACACTGACGTCACACAAATCCTGCATCGCGCAATCAGAGTTAGCTAGCATATATACAAATTCGCGGTGGACAAGGGAAACAAGGTGCGCGCCTTTAACGGTTGGGTCATGCCAATTTTGATGTACTCTTTTGGCATACTCAAATGGACTCCCTCACCTCTCAGACCGTCCGTCACCGGGTCCGTACACTGCTGGCTGCAAACCGAATGCATCACTCACGGTCATCGGTAATGAGACTGTATAACCCGCGAAAGTATGGTGGTCGAGGCTTTTTAAACGCTAAGACCGTACACAATCGCGAGATATGCAGTCTCAGGGAATATTTCCTAGAAGCCGACGTGGGGATGCATCGTGATGTGATCGCGGTGGACAAGGGCCTCACCCCGCTCTCCTTAGCTAAAGAGAACTGGCGCAAACCTTTAGTGCTTGACACTAATGATCGCATGGAAGTATGGCAGAGTAAGGAGCTTCACGGACGCTTTTTCCGGGCCCTACATGGACCCGATGTAGATCTTCTAGCGTCCGTAACCTGGCTGCGTTTCGGTGACCTCTTTGGAGAAACCGAAGGTTTTGTCTGTGCAATTATGGACGAAGTTATGATGACGAACAATTACCGGAGATTTATTGTGAAAGACGGCACGGTTGACATCTGTCGGGCATGTCACCGTCCGGGAGAATCAATAAGATACATTATCTCCGGGTGTACTCGTCTAGCTAACGAAGAGTACTTGCATAGACACAACCTTGTAGCCAGGATTATCCATCAGCAACTTGCTCTGAAATACAGTCTTGTGGAATCGGAAGTGCCGTACTACAAGTACGTGCTCGAACCAGTTCTCGAAAATGGAAATATCACATTGTACTGGGATCGATCCATCATCACTGACAGGACTATTGTTGCCAATAAGCCTGATATGGTGGTGGTGGATCGAGTAGAGCGGCGCACAATGATTGTTGACATAACGGTAACCTCGTGAAATCCGAGAAAGATAAAGATATCAAGTATCTTGATTTGGCTCGCGAGGTTATCGACATGTGGGATGTGGACTCAGCAATCATTGTGCCGATAGTCGTGACAGCCAATGGCTTAATAGCCAAGAGCCTCGACAAACACCTGAGGAGGCTCTCGTTGGGCAGCTGGATCCGGGGCTTGATTCAGAAAGCCTTACTTCTGGACACGGCTCGCATTGTCAGGAGGTTCCTCTCTCTGGAGCCCTGACCGCCGGTAGCTTGGACCCTGTTCCCGATACCGGTGGGATACTATTTTTTATATTTTTAAATGATTTGTAATATTTTTTCAGATTTTTTAAAAAATATTTAAAAATGTAAATTATAAGTAGTTGTAAAATGTAGTATAGGAGATAATAAGTATAATTTATTTGTTCAAACACAAACAAAAATTTAATATTAAAGTGATACACTTTAAAACAGTACACCCACATGTCGCCAGTTATGTTTAAGTCCCGTGTTATAGGGTGCGAGCCTATTGCCATCGGCCGGGCACAAATCCAGACTCCGGGCTGGTACTGAGACGTTCTAGATAGAAAAACCCAATACCACTTTGCCCGACCTGGGAATCAAACCCAGGGCCTCATGCTCAGCAGTAGCTCATAATATGCGACGACTAGACCAACGAGGCAGTCTATCTATATCTATCTAGTATATAAAATTCTCGTGTCGCAATGTTTGTTACCAAACTCCTCCGAAACGGCTGGACCGCTTTGTATGAAATTTTGTGTGCATATCGGGTAGGTCTGAGAATCGGCCAACATCTATTTTTCAACTCAACTCAAACTCAACTCAAACTCAAAGCATTTATTTCAAATAAACCAATTACAGGCACTTTTGAATTGTCAAGGAAAAGATAACCAACAGATGCCATTTCTATAATTTTTGGTATTTTTGTCTGTTTGGATGTGAGAGATTAATTAGATCAAGTACCACGTAAAAAGTACGAAACCAATACGGTTTACTTTTGTACTCAATTATTGTGTATAACGGAGTAATTATTAGTTTTTGTTTCATCGTAATCGCTTCGGACTTTATCATAACAAATACATTAAAAGTGTTCAAGAAGAACTTATAATTACATACACCAACACAACGTGCACAAACACGTTCCTAATTACATCTATTTAACACCAAATGGTACTAAGGAATGTATGTGATAACAAAAATAAATAACACGTCTTAAAATTAACTGTGTTATTTAAAAAGTACCTAATGTAAATGATTGAAATGATAGAAAAATCGCTTTAGATAGGTGGTTGATTAGTGGCGCTAAAAGAATTTCAAATTAAAAGTGGTGATAATGTAAGATAATAATTGTTGTTAAGGTGTTCTGAACTTCCGAGTGCTAGATAATGCAATGTTAGATAATTATTTATTAGAATAAATCATAACAACTTTTTGTTTAAATCAATCAGTGATTTAAAAAACGAATTATATGCAGAACGAGTCTTATAGTGGTGTAAGTAATCGATAGATGACGTTAAGCAAATGTCGTCATTTTCAGAATCGCGGTGTTAAGTTTTTCCGCAGAAGAGTGACACACATTCGTTTATAAATAGTATGTTTTTGCACGAAATTGAAATTTTTGTATTAATATTGTCGGAATAAAGTAGTTTTGAAGGTAGATGCTGTTCTGGAGTTCAGTAGTCTGGACTTCGGCCCTTGGAATATTTGGTTATGGATTTCTCTCTAGATTTCTCATCTCATTCAAGTTCTCACTCAGTTCTTTCCGGAGTCTTCTGAAGAAAAACTGAAGATTCTTTGAGGCATCTTTATAATCGGCTTTAAAAAGGAAGAAGTCCTCAATTTGTGTGTTTTAAGGGTTCCGTAGCCAAATGGCAAATAGAAACGGACCTGTTATTATGTCGTCCTGTCCGTCTGTCTGTCCGTATGTACATAGCATAATTTACTCGGAAGACTAGTGCTTTTTGAATGGGTAATCCTACGGAAGATGAAACACAGTAGCTGTTTAACTAACAGTGGTCAACTGATCGTAGACTACGAAGAAACCCTACTGACATGGAACTCCTCAATGACGAACAGTATACCTACCTAATCTGACTGTGTTATTGTACGGTATGTGAAAAAAGTATCAATATAAAGTAGTACACGAATTTTTGTTGGGCAGATTCCACAATTTTAAAAATTAAAAACTTTTATACCGTCTTCCAAATACATTTATTTCCTTAATAACGACTTTCCAAATGAAAGTTATTTGCACTTTGTAGTGGTATTTTTTTATTTTTATAAATGGCATCTCGCAGGTCAACCTATGAGGTTGTCGTCTGCTTAGACGGACTTGCCTGTGGTTGCCCTAATAAATTAATGCCTCCAGCCAGGACTTAAACTTATGTACTAACTTAAAAACTAAGCGACAACGCTAAGGGCACCCCCTTCGGGGTACGAACCTCGGCTTAGGGCGTCGCTGGGAGAGGGCAGCAAGGGACTAGCTGGATCAGGATTTGAGTGATTTAGGGACGAATTTAAAGCTACAGGCTCAGCGGCGCGGGCTGGCTCGAGCAAGGGTCGGGAGGGGCGTGGATTTGGGCGTCGCAGCGGGCCTCGGCGGCGAGGACGGTAGGACGGCGATCGGGTTTTGGGCTTATGTAGTGTGCTGGTGGCCTTACTACTCTCCTGGAGGAGGGTAGTGGCGTCGTCGGGGGCGATTAAAGTATGCCTTGGTCGGCGAATACTGCTAATGCGGGAGGGAGTGTAGCGGGCGGCCGCTGAGATCAAGGGGTTAGAGTGTTTTATGCCACAGTCAAAGAAGCGCTTCGATAAGCGTTTCATGAACTGGTTTATGGTAGGCATTTTAAGATCGATGTGGAGATTTAAATTACGGACATAGAAGGGGGCACCCGTGACCTTTCTGAGGAAACGGTTCTGGAGAGTCTGCATCTTATGGAGATGACGTGGGTGAGCGTGCGCGAATACAACGCAGGCATAGGTCATGATGGGACGGATGACTGCGGTGTAGATATGCGCAGTTTGCATTTAAAGTTTTTTATAGAATTCGTTTGTATTGTTTTTATAATAAGTTTTACTTAACGGTGGGCACATTAATACTGTATCAATTCTAAAATGGGGTGTAATTTTTAGGTTTGTCTGTGGTTGGTTCTGTATCTCCATCGTTTTTGAGGGCGCCCGTGCCGCAAATCAGAAATCAAAATACGGAATGGCAGCCATCATAACCAGAGGTGGATCTTAGTAATTGGGTAGCTATTCACACGGGCAACTGTATATAGGAGGTCTTTCGAGGGACAAGCAGATGTTAGAGAGGTTCTTAAATAGTTTACAGAGAAGATTTTCTTAATTAAAACAAGTTTTTAAGATATTTATTTATTTGGTATCTCCAAAACGGATACACAGTTAAGTACAATAGAAATCATAGTAATATTATGTTGATAAAGTCGCAAGTCGTTTTATTGCCTGTTTTTGACTAACATTTTTCAACAGCGCTCTTTAAGAGTGATCTTATTTCGCCATGATAACGCTTCAGCACACAGGTGCAGCCTGGCCCCTTGATTTTAATTTTTTCTCAAAAATCAAAGTGACACTTCATCGCTTTGACATTATAAACCCTGAAGACGCAGTGACTGCATTAGAAAAGACTGTGGGAGTGAATCTCAGGTATCACTTCCCACCAGGCAAAATGGGAAGACTCTTCCTATTCCATTTAGGAGTGGTACAAACACATTTTCTAAGCGTCACATTTTTGTTTTCCGACATGCAGGCGAACGAAGTCGCGGGCACAGCTAGTTATACATTATAATACTGGTCAGTCAGTCTCCAAACGACAATATTACAGGTCATTAGAGGACAAAGCGACACCTCCCGACAGTATCGTATTCCCATAATCTGTTCTGTTCATTCAGAGTAGGAATTACTGAAGCCACTACTTTGGTAACACTTGCTGGTGCAACTTTATAATTTGTTATATTACTAAGTAAAGCATTATCTGTGTAAGTCCTCATTTTCGCAGTCGCATAGCTTTGAAGTTATGCCGCACGTTGTAATAAAGTTACAGTTGCAACTCAAAAGTTACACAACGCTTTGAGCAACACTTGTGGATGATAAGGTCTAATTAAACATATTTAGTATAAAGTACATAATCCTCTTTATATCAAATTGTCTCAAACATTCGAAAAGACATTAAGTACTTAACGTGTTTTTAGGGTTCCATATGTCCTAATGCAAAATGGAACCCTGTCCGTCTGTCATAGCGAATTTTCTCCGAATCTACTGGACGGTTTAGGTTGAAAACTACACATATGAATTTCTGTGACCCAAACACGCCGTAGTGACCGCCATGTTCGGTCGTGTAAGGTTTTTTTTATTTTTTTCGGGTGTCTGGTGGAGCCAGAGGTGGATAGTTGAAAAATTAGAATAGAGAATAGAATTGCGTATTGTATAGGCTTTTAGTCAGTTTATACTCGAAATGTTTAAGCTTGATATGCCGTCGTTAATACAAGCACGTCGACAACACTTAAAAACGCCATGTGCTTGACCTAAGGGACGTAAAACCCAAGTGGATAGGCAAAACTTGTAAGTTTTGCAGTAAAGTCAATTAAACTGAAAGGATTTTGGTTATTTGCAGCTGGAAGGCGGGTCTTTCGTATTGCGATGCCTTTAAAAAGGAGCCGCGGTTCTGAGTAGGTATATTTTTTGCCCTTATGTCAAATGAAAAAATAATGTAAGTCGGCCCTTTTCAGTTTCACACAGATTACGTTGTTACCGGTTTTTAATTCAATAGTTTACTTCCAATTTCTTTTATATGATTTTAGTTTTAAGCTACGACTAGTCTGTAGGCTGTTATGCTTTGAATACGTATAAGGTATAGGCTTAAATAGTAAGATTATTATTTGATCTCAACCTTTCGAAATATGAACTATTCTTAGCGGACAGTACTGACAGACAACCGACACTTTCTAAATTTAATGCAATAGCTCCAGAAATCCATATTGTTCTCCGTCTCCTGGGGTCTCCAATTTTTGAAAATTCCTTTCCCGGTTTTATTGAGGAAAAAATACAAGATTTCAACGACATTTCGGAAAGACTGTTCCAAATTAACAT
Organism: Dasypolia templi; assembly: GCA_963555695.1. Lineage (NCBI taxonomy): Eukaryota > Metazoa > Arthropoda > Insecta > Lepidoptera > Noctuidae > Dasypolia > Dasypolia templi. The sequence goes on along the minus strand of OY743143.1, from coordinate 25,300,181 downwards.
GCATTCGACCATCACCTTAATTCGTTACTGCTGTTTCGGCCCTAAATTAACATATTTCCTTCGCACTTCCTATTTATGGAAGCACTCTCACCTTTTAGAAAGAATAGACCAAATTATCCGGCACACACTTTAAATGTGGCCATGGACGACCGCCGCACTCATTAAATTAAAACAGACTTGCTTTGAGGCACTACCATTGATTTTTCGACGATGTCGAGGTACCTTACTGCGCAGAATCATCAAATGATGCACGCGATTTACTTTTTCTTTCTGTTTGTTTGAGTGTAAAAACGTACTGCTTTTATAGGAATTCCTATGAAACGGTCCATATAGTAGATTTATTTATTTGAAGCAAAGAAGTTAAACGGAAACAGGGGCAAAAAAATTAATCCCAAGGGTAAGTTCGGAGCACTGGTTTTGAAAAAATCGAAACCGTCGAATCGAAAAAGTCATAACGAACTTCGACTTTAGCTGGAGATATGCTCCTTATTAATTCATTATTGACATACTCTCTATTATAAATTCATCCTGGGAATTGCCGACCTGAGACAGACTTATGAGGTAATATTAACAGCACTTTTAGACTCTTTGTACACACACGTTTTCTTGGCGTGAAAAACTACGGTTTGTACGCCGTGTGCAGGCACAGTCATCAGAGTTGTATGGATCAATATGGAACCTTGTTGACAAACACGTTTTTATTTACGGCGCGTATATTATTTTATATTATTACTAAGTCTGGCTATTGAGCTGGCAATTTTTCTTCGTCCAATTTTTCAACAGATGGCAGCATCAGCGACTCACTTCTTGCCAGAGACTGTAGTTTTACAACGCCATCTAGGAGTCGAACTACTTTTAAAACGTTTCGTACAATGCTTTTAATATAAAGTTTTATAGTTCCGAGTTCAGAAAAACATGTTATTAGATTTCTTTTATATTTCTATGTTATATTAAAAAAATCATGTTGTTTTATCATTTAATTGAGTAAAAATATAGGAAACTGTGATGACAGGACCAATTGAGTAAAACGCCATCTGTTACAAAAAGCTCTAAACAAAATGATTAACAGATCGCTTCTTCTATCAAAGGCTTCTTTTTTATTTTAATACGTGCATTTTGAGTAGAAATAGATAAACCCGCACTAAACAACGAATTTTCGACTTTTACCAATCATAATTCAGCCAAAATTCTGCCGTATATCGCTTTTTACGTCGTACTTTGAACAAACCGTGTGGTGTACAAAGAACCTTATCCTTCAAATAGACTTGCCTAACAGACAACCTTGGGCACAAGCTACTCTTCCCATTCGTATGGAAGGCCTCGGCGTCCGCAAAATTTCTAGCATTAGTTTACCGGCTTTCCTATCCTCGGTCCATGGCACTGAGAAACTAATCAGGAAAATCCTTACCTCCACACTGAATCATTTTGATGTGCCGTGCTTCACCGAGGCTATGGATGCCTGGAGACTCGCTTGCCCGAACTCTGATCTACCCGATAATCCTTTTTCCCAGAGACGTTGGGCTGAGCCGCTCTGCAGAGTAGTACAGGACAATTTAATTAACACGTCTGCTACTTCTGCGGAGCGTGTGCGCCTACTGGCTGTGGGTAAATGGGAGTCAGGTCTGTGGCTTCATACACTACCGTCGTTGAACATAGGCACTTTGTTCGACGACACCACTTTCCGCCTCGCTGCTTCCTTGCTACTAGGAGCTCCTTGTTGTTCTCCTCATCGCTGTCACTGTGGCGAATTTGTCAACAGTCTCGGACACCACGGCCTGTCTTGCAGCCGAAGTGCGGGTCGCTTAGCACGGCACGCAAACATTAACGACATCATCCGACGAGCTCTTGTCACCGTCGGCGTTCCAGCTGTACTAGAACCCAATGGCTCGGCACACGACGATGGCACGAGACCGGACGGCATGTTTTATTTCCATGGAAGGTGGGTAGGCCTCTAGTGTGGGATGTAACGTGTGTCGACACTCTTGTGCCATCCCATCTTCCTGGTTCGGCGAGCTGTGCTGGCTCTGCTGCTGCGGCGAGCTGTGCTGGCTCTGCTGCTACGGCTGCGGAAAACCTCAAGCGGCGTAAGTATTACCTTATTGGTAATTATATTTTCGAGCCGTTTGGGGTTGAAACCATCGGGCCGTGGGGTCCGTGCGCTCATGGTCTCTATCAGGAAATTTCTAAACGGCTGGTTGACACTTCCCGTGACCCAAGGGCTGGCTTTTGCCTTGGCCAGAGGCTAAGCATTGCCATACAACGTGGCAGCGCTGCCAGTCTCTTGGGTACATTACCAGTCGACAGCGATGCGGATGAATTTTTTGACGCAATTTTTTTAATTATGTTTTTTTTTTTTGTTGTAAATTGGTTTAAATTACTGTGTGTATATTGAATAAGTAGTTGGTAGTCATAAATCGTATAAGGTTGGATACCTTAACTTACTTCATCGATTTACTTAATTGGAATCACTTAACATCGTAAGTAGTCCAATTTATTTTCTGCGTACATGCAAAAAAGGACAGGTAGTTTATCAGGCCACGACGAGCGCCACGTGATTCAGTTTTGCTTCGTTGCCAAATGCGGTCATTCCCAACCAAATGGTCTATTAAACCAGCCCACTCGAGAGCCAACGAATGCTGCTTACATGAAACATTTCACGCGCCCACAGATATTTATTGGTACTATTTAAGCAATTGTTGAAAGAACATGTAAATTGCAGATTTTCAGCAAATGAAGCATGTTTTGATTCATTGCTTTTCATAAAAACCTCTTGTAAAAGAACAATATTTTCATGAAAATACACAAGGTAGCCGAAAAAAATTCATGGAATCTATTGTAGTGGGAAACTAATTAAAGTCCGTGTCTTTGTGTGAATATTAAATGAGAACAAGAAAATTTTCTGTTAACTGCTCGTAAATCTTCTCGGTGGGAATTTTATTTCGCTTTGCGGGCACTTGGCGTAGAGTCGTGTGGTGTGAGGGATCCGAGGCTTTGCCTTCCATTCCTGTATGTATACTTTGAGATTCAACTCGGTCCGGTCACCAGGCTCAGGAGATTTGTCGATGGTCGTTGAAAAAGAGTTCTTAGCATATTCTGAACACTTATTTTAATTTTATGCTGTAGCACAGATAAATTTGTGTCATTTGCTCTTTTTTTTATGAAAAAATGGCTTGAGATGTAGAGCATAAAGCGCCTCTCTCGACCCTTAAGTATCTACGTTTCGAACTTTTGTTCAGCGTTCAGCGTTCAGAGTCGGGTTTTCGAAGTGAATCTTCACTCCGAAAACCCGACTCTTCGATATACACGGTTGGGCTTCGGTTTTGATATTGATCAAACTCAAACCATTTATTTTAATTAAACTAATGACAGGCACTTTTAAATTTTCAAGGAGTCGGTCATTCTGAAAGAGTGAGAATTCATCTTTTAATTCGTTTAGAATTTTAATCTAATTTTTATATTTCAATTTTAAACGTTCATTCATTCTGACATATAATATTATTAAAAATCAAGTTAATGAAATGTGGGTGTACTATAGGTACACCTCTGCCTAACCCCTCTGGGATTACAGGCGTGATGTTATGCTGTATTTATGTTATCAAGTTAATGCTTGTTTATACTGCATTATTGGAGCAGTTACCACTGGGCCCACCCGGCCCAGTGGTAACGGCCCCGACTTACGAGTTGTAGGTCGTGGAGTTCGAACCCAGGAAGGCGCTTTACTTTGTGTAAATAATTTCATCACCACTGCTCTCAAAACGGTGAAGGAAAACATTGTGAGGAAACCAGCATGTCCTAGAACCAAAATTTCGAAGACATGTGACATCTACCAATACGCACAGAACGTGCGCGTGGTGGATTACGGCTCTCTCCCTCTCATAGAGAGGAGGCCTGTGTCCCAGCAGTGGGAACGTTATAGGCCGATTATGGTTATGATACTGTATTCTATTATTCATGATAATTATCTTTAGTAATATTAGCATGTCTTTTTTATGATTATGTATTCTTAATTTAATTATGTAATCAGAGCACGTGTACTGGATCATGTGTAAGCTGTGGTTACTACAGGTAACCACAGCTTACGTGTGCATTACAGGATATTGTAGTATACTGTTCGAGTTTTTTTTAGTCCCCGACGCAAAAAGAGGGGTGTTATAAGTTTGGTGTGTCTGTCTGCGTATCTGTGTGAGTGTCTGTGGCATCGTAGCTCCCAAACGGCTGAACCGATTTAGTATTTTTTCTTTGTTCGAAAGGTGACTTAATCGAGAGTGTGACCTATGATTCACAAAAATCTGGTCAGCCGTTTGAAGATTATCAGCTCTTTTCTTGAGAGGATGTGGGCATCTTCCACAGGGCTGATCTAGTCGAAATTTGGTATTCTATTACTTCAATGATATTAGAAGCATATAGTAACCTTGAACTGATGCTGCAGCATCACCTGGAAATAGCAGAATACTCAACTCCCTCATCAACATACAGCAGAAGTATCTTTTTTGGACTAATTGGCATGGTCTCAATAAATAATAGGTTATAGAAAGATGGTGATTAGGGTCTGATGACGGAGTAGCAAAGATAAATGAAGAGAAATTAGGAACTACCTCCACTGTGGGAAACATACGTAGGTACAGCTGCGCAGATTTAAGCGAGGCACGTGTCGCGGGGACGGATACAGTGTCCCGTAGAAGATATTGAAGTTTGAGGAAGCCGAACGTTCATAACTACTGTGTTTGACTTGTGTCAAATTTGTAATCATTGTGTGGTTCCGTAACTTTAGGGCTCTTAATGTATTGTTAAGCTTTGTTTAATCAAACCTTGAATATGTACACACGGCAGCTTATCGATCCATACATTTTGACTATAAGGCGATCTCGCATTGTAGTTGGAGGATTTCCGTACAATGAGAGGTCAGCTTATACTGGAAATGTATAGCTTGATATGCAGCTGTGTGTACCTACCTACTTGGATTTAATATAACTTAATCGTGGTGACTGTGTCCTTTACCAAGCTGTTAGGGTTTTGCTAGACAAAATCATACTGGTTGCTAATTAAATTGTATAATTTGTTATTTTTACTTATTTCCCTTCCTTTTTAATATTTTAGGAAAATAATATACTTTTACAATGTTTGTAAATATGTGAGTACCATGTACCTATCACGTGATTGATTTATCTGTCTTTGCTTAATTTTATATTCTTTTTACCTATTGCAGTATTTAAATTCTTGGTGCATCGTCTTCACATATAAAAATATAACTAATCTTTACAACATATTGTAAAACATTTTAAAAGAGTAACGATGGGTTTCTTGCCCATTGTTCTCCATACGAAACTACCTTTTGGAAGAAGCGGCGTCTAGAATTAATTGTTTTTTAATGTAAATGTGTCGTTCAAAAGTGCCAATTTGAAATAAATGCTTTAACTTAGACATAAAGTAAAGTACGTACTAGCCCTAGTATCAAACTACTTGCATTGCTGATTGCAATACGTACAAAGAAAATAAGTACCTACACTACTACAAATGTTTAAGCGCTCGAATGATTGTTGTGTGAAATTAAACTTAAAACGTAATAAACAAACAAGATGGCACCGTTATTTCCGATTTTGACAACGCGCCAAAATAACCATTCTATGTAAATCGAACCAACTTTTCTTTTAAGGCCTTCGCCTTTCAGTGGAACAATACAGGCTTGTTTTGTTCCACTGAAAGGCGAAGGCCTCCCCCTCTCCCTTATCCACACAGTTCTGTCTTTTGCTAGAATGCCGGCCATTCCATCCGGTATGCTAACCAATTTCTAATTTAAACTGATTACTAATGTCTACAGGAATGACGCGTTATATTGAGAAGCAATAACTTATTCCTGTGGAATTAAAATAATTGTAGATTTGATACATAGTGTTACTATTTCACCCGAATGCAAAAAAAATATACAAAAACCGGCCAAGTGCGTTTCGGTCCACGCTTAATGAAGGGTTCCATAGTTGAGATGAATTTAACCCAGGAACAAACTTAACATAGGTAGTAGTTGAAAAACATGTTCTCCCATACATCGCTAGGCGTCACGGTCACTTATCCAACTGCAAATATAAGTTTGTTATCACTTTATTTTATATGATATAATTACAGATAACGATTTTCGACTTTTTCCTTTACCTACTTATGCTGTGAGATCTTGCTTCTTCCAAATGTAATGATTCTTGGTCAACGACAAATATAGGTTTTTATTTATTTGCGAGTATCAAAATATGTAATAATAATATAATTCATAAACAGCCGTATTTTTTTTTTGCGTTTGCTAAAAAGCTTGATTTTTTAATCTCCAAGGGACCGTATACCTATGTATTTGCTATTTCAACTTGATGCTGCGTTTCTGAGAAAAAGGTTCTTGACCTACTGACAGAAAAACAGACTGACAGACAGACGTACAACGAAATGGTCCTATAAGGGTTCGGTTATTTTATTTTTATGTACGGATCCCTAAAAGTCAGCCTAATATCAACACTTTTTCTACTGCACAATTTTTCCAAGTTTTAACAGCTAAAGAAGGTCAGCAGGGAATAATACCCGAGAAAAATAAAAAGCCGATGTTTAAGGCTGGCAGCAAGCTGTCAGCATTTAGCGCCATAAGGCCGCCAAGTCGACTGGACAAGTTAGACAACGCCTGTCAAGCTCACTGCGATATGTCACACTCAATTTCAGAGCTTATTTTCTTGTAGACGTTTCTCTGTTTTCAAAATGCTTTCAGTCTAATGAGAAGTGCTTTTTATATTTTGGTGGTTTCTCTGTTAAAAAATATTGTTAAAGCTCTAAGTGTATATTTATAGGATAGTGAATGAGATTTCCTATCTTCATTAAATTCTTAAGATTGATATAAAACTCGTATTTCCGAACTATCGTGCGAGCCTTAATTAAAGTTATCCATTCCTAAACTCATAATCCATCAATTTACCGAACATTATCCGGTTACACCAGCTGATCAAACGAGGAAGTACAACAAGTAGGTAATGTCTACATCTTCCTGTAAACAAACATTGATTAATTAACGTAACGCAATTAATGGCGGCCATCTTCACGTGTAGACTAAGGAAACGGACGACGTGTGTCTGTGGAAACTAACTATCTGCTGCAGTTAAAGGTACGTCGTGCTCAGGGCTGCTACTGCCGTAGAAAACAGGGTTGCATTCCCAAAAGTTTCATGTTCAATTTTTCGGACGGGCAAAAATACCCCTCCGTATCGAAAAGTACCAAACGCGGATAGTCCTAATAGCAAAACGAACAAAATCAAATCATAAAGTCATTTATTCAAATTAGGCTGAGAATCAGCACTTTTCGAACGTCAAAATTACATAAGACAGTCCCCCAAAACGCCCGCCCTTCACCAATTCCTAGTGCTTTAGCTGGGATGAAGAAGTGGCGCACCAAACTCCCTAGCAGCACAGCTGTCTGTTCGATTAGAAGAACTGGATTATATACAATTGTAAGTATTACCAAAACATTAAATTAAATTAATTGCCATAAGTCGGCTAGACACGCCAATACAAAAAAAAGGTACACAAAACTTAATACATAAATAAAAGCCTCCAGGCCTAAAGGGCATGGCAGCTTACATATGCAATACTGGATAATGTACAAACAAATATCTTACCTACAAATATGCGACCTATAACAAAACGAAACTGTACTTTACAAATGGGACGTTTTGTGAATAAGACGTACCGCTCGTAGGACGATTTGCTAATAAGATATTTTATTTTAGTTTATTAAGGGATAATAAACAACTACAACATACATAATACAATAGTAAACAAACTTTTTAAGGAGCAATGTTGCAGTCAGTTTTGATTGCATGCCGTTTTGCTATTAGGACGTGTCGTTTTCTTAAACGCAAATAGTGTTTAGGACTTTTTGATACGGAGGGAAAAATACACCGGGATTCGGGAGTGAGGACATCTGTCAAAAGGTGTTGTCATTCATTCTTAGTTCGGGCCCCGAAGTTATCTTATGTCCGTACCTAGGTGATACGGAGTACGTAATGCCCGTAACATCGACCGAAACTACGGTCTTCGTGATTAGGGTGTAGGCCCCCAGATTTCATAATTGAAATAATTGCAATTTCTGCTGTACTTAGAGTCAATGCCTCTTAGTTTATAAGTTTACCGAGTACTTGGTACCTAGTACAGTTTAAGGGATTGAATTCTACTGGCCACTAAACTTAAAATGAAAGCTCCTTCAAAGTCAAAGTCAAAGCATTTATTTCAAATAGGCCCATAAAAAGGCACTTTTGAAGGTCAAAATTTACATTAAAAATAGAACTGATTCTAGGCGCCACTTCCAAAAAGTAGTTTCGTATGGAGAAGCAAGAAACTCCACCGTTACTCTTTTAAAATGTTTAACAATATTTTGTATACATTAATTATATTTCTATATGTGAAGACGATGCACCAAGAATAAAAATACTATACCACAATTAGCAAAAAGAATTAAAAATAAAGCAAAGGCATCAAACAGGCGTCGTGAATCGCTCGCGACAATAAACGCACCACTCACCGCGCGACACGCGGTGCCTTCTGTACGAGCCTTTAGGGTTTCGGTTCTTGAAACTGAATAATTTTTTACTTAGTTGTTAGCCGTAGGCCCACCACAGACAAGGTAGCAAGAAAGAGATGCCAGAATCAGATCGAAATAAGTTATTTTTAATAAAATGAAAACATGTAATTGCAATTGTTATGAAATTTTAATAGGTGGAGTTAATGGATGGAGAAATTCCAGAATACTTTGTTAAACTAAAACATAGACAGCAAAAGTAGTTAGTCTCATTTGTCCATTCATACTCTCGGTACCAAAGAAATTCGTTGTGAAAACCTAATAGCGTGTGAAGTGTATCAAACAGCAATTGCTTTAACAGCACTTTTGCGAGCGTTGCAGCGCTGCAGCGCTGGCCGGCTCGTTTGAATCAATTTAATTGCATGCCTGTGAAGCGATTGGTCTGGAGCCTCCAGCATTCATCGCAAAAATTTTAACAAGATGATCAAAGTACAAACGCGGTGCTTTTCCTCCGATAAGTAGTTTCTCAGACTTCGAGCGTCATGTAGGCAGGTGATGCTTTCATTAGCGGGGGATATTATAATAATTCAAAGGATTAGTTACGTAAAATGTGTGTTACTTAAAACATCTGTTTTTTTCCCATTTATTATGATCTATAGTTAAAACTAGGTACAATAGGTATATTATGGTTACAAAATACAATTACAAAAATAAAGATTAAAAAGAGAATGTTTTTTTTTATTAAAATGGAAATTAAAATTATGATTAGGTGACTGATTTTACAAGGAACCTCCAAAACGGGAATGAGATCTTATCAGCCACAATCTTTAAGATTTTGTTGCGTCTTCACGCATTCTGCAGAATGATGGCAATGAAAGTCATTAGTGCGAAACAGCGCACTGATATTCCTTACCGAAATAAGACAATGCACATGATAAATAGAAAGATATTATAGGAACCTGCCCTGAATTACAGAAGTCAAATTTATGAAAATTACGTAATAATCCATTCAACTATTTCATAAACATATCGAAATTGCAAGAAAACTTTTCGGTGTTAACCCTGCTTTTCAAAGGCGGGGTTACCCGGAACCCGAGTAACGACGGCACATCTTTGACATCACAGATTGCGCCCGACTGTCGGGCACGGCAGACGACTGCACTTTCTGTCTCGGGATCTCGCTGTAAAGCGCTGGCAGCTATTGCACTCCGTAGCTTTATTGCGATCAACTTATGTAAATCCTTACGTACTTTGCTTGAGCATTATTTATTGTGTTCTTTTTCCGGAATGGATAAATACGAGAGCCAATAGCTCCAAAAGCTTATACCTAACTGTCTAATGCTCAATATTGGACTGCTTAAAGCCGGCATTAACATATATTGGACAGGTAAAAGCGCGGGTAATGGGTAGCATTTTTTCCTATTGACACTTAATGTTATCGACAATAGCAATAAAAGCGATGGTAAAAATGTTTTGAAACGGAACCTGAAAGCTTCGATAGTTTTGAAATGGCGTTTTAAAGCGTTATTCGTAACCATCATAGAGCGATATTGATATCAATGGGACCTAATCAAAATATAAAACAAGTAAAGTTCCCTTGACGAGATTGATTACCCACAACCACAGTTACTAACCACGATGTCAAACAGTGTCCTCACTGTTCTTTTCATCCCTTGTTATGCAAGATAAATGAATCACCCTCAGGAAATCTGATAAAATATTCATTTAGTTATTCAAAAGGAACACTTCCGTGTACCTAATGACTACAAGAAGAATGTTCCAGTCGGTCGAAATATGTAGTGGATTCGTATTTTTATAAATGGAATGTAGAGTAATGTAGACCGTTTTTTTTTTTTTTTTTTGGGAATGGCATTTCTTAATGTGCTGTTTAAACGTTAAGTTTTGATCAAGGATCACGCCTAGGTATTTGGCTTGCTTCTCCCAAGGGATTGGCTTGCCGTACATAGTAATCGGGCTGGGGTAATGTAGACCGACGGGAAGAAAGACATATGTATGTGTAGGAACGCTTTTTGTAGGTACGTGTAGGTAAACTTTTCTTGTAATATTTCTGTAGACGACGCGACGTACGCGGTGTCTTCTCTTCGACATCGAAGAGAAGAAAACACTTCTGCGTGTACAGATTCAACGAAGGTGCTTTGGAATAATCAGGTACACATACGAACCAGTTTGTCGATTCTGTGAAAATCTCACCGTGAAGACTTGCGTGGAGCGAGTTGTCAATGTCATCTCGTCTTGGTCAATCCCTAACATCAGTGGCACTGACAGCTCAATCCACGCTCACTTCACCTAAGTTATCACGGTGAGATGGTTACAGAATTGCACTACAGACTAATGTTAACACATTATTTTCAAACAACGTACACATTTCCAATAAGGAATATTGCCGATAGACTTCAATTTTAACTTAATCAATAGCTCTCGAAGTGCACTTCAACTTTGGAGGGCAACTGATTCATTCTTTATCAACGACCTTGGTAAATTAGTTAAAAACATAATACCTAGCACTGAGTGATATCGCTGTAGACTAAATAAGCGTAGGCGGGACGAGCAGAACTCCTGTCGAAAGAACGGGTTCAACTCGCGGAAAAAAATATTGAAAAAGAAGGCCTTGGCTTTTGTTTTGGCTTGCAGTTGATAAGTAAAAATGTTTTCATAACATAGCCTCTAATACTCAAGAACTTCCCAGAAATTGATTCCGACATATTGGAGTTATATGTTTTAAACGACATCGTCGATTTCCAGCGTCTAAATGGTAGAGCTTGACACGTTTGTACAACATTATAGGCAGGTACAAAAGTTATGGAATAATGTATTTTAAATTACTTTAGAATAGCTCTGTAAAGATGACAGAACTTATAATATAATTAATCTTATTCAAAACAACAAATTCAGACGAATTACTTACAGTAAACACAGCTGATTTGCATACTGTTTCTGACAGGCTGTCGAACGGACTCAAAATGTCAGTTTCGCGACACTTGCTTGTTTACAGTTTGCCTTGGCAATGTTAACAAAATACTGTCGACAACAGCGATTGTAAATTTTTAGAGATCCACAGCTAATCTCGTTGTTTATGACGTAAATTTTTGAAGATTTAAAGTTGAAGGTTAAAGCCGAGGGCTGTTTATTAAATACTGATTGCTTTGCCATCATCACCCTTGCAGCGTGTGTAGAAATTTTCAAAATGTTATGTTCCACAGTTCCAAAAACATGCGCCAGATGTGGCCAGCTAAATCTCACTTCACCAATAATACCACATACACCAATCCGGTCCGATCCACTATTCACGTCATAAATGTGTGATTGCGTAGTGCTAAATCAAAACGTTGGAACTACCGATAGCTTCTATTTTCAACGCAGCGCCAGCTTTGTATGTTGTAGCAGGCACGAACCACTTTTCATTTGTTTGCTAAACTATTCAAAACATACATGGGAGAAAAAGTAAGTGCACTCGCATGTACTTGGTTAAATGGTAAAGCTTGTAAAACAAAAACTAAATCTTATGGGATTTACGCTCTGCTTAGCGCCGAGAGTTGAAAATCCAACTATGTGTTTTTTGACGCGCTGGGATGCACTCTGTTAGATTCTCAAAGCTCGGCTCAACACCGAGAGTTGAAAATCCAGTGCGCGATAAAGTTCGCCTCGATATTTTACGTCCGAACGGACGTGAGCTATCTGGCAAAATGTGGCTCTCTGCCTACACCTTCGGGGTAAAACAGGTGTGAAACTATGACATGTTTTATCAGTTTTGATCAGTTAAAAAGTTATTTACTGTCTTTAGTATCTAAGAATTTCAAAGTTTATATATCCTTGTGATTCGAAGCCGTGTTCAAGCAAGAAAAGCCCTGTAAGGTAACGTTTAATTTACATTTAAAACGTTTCGCTCCCCGTCTTGGTCGTCGAGTATACTTAATATCAGTTAGATAGGCTAGGTAAACCGAGGCTCCTTTATATAAAGCAATTAGTTTTTATTATATGCCATAGTATTACATTGTTGAATAATCAAATGCGAGATCAGCGTTCCCGTTTTGTAGAGAACCGGCGTCACAATCGGACGTTGAGTGCCCTTGAAAAAAAGTGAAATAGATTTATAAAAAAATACAATAGGTTTTATAAAATTTCTTTTTACTGTATTTTATGCGTTGCTTTTATAAGTTCGTCAATGCCAATGTCGTTTCTGCACAAAAAATGCGGAAAGTATTTTTTACGTAGGTTTAAGGATTATCCTACGGATGTCAGTCACAAAAGGTCAACCTTTTTGATTTTTTATCACGTATGAATGTGAAATATCACGTTCATCGATATTCGAGTTTCCGAATGAAGCCCCTGGATTAATCCTACAAACAAACTACTAATACCACTCGATACTTATCATTTTTTCTGGTTAATTTTGCAAGCGTTTCATAAAGAGTTTCATTCGCTTTGAAGGATAATGTTAGGATTTTAAATTGTTACTAAGGAATCTTAAATATAAACATTCTAACACTTAAATATACATCATGTACAAGTAGGTATATAAAGCAAAAAAAAAGGGAATAGCTCATTGGTCATAAAAAATTAGTCCGCATCACTGTCAGTGGAAAAAGTATGCCCAAAACCACCGACACGTCCGGCAGCGTTGCCACGTTGGATGGCAGTGCTGATTCTTTGACCTACAAATAGGTCAGCCCTCTGGTCACATAAAGAGTCGACCGCTTGGCGATGTCCCGAAATACTCCATGAACACTCGTACCCCACGGTCCTACTGTTTCAACCTAGTGTTAGGATTAGATTTGCATGCAGAATTTGATTTTCGATAATAACTGTAGGAACACAGGTACGTGTTATAAATAATAAATGATTTTATTTCTGTAAAAAGGTTTGTACAAACACTTTTACACGTCAATCACATTTTAAAAACTAGGTGAGATCGGCATTTCCTATCTGACTACTCTGAGAAGAAACGCCGAAACGCCGCTTGCTAAACTATTGTTGTGAACTGCGGACTGTTTCGCAAAGATGATTTATTCAAAATATATTGACAGATAGCAGCGGACAGTTGATCCATTGCATGATTTTGTTTTTATCCCAAATAAGAAAAGTAAAGCGATGTTGTGCTAACAACAATAGGTGCATGCACCACCTGGAAACATCCACTCGAATCTAGAAATAGAATGAGTGGATGTTTCTAGTGTCGTCTTCAACCTGGCTTTTAGCCAATTAGTTAAAGCGGGCATCCAGCTTCCAGTACCTAAACGACTTCTTACCCAAAGCGGAACCGAAGTCACTTCGACTGCGAATCGGTGAGTGACAATTGAAGTTTAGTTATAATTATAGATACTCGATAACGGTTGAGAGTAGGGTTGCTGCGTTAACTTTATTTTTTATTTTTTTATATCAAATACCTGTAGCATTTTCGAAAACATTGCCTCTAGAAATAATTAGATGACAAAAAAAAAATTGGTTAATAATACGAGGGTGACATATGTGTCCACCCTCGTACTATTTACCAAATTTTTTTTTTTTTAAATGTTTTCTTCGAAGTTTTTCTTTTATTTTCGGCAATAAATAAAAATCGCGAGGTCGGGGCTATAGGGCGGGTGACCCAGTAATTCCACGTCTGACGTCGCCAAGTAGTCGATTGTTTGCTTGGCGGTGTGCGACGAGGCGTTGTCGTGTTGAAGGACGATACTACTGCTAGGTAATTTCTCCTTTTTCCAAGACAAGTGGCAAACAATGGTTAGTGTATCACTCTGCAGTAACTGTTTTTCAATCCTCTAAAACAATTGTTGCGAAATGACCTGTCCTTCACTTTAGTCGGCAACTCCTCGGAAGGAAACACCCAGAAAGCAGACTGTCTCTTAGTTTCAGGATCATAACAGTAAATCCAGCTTTTGTCACCCGTAAGTATGTCGAACACAGCATTTGAGTCACCTCCTATAAATCTTTGAACCATTTCACGACACCAATCAACACGACGGAGTTTTTGGGCCTCTGTCAAATTATGAGGTATCCACCGAGGACAAAGCTTCCTAACCGCTAAATGTTCATGGAGGATTTTGTGCACTTGACTTATACTGATGCCTAAGCTTGTCCGAATCTTCTGATAAGTCACTCTTTTGTCAGTGTCTATCTTATGCCGCACAACACTGATTACCCGTATAATTATAGTACTCTTTGATGCTGATGTTATCTTTAGTCGTCGCCTGATGGACGTTATCACGCTAAACTATCGTCCGTAAACCGACTGTACAGACAACCAATTTTTTATTACATCGTTTACAAGTGGCCAGTTCTAAAAACTTTCAGTGTCGCCCTCGTCTGTATAAAAATATTTAATTTTTTGAATGCATATTGTTTGCTTCTTTGACTTTTATTAAAAAACAAAATTTTAATTTCTCATAGCAATTATTTTAGACAGTTTAACAACATTAATTGCGTTATTAACGTTGTTAAGCAGATGAATATTTCAAACTTAAGACGCAATCTATTAGTAATTTCCTTCAAAAACTGACAGACTGTGATTGAGAGCGTGTAACTCAATTAGGGTGCTGTTTTGGCCGAAGCGTTAGGCACAAAAATAAAAATAAACTCAGGGCTTTGTTAATCAATAAAGCCTATTACATTTTTAATTTCGATAGACGTTCTAACTTCGATGATGGATGAGGTACGAGGATACTAGGTATATTATAATAGGTTATGTTGCTTCTTTGTGTGTACCCACTGTGCAAATATTTGGACTCAAATGTATTTTTGTTATGAAATAAATAACTTGAACTTGAACATAGGACACCACAGTGCGACAGTTATGTTTAAGTTTCTTCTAAAAGGGCAAGTCCATTAACCGGGCACAATTGCAGACTCCGGTATATATTCAGTATCATTCAAACACGAAACTACAATAATAAATTGAAAGTACACTGTTCAAGCGTTAATTAACACAAAAGTTTACGATGTTCTTATAATTTGTTCATCGTTAGAGTTGTACGGTTTTGTCCGCTGAAAGTGTATCGGGACGGCTGAAAGTTTCAGTACAAGTGTAACATTTGCTACGAAGTGCACTTTAAAGTTTGTTACGAGCCACAGACGTCTAGCGAGGTCGATTAGAGTTCTGTAATAAAGGGTCAAGACGAATGACGCAGATCTGTTGGAGCCGAGTGTTTGCATAATTGTAGCTCAGTAAAGTAAAAAGATGGAATTTTAAACGAGATAGTTATGAAGTTTGGTATAAATCTTTGATAGAAAGTAAATATATTTGTTGTGACTCGCACAGGAATACGCAGTGCGTAGTGTGATACGCAGTTTCACATACTAAACTAAAAACACTCTTAAAAACATTTAAAAAACGGTGTTGTTGGTTAATTAACACGTATACAGGTACGGTGGCGTTAGGACACGAATATGAAAGCTTGAATTTTTTAAACATAGAGAGAAAGAGACCGAGATTGCTGTATGTAACTTTTCTTATAAACACATTTTAACAAACTAAACTAATCTACTAGTAAACCCTCATCCATCTCTTACTCTGTCTTCTCTTTTAAATATTTTTCAAAATAAGCCGTAAACGCCATGATTATCTCTCTCCAAATTTTTTAACGCAAGATTCTGAAAATAGCGAGCCCAACATTAGCTCTTTTCCACTAAACGTTAATACATACTCCCAGAGGTGAGGATGAGGTTACATACATAATTTTCTTTGAAATAGAATTATTTTATGCAAATGGCGTACTACTAATGGGAGGTATGTGACTGTCGAGCATATAAAGATTTTATGTTTACTTCATGCCTCGTTTGCTCCATGTCGTCCGCGCAACTTATATGATTGGCACAGGAGCCGTCAATATCACAACCGATGCGATGACTGCTAAGCGCCTCAATCAGGGCATTTATATACAAATTGAAGAGGGCGGGTGAGGTCAACCCTTCTGTCTCACTACGCACTCCAATTGATATGGCTCCGACCGCACAGCACACCTGCCCATCGAAAATTGTTGACCGGGTTCCCATGCCAATACTTGAAGATGCTTATAAGCTCGATAGGCAAGCTTTTAGCTTAAAGTTTCTTCCATAATATATGGCAGCAAACCAGAACACAAGACCTAGACAGATCGAGGAAACAAGCGAACACAGGTGTTCTTTTTTTTCTGTAGTACCAGACGGCCTGTTAGAGACACAGAACTGTACTTTCTGTAGAAAGTCCTGGCTGAAACCCGACCTGATTGTCGTGCAGCACGAGACTTTCTTTTAGCTGTGTATCAAGCGCCATTGCGACTGTGGTCGCTAGAGAAATAGGTCTATAGTTAGTGTAGTTAGTTGATTTAGGTTGTAGTTTAGTTGTTGTAATAAAATCGCGGTTAAAATGTATGGAACGGTCTTTTCTTTTGTTACAATAACCGACGAAAATTATCAACGCCCAAATTTTTTTTTTAAACTTTCAGAATCATGTCTGAATCCACGATTTATCCGTTAGTGCGTGATATGTCCCTGCCAGCCTGAATTATGTCATCATTGACTGCTTAGCACCTTAAAGTTATGCGAGATATAAGGTTCAATCGATAACCTGTAGAGATATTTGATCCATATAGAAACAGGATCGATTATTATGTCGTTTATTTATTTTTATCCTTATTCTAATACATTTTTAAATATTTTTATAAAACAACTTAAAAAAAAAAACATTTAAAAATATAAAAAATAGTGGTCCGCCGGTAGCGGGAGCAGGGTCCAAGCTACTGGTGGTTAGGGCTCCAGAGACAGGAACCTCCTCACAATGCGAGCCGTATCGAGGAGTACTGCCTTCTGAATCAGGCCCTTGATCCAACCGCCTAACGAAAGCTTCGAGAGATGTTGGTCGAGGCTTTTTGCCATCAGGCCATTGGCCGATACGACAATCGGCACAATGACAGCCGAGCTCACATTCCACATGTCAACAACCTCGTGTGCTAAGTCGAGATATTTAATTTGTTTCTCTTTCTCAGCTTTCACGAGGTTCTCGTCATGTGGAATGGTAACATCGATAATCATTGTGCGGCGCGCTAATCGATCTATCACTACTATGTCAGGCTTATTAGCGATAATAGTCCTGTCAGTAATGATAGACCGATCCCAGTACAACGTGACAAGGTCATTTTCGAGAACTGGGTCGGGTACATACTTGTAATTCGGTACCTCAGAATCTACAAGTTTGTATTGCAAAGCAAGTTGCTGGTGAATAATCCTGGCTACTTGGTTATGCCTGTGCAAGTACTCGCCGTTAGCCAGACGAGAGCAACCAGAGATAATATGTCTGATGGACTCACCTGGACGGTGGCATGCCCGACACACGTCAACCGTCCCGTCCTTCATAATATGTCTCCGGTAGTTATTCGTCAAGATAACTTCGTCCATAATTGTACAGACGAAACCTTCAGTTTCCCCGAAAAGGTCACCAAAACGTAGCCAGGATACGGACGCTAGGAAATCTACACCAGGCTCATGAAGAGCCCGATAGAAGCGCCCGTGAAGCTCCTTGCTTTGCCATACCGCCTTACGGTCATCGGTAGTAAGTACTACAGGTTTGCCAGTTCTCTTTAGCCATGGAGAGCGGGGTAAGCCCCTTGTCCACTGCGACCACATCACGGTGCATACCCAATTCGGCTTTTAAAAAATATTCCCTGAGACTGCACACCTCGCGGTTGTGGAGGGTTTTCGCATTTAAAAAGCCTCGACCCCCGCACTTTCGCGGGATGTACAGTCTCATCACCGATGATCGTGGGTGATGCATCCGGTTTGCGGTCAGAAGTGTACGGACCCGCCTATCCAGGGCGTCAAGTTCGGTTTGGGTCCATTTGAGTATGCCGAAAGAGTACATCAAAATCGGCATGACCCAACCGTTGAAGGCGCGCACCTTGTTTCCGCCCGAAAGAAGACTAATTAATACCTTCTTCAGGCGGCCAAAGAAGCGCTCCTTCAACGATTGCTTCATGTTAATAACGTTGATGCCTAACGCTTCCGACATACCCAAATACTTGTAGCTTTCGGATGAAGAGAGGGATCTAAGGTGTATGGAATCCGAAAGTTGAATACCTTCGGATTCCATAATCTCACCTCGCTTAACATGCATGATTGCACATTTGTCCACACCAAATTCCATCCTGATGGCGCTACTGAATGTTTCAGTTACCTTTAGTAACTCCATCAGTTGCAATTTGTTGGGGGCAAAGATTTTCAAGTCATCCATGAAAAGAAGGTGAGATATGACCTGACCACCTCTCTTCAACCGATAGCCTAGACCTGAATCCTCCAGCAGTGTGCGTAAAGGATTCAGAGCTAAGCAGAACCAAAGTGGACTCAAACTGTCGCCCTGAAATATTCCCCGTTTAATCCAGACAGGCTCGTCATTCCCCTGCATCTGTTGACACCCCGGATAGCGAAGGACCGTCCTCCATTGCCCCATACAGGACTTAAGGAAGGTGCGTAGAGTTGCATCTATCTTGTATAACTCCAGCACCCTCACAAGCCATGTATGTGGCACCGAGTCGTAGGCCTTCTTATAATCTATCCAGCATGTCGACAGATCCTTGCGGGAGCGACGAACCTGTTGGCTAATGGCCATGTCGATGAGGAGTAGCTCCTTAGTACCTCGGGACCCGTTCCTACATCCATTTTGAGAGGCAGACATAATCGAGTTACTGTCAATGTGTGTATTAATTTTCGCTCTCAAAATGGATGTAAGAAGTTTATAGATCGTTGACAAACACGTGATCGGTCTATTATTCTTGGGTTCCGTGGGACTACCTGACTTATGGAGCAGGTGGGTAACGCCTGTTGATAGAAACTGCGGTAGCGACCCAGACTCTAAGGCTGACTGGAACTGAGATGCTAGGCTAGTGTGCGAACTAATTAGCCATTTCAACCAAAAGTTGTGCAATCCATCCGGCCCTGGCGATTTCCAGTTCGGTAACGGACGGACTGCTCTGGCAACGTCTGATGGCGTAATTAGGACTGTTTCCATTTCTGGTATAGTTTCACACACTCGCTCGACATCCTGCATCCAGTCAGCCTCAGTGTGACAGACGGGTACTGACCAGATGCTGCGCCAGAATGCACTTGTGGCGGCATCATCTGGGCGGCACACGTCTGTCAAATTTTGTTCAGGTCGCTCCCAAGCTCTATATACCCACCTTTCATCGCTCTGGAACATGCGATTCTGCGTGTATCGATCAACCCGCCGCTTATACCGACGAATACGGCTCGCCCATGCACAAACTTTCTGTTTCAGGAAGTCGATGCGCTCTGTGACACGGGACATGTATTCTCGAGGGTTTATTTCAGTCCCCGCAAATGCCCGCCTCACAAAGCGCATCACTCGTGGTCTTGTATTGCCCTCCCTGAAACAGTATAGTTTGCCTATGAGTACCCTGGCTCCATCGATACGACGCTCGATCCTGCATTGCCAGGCTGGTACGGATGGTTTTGGTCGAGCAGCTCCGTCACAGTTTGGAAACTTGACGTTAGCTAAACGACATGCCGCAACAGCCGCGCAATACAGGATCGAGTGTGTATCAACGAGATCCTCGCTGTGCTCGAACACATTCTTAAGTTGCGAGTCCAGGGCACCAGCGCCCTATTTTTTTTGTGCATAGGTAGGCGTGGTAATCGCGGTCTAAGTTCGGTCGGAGTGGATCTATACTCGCGAAACGCATCCTCCAGTGCGCTCCGCAATCGGTCGTTGCATTGGCTACTTACTGTCGTAACCCTATCATCTTCTTCTTCAACACCATGATTGGACCGCGGTAGATCAATGGTTGACGCTTGTACCGCGGTTTGTGCCGGAGTCGAGACGATAAGGTTGCTCAGTATCTCTGAGCGCAGCCTATCAAGTGCGGCATCGTCCAACCTATGATTGCGTTGGATGACCCGCACCTGATCCGACAGTCGTTGGGCCGAGACGCTGACGGTTGGTTCTAGTTCCTGAAAAAGAGACAGCATCCTATCACGGTACGCAGTGAGGTGAGTTCCCCCCTCTGTAGACCCATAATATGCGCGCATGACGGTCTCGTTCATAGACTGAGTCCATCTCATGCGCTGCACACAACCACCGGCAGCGGGGACCCGGCTCGGGGCCGGATGGCCCCTAAGTCCCAAGCTCTTCGGTGGCCGGCCTCTCCCCTGCCGACGAACAGGTGTTGGCGACGTCGGCGGGGAAAAATACTCGTCGCTCGAGCTCGACGCAACTACCGCGGCCGGTGTCGTCACAGCACTCACGGTGGAGCTGAAATCCGGCGGCGGCGAGGCGGAGCTGAGCGAAGAGTCCGGAGGTGGTAGGCGTGCTCGTCTGGAAGCTGACCTCGTCAACATTTTTTCATCTTCGGTTTCATATTTTGGCTCATAATGTTTTACGATGTTGAGGTGACATCTGTCATGTCACCTCCGATGCGGTAGTTTTTGATTTAATTTCATTATGTTGTAGTTTCGACGTCTTTTTGGAATTTTCTATAGTTTTCAGGGTTTTAGGTTTACTCCAAAATAAAAATGTCTTGATATATTAGGTGAAATAACTTTTAACAATTAAAATTACTTATATGAGAAAACGAGACGTTTTGTTGACACGGTGTTGCCAGCTCTTTTATTATTATTATTAGTTTTTCCGGATGCTCTTAAGAAGGCCATAGTACACCCAATCTATAAGGGTGGGAACAGGAGCTGTGTCAATAATTTTAGGCCAATATCTGTTCTATCCTCGCTCTCGAAAATAGTAGAAAAGATTTTAAACAATAATCTTAGAAGCTTTTTAGACAGGTTTAAAATTATTGCTGAAAACCAGTATGGCTTTAGGTCTGGTGTCTCAACTGAAGATGCTATACTGGATCTAACTCAAACTATAGCAAAGACACTAGACAGCAAAACTAAGTGCCTTGGCATATTTTTGGACTTGTCGAAGGCTTTCGACACAGTTTCTGTTCCCAAACTAATAAC
Organism: Dasypolia templi; assembly: GCA_963555695.1. Lineage (NCBI taxonomy): Eukaryota > Metazoa > Arthropoda > Insecta > Lepidoptera > Noctuidae > Dasypolia > Dasypolia templi. The sequence continues at coordinate 25,278,686 of OY743143.1, read as the reverse complement.
CAAGTTAGAGTGTGTGGGCGTGCGTGGCATGGCTTTGAAACTCTTTACTGACTACCTGACAAATCGCACCCAGCGAGTTAGGATAGGATCGAGACATAGCGAAGAAGAATCGGTGTCATTCGGCGTGCCTCAAGGAAGCATATTAGGACCCGCGCTCTTTCAAATATATATAAACGACCTCTGTAGAATGTCTACACCTGATGGTAAGATCTATGTATATGCCGATGACACGGCGATTTTAATTCACGGTCCTACGTGGGACGATGTGCAAGCTAGGGCTGAATCTACACTGACTTCCGTTATGACCTGGCTTAATCTGAACTTGCTGACGCTAAACCTGGATACAACCTTTTATATACCCTTTGCGATCCGACGTAACAACCTACCCCCGAATACTTTTTCGATCACAGCTCACTCATGCCAAAATCGGCAAATGTCGTGCTCTTGTCCTGCAATTGTTAGAACTAATCACGTAAAGTATCTGGGGGTGCACATAGATGAGGGCTTGAGATGGGACAAGCAGCTTGATACTCTTACTACTCGAACTATCCGTCTGATACACATCTTTGAATCTCTGCGAGAATCGGCTGATTTTAACAATCTCAAGATGGTATTTCTAACTTTGTGCCAATCTATCCTGGGATACTGCATAACCGTGTGGGGTGGAGCAGCGAAGACTTTTATTCTGAGAGCAGAGAGAGCTCAAAGAGCTGTACTTAAGGTTATGACCAGGAAACCGTTTAGATACCCCACAGTACTACTATATTCTGACTGCAAAGTTCTGACGGTACGTCAGCTGTTTGTTCTTCGATCTGTCCTCAGAGTGCATGTCTGCCTACCCCTTCCTGACCCAAGGAAGCGAACATATGTCCCCTCTGGGGTACAGCACAAAACCTCGTTTGCAAAACACCAATACTACGTTTTAAGTATTCCTGTATATAAAATTATACAAAATAAATTAAATATAACAAACTTAAATAAATTCAATATCAAATCTAAAATTACAGACTGGCTCATACAACAGGACTACGATAACACCGAATCTCTACTGGCATACATCGCTTAACAAATCAATATTTATTATTCAATATTTAATTGGAACACTAAACGCTACACAAACAAACACTCAACACACCCATACAACACAACTAACATTTCACTCACAAACACGAACACACACACCTCTCTCCCATTCACATCCCTACTCTTTCTAAATTCCTGCATCCATCCATCCATCCATCCATGCTTATATAAATCTAAAATTACTTACTCAGCTAACTCACATCTTTTTTTTTTATAGTGGATTGGCATCGACACTCGTCCATCATTCATTTAACTTACAGTACAGCTCGGTTGAATCACTGTCTCCTAAGATACAGGCCACCCCTAGTTTAGGAGACAGAATTTAATGTTTTTGGTAATATACAATTATTTCTTTCTCCCTTTGTGTCCATTGTTAGTTGATTAAGTCTTAGCATATACTACTATACAACCTGTGTCTATGTATATATTTTTGGATCAATAAACTTATTATTATTATCATATTTTTTGTGAGAATTTTCCGTTTTCTTGCTGAATGTAAATTTTCTCAAAATCTGTGAATTCAGATCAAAATGTTACAAAAAGTTTTTAAAAAATTTGCTAACTGATCCTGTTTTTATATGGATTAAAAAATCTCTACAGGAACACTGAGGTTTGAGTACTAGAAAAGTTAGAAATTGCATAAAACTTGTCATACATTTTCATTTACAAAATTAAAAGTATAAACTGTCTCCTCAAACCGTTTTCTTGCGAGCGACAACGGTTAAGGTACCTGCCCCATCTCAAAGATCCACCCTGTATTTGTCGCGATTGACTGCTTAGCTCCATCAAGGTACAGCGTGATGATAATTATTTAAAAGATCTGTAACTATCTGCAATATTCTAACCTTTTTGCTCGTGTTTTTACATGTTGCGACAAACTATAGAAGAACACAAATAATTTGATATTGCTTATCCCCCCATAGCCAATAGCGTGATAATAAATAGCCAACAGACTGACTTATAGGGCATATCTCTGCAAATTTTGAACTAAGTCTATCTGGTAGGTATTGCGTGATGCTGGAACATACATTCAGACAAACAGAAATAAGAAAGAAAAATCGGCATTACAATCGTTTCCAGACCTCGCAAAAATTACAAAAAAAAAAAAGAAATTCAATGTACAGCTTTGACTGCTACGATTTCATCATATATATAGATAATAAGCTACTAGGATAGTGTAGTAGTTGTTAGGTATCTATGTTATGGTAACAATGAAAATCCTGGTAGCTAGTGTAATTACGTCCGGGACTTGGCGAGTCATGATTAATGTACTAACTTCTGAAGTGGTGAGAGATTCAGTTTGGCTACATGTCCTACTACTACGCATAACTATAACTTTCTTGTTAAAGAAATGTTAATCTATGGAGAAACTGAGAACAATGTTTATTCAGGGCAATTTATCTAACATACGAAAAGAATAAATTTTGTTAAAGAAATAACTTTTTTGGGAATAAGTTAATATTTCTTAAAATAAAAAGTATATTGTACCAAGCAGGCGTAAATTTCAAAGCGAAAATATTCCGGAGGAAAAACATTTTTTTTACAAGTACCTATCATTTGCTAAACGAAAATTAACACTGCCTGAAAGTTTGGGAGTAAAAAAAACTGAACAAGAGCACGTCGAACACGTCGCACGTCTGAAGAGAGGACGTTGAAATTGACGAGGATAGATAATAATTTCACGATAGCGTCGGAAAACATAGCCGTCGAGACTAATTAATTTGATCATTGTATTAAATAGATGCTTTATAAGAAGGGAAGCGCCGAGGTACCCGCGAAATTCAAATTTTCTTACGTTTTTTGGTATTTGCAGATCAGAGTCAGGTTTCCTCAAATGAGGCCTTTTCTAACTTAAAGGGTTGTATTAACGATTTCGGTTATTATAATTCTATAAACACGTACTTGTAACGGTCGCGAATCATAATTTGTTCAACATACTACTTGACACTCATCTTCAAATTGAATTTCGCGGACTACTCTGGCACTTTCGCCTTGTTAGATATAATCCTCTTATTGAGTGCAGTATTGCCCAATTATTGTTATTACAGTGAGAAAATTCGGTACCCATTTAGATTCTTAGGTATTTGCTGGAGTTTGGACTAAACTGATAAATTGTTGCGAGATCTATCATTGTTCAAACTATTGTTTTACTCATTGATAGCCATTATTTAATTAAGATACTAAAGATTGGAAGACCATACCTTGTTTGAGTATTCTATGTAATAATTATCCCATTTTGATTCAGGTATATCGCTACAGCTATAAATAAACTTGCATGCAAAAATTATTGGCCTACCCTGTGCTCTGTAAATAAGAGACGATATCTCAAAAATGTATTTAATATTTTATGTTGTGTGGAGGTAAAAAAAAGTTTATTTACACATACCTTATACATTGATAGAGATGTATTCACATGGTCTCAACACTCACTTTTGCTCGGAAAAACTGTGTGACTTTTTTGTTAGTGAAGTTGATTTTACTTGAATTTTTAACCGACTTCGAACATAATACAGGTTGTTCATTCAACCAAGTTATCAACATCAATAAATAGATTTTGATAACTCTGTCACTAACGTAATCTACATACTTTCAGGAAGGTTTTAGTGCTACAAAATATAAGGTTGTTGTCAGTAAAACTTGTTAAATTAGCTTGTTTTAAATCGAAGAGCGCAGGGTGGGTAAATTAATTAGCACGCAAGTGTATAAACACGTTATCATGCAGTTATTTACCAATCGGTACTATTACTAGAAAATATCGTAGTTAAAGCAACAAAGTATATCTTGACATGAACGAAGGAGAAACATTCGACACCACGAGCCTGAAAAGCTTATCCGGATAAAGCGTATTAATCTCATTAAAAGCACGACCTTTTGAGAGAGTTTCCATGTTCCAAGCTGTACACTAAACGCACTGGCAAAATTCTTAGCAATATTGCTTAAATATCAAGTCTCAGCAAGCAAACAGCGAAGTCAACATCTAGCTATTCGTACTAGAGCTATCACCAAACTGACGATATAACAACTAAATAAATTTGGCAATACATTTATTTGCAGTATTTTAATAAAGTAATATTCCTGATGAGGCCAATACCAATTGGTCAATTTAGCAGAATTGTGGAGCAGTTAGCTCCTCCACCTCTAGTAAAAGTAGCCTAGTAATAATTGCTGGTAAAATTACCCATGTATGCGCAGCTTTATAACGTTTTAGTCTACATTTTTGAAGGAGTTCCTGAATATATCAAAAAGGGTCAGTGTTGGCTGTTCTGGGGCACCGGCGTAAGCCAAGACCCTTCCGGTGTTTGACCGTTATAAGATTTGTGATACTGACCTTTCTAGTGGCTCGCTATCTGAAATACAAGAAAGAATATCGTTAGATGAAATATTTCGATATAGAAATGGTTTTTTATGTTATTGGTAGTTTTTTAAATTTTTGTATGATATGCTTTTTTATATGCATAAAATATTGTGTGGATGTAACTTAAGTGTCATCTAACTATTTAACTCTTGCCAAACAAAAATAAATAAATACATTATACAATCTACCACTAAAATATACATACACTAATTGAAACATATTTCTAATTTATCAAAAGATGGTAAAAAGTCATTCAGTGTGCCTTAAGTAAATGTGAGGACAATAAAAGCCTATATTCGTAATATATTAGGTCTGTAGGTGCTGCCGAGCCTTTGACACGTATATTACGCATTGTTTACATAATCAACATAATTCGAAGGCTCGTCACTCTTTTATCAGGCAAACATGCATGGTATGTCACATTCAGAAAAAATAGTGTACAGTATACACGTACGTAGACACATTCAGCTTTAAAAAATATCGTGGCGGGATTTTATCCGGTCAGGATTTTCAACTCTCGGTGTTGAGCACAGCGTTGAGAATATAACTGAGTGCATTCCAGCTCGTCGAAAAAACTGTTGTGGGTTTTCAACTCTCGGCGCGAAGCAAAGCGTTGAAAATTCGGTGAGCGATATTTTTACGCGCGAACGTGGGCTTAGAAAGATAGTGTCACAAAGCCTGTGTGACAAAGTTACGAGTGCTAGAGACGGCAGAAACTTTTCCAAAAAAATATGTCAAAGTCAATTTTTTTTTTCAAATAGACACGTAGTAGGTTCTTTTAAACAAATAGAAGTGATTCTGCGGCCCCTTCCAAAAGCTAGTTTCATATGGAGAAGAACGGGCAAGAATTTGCAATGGAACAGTGGTGGCCCAGTGGTGCCTAAGTAATAATACATCTTTGATGTTTATTTATGTAATTTTCCTTCTAATATCATATTAAGCCCCGTTTAGCTTAAAGTAGACAAGCGCTCCTACTAACTGTATGTTTCTCTATGAGTATTCATTTTACAATTTTCTAATGGCAAAATGTAGAGTGGGTCCCATTTTAGTATAAATATTAATACAGGTAGGTACGTTTAAATCCTTTATTGAATTGCAATTAACCCTAGACAGCTTACGTTCGTCAAAATGACGAGCATCTAATAAATATCTCCGTCTCCCTTTCTCATCGTTTCACCTACACACTCGCGGTTTTCGCCAGACTGCGTCCCGTGGTGGTTGCGTTTAGCCGCTAAGTACTTTTGTTTTTGAGATACCTACTGCATACTCGTCATTTTGACGAATGGTTAGCTTATGCGTAACTTTTAGCTTACGTGCTTTGAGTTGATTTTTGCTTTTTTTTTATTTAGTTATTTCATTGATAGTGAAAAATAGCTGCAATATCAACAGATGACGACCTGTTCGGGCGTTTGATGATGAAGATTATGTCAACACAAATGATGTTTCTTCTGATAGTGAAAATGAGGATGGTTTGTTGGCTGCTGACGTTGAAAGTGACTTTCACGACGAACCCTCGGACACTGAAGATGCGCAAGTAAGTCAACCTTTAGATATTGAACAGGAACAAGAGAGGCCACCTTCCGATGCTCGTCCTCTCCGTGAGGATTCACCATTTGCTTCCAACAGCATTATCCACTTGCCTCAACCTAATATTCGTGGCAAAAATCGTCATGTGTGGGCAACTCACTAAGGACATGCTTCTTCCCGAACTTCTGCGATGAATATCGTTCGGACGGCTAGAGGACCAGCCCGTTCAGTCAGAAACATAACAGACCCTATCGTTTTATTTGGTTCCTTTATGACTGATGAAATATGTGAGGAAATTTTGCAGTGGACCAATGCTGAAATAGCAATAAAAAAACAAAGCTATGAGACTATGACATCAACCCAAAACGAAACGTGCAAAGAGGAACTCAACGCTATCTTTGGTGTGTTATTATTGGCAGCTGCGTTGAAAGATAACCATCTTACAAGTGATGAATTGTTCAACACGTCTTTCTGTGCAACCCGATCCATCTCGTGTGAGTACACGATGATACATCTGAGTCGAGAATTGATTTCCTCATACGATGTCTTAGATTTGATTTTAAGGCTGTAAGAATAGGAACCTTGCAGTCTGATCCACTCACACCACTCCTAAAAATATGGGACTTACTGATGATTCAATGCTGAAACAATTACGTACCTGGAACTAACGTTACCATCGATGAGCAATTGCTGGCATTTCGTGGTCGGTGTAAATTTAGAATGTACATCCCGAACAAGCGTGCTAAGTACGGTATAAAAATTCCCGGGGTGGAAAATCCTCATGGATGTGAGTGATGGAGGGGTCTGTCAGACTCTTACTGACTAAAAACCACCCCGGTGTTCCATCTCACACCTACGCCGGGGTCGTGGGAATACATAATTCTTCCGCAACCCCGGCTGGTGCCGGCCCGCTTGCGCGGGCCCCGTCTCGGGCGGGGGGAGTGAGGTGTACTCCCCCCGCAACGTCGGAGCGGCGCACGCGGAACACTACGCGCGCCGCCTTCTCGGGTCCTGATGTTGGGGGGCGACGGATGTTCCCGAATCCGTCGCCCCTGGACCCATTTAGGGGGACCGGAAGAGGGCGTTGTCCGCCCTCCTCCGACGCTCGGTGCGTCTGCTGCGGGCCGGGTCGAGAGTCGAGATCTATCTCTCACTTTCCGCAGCCTCCTTCCGCGACATGACCGTCTCGCAGAAGGAAACCACCGCGTCCCAGGACTCGACGCTGCCGACCATCGAACTCACTACGGTCGGCAGCGACAGGTCACTGCCTACTTCTGAGATGAGGGCACGGCGCGGCTCCTCCCAAGCGGCACACTCTGCCAGCGTGTGCCACGCCGTGTCCTCCCGGCAGTCGACGCAGTGGTGACACCGGGCGTCCGGCTCCCTGTTTATGCGACACAGGTGCTTCCCGAAGCAACCATGCCCCGAGAGCACCTGCGTCGCCCGAAACGTCAGGGAGCCGTGCCTTCTCCTGAGCCAGCGGTCAAGCACTGGCCGGATCGCCTCGATGGTGCTGAGGCCGGCGGTAGGGCGTGACAGCCTCACCCGCCATTCCGCCACCAGGACCTCGCGGAGCTGCAACCGACGCTGCTCGATATGGCGCTGCATCGGTCACTCGCCCCGCTCCCGCGCTGCCCGCTGCGGCTTGCGCAGGACAGCTATGCTGCCGGCCGTCAGGTCAGACGCCCAGATCGGCGCTCCGTAGAGCGCCATTGCTAAACAACTGCTAACAACCTTATAAGTTGACAATAGTTGGAACTTTGAGGGTAAACAATAGAGAAATACCGGAAGAAATAAAGAACAGCCGAGGTAGAGCGATAAGTCCTTCCATGTTTTCGTTATGATGGGCCACTAACTCTCCTATCATTCAAACCGAAGCCAAGCAAAATAGTATATTTGTTGTCGTCATGTGACGAAGAAGGGACTGTGTGAAGAGATATGAGGAACAGGGTGTAAAGTTCACTCATACTCTTGGAAAAGGGAGGATCCTCCGACCAGATGGATGTCGTATCTGGTGGGCAACTGCCCGACGATTGTTGTCGGGAAATTGTATATATGCTATCTGTGCGGTAAACTCTGCTTGCGCGATGCAGGATTGATGCGTTTGTTCGCATGTGGCGGTGTAGATGCCGCCACATGTGAACCCAACATCGAAAAAGCCACACATTATAGAATTTTACAATGCCAAAAAAGGGTCACGTAGACACATTTCACCAGATGTGTTCAAATATGTCTTGTAACCGTAAGACTAACCGGTGGCTCATGTGCATGTTTTATGGCATGCTCAATATAACGAGTACCAACTCCTACGTCATCTCCTGCCATAATGTATTAGTGTCTGGAGGTAAACCACTGGCACGAAGGAGCTATATGAAACAACTGCATGAAAAACACGTTGAATCTTGGCTAAAACGTCGACTGGAAATACCAACAATACTTCGTAGAATGAAAGACAAGATAAGAGACGTCTGGGTTTGAACTATGAGGATCGCCGTGAAAGTCAAGGTCAAAATCTTGAGCAATCTGGTTGTGGAAGTTATCCAATACTTGAAAATGCCTCAACAAGGAAAAAGAAAAGCTGCAGTTTGTGTTCCTATAAGAAAAGACGCATGACCAAGAATCACTGCAATAGTTGCAGAGTTCCCATTTGTGGCGCACATACGGTTGACTTTTGCCCAACTGTGCCAAAAAAATGTAAGTAATTTGATACTCACGGATAATTTTAATCTTTTTTCTTCATTATACTATAAACAAAAGTAGAAATTTCTAAACAATAGTTCCTATTTTAGTCGTTGTAAGAAGTTGTGCCTTATTGACGTAAATGAAACATGTGACATTTAAGATTTGTGATTTAGTACTTAAAAATTAATTAATTATTCATTTTTGTTATAATCATCAATTTACATCCCATATTTCCTATAAATATAATAAACCTAATTAAAATAAAAACACGTTTGAAAAATGGTCGTCAAAAAGTAGAATGGTTAGCTTATCGTAGAAGTCCAGGAACGTTAGCTATCTGGGGAAGCTATCGCGTTACTTTTTTAAAAGATGAATTCAGAAATTCAGCCCTGACATGGTGCCGCAGCTTCGCAAGCAATTCGGCAATTATCCAACGGAAAAGTACTACTGGGATAAAAAGTATCCTGAGGCCATGGTCTATCAGTGTGCCAATTTCATCGAAAGCCATTCAGCTGTTAAGGTATGAATAGGAAACTTGCCGACAGAGTTAATTTCGCATTTTTAATATCAGTATGGATGGATTTATCATCGCGTCCACTGCTGGACAGAGTCCTCCCCCAAGCACCTTTTCTGTTTTTTTTTTGGAATGGCATCTCGCAGGTCAACCTATTGCTGCAAACAGCAAATTTTCACACCAAAAATAAAAGTCGTTTCCCAGCAATCATTTTTGTGCAATGGAAGCACTATTGTTGGTGTACAGAATACGTAGCTGATGGCTATGTGATGTGTTTTCCTGTATAGGTACTGTTTTCGGGGAATATTACCTGACATTATTGTATTAGGAACGTACACCTCTGTCTTTTCTTTATATGGATTGTAATTTACTTTCATTAATGTGTATGAAACTGTCCCAGTTTAATACATATTAATGAACCAGTAAGTCTCACGTCCTCTTAGGTTCAATGACAGTTTTGTAAAGGAACACAACAACAGGGCGGGTCTGAACTAAGCCTTGAGATTTCACTTCATCCCCAAAATCCCGCCTTCTGTGTGTCGCACAGACACAGAGAAGGCGGGATTTTCGCGGGATCCGTTGGAATAGAACTAACAATGAATTTATCATACAACATCACGGCTTTATTCCACAAAGGGTACAACAGAATTGTATTCTATCTACCTAAGTATGTGCAACTACTTTTCCCCGCTTAGATTTCAGTCCTAGGAATCGAGCCCAGGACCCCATGCTCAGCAATCGCTTTCTCGACCACCAGTTTTACGAGGTAGTGCAATAATATATATATATTGAGAGTAAAATATACAAATTGCTAGGCCTCAGTCTGCCTCTCTATGAGAGGAAGTGGGCTGTAATCAACCACGAGGGTCCAGTGCATTTTCCTTTCATAGTATAACAAACTTTGATTACACTGTGTTACAAACAATGATCTTTATGATCTTGAGATGTATCTTGTGCTTTAATTTTAATTTTGTGTGTGTGACTTGGCAATTGCATTACGTTAAGACCAGTAATAATAGTAAAAGGAATTTAAATAATTAGAAACCTACTTTGAGCATTTTATTTTCCGTCTACTAAACAATTAAATATTCGTATTGCTAACAAACAAGTCCTTTATCAGTGCACAGCGTGGCTGCAACGTTCTTTTCTCCTCGACAAAAAATAAAGTAAACACATCAAAGGAAGTGGGATCTCGGGAGGCGGCACGTGCCTAAGTTGATCCAAAATTTAGTCCTTAGATGTATGCAGTTTGACACACGTGCACGACGGCTTGGCGGTTCAAAGTTTAAAGAGAATTGTTTCGTGAATACTTGAACCGAAATGGCAGTCTTCAGTGATGTGAGGGCCGAGAATTTTCCTCGCTAGAACTATTGTTTTGGAGGAAACTAATGTGGAATTATGGAAAACGCGCTTCACTTGCCACACACACACTTTCGTGAATTGTACTCGAAAATGGGAACATATTGCTTTGGGCCAGCTAAGGATAGTGTTTGCGAAAGAGGTTCATTAAGAATATGAGTGAAACTGTCTGAATACTTAAGTGTATGTTAGCAAACATAGTTGCAGGCTAAAGCAACTGGGTAAGTAGGTATCAGAATCAATAACTGCACATTTTATACTAGCTTTAACCCGCAACTTCGTCAGCGTGAAATTCCTTGTTCCCTCGACCCACCACGTCGCATCGCGTCGCCGGTCCGCGCTTTTACCTCGATTTCGCTCACTGATCTTTCTTAAAAAAAATTTTTCAAATCCGACTAGTAGTTCTAGAGATTACCGTTTTCAAACAAACAGACAAACGAACTCTTTTGCTTCGTTATTAATTAACATCTGTATACAGGCGCGTTTTACAGCAAATACTCCCTTACTCTGATGTTTTTCCTCAGCACCTCCACCAAACAGTATGTATCTAATCGTTTCTGTATCCTTACCTAAAGTATCGAAGCTCTAACTTTGAAAAGTACACCGGGCTCGTACAAACAAACAAAGCAACACGCTGGCGCCCCCGAGATAATAATCTAAATATCACTTCAACACCGTTTTCTCAACAAAAGACAAAAATGCTCTTTTACCTTGTAAAATTAAGGAGCTGTAAACAAACTTAACGCAACTATAAAAAGAGATATATGGTTGGATCTGAAGGCCAGTTTATTCTCAAACTTGAAAAACATTTAAATTCAAATCGATATTTCATCTCAGCGACAATCAATGTCAAAATCTTGTCATAAATTTGTGTAAATTGATTGTATTTTTGACAGATTGAGTCTAAGATTATAATGCGAACGTTTTATAAGTACGGGAAATGCCCCTGAGATAGAAATGTCAGTCTGACTTCAAAAGATTGGAAACACACAACCACCAAAAAACATAACCCTCCTTCTTCAATCGGGAATAAAAACACATGAGAAGCCCAAAAGGTCGTTTATAACAACAAGTGACAAGTTCAGTGATAAATGGAGCGATAATAGCCTTCGTCTACAGACACCGATTTCCAATTGAAAAGCCGGTGAGGATTTTATCCGATCCCTTTGATCAGTGTTTCGTACCTGTAACCTTGTAGGTAGGAAGTTAACAAGTGAGTTGGCACGAAGTATGTTACGACTTTGAAACGGATCACTCATTCCTATTGAGGACCTTTAAGGCAGGACGCGGATATTTACAGAATTATTAAAACCTTTGATTGTCTGAACAACGAAACCCCAAAACTTAATTAATAGCCACATTTCTGGTCGTGACATGTTCCCAATCAAAGCAGGTTTCTTCTAAAATGGGGAGTAACTAACCGAACTCATCGGCTTGAAATCCGATAACCACAAGCCGATAACGTCAAGTCTTGAATACGACATCTCTGTCGATCATTGTTTCGGAAGCTCGGGACTATGTCGGACACAGCCGTATTGCTTTTATAATCATGTGATTAATCTTTTACGTATCTGCATGCGGTATTTTACTGTTTAATTAATTTCAAAGTTTTTATTTTTTGCTTAGTATGAAGCTTTAGGACCATGTTCACCAACATTTAATCAACCGATTACCTACATACCTATGTAAACAATATTCTGATATTTCAACATAATATGGAACAGATTTAATCAATTGAAAATATGTTGGTTAACACGGGCCTTAGTCATCTGCCTTGTAATCGTTGTGGTTTGGTTACCTTCTCTAGCAGTGACAACTATAAACCGACTTAATTAAGGAAAAAATATTAAGTAAAAACATATTTTCTCCTAATTATAATGCTAAAATTAACATAAAAACTTTTTTTAATCAGAACTTAAAAGTACTAAATAAAACTTACGTTAATAGAACTTACGATGTAGAATTGGGACATGCATAATCAAAATTCGTTGTCTTCGAAACAGAATGAACATGTGAAATTTCAACTGTACCGAGTTAAAACTTCACACGTTGTTATGAGAAAGTGCTTTTGATTGAGCAAGATTTGACCTAAACAAACATATAAACAACAAACATTGCAAGTTAAATATAAGCTGGCTAAATTTAAAAAAAAGAACTATCAATCTTACCTATGGTTAGCAAAGATAGTGCCTAGCCGGTGATGGAGCTGTTGTGCACAGCAATTCTTTCTATGATTCAATAAGTCTTTATGAAAATTGTATGACACTCATTTTACTTAAATTTGTTTATCTGATAATTGTTGTACTGCTAAAAGCAAACCTTTAGATACCTATGTCTATTTTCCACATCCATTTATCTCATTTCATGTGATCTCTTATTATTTTCCTTTTATTAAATGTTGTGACATTTTGTATGCAACATTGTCATCTGTCAGTTTTTCTTTTTCTATGGTATACAGCTAAGAGGTCGTCTATTTTATTATAAAGGTATCGTAACACTAGTGTTAAGCCAGGTTCTCACTGTAAGCCATCTTTATTGTTCCTGGCCGATAATTAATCAAGAAGTATTTGATTTAAAAATAAAAAGTCACTTCTAGAACGCTCGGCCAGGGGCTATAAAAGGCAACGGTTAGTTTTTACCAGGTTCCTTCCATTTTTTTCTTTGGTGATTCTCTTGCCTTTCTTGAATCGGTCTTGAAATAATCTTCTCTAATCTTAGTTTTTTTAATCAATCATCAACCAGTACTCTATGTATTAATATTATTGAGAGAAATAATAAATACAGTTATTAACGGTGGAAATATACGTTTCATTCGTAGTGACAAATACTGTGTATGTAATACGCTCTTCAAATTGCGTGGCGTGAGACGCCCTAGCCGGTCATTCTTGGACTGGGAGTTATTCGACTCTGGGTCACTCCACCGACGTGTCATTGGAAGACAAAGGACACTCCTCCTGGAAAACGAGAGGCGCTGCCTCAGAAGTTGAGTAACGTGAACCCTCTTGTTGATAATTTCTTCTTTTGGACAGATTTGAGCACCTCGCGGGTTCCTCCGCGACGAACCAGAACCGACGCGAGCTCCCTCACAACGGGCTGCGAACTTCCACTCGACAGACTGCGGGCCAGAGGATCGTCCTACGCGAGCTTCGACAAATTCGTAATTTTGTATTTTATATTCTACGTTCACTATACAATTAAGAATTAAAGTCTACAAGAGATGGTCCTTTGGAGCTTTATATAAATTGTGGCAGAACGTTATTACAAGGAATGAGAATTGCAAGTTTCCTTTATTTAACTACAAATTTTTAAATCGTTTCAGTTTTTTTTTTGTAATTTTCTCTTTCCCCAATTCCAGTCCAAATTAATTTCCCTGTACTTCACTTTCCTTCATTGCTCCAATTGAATTTATTACAACGTGGCAAAGCTGCCAGCCTTTTGGGCACTTTTCCCACTGACAGCGATGCAGACGAATTTTTTGATGCCCAATGAGCTAATCCCATTTTTTTCCTTCATAAACTTGTGTATAATATATTAGTGTTGGATTGTATATTGTATTTAAGAAATGTTTTAGTCATTTCTTATAAATTCAAATAGTTATCTGTGTAATAATTGTAATATTTATAACACATTTTTCAGCCAGTCCTTGAGACATCTGAAACATCAACTAATGCATTGTGTATCGCTCCTCGCTTAACGTGATTATTATTATTTGTACCAATGTACTGACTCAGTAAAGTGCCTAAAGCTGAGAACAGACACGTAACACACCACGCGATTACCGTCGCGTGCTCTTTGCTGTCATGACTTGTGACTACACCTAGTGTCAGACGACCAATGAGTGTTATGGGGCGTGTTACAAGTGAGCGACTTCAGCACAATCTTGTCGGGGTTATCTCAAGTGTGCATTAGTCTGTGTTATGTCAGCAATTATTCGGCGGTCAAGATCCTTCGGTGTCCTAATCGTAAGCCCCAAACACGGCTATATACTTGGTGAGATGTAACCCCACGCGAGGTCATTACCGGCAGGCTTAGTACGACCGGCCCACAGAAATTTGTTAGTGGTTGAGAATTTGTAACTCAAGTTTAATAAGGTTAAACCTAAGTACGGTTTCTGCCTATTTATTAATTATTCAAAAACTTCAATTCAGAGTTCTTATCTATAAATAATTAATAATTAGCTCCTTGTCTACAAAATTATGATCGGAATTTTGTTAATCTAAAATGGTGATAATAATTAATTTCTAAAAGCGCAGCTATTAACTACCCTTCAAAATTTCAGACCCTAATGAAATTCAGGGCTTGAGCTTTATTATATTTATTTTATTTATTTATTTATTTATTATAATATAATATAATATAATAGGTATAATATAATAGCTTTATTATAATATAATAGGTAGAGGTATTTTGTAGTTAAATTTTATTTGAAATAAATTTTGCCTTTTTTCATCAATTGTAATATGTAAGGATCGTGGCAGGTGGCGTTATGTAGTTTCTGCCTACCCCAATGGGTCTATTGTATGATGTGAGTTTTATGTTAACTAAGCGAGCAACTAAGATAACATTGCCACGTTATGTCTCAAATAATAATCATGGCCGTTATTGTTATGGCCAGAAATAATCAGAGATAATTGTATTGCCAATCGATGATGGCGGCACGCCAGTAATTTCTTCATATTACTGGTGTTGGAGTAACTGTCTAACAAGATAACAATCATAATGTCTGTTGGTTGACGGTTTCCCTTTGTGATTTTCCTTAAAACAGTAAGATTCATTTGTCAAAATAATTATGTTACTATCTCTCCTTGTATGAATTAGTTGCAGTTATTGGTAGGTATAATTGAGTTGAGAAATGTGTAAGAATGTCTCATGTTACGGTATTAATAATAATCAGTCAGCGGAAAAACATGAAAAGTTCTAACTGAAAAGCTTGAAATCCTGTAAGAAATTATTTTGGATCACGCTATGAATTCATCAGAAAGTGAAATAGAATTAGTAGATTATTAGTAGGTACACGAATAATCTTACCTACCTAATGTTTTTGAACGAACTTACGTCTGTTTTCAAAAGCTGTCCGAGTGTATATTCGTGTACAGATTTGCATATTGATTGTTTTAGAGTGTATGTAGATTTTGCCATTCACGTTGCTTATGTGGGACACATATATATCGTTATAATCGTATTAAATAATAAAATATAACATAACAAAAATTTCGTAGAACAAAACATTGAAAATGTAGTTGAGTACATTTCCACTTTCACAAATCTATTAATATCTTCGGAACGCGTATTCCGATTTTCTAAAATCCAACTGGAATATGTGTCAATGGGAGTTGAGTCTCAGGACACAACTCCCATTTCCAGAGGACCATGTACTGAACAGCAGCTTGCGTCGTCTTGCCATAGAAGCCGGTCAATAAGCGCAGCTCATACCGCCGACTCGGCAGCGCGCGTGTGACCCTGTACGGCTCTTCTTATCCCGTGGTCCATGTTTCCAGTTGCCTGCGAAAACTTAACGACGAAAACCAAAACATTCACTTTAAAAACTTTAGGGGGGCGTCTCTGCAGTAACCAAATCATGTATCTCCAATCCCATATCTTTAACAAAACCTAGCGAACTTACACATTCTGCCTCTGTCGGTTACAACCTTTTTTTGGTACACCAAAAAGTGAAACTGCGTTTGTGAAAACTCTTAAAAGTTCTTCTACATCCAGCCGATAAATGGGATAAAGGAGCGTGCACTTAGTGAACGCATCCACAATAAGAAGAAAAAACTTGAAGCCGAGAAGTGGACCTAGGACATATGAGTGTACAACTGAAAAAGGTTGATCAGGTTTTTCAGGTTGATATATTTTGTTGTGGTGCCCTAGACACACGTTTCTTGGAGATGCAAATCAAGCAATGTTTGAGGTAGTTTTTAACTAATTGCCTAAGGCCTGGGAACCAAAAGTGCCTTAGGATTAAATCCAAGGTCTAGTCAGAGCCAATATGATTGTGCTCGTCATGAAATACTCGAAGCAGACTAAGTCTGTGACCTCGGGGAATAAAGCAAAGGAATCGCGGTTGCACGCCAATCGGAATGTACTTATAGTACAAAAGGTAATTTTTCTCAACATAGCGATTAGGATCTAGACTGCCTTATCTAAGTTTTTTGGAGAAGCTCATGGTCTCTTCGTCTGCAGCTTGCGCTATCTGAGCCCAATTGCGATGTTCAGTGACATGAAGCACCTTCTGAGGGGGGTTTCTGCTCAAGTAATCGGTGTGCGACATCATAGTCCCTTTTCGGTACTCCATCGCGAAGGTAAATTCTTGGAGGTACATCCACCAGCGGGCAACTGTCGGCAGCAGATCCTTTTTATGTTCGGTGGATTTAAGAGCATTGCAGTCTGTAATTAATTTAAACTGGAGTGCGATCAAATAGTGTCGGAAATTCTGCAATGCCTTCACAACCGCCAACGTCTCTAACTCATAAGAGTGGTATCTACTGCTGTGTGGTGTGTAGTGGTGGCTTACTTCAGCTGGACTATTCAAGGCGCTCTGCGCCTTTAGTAGTCCAGCTGAAGTAAGCCACAGCTCTTTTGCTACCATCCGGGTGGGTTTGCAAAAGAATTGCGCCCGAGCCGATGCTGCTCGCATCAGTATGAACCTCTGTGGGAAGACTTGGGTCAAAGATTGCTAATACCGGCTCATTCGTCACAATAGAAATTATTTCCTGCCGAACTTTTTCCTGTTCGGGACCCCACTTGAACTGAATCTTTTTTGGTTTATTACAAGGATTAAGGAAATGAAAACTCCATTTTATAGATTGCCGATTAGACTATACTCTCCATTTTATTGGATGTCCGGGCGTCGATGATGTAATTATTTCAAAGATATTCCTATTTTACGGAGGGAGATGTTATCCTGTATTTAAGGAGGGTAGGGTGGAATAAATAAGTACGATATACATGGGACTAAATTGTATGCGTAGTATAAATGTAGGTGCAGTCGTGGAAAGTATTGATTGTTGCTGCTTATAGTGGATAGTAAAATTTCACTTTATAACACCTTTCATGAAATCATGAATTAATCATCCCTTTCGATGAATTTATCTTCCTCGAGATCAATAATTTTGTTTCTGAAAAGACTTCCTGGAATTTATTTTGTGCTACTTTCACTTGTCGTGCGTGCATGTACAATAATTTCTTAAGAAATTTTGTTAGCTGTGACGTACAATATTTCTAGTAAAAATACTGATTTACTTCTTACTAATACATAATGTAAACGGTCGAAGATATCTCCCACTTTGCTCAAAAAGTAGTCCGAATTAATATTCATAGCTGGCGCCACACGCCATATCTGCGGACTGAAATTGTCCCATTTTATTCCTAATTACTACGCTATTTATCACATTTATAAAGAACCTGGATTTTTATAGCTCTCGGCGGCTTTCTTTGTAATTAAATGTTATATGTGTTTTATCGAAGATTGGGTATCGTTACAAATACAATTAGATTCGTCGACAACAGATATTTGCGGAGCGCGCCCCGACATGGTTCACTAACTTTGTTCTGTTTGTGATTTTTCATCCAGTTTGTTGTTACTTGTAGTAGTTGGAGCAAAACGAACTAAAAAAAATGCCTTTGGGCTGGACATGGAAAAACTAAACTCGTAAATCATGTCTTTGGAACTTTCAAAACAATGTCTACGTATACTTCCAGTCGATAGCGAACGTCAAACGCATACCGTGGAAGTGATATATTTTTCTATAAAAAGTGCCTCGCAGCGCCAGCGTAGAGAACGGCTATGCGTCATTCTTAAAGAACAGACCTACGCAGACAGAACGAATTAAAGTAGTCGATTTGTTTGGAGTCGATATCAAACGAGAAGTGTCAGTGTGATTGACAGACGGCTCCCTTTGACTTATGAGACAGAATTGCCGCGCGTCTTCGATTTACACGCGAGCTGTATTCATCAAATCGCTATCACTTTCGATCGAAAATACGAATATTTGCTTACAATCTCATACGTCGTTCCAAGTTTTTTCTTCTTCGTTAACCAATTTCCTCCCCCCGTGTCGGTTACGCGCCTCCTCTTGGTGTTTTCATACCTATAGGTGGTTATGGCGAGGCTAGAGGATGTACGTTGCTTTCATGCAGGCTGGTCAAGCTTGCAGTAATGTGTGCAGATTATGTGTAACCTTAACAGGTTAACTCTCCAGGCTCCAGAGTGGGAATGGTCAATAAGTCCAGTTAAGTTTTTATTGTATGATGTGTCCTGCCAATTCCGCATTAAATATGAGACTTTCTTCTTACGTCCACAGTGTCAGATGGCTTAGAAATTGTACGTGCGAACATGCCACCAACGGTCTGCGGACTGGTATTGAAGTCTCTCTACAGACGTATGTGGTCTGTGGACAGGTGTCCATTCTAAGTTTCATGGCATAATTATTCTAATAAGGCTTGTAATCAGTTTCACGCCATCTAGCTTTGACCCAGTGATTTCCCAGAGGTGCTTCTATTACGTAATAATTTACTCTACGTAATGGACGGAGGATCTCGATTAGGGACTGATTTGAATTATAGTGTGTACCGTTATCTCAGGTATAGGTAACAATGTATATTTACGTACCTACCTGGCTGCATAATTTTGGAATTACTGAACGTACAAACACTTTAACAAGTCAATCATATTTTAAAAACTAGATAAGGTCGACGTTTCCTACCCGACTACTCTGAGAAGAAGGGCCGAAAGAAACTCAGAAGTCACAGTCCCTTTTAAAGTCCAGACATAATCTTGGTCAGATTATGTAGATTGGTGTCTGAAATGGTCTTTGGAAGAAAGAACCACGCAGATTGAGTGGACTTGTCCAGTCAGTGCAGGCATTTGTCAGTAATCATGCAGCGTAACTGAGAGGAGCTTAACGATTCGACGAACAATACCAAAGAAAGGACATTTGGGTAGGCCACATAAAAAAACATAAACTGCCACACCACGATTAAATCAAACTGTAAAATAAACTGAAAACAGGATGACCCAAATAGTGTTCACATTTACAATACTTAATTAAAATAATATTATACTTTTCAAAGTAAATATTCATGTCATTGTCTATGTATATAGAATAAAACGACGAAGTGTTGGCTATTGTTCAAATCTAATTAGAATTTACGAATTTAATATACCTACACTAGCGAATCACGCACTGCCTACACACACGAAAAACTCAACTTAACTTTGTCGAGCGCATCGTGACTAACGTATTTCCGGCTTATATAAAAAAAACAAGATTCACAGTGTAAATTTATTTGAGCAGCTCAATCCCAAGCCTTTTTGTCCGCACTCTAGTCTTTAACAGTATAAAAGGCTTTCTGGCATATTTTTCACTTTATAGAAGACTAGCTTCTGCCCGCGACTTCGTCCGCGTGAACTTTATTGTTACCCCGACACACCGCGTCTCATCGCATCGCCTGCCCGCGCTATTGTTTCGTTTTCACTTAGCCTTCTCTCCGAATTTTTATCTTTTTTCGGCTCCTAAGGGCTATTTAACACAACGCTGGGAGCGTTGTGTTAAATAGCCTTCCTCAAGATGGGCTATAAAATGCAAAAATATTTAATAAATCTGATCGGCAGTTCCAGAGCTTACCCCTACATACAAACTTACAAACGTACAAACAAATATTACCTCTTTATAATATAAGTATAAACTCTACGAGCTAATAGCCCTAAAATAATAAATAATATGTACATAAATATATAAAAAAACAGCTAACTACATCGCTGTCAACAGTGCCCAAAAGGCTGGCAGCATTGCCACTCTGCCTAACTAGCAGGGCATTATGGTCATTCCGTCTAGTCTCTTCCCATCGTCGCGTGTCAAGCCGTTGGGCACGTTGGATGATGTCGTTACTGCATAGTTTGAATTTATTAAGGCTTCGTTCTTGAATGTGTCTAGGAAGTTTATTATAAAAACGTATATCTTGGCATCTAAACGAATCACCTATTTTCTTGAGCCTGGTTGTAGGATGTTGTTCCTACAACCAGGCTCCAGAAAATAGGTGACTCGTTTTTTTGGTTCCTAGTATTTATATTGTGGACATCACTGTATTTTTTAAACGGATTGATAGTTTTATATGCTTAATAAAGATTTACACTTACTGAGAAGACACAGACATAAGAATCTCCTTAAAAAAATGCTAAATAAAGGCGGCATTTCCCCACAACAGAATACCGTACGACATCACACCGTTTGATGATTATCAGTTCTTTTCTAGTTGATGAAGAGATGTGAGCATCTTCCCCAGTTCTCCAGGGCTGATCAAGTCGAAATTTGGTATTCTACTGCTTCATTGATATTAGAAGCACATAGTAACCTTGAACTGATGCTGGAACCTGGGTCACTTCGAATTTGCAGGATACCCAACTCCCTCCACAACATTCAGTAGAAATATCGGGGGACGGCTAATGAAAACGTCAAACAGACGAGGCCTTGCAATAATGAATGTATATTGTATTTTCATTAGCCATCCCCCCCGACGCGACCATGTTTTGATCGAAATATTACCTATAACTTATATTAAGCTTAAAGGGCCAATCATTTTATTATTTTTTAATTTCAGAGGTTTTATTTTTCAATAACTTTTATTACTTGTCTTACATGACATTCCCAACAATACATTAATAAAATAGTCAACCTTAAAGAGTTAGTAGGTGGTAATAACATTTTTTCAGCAATGTGGTTAATATCCACCTAGTCAAAACAGTGAAAATAATGTATCGATACGAAGAAAGGACAAGATAATGGAATCCATTCGCCAATAGTATCACTGCAGTCACAGATCTATTAAATTATCTTTGCAGTGGACGATTTGCTTAAACATAAATTTCTCATAAATGGATATCTAAAATAATATATAAGAGCGAATTTATCTACACTCGGGCCCAAAAATAACGGGTCAGTTACAAAAGTCCGAATATCTCCCGAACTATGTATGCATAATCATAATGAAACTAATACTGTTCTTTTGGGCATCTAATGATACAAAAAATGAATAAATTGAAACTTATGTGTACCTTCATTCTTATTCTCAAAATAAATAAAAAACTAAAGTAAGACATTTTTTTCAGAAACTTAAAAATTTTGTAAGATTTTTCTTTTTGAATTTTTTAATTACATGCTATATTAATGCTATATAATTTTAATACTTCGTATTGCCTCCCCGAGCTCTTCTTACAGCTTCTAGGCGATTCGGCATGCTGAATACCAAATTTCGGAGCCGGTTCTGAGGAATGGCTTCCCATTCCTCCACCAGTGCTTGTCTGAGCTAAGGTGATTGGTGGGGAGTTACGACGTTTTACGCAACGCTCAAGCTCGTCCCATGCATGCTCTATGGGGTGTAAATCAGGGCTTCGCGCTGGCCACTGCATCAGTTCGATACCGACCTCTCCAAGGTATTCATTTAAAATTCCGGCGGAATGTGGACGCGCATAATCATGCATTAATATGCCATCCCTGTCCATCCTCGCCATGAAAGGTCCCACATGCTCATTCAGGATCTCCTCCACATACCTCTCTGCATTCAGAGTGCCATTTTGAATTAGCACGAGCTCGGTGCGGGCCTCGGCAGAAATTTCAGACCAAACAAGTACTGAGCCTCCGCCGTGTGCTACTTTTTCCTCCACACAGTCTTGATGGAAACGTTCCCCTGTTCTTCTGTACACCAACTGCCTACCATCATGCTTGTAAAGCATGAATTTCGATTCGTCCGTGAACATTTATCTAGACCAATCGTCCAGTGTAGTGTTGGTGCTCGCGCACGTATCTCTGCCTTGAAATTCGATGTTGCCATTCCAGTTGTTGGCCATTTGTGCCCTTAGTGGTTTCAAGTTTGCCTCAGCAAGACGTCTCCTCACTGTTTGTGCGCCTAAATTGCTACCACCAAAGCGAATAAAGTGGTTTTTTAGACCAACTGCAGTTTGAAAACGATTTCGGAGCATTGTAGCCACCAGGTATCTGTCATCCCTGGCCGTTGTGGATCTAGGCCTGCCATTTCCTGGTCTCCGAAGGTGCAATCCGGTCTCTCCGTACCGCTGAACTACCCGCTGAACAGTCGACAAAGATACACCAATGTTTCTTGCTGTTTCACGCTGGCTCCGCCCAAGTTCCAAGAAAGTCAGGATTCTGGTACATTCATCTACCGTGACTGCCATGCTCCACCTCACAGAATACCAATGCACGTGGAAGTCGTTCACAATAATTTTTTTGTGACAGAATAGAAATGGAAAGAAACCATAATGACATTGTTCAACCATGAACGTACAACACCAATTACTGCGTCAGCATCAAGAGCGACATACATTCGTACCACGTGCCGGCAACACCGGCACACAGTTAGCGCTAAGAAGTGACCTACTGAGATCTTCGCTTCATCGGCTCAATACACACACAACACACATGGATATACGTATCTATGTGTATTAACCAACAAATTTGTATATAATTAAGTTAATTATCATAATAAATTAGTCATCAAGCTGGAGTCGAGTTTGATTCACCTTCCGGAACTCCCCTCACTGTGGCCAAGACACCTTTAGCCATCATCGATCCTATGAGTCTGTGGGATCGGCAGTGAGATAACCATTTCCTGTGTACATTGCACGACGTACACAAACCCCTATTCCTACCCAACTTCCGTCTGTTACCGTAGGTCTCATTGTAACAGATTTCCCTCAAGTGAAACCAACGTAACCTGCGTTTGGTATGGTTTGTATGGTAGGTAGGGCATTAGGAGAATTAGGGTGCTAGCTTATTGCTAGAGGGCTAGGTTGTAGTCAGTAGGGTCGTAGGTAAATCCATAGGTACCAGGCTCAATTGACTAGACATAGCCAACTGTACGCATTTGGAATAACGGCCGTACTAAGCTGTGACTACTGGTGCGTACATTTTGGTCCTTCGATCTATTTTTAGGGAAACCAGGGTAATTTGTTTTAATCGGTACTTTAACATTGTAACATTTACGAAATAATAATCATAAAATAAAAAGTTCTTCTTTTTGTCTCGCGCAATTACTAACTGACTGACGTATTTACACGCCATTAAACGATAACGGATCGGAAATCGGTACCACGAGAAGCGGGTCGCCGATATTTTGAGAAGTCGCACTAAATAATATCGTAAGGGCAATTAGGTAACGTTAGGAGCATATAGGACTAGTAGGGACAGTAAAGAAAAATGGACATACAAGAAATAAACGAAGTTATAAGAAGCCAAGAAGCAGATTACAATGAACTGAGACAAATATACATCAACATCAAGAAAAATTCAGCTTCTAGAAAAACCCACAAATATATAACGGAAAAAAGAACTCGACTTACAGAAATATTTACTAGAACAACTAAAAAACATTTACAACTAAAAAAAGACCAAGATATTTTATGTGATCACAAATATATCACTACCAATTACTATGGTTCTATTAAAACACAGTATACACAGGCAATTGAATACCTGTTAATGTGTGAGAAAAGACTACAGGTAGTGAACCAACTGTATGAGCTAGAAGATGTACAACTCGAAGAGGAAGAATGCACTAGCACACCCAAATTATTTATTCAACTATTTCGGGTAAATCAGATGTAAAAAAAGCTACACTCAGCAACTCAATCGATGACTGAAGAGACAGCGAGTTGGCTCTTAGAATCTTTAGTGACTACTTTACAAAAACAGTGGCAAGAAATTGAAGAAACACACGTATTAATTCTAATGGAAGATAGTACGTTGGAACACAGCTATTTTCAAGAAAACATGTTTGAGAAAACACAAACGGCATACGATCTTGTAATGGATAGATTATTAGCGACAATAGGTCAAAAATCGATACACAAAAACCATAGAACCTCGGTTAAATTACCAAAATTAATAATACCAACGTTTAGTGGAAGTTACGAGTCATGGAATTCTTTTTATGATTTATTTTTGAAAATAATACACGAAGATAAATCGAGTCGAATCGAGTGACACGGAAAAAATGCAGTATTTAAAAACGCATGTAACAGGTGACGCCGCGAAGCTGATCAAGCATTTACCAGTCTGTGACGCTAATTACACAACTGCATGGAATCTGATAACAAGACGATACAAAAATGAAAGAATAATTATCACTAAGCATATCGATAACATTCTAAGTATGCCAAAAATAAGAAATCTCCATGACACAATCAACGAGAACCTAGAAGCACTAAAAAGTCAAAACATCGATATTTCAACTTGGGATCCTATTCTGACAAGAATAATAAGTAGAATATGGGACTCTGAAACAAATGAAAAATATGAACATCAATTAGAAGAGCCAAATAAATTGCAAGAATTTTCGGCAATGATGCAATTCTTAGAAAAAGTTTTAAGTGTCTGGAAACTTCAAGCTCCTTGAGGGAAGAAGTTCCTGCTCACAGATCGCGCCTTATGTCATTAAATACAACAACCAAACAAGTAGATAAACGTGTGTGCTGGTTTTGTCGAAATCACGAACACAGCATTTACCAATGCTCTAGTTTTAAAACGCTGTCAGTGCAAGATCGCAATAAGGTCGTAAACGAAAAACATATGTGCAAAAATTGTTTGAGTCATGAAACGTCGATAAAATGTCACAGCAATGAAAGTTGCGGATATTGTGGTAAAACAGGTCATCATTCCTATTTACACCAGAGCAACAATAACATTCCTATACAACAAGCAAAAAGTGAGTCAAGAAACGACGACTACACAACGCCATCAACAAGTAAATTCTTAAAGAAAACTGTTTCAAATATGTCAACTGTTAATAAAACTAATGTACCCAAAACCACACTGCTGGCGACAGCCTTAATAAAAACCCATTCGTCGGATGGGACATCGCATTTACTAAGGGTTCTATGTGATCAAGGTTCAGAGGCATCATTCTGCACAGAAGAGGTCGCCCAACTATTGTCATACCCACGTATTATGATACATACCGAAGTAATCGGGATTGCTGACCAAAAACCTAAAACATCGAAAAATTCTATAAATGTTATGCTACAGCCAAGATTTCCGAGTGAATATAGGTTACCAGTCACACTTATAATACTACCAGAGAAAAATGTACCAGAACTAGAATCAAATTGTTTACAAAACAAACTATTTGCCGATCCTACTTACTACACAAGAGGACCAATAGATATAATATTGGGGGCTCAAGAATATAGTAAATTACTTCTAAACGGGTTACACAAGATGCAAGACGGAATAATCGCCCAAAATACCGAGTTTGGGTTAATTTTATCCGGGATTTGCGGCACTACTACCAATACTAAAAAAGTTATCAGTATGATAACACGGACTATAGAAGTTTAACAGCTGAACAAGTTTTGGGAACTAGAAGAAATTCCTGAAAAATACCAATTATCTAACGAAGATCAGGCTTGTGAAAACTATCACCAAAAAACTACAATAAGAAATCCAGATGGAACCTACACAGTGAAACTTCCATTCAAGAATCACAACGTAGATTACGGAAATACGCGCAAAAAAGCTATTGCAAGACTGTTACAATTAGAATGGAAGTTCGACAAAGATGAAAACTTACGGAAAAAATACTAAGAGTTCCTCAATGAGTACTTAGAAATGGGCCATATGAGGAAAGTTACTAGTACTGACTATTACCAAGGTAAATATTATATACGATATCAACCAGTAATCAGGGGAAATTCACTGCCTACTCGGCAGCGAGTAGTTTCCGATGCGTCGAGTAAGTCAAGTACTAACATAAGTCTTAACGAAAATATGTTTAAGGGACCAAGATTACAGCAAAGTTTAGCAGTTATACTGTTAAGCTGGCGTAAACATAAAATTTTGTTTATAGCAGACATCGAAAAAATGTACCGATACATAAATGTTAGCGAAGAAGACTTCACAATCCAACGAATAGTATGGAGGAAGTCTCCAAAACATATTATCGACGAATACAAATTAACTACTGTAACGTTTGTAACTGCAGCAACCCTATACTTAGCGATTAAAACGCCGCAACAACTCGCTATTGATGAGAAAGAGGATTACCTAATAGCCAGCCAAAGGGCTCTCCAGGACTTCTACGTGGACAATATATTGTCAGGAGATACTAATGTTGTGTCAGCAAAAATACTACAAGAAAACTTATTAAATATGCAACGAAAAGTCGGATTAAAATTACGGAAATGGTCGTCTAACAGTACAGAATTGTTACATGGGTTCAGTGATGCTTCAGAAAAGGTCTACGGTGCAGTGATATACTGTCGGATACAAAATAAACATACATTCAACGTAACCATGTTACAAGCTAAATCAAAAGTAGCGCCAAAAAAGCAGAAAACTACATTACCAAAACTGGAGTTATGTGCTGCAGTATTATTAACCCAACTGATGGAGGAAGTAGTGACAGGAATCGAAACGCATATCGCAAATATCTATTGTTGGACTTACTCAATGATTACTCTCGGCTGGATCAAAGGAGAAGCTGAGCGATGGAAGACGTTCGTAGCTAACAGAGTATCCGAAATACAAAGAATATCACAACAAATAAATACCGCAACAACCCTAAGACATAATAAAACTAAGCAACCAAAACAATTTAACAAAGTAACAAAGTGGTTCACATTGCTTTTCATAATTTTACAAATATTGTGTTCAGCAAAAGAAACTACAACGACATTTTCTTTAAAAACAGTACCACCAGGGTTTTATGTTGAACAAATAGGAACAGCAAGCATTGACAGAGGAATATTTAGGATAGAAATAAATTATGAAAAACAACACATAGAGCAAGAATTTGTCAAAATAAAATCAGTGACGTCACAATATAATCAACTATGTAAAAATACTGAAAAGTTAACTGATTCCACATTTTGTAAGCAATTACACCATCATTTGTTAGAAGAAGAAGCAAAATTCGAACGGACTAAAGAATATTTGACAGAAGTGAACCAAACTAGGAAAAAAAGGGGTATATTGGGACAGTTATTAACGTCCATCTTCGGAGTCAATGATGAGGCATACCGAGATATCGACTCATTAAACTTGAATCAAAAAAGACTAATTGAAGCTGCCAACCATCAAACCAAATTTATGATATCAACAATGTCACAAGTCAACAAAACTGAACAAAGAATGAACCAGAAACTTATAGGATTTCAAACTAAACTGAACCAAGTGATAGGTTACATGGAGAATTACAACCATTGGTTCAGCACAGTCGACCATAACAGTGTAAACATACAGATTATGCAGACTTACCAGTTAGCATATAATTACATAAAAGAAATCATGGATCATTATAACGGGTTATTAGAGATATACTTAACCAAGGCAACAGTATACAGTGTATTAACACCGAAAAATGTCAGTGAGTTAATATCATCAGCAAACAAAAAACTACCTTCTAATTAAAAAATCGTTCAACAACAGTTACTAGATACCAAGATATCTGAAAACAATACTTATATAAAAGTATACTCATATTTTGCTATACAAGAGATATCTAAATACACTTTAATGTATATTACACCAATCCCAAAGATACAATCAGATAAGTCAGCCCAAAGTCTAGAAGTACCTAAAGCTTACATAGGGTTAGATTACAACAACGAACTATATTTTGATTTGAACTATGAGGAATTCAAACGTTATTGAGAATGGACTCACCATTTTATTTGCTTTCCTGGGGCCGTGAAAAACATGCAATTAAATGAAAATTGCATTTTAAATCAACTATTTAAAAACCAAACAAATACGAAATGTCCTACCAAATCATTTCACTTATCCAATAAAATAATATGGAAACAACTTCACATGCCAAACACTTGGTTATTCATTGCACGAGATCAGGTTACGACTTCAATGCTTTGTGATGGACAAAGAGAAGAAATTGAGCTTAAAAATACTGGTGTAATACGAATCGCAGATAACTGCTTGATTAAAACAACTAACAACATATTAACTGCCAAAAGAATTGTTTCAGTACCGATTGTAACATCATACTCAAAACAAATAGAGTTTCCCATGAATACACACGTGGTGACTAAATCCATGCTAAACATTACCAAGGAAGAAGTAATAGATAACTCAAAAGAGATTTTTCAGCATTTAATTAATCAAGAAAATGCCTTACAAACCGAACTAGATAGTACTGTTTGGAGTCAAATTAGCACACACACCTACTTAACAACTGCAATATCTTGTACAATCATGTTCATAACCTTTTTTATTTTTAGTCTGCTACGGCCCTGCAATACTGAGATGGATGAGAGCCAGAGTGCAGCTCAAGACCAGAAGAACAAGTACCGAGACAGCTGACAATCCAGCAAGAAAACCAACCTCGCTCGCTGCCAACAAGACATCTACCCAACGAACAACTGGCGAACCAACTATCACTACGGAACCTACGTACAGTGTACCACATCAACACGAATCTATTGAGTTATACCAACTGGAGTCCAGGTCCTGAGAGGCGCCAGAATGTTCAACCATGAACATACAACACCAATTACTGCGTCAGCATCAAGAGCGACATACATTCGTACCACGTGCCGGCAACACCGGCACACAGTCAGCGCTAAGAAGTGACCTACTGAGATCTTCGCTTCATCGGCTCAATACACACACAACACACATGGATATACGTATCTATGTGTATTAACCAACAAATTTGTATATAATTAAGTTAATTATCATAATAAATTAGTCATCAAGCTGGAGTCGAGTTTGATTCACCTTCCGGAACTTCCCTCACTGTGGCCAAGACACCTTTAGCCATCATCGATCCTATGAGTCTGTGGGATCGGCAGTGAGATAACCATTTCCTGTGTACATTGCACGACGTACACAAACCCCTATTCCTACCCAACTTCCGTCTGTTACCGTAGGTCTCATTGTAACAGATTTCCCTCAAGTGAAACCAACGTAACCTGCGTTTGGTATGGTTTGTATGGTAGGTAGGGCATTACGAGAATTAGGGTGCTAGCTTATTGCTAGTGCAAATCCATAGGTACCAGGCTCAATTGACTAGACATAGCCAACTGTACGCATTTGGAATAACGGCCGTACTAAGCTGTGACTACTGGTGCGTACAGACATAAAGCAAAAATTTTGTTTTCAAATATTTCCATTTTTTTTTTTATAAGTTTCATTCATCAGCCAGTATAAAAAGTATGTAATAAGAAGCGCAACAAAATAGTCTTTATTCTGTTTTTTATTTTATTGATCTAACTCTTACAGTTTTGTAGATATTCGAACTTATGTCTCAGGTATTTAATTTGCGGAGAAATTCTCATTTGGCACGTGTCCAACTAGAACTAAGGGAATTTAACCGCAATTCCGATGAACTTTCGCAGAAACTAAAAAGTTTTCATTCTATCTTTTCTCACGTTCATCCCCTATACGATTTGTTATGAAGCGGGTCAAGGTTCTTATTACTATTCAATAAGATTATCACCATTCGGATTTTTAATGAAAATATTTCATACACTATTCCTACCTTTAGAAAACTTTATCCCCGCGGACAACATTTTATTGTGTAGCCACTAAAGAACGAACAAAATATGTCTTCCATTGATATGTTGGACACTTTATACAAATTAAAAAAAGTTCTTCCCAAATGGGTGTATAAAAAGTGAATTACTGAGGTGAATTTCATCCCAGAATAAGTAACCCTAAAGCTAAGTGTTGTCGAGTCATGTTTAATACAATGACAGCGAGTTCTTGCTAGTGGGACGCCGGCTTAATCGAAAAATTCCTTCAGGCGTTCCGCAAATACTTGCATGATTGAAGAGGCGGCGGACGAACACACGCCTCCCGTACCTGCCGATATTTTGAACTACACGGAATGTTTGCAGCGGGAATTATATGAAAATAACAGGCGCCCCACCTTAATGCTGATCGTATTTGTGTACCGTATGCATCTGGCCGTGTTTAGTAAATAAAATAACCGTTACAAAAATGACAATGCCAGATCCTGCCCCAGCTATTTACAGGAAATATCAAGTAGTGAAAATATTGATAATGATTTTAGGACCTTTACACAATACATTGTTTTTCAGTAGAACTTGCCGATTGCAAATCAATGATAAAAGGAATTCAACCCCTGAATTTCCTATTGCGTTACATATTGCACATAATACTCAACAAAAAAAGTTTTTAATACCTGTAAAACAAAAACTCATATTACAACTATATTAATTATGATATTGCGTAACGTATATGTTGTTTAAATCGCTTTATAACAATTATAAACTGCACCTAACCTAAAATCAATGTCACAATAGTTTTAAGATTTTATCAGAAACCGCAAGTTCTACAGGCATTGGGACAAATATTTAGTTAACAGTATTATATAAGCTTTAAGATACTGCTTATCGCAGGCTTGTAAATGACTTTTTGATTTGAGTGGGGCAAAGTTCCATAGAGTTTCTGGCATTTTCCTTTAAACAAGTTTCTCTTTCATAACATTAACATGCTTGTTTCATGTAGTCTGCGCTCTGTCGACTAACATCTGGATCATTCGCTTATTAACCCTAAATAGTTGCAGTCTCTGGTAAGAGAGGCCAGTTAATTGAGTTGGTAACGTAAATACAAACCACATGGCTGCCATGATACGTGTGTAAGAAACCTCACGGACTTTTTCAATGGATTTATTGAAGTGTAATAAGAAGACGAAGCCTTACATTTTTCAGTCACATAATGACAAAAAATTTTACGTCATTGTATATTTACTTAGTCAAAAGCAGAGTTCGGGGATATTTACTTAATTCTTGTACTCGCCTAGTCATTAGTGCGGGCGTTGTGGCGTAAACGACAAATGTACTATTACAGCCTTACAGCGGCGTAGTTAGAGCAAAAATAAAACAATCATTTGTACAGAAAATGCAGTTTTCCCAGACGTTATGGGCATTTTGGTGAGGAAAGCTGAAAATATTTCATATTCCAATTTTCTCGGTGAAGCTCAAAAGAGTTTTGTGTGTGACCGCAACAAATACTTAGTATTGTTTAAAAAGGGATTATATAAGCGACTCCTTGAAGATGTGTCAATGATGTGTTAGAACCATTACGTGAGCGAAGCTGCTTAATAGTTTTCGTTGTTCACAGACAATAAAGTGGCAAACAAAAAATGTTACTTTAAAGAGACAACATTTCGCCTTTGCGCGCCTCCGCGGCATTCTGCTCATGTTTCATGTTTTCTCTCGAAGTAAGATCCTTTGATCTCAGATTTACAATATCATGTTTTATAATCTTACAGTATATACAGCATGTAACGAAAACCCTGTCCGATCCTGAAGGGTATTATTTGGTATCGTAGTGCGTACACAAATACGTAATCGTTTAATGGATACGAGATAATTATTTTTCCCCAAAGAAAACAATTACTTTAAAAAATTAAAAATAATCATACCAAAGGCAACACTGATCGCTCGACAGGGTTCACCAGAGTTCACCTACAGTTTCGTGTCAAAGAAGCCACCTGAGCGCGGCGGTCCTTTGTCGCCTGCCGCCAAAGAAACGTAGGACTAAAGAAATCTACGTTTTGCCTACGCGTAGGTATCAGCTGATATTTTATTGTAGGCTTACGCACAATGATCCCGATTTCTGACCTTCTGTTTATCAAGAAACAATGAATATTGAGTTAATGTGATGTGCTTTTGGCAATGTACCCACTGTAGGTATCAGTTTATTAAAACATTTACTTGTTACATACCTCTATCTATCTAGAACATTAGTACACATTCGACACCATTTTATTAAATTTGCACTTACTTCGATTTCCGAATCACACATTCACTCACAAATAAAAATGAACGTATTCAAATATTCCTGATTGGTATACGACATTGTTCGCGATACGATAGCGGCACGTGATACGTACGGACATCCGATCGCAAGCTATCTCCACGACGTGAGACTGGCGAAGTGTCCAAACAAGTAGCGACCAGTCGGCTACATCAAAGGATCGAGGACTCGTTATGAGTACCTACAGCGCGGCTAGTACAAGGCGGTGTCCTTTGAAATAAAATAGGCAAAAAATATAAGATTTCGCCGGACGGTGGAGTGTTGTCAACTTATGAAAATTTACCATATTTAGTGTTACATTTCGCATGGTAACTAAAAATAAAAAATCAATAGCTTTTGGTTTTTATGAGTTAGATTTTTTTTACTATTTTTTCTAGTACGTATGTTAAACCAGGAATACGCCTTTTTTGGATCGGACAGGGTTTTTGTTACATATTGTATACATCAATATTTAATTTGTTTGTTTGCGGTTGAAAGCGTGCGAGTTGTATTTTTTTTGATAAAGGATCACTAACGTTCGTGCTAGGCTATCTTAAGTACATATTTCGTCGAGCGTAGGTACGTGTTTTAAGAACAGCCAATTATGTCTTGGGCATAAAAGAAATATATTATATGAAAACTTACAGCTACAGTTGCAATGTTTACGTATTTTCCAAGTAACGTTTGGCAGATAATAAAAACAACAAATGTTTAGTTCCTCCCACAGGATCTTGTTAGATAAAAGCCGAGATTGCGGCTCAAGTTGAACTGTCAAGAGTTTAGTTAGGAGCTGTGGTCGGGAAGTTCCTGGGAAAACTGTTTAGTTCAAACAATAGTAACTAGCCGCGTTTTATTTTTATGGCAAGGAATTTGCGGAACGGTTTTGTTCTGAGCAATTTACTTTGATGGTATCTGCAAGGAGGATGTTCAGTGTTTTTTAAAACGATTGAGATCATTACCCCTTGTTATAACCTGTCCGAAACATGCAACATTAGCAGTATATAAATATGTACGTTAGATGCTTTGTAGATCACGCTGACTGGCAGAATAATTAAAATGAGAGTCAACATCACCAGTTAGGTAAGGTTAGGGAAAAATTCAATAATCACCCCGAATTTACACATCTTCTAAATTGACACCAAATTATGCGGTGCATTGTTTTTTAAGCATTACTATAGCTAAGACTTGATATTCTTTTAATAATACTTCGTTTTCGATTTTAAATAAGCAAGCTCAAAAATTAAGATTTAAAATACTGAAGTGTAAATCGACTTTAGTTGCTGACTTCACAAATTCAAGTCAATTGTGTATGACCGTCTTAAATGAAATCCATTAGAAAGCACAAAACCTTGAAGTTATTGAACTCCAACTGCGGTAGATGAAGAACAAAATCTTGCGAAGTATTCAGACGAACAATCAATAGTTACAGAATTATATGGAGTAATGAGGAACGATAATTCAATGTGACTTCAATGGCGGTCGGCCATAAAAAGGTGCACAAATGTATGAAAATATTATGTTTTAATATTTATTACATCACATTGTGGCAATATTGTTATCGCAAATAAACTTTGTTATCAAAATTACAACAAAAACTGATAAAAAATTATGAAGTACATGAATTAACACGAGCTGATAAAATTTTAATTTGTTCAGATAATGTTTCAGATTTTCATTTTATTGTTTTGGATTGAATACCTAATAACGTATTGTAATTCAAACAATTTGTTTCTCAATACTTAGCTTTTTTCAGGGAATGAATATAAGTGAGGGAGTTTAGATAACTCGATAACGACTGCCTCGTTGGTCTAGTGGTCGCAATCGCTACTGCTGAGCATGAGGTCCTGGGTTCGATCCCCAGGTCGGGCAACGTGTTATTGGGATTTTCTATCTGGAATTTCTCAGTAGCAGCCCGAAGTCTGGATTTGTGCCCGGTAGATGGCAATAGGCTCGCCCCCTATTACATGGGACTTAAACATAACTGGCGAAATGTGGGTGTACTATAGGTGCACCTCTGCCCAACCCTTCGGGGAAACAAGGCGTGATGTTATGTTTAGATAATGCTCAAGCACGAGTGTGTGAGCCTTGTGTTATTCTGTTCCAAGACAAAAGAAGTGTGTAAAGAGCTCTCAGGAAGAAAAGAGCTCTCAGGAAGAAGGAATCAGGAAATCAGCTAATACGTATGGTAATGTAGATGAAATGGAAAGAGGCTGTATAAAAAGTGTATTCAATAAGCGAAATTTTTTGTGGTAGGCGCGACTGAGGGCAATTCGCTCTGCATCACATGGTGTGCCCCCGCTCTACGATTTTGACAAATAGCCTTCTTATACACCAAGACCAACACCAACACCAATTATTTAAAATACTTTGCCGCATACAATATCAGACTCATTGCCTGTCGAAGAAACGCCTCGGGACGATTTGTTATACAAAAAACCGGCCAAGTGCGAATTGCACTCGCGCACCGAGGGTTCCGTACAAACCTGTAGGTATGTAAGACCTGAGTATTTGATATCAATTTCAATTTAATACCTCTACGCGTTCATGAGCAAAGGGTTAGTAAATTTAAAATTATTAAAAATATTTTTATTAAATGATGTCACTAAAAATTTACGATTTTCGTAATTTTTCCTTTATCTTTGCTATAAGACGTTGCTTCGTAACAAATTTCAAGATTCTGAGTTCACGGGAAGTATCCTGTAGGTTTTGATTCCCTTGCGAGTGTCGAAAATTTGCGGAAATTTGCGGCATAAACGGCTGTATCTTTTGATTGCGTTGGCTTGGAAGTCACAGCTCGAAGGGACAGTAGACCTGAGTATTTGATATAAATTCCAGCTTGATACCTCCACGCGTTCCTGAGAAAATGGGTCTTGACAGACAGACAGACGGACGGACAACAAAGTGATCCTTTAAGAATTCCGTTTTTTCCTTTCGAGGTATGGAACCCTAAAAAAACCGGGGATTAATTGACCCAATGCTATGGTTAATGTTCACCTGAATGTAGAAGAAATTTGGTTAAGTTTGAGATCAGTGAAGCAACGGATGGTGAAGCCATTAGCTTTTGCAGATGACGCTATTCAAGCAATATGTTAGCGTCGGAAGTGAAATCTAGCTCCGCATACATAGGAAAGCTACGATTGTAACTGCCAATTGATACCAGAACTGACTAGGGATTCAGAGAATAATTAATATTCAATTAACAGTCACAATTTCAAGAACTTTTTATGTCCTAATTTTTTAGTCTCTTGACTAGTTCTCTTTGTTCCGTTTTAACCTTTGTTCCTTTAACGTTTGCACAGCGTACGCTATCTTGAAAATTTAGTATAGATTGCTTACATTGAAGTAAATTGTATATAAGGTTGCTTCTAAGTCATAATATTATTTGTGCTGTGACTTGATGTTATCTTGGTGTGACCATTAAATTAAAAGTAATGGATATTCAAACTTAAAATTGTTGAATACAAGGCTTTTGGTTTCTTTGTGTGTATTTTATGTCCTTTTTTTGAACTTTGCGTTTTGTTTATGCAGATTAAACAATTGTTCTTTCTTTCTTCCTGTCCATAAGATATTTAGACATAGAAGTTCCGAAAACAAATTTCTGCGTTCGGTTCGTTGCTTCTCTTGAGTTTCTAAGAATGACGTCCCGACAATGTAGATCAGTAGTGCTATTCTGTAACCATCTCACCGTGAAAATTTAGGTGAAGCGAGCGTGGAGTGAGCTGTCAGTGCCACTGATTATAGGGATTGACCAAGACGGAATGACACTGACAGCTCACTCCACGCAAGTCTTCACGGTGAGATTTTTACAGATTGGACATGCTGTTCGGTTCGAGCTGGGATAGTAACTCGGATTTTGACTGCGGCGTAATATCGTCAGTATTTTATACTTGCGGCGGATATTACAAAGAGAAATTGTATTGTACAGTAGCGCTCATAAGTCTATAGGCAATCTCACAAAGCAATAGATTAACGCTTCGGTTTCACTTACGACCTTCTTCTATAAGTCGTTTCTATACTATAGACACGCACACACACTCACTTTGTCTGTAATTGCAACTAGTTCATAATTTCAAATAACTGAACATATGGTATGCTAGCTTAGTCGTTACCGTGCTTGGGAAGGAGCGATTATAGCAAGCCCTGAGTTCGAATCTCACCTGCGCCAGCGGATTAAGCTTGATGTTATTTTCTAATAATATATATTTATAGTTTTTGATAATTATGTTATTAATATTACCTAATATGAACAATTTTTGTATGTTTTAATAAAATTACTTGAAGTGTTCGATAATCAGTCGATACTTGTTTCGTTCATCTTATTTACATAAAAAATAAAAGTTTGTGGGTAGACCACAGAAAACTGAGTAAATTATTTCGATTTCTGTGAGGAAGATACAATTCTTTACGACTATTCACCTAATTGAACGTTGTTGGTTAGTGACGAGTGTGTAAATCTGTTAACTAGCGGTACTGTGGGTATAATTTTCAAAATGCAGTGAAATATAAATATTGAAGCGTTGGCAATGTTATTGCGCTGCGTAAAAGTGGATGTAAATTATGTGATAACACAAATGGACTAAGTGTAAGTGTTGTCATTTAAATATTTATTTTTTTCTAAAAATAAATTATTATTTGTTTAAATAAGTGAATGATGAGTAAAGTGTTATAAACATTATATAATTTATAATACTTTTTCTTAATTATAATAGTTTATAGTAA
This sequence comes from Dasypolia templi, assembly GCA_963555695.1. Lineage (NCBI taxonomy): Eukaryota > Metazoa > Arthropoda > Insecta > Lepidoptera > Noctuidae > Dasypolia > Dasypolia templi. The sequence continues at coordinate 25,241,656 of OY743143.1, read as the reverse complement.
TTTGCTTAGAGATGTCTAAAACATTCATTGTTCTAGAGAAATACTTTGAGTCTGTGGGTTAAGAGATGTGAGGAAGAGAGAATCCTTGCTAGTCGAAGTGCTTGTTTATGAAGTGGAAAGCTTATTTAAACAAGACTTCACATGGCGAATGAATATAAAACAAATGGTTTCATACCAACCGGACATGTTGCTGAGTTCGCCGTGTACTCCACGCTATAAAGGTTGCATCACCGAAGCCCAGCAAACAATAAAGTTTAAGTTTCGGAATACTTTATCCTGTATATTGCGCTATACCCGTGATTATTTAATTATAAAAAAATACGGCTTAGTTTTAATCCCCTTTTTAGAGAAAATGAATACTTAAGCTATCCTCAATATGTAATCTACATTCACTAAAGCCAAATAAAATGTGAAATACTTAATGTAAACAAACTGCCATAAATAACCACTTATTAAAATCACTTATTTGGAAGTTAAAGATCGAAGCTTAGTGTTTATGGTGCAATAAATTTACTTATAACTTTTATTGGACATTTCACATGTCAAAATAAAACAAATTGTTTCTAAGTTCCTTGATATAGTATTGCAAATCCAATTTGGAAGAAGAAGTTATTATGAATAATCGTATCGGTTTGTTATCCGTATGTAAAATATTAGGACAAATAAATATGTTTTTATTTTTGTAATCACTTGTTACGCATTTTCTTGTAACACTTATTTGCAATAACAAAAATAATAAAAAAGCAGCATTTTACTTTGAATATTGTGTATGCAAAACAAAAAAAAATATTGCCAATAAAACTGCACTGCATCTTATGAGATCAGAACCTAAGCCGACTGCTTTTCAGTCCAACGCTTGGCGCCTACTGCTAACGGCTCATATTAGATTAACTCGAATTTTAGCAATGCCATAAACCGGACCGGTCACGAGCATGATGCGTGTCTAACAAAATCGACGGAAATATATTTTTGGTTCGTGCAGTGCGATGCGAGTAAGCAACTTTACGTCTGTGTGTGCCGTGAAAAACTATGATCTTTGTGTTGTGTGTCGTTTAAACACAAACATTCGTACCGCGGTTCACAGCAATACGACTCTTAAAGTTCCTATGCACTTTTGAACGCTCACTGTATATCAATATTCTATATTTCTCAAGATTCCAATGAATGTAGAGGCTTACGTAAGAAAAGCATCTAAGTAGGTAGTATTGTTGTCTCTTGGGTTTTAATATAAAATAAGTTTGCGTACTATAGAGACAACTAAATTCTTTACTTACTACGTCTGTAAGTTAGCTTAATTGGGAATTTCCTACTGTTATGTAACTGTGAGAGCTCTCTCATCGTCTGTTTTCATTTCGGTGCACGTTCATATGTTTAAGAAAAACCTCGTGGGGAATTTTCTTTCACATTAAACGCGACATTTTTCTGAGTAGCAATATAATTTATCTGTCAAACAAGGGTTTTAGCTGTTGTCTTTTCGAATTTTCGCTTGGCTTGCCTAGAATTTTCGGGTCTTTACTGAATGGCCCAAAGCTAAGTGTATTCTAGTTTTCAATGCGCTTTATCGTAGCAGTAAGTTTCAACAAATGATATTATCTGGTCTGTAGTATAGGTTAATAAACATCCTAATTCAGTTGTGCTTTTATTGAAAATAAAGTAAAGCACAAACACAGCCTGCTTTCAGGGACAGGAACACTTTATCAACGCACCTGAGTTTTCGGGGAGTTTTTGTAGACAAAGTTACTCTCAATGATCTTGCTAACATATAATGTATTTAAAGTTGTAATCGACACCAAACAGCGTACACATAAATTGAATTCTACGGCCAAATTAATTACAGTAAATTTGTGTATTGGTTCGCCAGTGCCACGTAGAATGGCATCATTAGCGGCGCGGACGATGAAAGGGGCATTTGTTTCAGCACAGATTAGTTACTGTACCTGGAAATCAATTTACATAATAGAAACTCCGATATCGCTGGTAATGAAGAGAATTTAATTTGTTCAATATCGACGAGCGGCTAGTGTTATAGGAGAGGATTAAAGCGTTCATGCGTGTGTATTATGAGAAATTAGTGCGACTCTTTCGTAAAAGTGTACAGGCGTGGCATATACCCATGGGACTATCACCATTCCACCAATAAAAAAGTTGCTCTATTATTTTATGTTATTTCATGTCACTATTTTCGTAACGTAATTTTGGCTTTGTAATGTAAATTATTACTGGTAAAATTGTAATGAGTTGTTTCTGTATTATAATATTTATAATAAAGAATAAAGCTTATTTCAGAATAATTAAACCTGAGACAAGTTCACCAAAAACTCAGGAGTTTGTGTATTTTCTAACTTGCTGGGATAATCACGCTAGTTCAGATTAATAAAGCCAGTCATTATTTTATGGATTGATTTTGTGAATAATGTTGTATTAATCCCAATTTCCGAAGATATCTATGTATAAAAACGAAGAAATTAACGAAATATACTTTTACACACTATGGATCCTTTTATTTTTGTGTACTGAATCATTTATTTTTAACGTGTGGAAATTCTCATGGGGGGGTCTGTCAGACTCTTATTGACTAAAACCACACGGTGTTCTGCTGCTACCTTTAGTCGGGGTGCTGCGGTGCTTGCGCATTTCGTCTCGCTCCCCGACAAGGTGTTGGCGCGCATGATATTTTTTAATTTTTTTTTATTCTCAACCCCCCTGCGATATAAAAAACTGAAAAAAAAGTCTGCTTGTTGACACATTTTGACCGCGTAGGTATTGCTCTTTTATATGAAACATCCGTTTTTTTAAATAACCCTTGAAGGGTTTCAACGCTTTGAGAATTATGTGCTGAATTCATGGTTACCGTTTGTGAGTATGCCTCTAGCTGCCACCATGTAGTATGTTTTGCAAATATACTTAAATTAAATCGAAAAGAATTAATTGCCGGTCCTATTTCCACCATAGTCAGTAAAAAGGATATTGTAAGTCTATTGAAATATGTGAGAACAGACGACGAGTCCATGGTTTGTCGCGTGAGCTCGTCCTAATGGTCCATTACCTCAGCACAAAGTTCAAAGGAATCGCCGACGATGCGTTTTATCCTGCATGTCGTATTAAATGGATTGCGTGCTTCACTTCTGTAAGGTGATTATGACTTACGTTTTTGTCTGGTGTCCAGGTTTGAAACAGTGCGACCAGTGTCTTACCTGAAAAAGAGGAAAAGATTACTTTTATGAAAAAAAAAAGTTTTGTGATATTTTGAAATCGTGAATAGTAAATTGCTAAGTACTAATTCATTATTTTTATCAGCGAATGTAGAAGTTTTTTTTAAGTTATAAGCATAACACATTTTAAAGCAAATTATTAAGAGACCAGAGCGGCAATTCCCGTATTTTTAAGAACGTCCGCATTCTTATCTCAGCCTCAATCTGTCAAAACTACAATCACTTTACGTACATTTTTGACAAGTTCTTGACATTGATTGTCGCTGAGATGAGATTGCGACTTGAATTTGAACGGTTTTAAAGTTCGAGAATTGGCCTTCAGTAATAATGATAATAATATACATATAATAATATATAATAACAAGGCAACACCAACGTCAACACGTCACGAATTCATTTTAGACACAGTTTTTATATTTTCTGAGTACCCCTACAAGCCTGAAGTCCAAAAAACAGTATAAAAAGTAAAATGAACCAGAATAACATAGAATTTCATTCCATAAGGTACCGAATTTGAGGTGAAATCTGTCATGTCACCTCGGATCGTTAATAATGTAAATAATGAATAAGTACGAAAAATAACAAATGTTGACGAGATCAGCCGCACGTCAAGCACGCCCACCACCTCCGGACTCTTCGCCCAGCTCCGCCTCGCCGCCGCCGGTATCCAGCCCCACCGTGAGTGCTGTGACGACACCGGCCGCGGTAGTTGCGTCGAGCTCGAACGACGAGTATTTTTCCCCGCCGACGTTGCCAACACCTGTTCGTCGGCAGGGGAGAGGCCGGCCACCGAGGAGCTTGGGACTTAGGGGCCATCCGGCCCCGAGCCGGGTCCCCGCTGCCGGTGGTTGTGTGCAGCGCATGAGATTGACTCAGTCTATGAACGAGAACGTCATACGCGCATATTATGGGTCTACAGAGGGGGGAACTCACCTCACTGCGTACCGTGATAGGATGCTGTCTCTTTTTCAGGAACTAGAACCAACCGTCAGCGTCTCGGCCCAACGACTGTCGGATCAGGTGCGGGTCATCCAACGCAATCATAGGTTGGACGATGCCGCACTTGATAGGCTGCGCTCAGAGATACTGAGCAACCTTATCGTCTCGACTCCGGCACAAACCGCGGTACAAGCGTCAACCATTGATCTACCGCGGTCCAATCATGGTGTTGAAGAAGAAGATGATAGGGTTACCACAGTAAGTAGCCAATGCAACGACCGAGGAGCGCACTGGAGGATGCGTTTCGCGAGTATAGATCCACTCCGACCGAACTTAGCGGTTTGCGTGAACCGCGATTACCACGCCTGCTTATGCATAAAAAAAATAGGGCGCTGGTGTGTGCCCTGGACTCACAACTTAAGAGTGTGTTCGAGAGCAGCGAGGATCTCGTTGATACACACTCGATCCTGTATTGCGCGGCTGTTGCGGCATGTCGTTTAGCTAACGTCAAGTTTACAAACTGTGACGGAGCTGCTCGACCAAAACCATCTGTACCAGCCTGGCAATGCAGGATCGAGCGTCGTGTCGATGGAGCCAGAGTACTCATAGGCAAACTATGCTGTTTCAGGGAGGGCAATACAAGACCACGAGTGATGCGCTTTGTGAGGCGGGCATTTTCGGGGACTGAAATAAGCCCTCGAGAATACGTGTCCCGTGTCACAGAGCGCATCGACTTCCTGAAGCAGAAAGTTTGTGCATGGGCAAGCCGTATTCGGCGGTATAAGCGGCGGGTTGATCGATACACGCAGAATCGCATGTTCCAGAGCGATGAAAGGTGGGTATATAGAGCTTGGGAGCGACCTGAACAAAATTTGACAGACGTGTGCCGCCCGGATGATGCCGCCACAAGTGCATTCTGGCGCAACATGTGGTCAGTACCCGTATGTCACACTAAGGCTGACTGGATGCAGGATGTCGAGCGAGTGTATGAAACTATACCAGAAATGGAAACAGTCCTAATTACGCCATCAGACGTTGCCAGAGCAGTCCATCCGTTACCGAATTGGAAATCGCCAGGACAGATTGCACAACTTTTGGTTGAAATGGCTAATTAGTTCGCATACTAGCCTGGCATCTCAGTTCCAGTCAACCTTAGAGTCTGGGTCACTACCGCAGTTTCTACCAACAGGCGTTACCCACCTGCTCTATAAGTCAGGTAGTCCCACGGAACCCAAGAGTCATAGACCGATCACGTGTTTGTCGACGATCTATAAACTTCTTACATCCATTTTGAGAACGAACATTAATACACACATTGACAGTAACTCGATTATGTCTGCCTCTCAAAATGGATGTAGGAACGGGTCCCGAGGTACTAAGAAGCTACTCTTCATCGACATGGCCATTAGCCAACAGGTTCGTCGCTCCTGCAAGGATCTGTCGACATGCTGGATAGATTATAAGAAGGCCTACGACTCGGTGCCACATACATGGCTTGTGAGGGTGCTGGAGTTGTACAAGATAGATGCAACTCTACGCACCTTCCTTAGGTCCTGTATGGGGCAATGGAGGACGGTCCTTCGCTATCGGGGTGTCAACAGATCCAGGGGAATGACGAGCCTGTCTGGATTAAACGGGGAATATTTCAGGGCGACAGTTTGAGTCCACTTTGGTTCTGCTTAGCTCTGAATCCTCTAAGCACACTGCTGGAGGATTCAGGTCTAGGCTATCGGTTGAAGAGAGGTGGTCAGGTCATATCTCACCTTCTGTTCATGGATGACTTGAAAATCTTTGCCCCCCAACAAATTGCAACTGATGGAGCTACTGAAGGTAACTGAAACATTCAGTAACGCCATCAGAATGGAATCTGGTGTGGACAAATCTGCAATCATGCATGTTAAGCGAGGTCAGATTATGGAATCCGAAGGTACACCTTAGATCCCTCTCTTCATCCGAAAACTATAATTATTTGGGTATGTCGGAAGCGTTAGGCAGCAACGTTATTAACATGAAGCAATCGTTGAAGGAGCGCTTCTTTGGCCGCCTGAAAAAGGTGTTAATTAGTCTTCTTTCGGGCGGAAAAAAGGTGCGCGCCTTCAACGGCTGGGTCATGCCGATTTTGATGTGCTCTTTCGGCATACTCAAATGGACCCAAACCGTACTCGATGCCCGTGGTTACAATATGGCAGAGATATTTAAATTGTTGAACACGATTCAAGATATTACCCGACAATTAAATGGGAGGAAAACTTTGTGAGGACTTTGCTCAAAAAATAAGAACCTTTTAGGCATTGTATCTCAAACCGTGTTCCTCAACATACCTCTCACAAACATCCAACAACTTTATCAAGCCTGGGACTGACGGGCTCATTAGTGCTTTGTCATCGGCATAGATGATATTATTAAACGCTACTCCATCTTTATAACAGCCGGCCTGCAACTTCTGAGCTCACTGATGAGATCGTCTATGTATAGGTTAAACAATGTCGGAGAACTCAAACCACGCTGTAACCTAAAGTCATCAGAATTGGCCTTAGCCCACCGCACACAGTTCACCTGGTGAGCATACCAGTACCTAAATATCTTTATAACTCCAATGGCTTATTTGCTTTAGTTAACTTATCCCATAATTCACCATATCAAATGGCATGGCCGGATCATGCCGCCAAAATCTATTTAAATAAATCGCAACAAATACATGTCTCTAGAATAGGCGACAAAATGCAAATATATATATATATATATAGTCTCGCTTCTTCTCGGACCGTAAAACTCAAACTATTGGTGTTAAAATATGCCTGTAAGCATGAATATGACGTACTGTATGTCAATTTATATGATTATATTTTGTTAGGGCATAGCTCTCCTCCAATTCCGGCTGCGTCCTTTTGTATGTTAACTTTATCGAAAATCGGATTGATTTCACAATTGAAGCTGCTCACGCGTATGTCAAACGTAGCCGAACCATTTGTCACCAAATGTCAATCAACCAGTGATTGCGGTTCCTGAACAGTGAACCAATATGGTTATCGCATTATATACGCCGCCCGACGTGGTTTAAAATATTTCATTCATTGGTTTTACAAGTCAGTAGTTTAAATAACAGCAGCCTAATTGCGTAACACATTTTCGTAAACGATTACGACTAATCTGTTTGATTTTGACAGTTCAACAACATTCATTGCGTTGTTGACATTGTTGAGCAGAATTTTTATCGATCTTATGAAGCAATGGATTAGCAATCTGTTTCAAAACGATTCAGATTCCGATTGATTGTGTATTACGTAATTAGGGTACAGGTTAAGTAAATTTTATTTAAACATACTTGTAAATATACAAGTATTTTTTTAAAATTAGTGTATCATCTAAACAAATAATTATTTATGAATAATTTTAATTATTTAAGCTCTTAATAAAGAGCTTAAATAAACCACATCTCTCTTACTGTTTATTGCAATAATCTCATGATTAGTCAAATAAAAAGCATTACGCCATAATATTGTACATATCGTAACATAAAGCGCTAAGATTTTTTTGGTATCAGATTTCAAAACCTTGAGCTTTAGCTTTTAGATTGTCAGAATGGGAACAATACACAGCATCAAAACGGGTATAGAAAAGACAAAAACGCAAATTTTTAAACAAAAATAACCCTTGAAAATTGATCTATCCTCTCGTTTGGAGTAAATCTGCTGCTCAGGGAGCCTTATTTTGTTTCACAAGCTCTCGGTATTTTGTAACTTTACATTAAGGATATATTTAATTAACTCTAGGGATGTTCAATTTTTATTTCACTGAATGGTTTGGCTATCCCGTTGAATTTAACAACGGCAATTTTAGTTCGTTCATTTATATAAAGTAAATGGTCGGGAAACGCGAAAACGAGCGTCCTAATCGAAATTTTGAAGTTAAAATACCCTGGAGAGAGTTTCGAAGATTCCCACGCCTGCCACGTTGGTTGTAGCAGTGTAACGTTGTGATTACGCAAGACGACGTCAAGGTAATCACGTCCATTGCTCCATTTGTGCGGCACAGGTTGATCAATTAAGCCGTTAATGCAGCAATGGAGGTAATTCGTCACTGTTGGATAGTTTGCGTATGCAGGGTAGCGGTTGTAGCGTTGTGTAATTATTCAATGAGCAGTCCATTACGTTGCTGTCCGTTTTGGAAATAAGTTTGCGTGACGTAAGCGTTATGTAATTGCAGGACCCTTTCTTCGTGAAAACCAAATGAAACTTATGGAGATCATCATAATATGAATTAATGAATGAAATGCACCGACCGACACCAGCGTGGTTTGATCAGACTCGATTAATCGAATGAATCCCAATATTTGCACTAGACCCTGAAACCTCATGCTTTACGGTGCTTCAAAGACCATTGCATATCAAGAAGTAGACAGGGGGGCGCTTTAATGGTATGGAAGACGTGCTCTTAGGATAGAAGGGATTTTGAGCCTACCGAGCATGCACCTTAAAGTAAGCATTGAACTAGTGGAGAGACGGGTGATATTTGTCAATGGGAGGCATCTATTATCGACGTCGCAGCCGGTCTCTGCAATGCAGTGTTGTTCCAATATCTATCAAGGAGAGCGTCACAATTTAGGTACACATACTGTTAAAAAATATTTTGTGGAAATTCAATACGCAAACAAGTGTCACTCATGATCGTTTGAATTATGATGCTAAAAAGCACTCTGTATGCTGAAGTGCTTGTTAGAGAAGCTCAAAATGACTTATCATCACTTAGCGAATGGTTCAAGTACAACCTACTAACCATTAATCCGAAAAAAACGTCGTACATGATCTTTGCAGCTAAAAAAAAAAAAATACCGAGTGACATCAAACTAACCGTAGATAATGAGCTCTTACAAAAATCAACAAATGAAAAATATTTGGGCCTAACCCTGGATCCGAAATTTAACTGGTCAAACCACATAGAAAAAATACGAATCAAAATTTCTTCACTGACGGGGGCACTACGTAAACTTTCTGGTTGTATTCCACACAAGATTAGAAACATGATTTATAATGCACTCGTGAAACCACACCTAGACTATTTGATTGAAGTATGGGGCTGCGCAGCTAAAACCTACTTAAACCAGATTCAAGTGATACAAAACAAACTAATCAAAACTTTATACAATTATCACTACCTAACATCGACTAAACAAATATACAATGATACTAAACTCTACGACATACAACAACTATATATATATAATACATGTATTTTGGTTTGGAAAATAATAACAAAGGAAACCCACTCTCAATTGACTTTCAAAAAGAGAAATCACGGATACTACACTAGAAATCGCAATAAACTCGAACTTAGACCACCCAGAACCAATTACGGGAAGAGAAATATTTTATACGAAGGAGCGGTACTGTTCAATAAGTTGCCAGATAAGTTAATCAATGCAAAAAAAATAAATTATTTTTAAAAAAAATTTAAGGTTTATGTTTCAGAAACAATGTACCTAAAACCTAGCTAGAATATATATTCTTAGATATCTAATTTTAATATATATTGCCATTTGAATTATGTAGAATCTTTAGAAGGCCTTTTGAATGATTTAGAATCTTTAGAAGGCTACTTTTAAATTTCTGTTTTTAATGTTATCGACTCACGGAGTCATGATACTAGTTAATAACTGCATAAATAATTTGTAAATCTCATATTTAAGCGAACTGTTCTGTGTTCTTTATGAGAATAAATTCTTTAAACCGAAAAATTGAAGCCCCTTAGAACAAAACTAAACGTATTCTATTACAACTTACACACATTAATAATAATTTAAACGAGCTGTACGTTTCGAGGTAGAAAATTAACCGCTCCACACTTTCCTCTTCAAATAGTCTAAGAGTCAAGCAGTAAATTATAAACGATATTTACTTCCCAAAAATATATCTGAGATTCGTTTAAAAACAGGGTAATGTACGCATTAATGGTGGCATAAACTTCGGAATCATAGGAACACTGAGTGGCATGTAATTTTAGTTCGTTTTGTCATAGAATAAGTTTGGATAGAAGTGAAACTCATATCTTGTGAATTTAGTTTATAAATAACCACCTGCTACGAATCGCGCTCGGACGGTCAAGCAAGACAAATTCTTATTTTAAAATATTCTTAATGTCAGAAGCTATGTGCACGGTTCAAATTGACCGTTTCCTATGGAGAAAAGCCAGCGAGAAATTCCGCGGTAACTCTTTTTAAACAGGGATGTCTGTTCTTTCGATACGATCCTGACTGTGTTGATTGGACGTATCTTACGCCAGACAACTAAAGCACGATTTTTACTGCGTTTGGACCAGGAGTTCCGCTTCTACAGGATGGATGATATTTTATCGAAGCCTAAACATTAAGACCGTCTTTTAAAAATCAGGATCTTCAAGTGAAAGAAAAAAATCTAAGTCTGGAGAATATTCAGCAATATTCCGAAACTTAAGGATGATGTTGACATAGAGATGGAGCGCAGGGCTCTGTCAGTCCGTGGCTACATGCTGGCCCGTAGGATCGCCCTCTGTACGAACCAAGTCAATTATTTAAAGCGTATTGTCAGGGTCTGTATATGGGTAGTCTATGGGTTAGCTGTACTAAAAAATCCCTGGACACCTTGCGCGTCCAATACAACAACATTTTCAAGATTATGTTGGTACTTCCTCGTTTCTGCAGTGCCTTCGAGATGTCCTCGCAGGCTCATACTGACGATTTTCATGCCGTAATTCGGAAGAAAGTCGTGTCACTTATGAGGAGGGTGCGGGGGAGTCACAACAGCATCCTGAAAGCTGTAGCTGAGGATGTACGTGCCCCTGTGCATTTCGTTTAGTTGGTGATATTTTAGGGAGGTATTTCCCTATTGGTCGTCTTGACGGGGCCGTTTTTTCACAATACAGGGGCATTTGTGTGTAGAAGAAAGATGTTTATGATGAGTGTTCTCCTTCGTAATTGTACAAACTACAAACAATAATTTCTAAGTTTGTGCATAATAACCTTTTGGACCGATTCGTCCCAATATTTTTTTTAATAAATCAGATTTCCATAATAAAAAGGTTTAAAAAATTGACTTGCCCTCCGTCGTGTTAAAATTCTTATGGTTCCCTCGTAGAAGCAGGCAAGATGCGCCCAACTGCGAGCAATTAGCAACGGATTGAAAGTCACGGTAATGGTTGTCATTCACTACAGAAGCCCCTTTTTAATCGAGTTTGGTGGGTCTTATTGTGTGTAACAATAAATTATGGGGCCCGAATGTGCGTATATTTGTTTGATATGGGTAATCAAGGTGTCGTTTTTGAAGATAGGACTGATTAAAGGCCATTAGTTGTTTGAATTCTAGCAGTTCAGATTTGTTATGGCACCTGAAAAAAAAATACGTCGCGGTGGGGGACCGCTCCTATTTATTTATTATCTGCGATTTTCAACCCCACAACTGTATTCGGTCCCCCAACGCGAGGTATTTAGTTTTTATTTTATTTCACTTTTTAAAGGGAACTTAGGTTTTAAGGTCGGGTTAAAAAAAAAAACTATAGGTAAAAATTAAAATTAAATTACATACTTGTTGGTCTAGTGGTTGCAATCGCTACTGCTGAGATTGAGGTCCTGGGTTCGATTCCCAGGTCGGGCAACGTGTTATTGAGTTTTTCTATCTGGAATTGCTCCGTAGCAGCCCGAAGTCTGGATTTGTGCCCGGTAGATGGCAATAGGCTCGCCCCTATTACATGGGACTTAAACATAACTGGCGAAGTGTGGGTGTACTATAGGTACACCTCTGCCCAACCCTTCGGGGAAACAAGGCGTGATGTTATGTTATGTTACTTATTATAATGTAGGTTTTGTTAAGTTGTAAATGCATAGGTTCCTAATAATAATGTTATCTTATTTAAAACACTTTCACCCCCCTTTTAAACGGCTCAACCAATTTTCATCAATCATGTCTAAGAACACTCGCACATAAGTCACCTTTAATAGAATACTAAATTGAAATCGCTTAAACCGTTCACGTGTTATGATGCCACAGACAGTCAGACAGACACACACTCCCCTCTCTTTGCGTAGAAGCTTTCGATAAAATACTGTTTATTAAGGAGTCATTCTACATTGGTCAATATATTTTTTACTCACTTCAAACGTGTCTTTGCGAATGAGAAACACATTCTTTCGAATACTTTAAAGATGGCGGTTATATAATTTTCGCAAAAAACATTTGTGAAACCGACACTAACTTCATATATCATAAGAAACACAATACTTAACCCCATAGGAAGCAGCGATGCTGTCTGGTTTATTTATGAGACACGCGGAAACCGTGCAAACATAGTTCGCCATTAGAATGTCATTGGGACCGAATAGCTTCGCTGATGTAGACCCAATGAATACGGTGGCTCGTGGCTTGCCCGACGACAATATTTTGTAACTGAATTATATTTCCATCTCGTCTTTCCTTTATAGAGGTCTGAGGAAGTCTTTGGAAGCTGATTTGATTAAAGTAGATTGTTGGTTATTAAATTACTTAATTTTGAATAAGGAGCAGTTTATTAAAGGTTAACTATGTAGGTATATAGATAGTATTTTTAAGATGGTTACAGTCATTAAAAAAACCTTCGGCACCTCTTTTCCCTAAGCTCAACAATGTGCCCCTCTTTTCGAGGTTGACTACGACTTATCTCTATATATCTTAGTAATATACTGTACACAGAGTACAAAAACAGGATATAATATTATAATATTTATTTCTAATTTAGAGTTTTAGACATGGGGGAACAGGGGGGGGGGGGCAACTGGTTTCCGCCTGTATCCGCGCCTGACTAAAATCAGACTTTAAGCTTCAATTTTCAGAAATATTTATAATATATTTTTAAGGTCTGGTTCGAGGTGGCGCGGGAAGTGAGTTCCCGAAAGGTTAAAACCATATTTTGTAAATGAAACGATATAGATAATATAGATAGATAATATGCACGAGTAACTTCTAATAAATCAAAAAAATATGTCCCTATTATGATGCAGTCTATACAACGCGTGACTGGTATACATATATTTATTAGACTAACAACTTGTTTCATCAAAGCCTGAATTCCTAAATCGACTTCCATTGTCTTTGTATTACAGGGGTGTCTCTCATTTCCGCCATGGGATCTGGAGGCAAAAGCCCTCGCGCACGTATGGGAGTGGCGCGAGGAGGCAAAACGCCGGGGTGTAACTCCGCTGCCGCGAGAAATTACGGTACAGCGGACAGAGCTCCGGCGGGATCTCATGGCGACATGGAGGGTGCGATTGTCGCAACCCAGTGCTGGGCACGCCACAATAGCGGCGGTAAGTCCCCTCTTTGAGGAGTGGTTGGAAAGGCGCCACGGCGTCCTCACCTTCCGCCTGACACAGGTCCTCACCGGACACGGTTGTTTCGGGAGGTTCCTGTTTCGCATAAGGCGGGAGGAAACGCCCGGGTGTCACCATTGTGTGGATCGCCCGGAGGATACGGTGGAGCATACGGTGGAGGTATGCCCAGCTTGGGCGGAGCACCGCAGTGTCCTCGCGGAGGCGATTGGCGGCGGCGATCTCTCGCGTCCGGCCCTGGTCCAGGCCATGGTACGGAGCGAGAGGGAATGGAAAGCCGTCACCTCCTTCTGCGAAGCAGTAATGCTCGCGAAGGAGGAGGCGGAGCGGGTGAGGGAGAGAGCATTGCGCCCTCACGCCCCCACTAGCCGCCGCAGGAGACGCCCTGGGCGTCGGGAGTCGCCTGCAGATTCTCGGCCACCGTAGGCGCGGGCTTGCGGATGGCGAGCAATGGGTAGCTCGTCGTCCGGTAAGGACCAGGCCCGGGTCGACGGCGCGTTGTGTTCCACGCGCGCCTCAAAGAGATGTCAGCACAAAGTGACGGGGTCCGATAGGGCCGACGCCTCAGGGTCACGGGTTATTCTACAGAGAAAACCGTGGCCCTGGCACAGGCAACTGAAGGAACACGGGTGGGTTTTAGTCAGTAAAAGTCTGACACGCCCTCCCGCTCCACCCAGAGCGGGAGAAGTCATTTGATGATTTCCCACCCAAAAAAAAAAAAAAAGGGGTGTCTCTCATTTGTGTCATAAGTAATCAGTGTCACTACTATCATTAGTCTTGTCGTTCTCTTTCGCGACAACCCTTACTTGGCACTGGATTGCGCAAGAGCACTAATTTGCTAGGTCTCTCCTTGCCTGCCCTAATTGCTTTCACGCCTTCAATGTAATAAATTAAAATACAATTGGAACAGTACTGTTATAGTAGTGCTAGTTAAGCTTTGTCGACTTGAGGCTGTTATCTATCATTTACGTCAGGGAGAGCCGAAGGAATTATTCCAAAGTTAGAATATAGATCGGGTCGCTGATTTAGTCCTGCCTTCCCTTTTTATGTCCAATCGAAAGACCAAACCATCTTTATGCAAATTTTTAAAATAGGTATAACATGTTTGTGTATTCAATCTTAATTATTTAGATGTCTGTAATCGAGACTTACCCAAAGGACTTATATGCAAACTTCATTTTTACAACACAAATCATCCTTAATTAATTTTCTCCATGGAATTTCTCTAATTCCATCTCTACTATTAACAAATCAGTAAGACAAACAAATTCTACCAAGTAAAGCAGTATTTTTTCTCACAGTTTAAGATCGGCTGACTTAATACTCTTAATACTGTTTTAGTTAACGTTGTGGTCTGGCACATGCATCTGCGCACACTTTAGCGTCTTACGAACAACTTAACGTTGTCTATTTCACTTCTCAGACCATTACACACGTCTTGGATTTATTGTTTAATGTTAGTTCAGGATGTGTTCCTCTTTTGTTTTACCGTATTCTTGGTGAATCAGAACTTGTGACGAGACAGAGAAGGAGCTTACACCATACTGCTTCACGTGAGGGAGTGATGTTGGAGCTGGAAAAAACATTGAAACGGTATTTCGTCAAAATAAAGGACACTGCAGGCAGCATATTTAACTCGGCTGCAAAACCATTTAGGCTAACATATCTTGTCATCTTGGTATTTGGATGATACCACGAAATGTATGGAAGCTGGTACCCGCTCCATTGCCAAGCTCAACAACGTAATTGATATTATCTTAGTACAAATACCTGTGTTCACAGTTCGTCTTCCAGTTAAGCATGTATGTACTAGTGTTATCATTATTATTCAATAAGTAACAATAGTACTTTCTACCTATATCATGTCGTGACTGGAAGCGACAACGTAAGAGCCAAGCATCTTCATTCATCCCGTACTCAGGGAAATCTTCCAGTGCAGCATTTTCCCTTTAACATTTGGTTCAGTGTTGTAGCTCGGAAAATCCAAATTGCTTGCCTCAAACCAATAAGCTCTTCTACTATTCAAACAGATTATATTTTGTTTAACTTATACCACAACTTCAAATATCCCAACGACCCCTGTATGCACCCAGAACAATGTTTTGCTTGCGTTAGGTACACTGTGCACTACCGCAATACCAAACTTAGTAACAGCTGTTGTAAATTTAGGTATATAAAAACAGCTTTACACCAAAACTAGAAGTGGTTTTCCAGCAATTATTTTTGTGCAATGTTTCTTAGTTTGTTGTACTGAATGCGTATTTGCCGGCTATGTGATGGGTCTTTTAACACCCTCTATAGGTAAGTAGGGTGGTAATTTTTCTTGCGTATATTCCTCGCAAGGTTCCTTAAATTCTGAGTTATGACATATTCTAAGTACTGGACGTTTCCAGGCTGTTATAACGGAAATATATTGATGTAGATTCCGGAAAATTGCTTTTTGCTTGCGGAAGGGAGTGTTTTTTTCGTTTTTTTATTAACTTCATCATAATTCGATTCTACTCACGTCAAGGGTTGGCCTTTGTCAATGCGTTGTTTTCGTGCCTCCTCGTATGTTTGTACCTACACAGGTTGTACGTACCCATTTTATTTATATATTTATTTATTGGATCTCCAACAGAGGCTATACAATTATTACATAGAACAAGGACAAATATAAGTGTGCGCTTCCAATTATAGGGGACCACATAATTTACTTATAATCTAGGTACATTCAGTTTGACAAGGTAATTTATTAAAATTAATCATAAATCATACAAAGGAAACAAAGAAAGTTAAAATACAAATGAATAATGAGAAATTAAGAATAACCATATAAGACAATAGACCAAGATAACAAAATGTTACGATTTATATGCAGTGACTTTTATATCCTTTTTGAACTTTGATAATTTGGTTGTAATATCCAATTCATTACGCTTCGATACTTCGTTATACTGCCTACAGAGCCTTGGCTGAACGGCGATGTGTCCGAGGTTTGTTTTGGATCCCGGATATATAGACAAGGTTATAGTTACATTTCCGCGCACAAGATGGTGCACTTATCTGCAGGTTTCCAAGAAGCTCACTACAATGAACAACCCAATTGAACAGTTTGTGAAGATAGGTGAGATCTAGAACCCTTCTTATTACTACCAATGAGGACATTTTATTATTTATTATATTTTATAATTTATTAATTTTGTATTCAGGCCAGTTGCCTCACCCAACATGGTCACAAGATATCATTGATCTGCCGGTCTATTCTGTCCACGAAAACTTAGGTGAAGTGAGCTTGAAGATGACTTGCAGTCAGCTGACAGTGATGCTACGGATTGACCCTATTGACCAGAATTGACCGCTCACTTCTCCTCAGTTTTCAAGGTGAGATTTTTACAAAGCAAATCGGTTGGTCTCAACATTCTACAGTGTCTCAGAAGACTTAAGATCAGATTTGGATCTGAAGAAACCGGTGTACGATGATGACTTCTGATAACAGTGGTTTTTATTAAAACCACTTTAGTGCATTACACAGCACATCTTTTTATTTTTGAGTTTGGTGTGTTGTAGAAAAAAAAACGGTGATACAACCAGCATGTCCTAGAACCGAAAATTCCTGTAATTCTCTTTGAGCATGCCTATGCATTGAACATGCTAAAGATACCTTTGGTGCTAAAGGCATAGGTGCCCCAAAAATAGGTGCTCAAACGGGAATATTTTGAAAATTCGAAGACATGTGACATCTACCAACCTGGAAACGCGTGTTGGATTACGGCCCACTCCCTCTCACAGAGGCTTGTCTCTTCAGTGGAAACGTTATATATTCTGATTATGATTATCATAATATGATATGTTGAAAGACTTCTTCTGATATTCTCATGTTTAGATGATAATTATGTCTTTACGATAAGTACGTAAAAAATAACAAGTTAACTTAAGACTAGCTGATGACAAATCTTTTACAGTTTAAACAGTACGATTAAGGAATGCCTTGCCTGTGTCGATAAGGCATGCTCGATCACTGTCCAATTTTAAAATTCTGGCTTAAAAACACTTCCTCGCTACTTAAACATCATCATTACATATGTTTGTATTGTACACCATGTAAATGGTACACAATTGACTACCTGCAGTATTGTCTCCTTCTCCGTTTAATTCATTCAGAGGTTGTAAAATATCGCTTTTAGCGCTAAGACCGCCCATTGTGTCCAATGCAAAATTTCTACATTTATATCTGTAATTTATATGGTGTACATAATAAGAAGTATTCTATCGATGTACGTTACTTCAGGGTGACACTATTTCTTCATAAAACTGAGTAACCTGCTCAGTTTATTATGTTATGTAGGTAGTAAGGTAATTGTCTAATTAAAATGCTAACAAAATTCTAGGTAGGACAGTTGGCAGAAAGTAGGATTGTATAAACATTTTTATAGTGATGACTAATTGGGGAGGTTCGCATGTCGCTCTGCCTTCATTACATAAAGGGTGAGGCTTAGGCCTTGAGAGCATAGTAATAGCTTACACCTAGCGATCTGTGACGTCACTGCTTCTATGGTCCTACCTCATTTTGAGTACCTAAAGAATTTAATTATACGCTATAGCTGAATGTAGGCTCGGCTGCGGTACGTGACGTTGAGCGTTCGAGTTTTACAGCAGAATTGTTCCGGCAAATAATGTACACAACACACGGCTACAGATCAAGCTACACATTTCCAGTATAAGCTGATTTCGCATTGTAAAGGATGTCCGTACAATGAGAGGTCAGCTTATACTGGAAATCAATAGCTTGATGAGTCAAGTGTACCATTACCTAAAAGCGTGTTTCGGAATCCAGTTTGGGTAACAACTTTATTTCGTTTGACTGTCGAAACAGCGACGTTGGAGTACCCTACAAAGGATGAAATTGTTACTCTGAAAAGTTTTATTTTTTCCATTCTCTGCAACAGCCAACAGCTTTCCATGACTTAATTTGTTCAATGTCGTATCGTAGTCGTGTCGTTGCCTCTAAATGGACGCGAGCGAATTCGTCTAATAGTGTCATGTTACCATGCCATTACTCACTGCAAACATTTTTACAGAAACGCTGAAAATATTAAGAGAGTATTTTTTTTTCATGTTATAAAAGCGATAAGAAATAGCGAAGTTCTATGTAAAGTTATTAAAATAACAAAATACACCAAGTTGACCATTTTGTCTTGTATCTATCGTTTTAGCGAAAATAAATAAGCCCTATGTCCATTGCTGATTACAAAAAAGACTAGTAAATTCATTTTTATAAATTTTGCCAGGGACTCAAACTGTAAACGCCGCACTTTGTTACGTATCAAAATGTAACCTTTTATATGTGTAACAGAAATAAGCAGTTTTAGGTATAATGGCACGGTACCGCAACAACGTGCGGCGGATCGACAGATGCGGCGTTCCTAAAATAGCCCTAACCAATTCGGTTGGGTTTGAGGCTATCTTGGCAACGCAGCGGTAACCTGTTACACTTTTAAATCGGTTACATATATATTTCTGTTACACTTTTGTAAGTTTTTGAAAAACACTTCTATAAGCGTTACACATTTGATTCTGTTATTCGTTATTTTGCAACCTTTACGAAGGTGTTTTTAAGTCCCTGTTTTTTGCAAAGAATGTCGACTGGAATGTAATGATGTATCAACATTGAATATTTATCATACACAAATACTCATCCAATTATATCATGATTAGGTGTATCTATTCATGAATAACAAAGTAAGTCTATCTAATATGAAAGTCAAGAAAGCTGATACCATATTAAGTACTATCTCATCTCGATGTTCGCAAGTACATTTCTGCGAAACCTACGTATAAAAACTAATCTAACTAGTGCCTTGAGACGTGTGTTGTTTCTATAAACTATAAAAGTTTCTAACACGAGTGTAGTTAGAGCTCAAGTCTCGTATCTTCGGGTGCCTTCGGGCGCCGTCGGTCGCTTTCGGTGTTCCGTAAAACATGAGTGCACACGGACAGTAGGACCAGCCAGTGCTATGCAGCACATAATCAGATTATCTACTCCGAATATGTACGGAACGGTACTTCAATAGTATCTGTTTACATGTCACAAGGATTTGTGGTGCTTCCAGAACCCAGACCTGTTGGTTCCGACCTCAAGAGGACGCCTGCGATCAGAATGCAAACGAGAATCGATGAATAATTCAATTATACTGCGAGCTTTTAGCGAAACATCGATATTCATTTGATGGTGAACGTACTCCTCAAAATTTATGTGAGCAATCGGAGAAGATTACTAGTGGATTTGTGAGTTAATAGAATGTAGATGATGAAGTGGTGTACTAGTTTGACGCCAGAACATGTCACCATTGTTGCGAATAAAACAACTAACAAGAGCCCCTATTGATATTTCAAACGGCACCTTTCAAAGACGAGACTCAAAAATATAGCCATTGAAATCTAAAACGTGTCCCTGAATAGGGGAATTTTATGAATTCCCCTATTCTAGTTGAGGAATGACAGATTTGCGTTCGTCGTCAATTTGCTCTCGTCTCGCTTGTGGGGCGAAGGTCTTTGTACAGACGACAGCACAATTTAAGCCGTAACGAGCATGTCTTGTACTAATGTTGTTCCGAAACTTTTTGCGCCGGTCCCTCATTTGGCGTGTTTTATGTAAGGTGTGGTTTTGTGCAAAGTACGATAGTAAGTTCTGATGCCTACGTCATCCGATCGTCCTTTTAACAACTTGTGTAGAGGGAACAAAATATAACTTTCATTCAATTAGAAGAACAAGTATATTTAGCTTCGTTATTGAGGTTAACAGAAATATAGTTTGTTTGACATTATAAAAGTTTTGACATCATCGAATATCACCAAATAATTTTACCTGCGAGTTTTAGTTGACGAGTGTTTAACTTGGCATTCGCAAATTGAGATTGTCACGTCACGGGTGAGAAAATTAATATGGATATTTAAAATCTAAGATATGTGATGCCTCCGAAGACACTAAATAGCATCTAGATCGCGCTCACACAGTCCGTTATAACATACTGTTTACCAGTCTGGGGAGGAGCCACTAAAACAGTATTCCTTGAATTAGTTACGATTACTACCCTATATTTACAAAAGTCTATTCCATTTAACCAAGACAGCCAGGAGAAAAACTCCCCAAGGGTTCGAACTGCCTTTGCATGACGTCAGTCAGAATGCAACCCAATCAACCTTCATTTACAATAAAATAAATGTCAAATTAAGGTTCACCATGAGGTAACGTAAGAAAAAAGGTAATAACGGAGTGGCTAAAAACCTCAACATACGAGGAAGCTGAGCAAGTTTTCTTGGTCAAACAATTTCTTTTGACTTTCCTTCTTATCAAATATGTAAGTAATCGAATAAATACTATAAATCGCGCTTCGTACACATCGGCACTGAAATAAGACATACACAAACACATACACACACACATCATGTAAACCTACATTCTGGCCAATAAATGAATTTGAATTTGATGAAAAACCCACATTAGGTACTAGAAACCTTTGAAGAAAATACAAATACAGCTGGCGTTATTTGCATACCGCTTTCCCGGTTTTCATTTCAAAGTCGGAAACTAGTAAGTTATTTCCTGTACTTTAAATTGAATTTATAGTAAATAGTGACTAATATGTCAACGCTCGCAGTTAAACGCGATCGTGGAAACGTAGTCGAAATACATGCTTTAGTGAACCACATAGGCTTCATGCAACTTTTGCGACGAACTTTAAATGTTAAAATTCTATGTTTCTCATTGGAACGTGTAATTGAATTATAACTGCCCCTCATCACAGAACATGTTACCCAAAACTATTTTGAAAACTGCCCTCGGACGGATTCCTACATCGGTGTGTTGTTAATGTCGCTTGGCATACGTACGAATGAATTAGTCATAGAAATCTCTTTATAAGGGTTTAACGACCCATCCTTATGATCCTCCTACACTGACAGTATTTTTCTTTGTAGAATAAATACAATTAGATTAATATTAATATAATCAGTTTTGATAGCATAATGGATTGCCGAAGGTACAAATGTCCAGGTGTATATCGTGAATAAATAATTATTTTGTCAGAGAAAGCTTTTACTGTGAACATCAGATATTGTGTTACTTGTTGAATGAAAAGTATTGCTCTGTTAACGAAATGTTGGCGTTGTCCATTGAATATATGGTTTTGTGGCCGTGAGTGAGGTCTGGATTGTACTCTTCTTCAATAAATACGTAGCCAATTTAAATTATATCAGTAAACGGTCTATATTCCCATGAAATACCAACAATCTTTATAAATAAATAAAACTCGGGTTAGTTACACCATTTATAACTCAAGAATGGCTGAACCGATTTTTATGATCTTTGATTTGTTGGATTTGTCTAGTAACAAATGATGTTGTTTTATTTTATTTAGAGCAGAGCAGAGCCAGGCCAGAGTGACGCAGTGGAAACGACCGCGACCTACAAGTTGTTCGTCGTAGATTCGAAACCATTATTACTTTACTTTGTGTAAATTATTTCATCACCACTGTTCTTAAAAAGGAGATGGAAAACATCGTGAGGAAACCGGCATGTCCTAGAATTCAATGACTTCCACCAACTCGCACTGCGCCCGCGTGGTGTATTATGGCTTGCCCCTCTTACAGACAGGAGGCCTGTGACCAAGCAGTAACAATATTATAGGCTATGTATGTAAAAAAAGGAAACGAGTTTTTCATCACGTTTAGGCAAAAATACATTTTGAAAAGTTATACGACAAGGCCCAAGCAAGCAGGTAAAGCCAGCTATTAATAAATAAGGCTATTCAAAATGTCACCCTTGAACATTTCCACGAAAACTTCCTAAAGAGGGAAAAGTTAAGGGAAATGTTTATTGACATAAGTATTTCAAGTTCCACTCCATTTTGTTTCTCCGTCGCAGGTGGAACAGGTGCCATGAGGGATAAACGAGTTGTAGAAGGCCATAAAGGGCCTGGATTCAATTACAGGGATGCTGTTCACTGGGTTATTGGGACATGGAGGTATCCACAATGAGATTAATTAAATCCAGTGCGAGTGAAGACCCTCGTTTTAACACGTTACGTACCGAAACGGGTTTAAGTGTCTGTAGTACGGCTGGAGTTATGTGTGGTCCGGATACATGTGAGGGTTAGGAGTTGGTGCAGTGCGGGGCATGATTTAACTGTTAGTGCAGTGGGCAGTTTATTGTTGTTATTTCCCTCACTATCACAATAACGAGCAGCTTGAACTTCTTTTACTTCGATGGTCCTAGTTTATCATTTGTGTGTAGTTAACAATTAATCCAGTATTGTATATGTAAGCTGTCACGCCCTTTATGCCTGGAGGCTTTTACATATATATTAAGTTATGTTGTTTTTTTTTCGGGTATTTTGGTGTGGCTATCTAACATATAGCAGATAATTTAATATGATGTTCTGTGTCTCGAAATTTTTATACCTTTGCATAGCTATTGTTGTTTAGATTCAAGTTTTCTAACTGGACAGACAGCTGTGCTGCTGGGGAGTTTGTTGCGCCACTTCTACTTCCCAGCTAAAGCACTAGGACGGGATGAAGGTGGGCTGTCTTATGTAAGTTGACGTTCGAAAAGTGGTGATTCTTAGCCTAATTTGAATAAATGACTTTTGATTTTGATGTTTCCCATAACATAAAACACAGATGTACATTTTGACAAAATTTACTTCGGTTTGAGCATATTTTATATTGTACTTGACCATATCAGAACTTGTGTTCGGGTAATTATTAAGGAGCGCAGAAGAAAGCTGCATACGTTTCTTCTTTTAAACTTTTTGAAATAATCTGAAAGGGTTTCTATTTTTCCCACTTCATATCATATTTCATTCCCTTTTTAATGACCATACGAGAATTTCCTTTTACTGGAACATTGCCGTTTAAGTAGGCAGCTCTGGTTTAATCCGCAAGATGGTCCCCTCCAAATTGTCTCATATTTTATTCGTCATTGTAATGATGAGCTTCAATTGTTCGGTTGATTCGGCGCCTATTTGTCAACGAAGCTCTTGTCACATGAAGGAAGGGGAGTTGAAAACCTTTCTTGCAGTTTTATTTCTAGAAATATTCAAAAGCTTTGCTGTCGTTACTTTATTTCTGATAAAATCTGTTAAATCCCGTCCTTGTCCCGCGGTACGGACAATGTACGGCATTAGTATGAAGTTACATAGTCTTGACGTCACTTCTAAGACAGTAGTTTCCTTGTCTAACACTTATTTTGAAACGTTTATATCTTGAATTCTTTTTAAGCTTTTACAGTTTTTGTAATAATGTTTTCACAATTTGTAAACAAAAATTAGTACAAGCATTATTTACTACTTACACAATACATAACTTGTACGGTAAAAGGTAGAACGCACATACCTACCTACGACGAAAGATATCACTTTAACAAAATGTGCGGTCAGCTGTTCAGAGACAAATTGTAACCCTTTTTAACAGTACGTTGGCACCATTTAAAACCTGAAAGGGACTGTTACATGCCAATGTAAATTATTCAAGTGGAAATTAAACTTTAACGAAAGAGGTCAGGTGTTATATGGATGATGTCTACTTTTCATTTTCTATTCAATTTCACGTTTTTACTTATTTACATAAGTTTCAGTTACATAAATAATTCTTAGGTTCCATATTTAAGTATTAGGATATAGTTTGTTTATAAAAAAGTCAACGCAATTAGTAACGAATGGAAAACACTTGCAAAACAAAATTAGTTCAACCCATGTTAGAGCAAACTAATATCGAGAAAATCACATCTTCGTCGAAAGCATGTTGCATTCAGTAAATGTGTAAATCCCATTTTACGATTCTATTGAATTTAAGTTGAAAAGTTACTGAAACAGGAGTTTTGTCATGAATTGTTTACATTCAACTTTTGTAAACCAGTAAACAGTATGCAAAAGTAAAAATTTAATAATATATTGAACTTGGACGAGGAAAAAAGAGACTGAAGAAGGCATGCCCTATGTCAGAATTTAAGGCGGCCCCTACTACCCATCCATTTATATTTCATATTTATTCATTTTGTGAACATAGGGTAATATTATACAGATTTTAAATAAGAAAATATGGGTCCTTCTATGTTCCGCCAAAGGGCATACAAAATAGCATAGGTAGTCGAATGTCAATAAATATTTGTTAGTAAATAGATGTCACAATTCCATGCCAAACACTAATGCTTAATAATATGTCAATAAATTAAGACGGCACATAAACAAGTGGGTATTCTTAAATCACAACATTACGATGATCTATGATATCCACAGCCCTTGCACTCAAATAATCCATTATTTTCACGCAGACATATTGACAGCTTCAATGTTTTCGCGTGAGCAAGACCTGCGCAATTAAAATATGGTGCAATACAAATTAAGCTCTTCCAAACTTTTGTTCAATCATTACGCAATCTTCAATATGAACAATAAACGGTCAAAAACATTGCGTAATTCGTGTTATTGTGCAATAAAATTGATCGTTTAGGACCCGCCTTAGTATCTCCTGTGTAAAAGGCGTGAATAACATCGGGCTATTCAAAGCAGTGTGACCACACTCGTGGTTTTGTATTATTAGATATTGACTTTTTACATAACTCTGACATAATATAATAATTATTTGACATTTTATACCTACATTTTTTATTAGTTTTTGATTTTACTTTATTATATTATTTTATATTTTGTAAATGTGAGAACGTTGTAGGCCTTGTGGATTGTAAATTTATAGACCATAGTCTATTTGTTTAACTTAAGGTACTTGTTGACAGGCCTACACTCTCCTCCCATACCTATTAACACTGTCATTTGTAAACATTATAAAAGACAAGTATTTTTAAAATACTGACCATGGAGTTTCTTGCCGGCTCTTCTCCATAAGAAACGACCAATTTCAACCGTGCACCTAGAATCTGACGTTTCATAAGTGCCCATGTAGGTTTATGTGAAATAAAATATTTTGATTTTGTTACTTTCTCAGTGTGTGTTACTTACTCGATAGTTCCTAGTGCACTCGGAGTAATTCCGCGTTGTGTGGTCTCACCACAAATAGATTACCACGACTCAGTTCATTCTATCGATTCAACGGGCGTTCCTGGAACGTTTTGTTGTCTTTCCGGTAGACTAGTATAGTTCACTATTTAACATTCATTTCATCCTGGTGCTGAAAATATATAGTAGAACTTAAAAGGGATTATAATTAGGAGGTTGCGTCGATGATCTCGGAACGTGTAGTATAGGCAATGTTTCAAATAATTAATCATAGTATGCGACGACAGTCTTGAAATGTGATTAGGTAGTTAATTAATTAAATTTGTGTTCGGTTTTTTGTTGCGTTGCCAGCATGTGCCAACCATCACCTAGTTCTAAGTAAAGTAAGTACGCACTTGGTGGTAGATAAGCAGACATTTTAGCCGCAGCTAGATAAAACGGAACTAATGTATCACAGTAGACGGACAATTTGGCGTTTGGCGAGACTGCCCATGAGCAAATACATGGTGAACTATGTAATACAGGCATGTCTTGTCATGTCATGAGATTTAGACGTACACCGCGTTGTACGCATTCTAAGGACCAGCAAACTTAGAGGGAACGGGTAGTACATGTTGAATGAAAACTTGCACACTGCAGGCGTGCTGAACAGAACTTTTGTGCACGGAAATGCAATGCGCTGCCGCCGGATGCGGCTGTACTTACGCTTGGTTTTAGTTTTGAAGATTGAACGTGACAAGTCCCTTTAGATAACCAATCAGTAGAAAAAGTCAGAAAGTGTCGCGAAATGCTTTTAATCATAACGATCCGTTAAAAAAACTTCAGGATCAAATAATTAAATGCATCGCGGTGGTTATGGGCTTATAGATTGTCCATAACAAATTTGCAGCGTTTTAACTAAATAATAGATATCAAACAAAAGTAAAAAGTGGCGCCTCCGAGCTGGACACCCTGTATAAGTTTGTGTAAAATATTCAAACGTTTCGAACAGAAATAAAAAAAAACTTCACGCACGATGATGCAACGGACGAATTAATCATAAAAGGGGCGTGGTTTTCAGCGGTCGCAGGCGCATGGCATTCAACGTGGAATGCTATTTATTGAGACATAAAAACTAGAAAGAGTACGTATGTGATTTGAATGGTTTTGTACATGTGTTTATGTTTCAGCGATTTCGATTTCAGAATAAACAGGTATTTATTTGAACTCTTCTTAATAAACGCGGAGTTAAGTTACCCCAATTGAAATCTCGAAATGTGTATGGTTAATCTGGAGATACTTCAGCAGGGCGAGCATGGCCTACTGTGACATGTCATGAGTCACGCAATTTATCACATTTTGAGCGATAAAAACGTTATGTCTTAAGTGCTAGCACGGTGGCGTGAGATAATTCTCTCGACATGTGACATAACTTCTTGACGTTTACTTGGGACTCTTTATGTCTTATTTGCTAATTCGGGCGCAGCCATTTTGTCTCAAAGGTCACACTTTGACAGATGGTTACGAAAAATTTATCACATTCGGTCAGAGGTGGTGACAACAAATTTAATATTTATAAAAATTATATTTTTCTGATAATTACTGCACCAAATGGCAGTAAATTATTATAATTATGTTCGTGCCAGAAGGCAAGAGGCCCAACGCAGGAAAATCTTTATATAAAAAAAAATGCCTTCGTGCTTCTGGTTCTGTGAAGAGAATTATTACAAAAGTAAATGTAAATTCGTAGTAGACAAGGATTCGTCAATAGCGTCGTATAGTAAGTACCACAAAGCTTTCTCGAAAGGTATTAAGGTTGTGATACCTACTGCTTTGTTCCTTCCATTATTAATATTGCAACCGGCACTGAATTATCGAACAAGAACAACGGAAGAACAAAGTCGGTTAGAAAAATATTTATATTCTTTGGAAAGACGTGACCGTGCGTGTGTCAAAAATGAAAAAGATCCCAACCAAATTAAAAAGTTGTTTAACGTTATGAACTGCACTCATACATACATATTATTTTGTTTGGTCGCATATTCAGATGGCAATGGACATTTTAACTTTTTGATTTACTTATGAAGTCAGCAACAAGAAAGGCATATCACGCCATAATTTTATATCACATGGTTGACCCGTGTTATCATTTAATTGTAAAACTAGACATAATTTATCTTGTCACAAATATCTTGGATAAGCCCATGCTCGCCCCGCTAGATGTATCTTTGCTCCGAGTGGGTCGATGTATAGGGCAGGTCAAGGCTTCAGTTTAGGTACAATTAATTTAACATTAAACTGCTATGGGTGTATGAAAAGCCCTCAGGACACTGAAAGGCTTCGATAACGAAAAAAGCTTGAAAATAAATAAGTTTATAGTGGATGAGTTTATAAAGAGTATTCTATTATACTGTACTATAACTGAACTACAGCACGCTTACTATAAAGCACAGTGCATAATTCACCATAGCAGCAGATTGCCGGCGATGCCGCAGACCGCCGACCGAAACCACTTAGCTTAAAATATAAACGGACGTTGAAATCCAAATTGATTTTGAGCATTTTTTGTTAAATATTAGAGAAGCTCTAAATATGAGGCATTAGGCATGATAGAGAATAGTTAGGGTTGAGGTAGTTTAACAGTAGATATTTGTTTATTTGATATTTTTTTGGCGCTTGCCAGCACTGTAGCAATCAATTTAGTGCTTAAAGCCAAAACTCCATTAAAAGCTGCCATGAAATAACTTTAACTACTGATAATATTATTATACTAGCTATTGCCCGCTACTCCGTCCGCGATCCACTGTGATATGTAGCCTAGGTCTTTACCCAGGTCGAGCGTCTCTCGCGCCATCTGTGTGCCAAATTTCATCCGTTCTGCCGTTACGGCGTGAAAGCGTAACAAACAAACTTACTTTCGCTTCGATAGGGCTTAAGATGTACACTGTGGGTACTCAGTCTAGGCTGGGATCAGCTTTGCTAATGGTGCATAGCCTTCGCAAAGTGTGTTTAGTTGAAACTATTCGTTAAAGTTAGGATTGCTTTGGCTGATATTTAATGCTGATTAAGATTAGTGAGAACGGAGTAGATTTTTTTCTCTGGCGTATGAGAATGCGATAGGTATTTTTTAAATGAACTCTGACTTCTTAGCCTTACCCTCCCTCTGGCTCAATACCGGCCGACGGGGTAAAAGATTATGATGTTAAGTTTATTCTTCTAATCACTTTTTGGCTGATGTGAATCATCTCGTCAATTTGTTTGTACATAAGAGGCCGTGTCGCCTCTTTATCGCCAGTTTGAAACATGACGTAAGTTTGTGTGTACCTACCTCATATGTACAGTATTTAAAGTAAGTAATTTGTTATCTTATAGCATCGTACAGGTGTCTTCGTGATTAATAAATTCCAGAAACATGGAACCTCTAGAGAATTCAAGATAAAGCCGGCATCGTCGCGAGCAGTCACTAATGTTTGTCTGTCCCAATCTCATTCATCTCCGTTGACAACATAATATATCATTTGGATAACGACTCCATATGTTTTAAAAACATTAACAGCTTCTGGCTTTGAAATACTGAAATAAGGTAAAGAAAAACATCGTGGGAAAACCGGAGCTTCATGGTTTGAAATCGTTAACACTCAGTGAGCAAGCGTTATGATCTGCTCTGTGAAAAGAAGTGAAAAGGCCTTAAATTCGTGATTAGGCCCGCCGTAGGTACTGGAGTGAGAATGCCAACTCCTACTGGCTATAGGCTACAGCCACCACAACCTATAAAGTAAATTTAAAAAATACAATAAAACCCAACT
This sequence comes from Dasypolia templi, assembly GCA_963555695.1. Lineage (NCBI taxonomy): Eukaryota > Metazoa > Arthropoda > Insecta > Lepidoptera > Noctuidae > Dasypolia > Dasypolia templi. The sequence goes on along the minus strand of OY743143.1, from coordinate 25,212,396 downwards.
GCCACCAACAAGTTCAAAACAAGCTCACTTTGCAAGCAGCCTGATGAAGCTTCGGCAGTTATTTTAGTTTTAGATCAATCTCAGAGTTGATGAGTTTTTTGACGGGTTATATTATTGGAATCGTCTTCTCAAGCCTGGTTGTTGTGCTCCGTGCCTCAAGCTCTTTATTTTTATACCTCACATATTATTATACTCTTTGCCCCACATGGTCACTTGTCACTGTCATAACATAAACATCCCGCCTTGTTTCCCCGAAGGGTTGGGCAGAGGCGCACCCACAGCACACCCACATTTCGCCAGCTATGTTTAAGTCCCATGTAATAGGGGGCGAGCCTATTGCCATCTACCGGGCACAAATCCAGACTCCGGGCCGCTACGGAGAAATTCCAGATAGAAAAACCCAATAACACGTTGCCCGACCTAGGAATCGAACCCAGGACCTCACGCTCAGCAGCAGCGATTGCGACCACTAGACCAACGAAGCATTGACGCCTGAAATCCCCCATTTTGATATTTTATTTGATAAATGATTTTATTTCTGTAAGTAGGTTTGTGCAAACACTTTTTACATGTCAATCATATTTAAAAAAAATTGTAAATGGTCGTATAAAAAAAAAACCTAACCTGTAACTATCACGCGACCTAGAAGTATCATTAGACACCTCATGTAGGTATAAAAAATTAAAGACTACAAATGTCGATGCATTCCAGCAGTTTTTCAAGTCCCTTGACAAGTCTTTTACATTTCAAGCAGTACGGTTAAGGAATGCCTTGCCCGTATCGATAAGGCACCTCAATCGCTGTCCACTTTTAAAATTCTGGTTTTAAATCACTTCCTCTCTCTTTAAAAATCATCATTACATATATTTTCTTGCTCTTGTTTCATCAACATGTAACTCCACATTGAAATATTTGCACAAGCGAATGAGACAATTATACAATTTAATACAACAAATTGCGCACGATGTTGAATTTAATAATTTATCAATCAGTCAACAGTCTTTATGGCTTTATACGTACCATGAAGGTACGTTTATAAAGTAAGTGGTAAAGAAAACAAAAAAAAAGAAACTAATCAAAAATATCTAGCATTTTGTCTTAGATTTCCCGTGGGTAATAATGCTTTATTTTCTTCGGCTCAATACCTAGTCCATATTTTCATTGAGACCGATATTCACATGAAACTGACACACCATTAAATTGCAGATTTTAATAACCTGTCAAACTGAATTGATTTTCATCGGCATTAAATTGCTTGTCGGAACAAAACCACAGAAACAGTGCAAAATTATTTGCAGCGGCTTAAATTAACAAAATTATGATCAACAGCGAAAATATACATGAAGATACACAATATACACATGTGCTTAATTTACTGTCATAAGCGAGTAAAGCGACAGGTGCCTCTTGCTTCGCTCACGGTTACATTAAGGTAGGCGTAAATGGCGCTACGTGAATACAGCCTGTCAAATTTACATGTATCATATAATATACGCAAGCCACATCTGCTGTGACTTCGTTACAAGAAAATGTTTATGTTGTAAAGAAAATTTTCTCAAACTTACGGAGATACTTACTGGAAGCGTATTAGCGAAAATTAAAGTAAATTATTTCTTGGAGGTAAAAGAATAATGTAAGTCTAATATAATAATATAACTTGTAGGTTTTATGTAAGTAAATACGTGGGGCACTCAGAAAGTTTTGCGAAAATTAATATTCTAATAAAATAAATGTTCTTTAGGTAAATATTTTTATTAAATCTTTTCAAAGTACTTTCCACTAGCCTCTATACAAAGTTTCATGCGTCTGAACCAGTTTTCGAAACACTTTTCCCATTCCACCGTAGACACCTCGTTTACAGCCTGCTCGAACGCTAACAGCGCATCCTCCGGCGACGAAAATTGTATCCCTTTGAGCAGATTTTTTATTTTCAGGAATACAAGAAGTCACACGGTGCTATGTCAGGGCTGTTAGTAGGGTGAACCAGTAGTTTGACCGGCATGCTGTCCAGGAAGACCCTTGTTTTAAGCGCGGTGTGCGAAGGCGCGTTGTGGTGGTGGAGTAGTAGCCCCCGGAGCCCTGTTTTGAAATAGACTATAACTGGCCATTCGCTCATACATAAAAACTTTTTTCGCAATACTTTCTGAGTGGCCTGGTACATACATTTATAGGTAATGGCTGATAGGGCGAACTTCGTACCGCCTCAGATCGAAATAAGTCAATCCGTTGTCGAGATTTAAAAAAAGCCGTTACATACAAAATGTATGAGTTGTTTTTTGTGTGTTTTTCCGTTAAATTTTCCATGGTTTAGTAGTTATTCTGCTGTTCCGGTCGAAGACGAATCCAACAAACCAAAGATCACCAAAATCGGTCCAGGCGTTCTTGAGATAAAAATTGTGAAACTAACCCGACTTTGTTTTATTTATATGATTATAGTTGTTAGAAGGAACAATTTTTAGCTTCCAGAATATGAACGACACGTTTGAAACAAAAGTTTCGATAGCGACCGTTTTTATTGGTAAACTAGAGACATTTATGCCAAATGTTACTACAGGCTGCCAAAAATGGCCGTTAATACGGTCTTTAATTCCGGGAAACAATTTTGAGCAAACAATTGTTACAATTTAAACTAGTATTGTGTATTTTTTTTTTTTTTTTTTTTCATAACGAAAAACATACATAAAGACAGCAGCGACAGCTGACAGCTCTTGAAATCGTTTCGAGTTATTTTCTAATAAATTAATATTTAATTAAGATATTTGCGTGACCATTCACCGTTTTTGAATGCTACTGCTACATTGACGCGATAAAGCGATAAATTCTTCACTTAGAAAATACACCAACTCTTTCCGTTTGGTCAGTCCGTTTTGCTTTCAAGCCCAACATTTCAGTGCTTGAAGTCATTCCTGCTGTACTATAATATATTAGTACTTATTAGTTCCATGCCTTTTTCACAAATTTATTCAAAGAAATTGCTTGAAAAGTGCTCCTGTCTAGAAGTCCGACGCCTCGCGGGGCTAGACTCCCTTGCAACGGTCTTCAAGGCGGAAAGGCTCCATCCTGCACGCGCGCAAGATACATACCTTCACCTACGGCGAGCACGGCAGGCGCTGAGGCGCCCTAGGCCCGCGCGTCTGCGTCGCAGCTGTCAAGCACTTGGTGACATGACTTGTCAGATAGACAATTCCTAGTTTTATTGTGGACGTTTTTATAGTGTTTTTCAGTGTAAATATTTATTTTTATGTATTTTTCTAATTATTTTTACTTATGTTAAATGCCACCTGTAGTGACGCCGGAATAAGTGCCAGTCAACCTGCCACATCGCTCGATGCTCAGGTGAGATGTCCTCATTGCTCCCAGCCACGCTTCTTTAAAGGCGAACGGGGGTTGCGGATACACTATGGCAAGGTTCACAAACCTCATAGTGTGCCTTTGTGCTCCCCAGCCACAACTTCAACACATTTAGATCAAACCCTTTGGAAAACCCTTTCAAATTTAAAAAATTCTACCCCTGTTTTAAAGAGAGTTCCCCGGGGCGCAAGGCGGTCTGTTGCTTTAAGTTTGACGCGATGTCTCCGCCTTGCGACCCAGGAGAATTCTTATAACGCCTGGGAGCAACTACTCACCTTCCCTTATAGGATTCTGCATGTCCAAAAAGATTTGGCAACTAAAAAAACATTGACAAACCTAATTAAAGACAACTGTAACAATTCGACTACCATTTTAGATCCAAAATTACCTTTCCACAGTAACCTTTCACAAAGAGGGTTATGTTCACATGTAGAATCCAAATTAAGTGAAGGTGACATCAGGGGAGCGGCCAGGCTACTTTTCAGTAGCGATGTGGTGGCGCCCTACTCTCCAGAAACGCTTTCAGCCCTGGATAGCAAACATCCAGCGCCTGCGGATGGTCTCACCTTTCCCGACCCACCCCTCCCTCCCGGTCCGGATTCAACTCCTTTAAATGTTACTGCCCCCCAGTTGATTGCAGCCGTAGGCTCCTTCCGAAGTGGTTCCGCCGGTGGCCTCGACGGCCTGACTCCTCAGCATTTAAAAGATTTATTGAGCTCAGGCGCCGGGGAAGCTGGTGAGTCGCTTTTGAAGGAGCTTGCAGCTCTTATTAACCTTATGCTCAACGGTGGTGTGAATGATTCCGTCGTTGATGTCTTGTACGGGGCCAACTTATGTGCCCTGCGCAAGAGGGACGGCGGCATTCGTCCCATTGCCGTTGGGTGCACCTACAGGCGTACGGCAGCCAAAATATGCTGCAAATTGTACAGCGAAACTCTAAGCAACAAGTTCCAGCCCCTACAGCTTGGCTTTGGATCCAAAGGGGGCTGCGAGGCTGCCGTACATGCCCTATCTAGTTTTTTAAATTCAAATAAAGGTGAGGTTATCCTCAAGGTTGACATTAAGAACGCCTTCAACTCCGTTAACAGGGACACTTTGTTGGCTGAAGTAAAAAAGGAGTTACCAGAAATTTATGCTTTTATGTGGCAGTGCTACAGGAAACCATCAAAATTATTATATAAAGATAACGTTTTGGAATCTGCAGTCGGATGCCAACAAGGTGATCCTCTTGGGCCAGTCATTTTCAGTTTGGCTATTCATCCCATAATACAACAACTAAATTCAAAATTCAATGTCTGGTATTTAGATGATGGAACACTAGGAGGTGACGTAGACACTGTTCTAAAAGATCTTCAATTACTAAAGCAGCAATTCCAATCCATCGGCCTCGAACTCAACAACTCAAAATGCGAAAGGAGAATGCCAAAGTTTCCCACAAGACTCGGCCAGAACCGACAAAGATGAACTATATGTCAAAAAAAGGAAAATAATTATAGAATTACATGGTATAATTAGTTTTCTATTAGAAGAACACCAAACAAAGTAAAAGATCTGTAAAATTGACCACTTAATACTTCTGATTTTAGCAATGAATAATACAGGTTCGGGTACCGTTTTAAAAGCCAAATACGACTACGTATTTAGTAGGAAATCGGTGTCCTGAAACACAGCAATAAACAACACAAAACTCAAAAAAACACGGAAACACTTCGTCGCTGGTGATATCACGCGGGAGAAGTAAATACAACTTTTTGACAGTGACAGATTCAAGTTAAAGTTTGACATCTGGTGTTGCCAGCATTATAGGAATAAACTATGCGAAACGGTATCGATAATCGAATTGAATCTTTTTTAATTATTACTTTATTGTAAAATATATATTTAAAAATGTAACTAAATGCTATATAATGATATAATAATCTGTTTATTGACATAAGTAAGTAATTAATAGATATTGATATTTTCGCAATCGATTTGCAAGAGCAGTTTCGTATCGATATAAATATTTTGGTTTTGGCAACATTTCTAATTGAAATGGTAGATTATGAAATGTGTTGATATATTGAATAACTATTTAAAATGAGTTTTCAACGGTGGGCTTCTACAGATTTTATTTATATTGTATAATTCTTACTGTTTTTTATTATCAATTATCATTATTATAGAAAGTCTGTCGGACGCTACCCATGTTTCGAGCCTAATATTGGCATTGTCCTTTACCTTTGTGACAATACCGACAGACAATCGACCATACAGAAATTCAATTCATTAGCCCCAGATATCAAAATTTTGGAAAAAAGTTCACTACATCTCCTAGGTTCCCCAATTTTAGAAGACAGCTTTTCACAATTCGTCGACGAAAAAATTAAACATTTTAACGATATTTCGGAGAGACTTTCTAAAATTAATTTACATTCGGCATTCACCCTTATCAGATATTGCTGTTTCGGTCCAAATTTTATGTATTTTCTCCGCTCTTCCTCTTTATGGGAGCAGTCACACCTTTTAGAAAAAATCGATCATATTATTCGAAATACTCTAACATCCATTTTAAATGTGGCATTGGACGACCGTGCGTGGCTGCAAGCCACACTACCCATTCGTTTTGGTGGGGTCGGCGTCCGCAAAATTTCCAGTGTAAGCCTACCGGCGTTCCTGTCCTCGGTCCATAGCACCGAAAAGTTAACTACAAGAATCTTAGCCCGTTCTCAGGTTGACTCTGAAGTGCCGTGTTTGACCGATGCGGTGTACGCCTGGAAAGTGGCTTGCCCGGACACGGTTCTGCCCGAGAACCCGTCTTCCCAGAGACAGTGGGATGAGCCGCTCTGCAGGTTGGTACGGAATAATCTTATTAATACGTCCACCAATACTGCCGAGCGTGCCCGCCTGCTGGCTGTGGGTGAATGGGAGTCGGGCCTCTGGCTTCAGGCGCTACTGTCATCCAACATAGGCACTTTGCTCTGTGACTCCACATTCTGTGGGTCCTCATTTGACATCCCTTGCAGGACGGCTAAGTTCAGCAGCATATGCTGTGAGAAAAATCCGTCAATTTACTGATGTAGATACCGCGAGACTAGTCTATTTTAGTTACTTTCATAGTATTATGTCGTACGGTATTTTACTATGGGGACGGGCTGCAGACATCGAGTCCATTTTCATTCTGCAGAAAAGAGCCATCAGAGCCATATATGGCCTCCGCAGGCGCGACTCTCTAAGGGAATTGTTCAAAGATATTAACATCATGACGGTACCTTGTCAATATATCTATGAAAACATCATGTACGTAAGGAAAAATCTACATCTTTTTAGTAAAAGAGGTGAAAGACACAATTATATCACTAGAAATAGGGACCAATTAGTTCAACCAGGTTTCAGGCTGGCTAAAGTAGACTCATCTTTCATGGGGTACTGTTTAAGATGTTACAATAAAATACCTCCCCACATACATCAACTGAATGAAACCAAATTTAAATCTTGTATAAAACGCACACTATGCAGCCGAGCATATTATAAGTTAGGGGATTACATTGCTGATAAAAATGCTTGGCTAATCGCTGGTCCTGCTCCTCAAGGACGCATCAACTAATTGATTAGCATTTAAAAATACAGTTGGAGCTGCTGAAGATTAAAAACAAGAATCTTTGCATTGTATAAACTCAACTTTTTTTTTTAGTACTGTATAATTGCTATATGCCATATGTGAGTACTATGTACATGCTTTAAAGCTACCATTTACAGGGTACGTCTTTCATTGACTTGAATGTGTCCTGGCGGCTGAGAGTATGTCATGCTCACTTTAATGTTTCGCTGATGGTGGCGCGTGTGTTGGATCATTTAGCTCCCTTCAAAATGGTTGAGTTGAATGGTGCTAATCCATGCGTCATGTTCGTGAACGGGCGCCGTCAGTTGAGACTGGTCATCTCTTAGCTGCCACGGCGTATTTTAATTAAATTTTATTTTCGAATTGTTTTCATATAAATAACGGACGCTTTTAACGTTCTGCATCGTTCTCACATGCATAATTTCAACATGAATGATGTAACCAATCTATTGTAAACATAATTTGATTTAAAAGAGTGTCCGTGGAGTTTCTTGCCCGTTCTTCTCCATAGGTACCTACTACGCTTTGGAATGGGCAACTTGCTTCACTTTTCTGACCGACCGACCTTGACAATTCAAAAGTGCCTGTAATTGGTTTATTTGAAATAAATGCTTTGAGTTTGAGTTTGATTCCGGCTCGCTACTTGTTTGCGTCTGGGCGCTCCTTGCGGGGCTCCGCATCGCTGTCAATGCGGTGAAGCAGTCAACTGCCTCGGACACCATGGCCTTTCCTGCAGCAAGAGCGCTGGTCGTATGGCACGACACGCCAGCATTAATGACATCATCCGTCGGGCTCTTGTCACCGCCGGGGTGCCAGCTGTTTTAGAACCCAATGGCTTGGCACGTGACGATGGGAAGAGGCCAGATGGAATGACCATAATGCCATGGAAGTTGGGTAGGCCTTTGGTGTGGGATGCAACCTGTGTCGACACCCTCGCGCCATCCCATCTTCCTAGCACGGCGGGCTGTGCCGGGGCGGCTGCTGCAGGAGCAGAAAACCTCAAACGGCGCAAATATAACAACCTTATGGGGAGCTATATGTTTGAACCGTTTGGGGTTGAAACACTAGGTCCTTGGGTCAGAGTGCTCATCAGTTATTTCGGGACATCGCCAAACGCTTAGTCGACACTTCTCGTGACCAGAGGGCTGGCCAATTTTTTGCCCAAAGGATAAGCATTGCCATCCAACGTGGCAATGCTGCCAGCCTTTTGGGTACTTGTCCCGTTGACAGCGATGCGGACGTATTTTTTGATGCCCTATGAGCTCTATGCCTCTTTTTTTTGTATACATTTGTACATTACATATTTATTTTAGTGTTAGCTTGTATATTGTAATTTAGATTTTAAAACAAAATAAATAAACTTTCCCACAAAAAAAAATACAATTAATAAATTAAAATTCTGTTTTGTGTTTTATTTAAATAAGTATACGAACTTTTTTACATTTGCATATATTTTTAAGTACATTCCTAATGGCAAAAAAATAACAATTACGATCAACTGTTAACTCTCCGTTTATTTTAGAATCGACAAAACAATATTTATTAATTTTTTTTTTTGTTAAAATATCAATTGAAATATTGTGTCACTAAAGCGCCGTAGAATAACACTGCAAGAGGATTTGGTTCGGTCTGGATGGCACTTTGCGAGAAGATAATGTTAACGATAAATATGAATAAATAGGTGTAAATGTAAGTAAAAATAATGGCAACCAACCAATTATAACATCATCAAACCACGGCTTTTCATACAGGGTTGCTAGAATCACGCGCGTCGCATTGAGCCAAGACCCACGCCACGGCGTAAATTATAACACTCCCCTTTTCACGTCGAGGGTATATAAAAGAAAGAAAAAGTAAGGACATAAAGGAAACAGCCCGATCACTATGTACGGCAAGCCAATCCCTTGGGAGAAGCAAGCCAAATACCTAGGCGTGATCCTCGATGAGAACCTTACCTTTAAGGCTCATATTAAGGCGGTTCGCGCGCGCGCCTCCTTCGCTCTTAGCAGGCTCCAATTCGTACTGACAGCCCGTAGCAAACTGTCCCTCAAATGCAAGCTCCGCATCTATACCGCAGTCATCCGTCCCATCATGACCTATGCCTGCGTTGTATTTGCGCACGCTCACCCACGTCATCTCCATAAGATGCAGACCCTCCAAAACCGTTTCCTCAGAAGGGTCACGGGTGCCCCCTTCTATGTCCGTAATATAGATCTTCACGTCGACCTCAAAATGCCAACCATAAAACAGTTCATGAAACGCTTATCAAAGCGTTTCTTCGACTGCGGCATCAAACATTCTAACCCCCTGATTACAGCGGCCGCCCGCTACACTCCCTCTCGCATTAGCAGTATTCGCCGACCAAGGCATACTTTAATCGACCCCGACGACGCCACTACCCTCCTCCAGGAGAGTAGTAAGGCCACTAGCACGCTACAAAAGCCCAAAACCCGATCGCCGTCCTACCGCCCTCGCCGCCGAGGCCCGCCGCGACGCCCAAATCGACGCCCCTCCCGACCCTTGCTCGAGCCAGCCCGCGCCGCTGAGCCTGTAGCTTTAAATTCGTCCCTAATTAATACCAATCCTGATCCAGCTAGTCATTTGCTGCCCTCTTCCAGCGACGCCCTAAGCCGAGGTTCGTACCCCACAGGGGGTGCCCTTAGCGTTGTCGCTTAGTTTTAGTTAGTATATAAGTTTAAGTCCTGGCTGGAGGCCTTAATTTATTAGGGAATCCACAGGCAAGTCCGCTTAAGCAGACGACAACCGCATAGGTTGACCTGCGAGATGCCAAACAAACAAACAAAACGGACATAAAGGAAATACGAAACTGAATTATTTGTGTCACGTACCGTACATTAACAAAGTGAAATTAACAGGTAATAATTAAACTGTTTAAAAAGATAAAATCTACTGTGAAAGAAAAAGCTTGGTCTTCTATGATCATTCGCCGAATTTTATAGTAACATGTTTTAGTTACGCATAGTGAAAAACTAAATCTATTGTATATTCAGATGCATCAGGAAGCCGTCCCCATCGAAGTTGGGTAAAAGCAAGGCAGATGATGATGGGAAAAAAACAGATCTTAGCAAAAACTTAGGTAAAATTCAAAAATATAAAGACTTCAGCAAGGTTATAGTTAAAAGAAAGTAGTAGGTCATTCTAACCTCGCGTCGCTGCGCTGGAACAGCGTAGCAATCTGTTCCACCCTTTGTGTGCGCTTTTTTGCTCTTCTGCAAATGAATTGAATATCTAAGCAATTTTAAGACGGACTATTTATTTAATAAAGGCTTCTTAAAAGTAGTTATGTTAAAAAAACTTGTGAAAAGTCCAACTGTGATTTTATAGACTCTCTAATTCTGTACGAGTATAATTATAAATTCAATACTTTTTAAAACCCCATGGCCACATTATCTATCTATCTAGTTACAGTAAGGGTAAGGTATTACTACCATTCTTCCATGCAAATACATCCGGATATGAAAGTGATGACAATAGGAAGTTTATATTGATTAGTTTTGTGGACCAGAAGTGGAACAAACAGATAAAATTCAAATTGGGTTACCTAAGTAACATGGAGAACAAAGACGACGCGCGCCATTTTTGGAAGTTCATGTGCTGAGTTGCCTCAAACAGGATATAACACAATTAAATCTGTACTTGTTTGTACGGAAATAACAATAAAACTTCTATAAATTGTTGTTTAGATGGCGTAGATTAAATATAACGCCCGCAGGCATGAAATTAAACTTGTTGTTTGGTGCTCTGATCTTATGTTCTTAGTTTCTTAAGAGATTTATAAACAGTTTTTAATCATTGGGAGATTTTCAGTTAAGGGAGAAATCAAATCGAATAAAATGTTCGCCGAAGAGACTAATCCCAAACACGAAATCAAAGAAAACAGGAAGGTTCACTCCTTGCCTTATAGGGAAGGGTCGGTCATAAATTTAACACTGCAACTGTTCCACAACCTTTACTTTGCCGGCGGCTAAGTGAGCAACTATTACTATTTTAGTTTATTTTGTTAAGTAAGTTACGTTGTCGCAGTTCTCAGCAACTGCAAAACAATATTTGTGAAAGTTTAATATGACAAGCGACGAGCTTAGGAGAATCACTCGGTGGGTTATATTGATAAAATATGGCGTAGGAAGTAGTAAAATTGAGACATAAAATATTTGGGTCTCTCAGTAACTAGACGACGTAATAAAGATCGGGTGATCGCATAAAGGGAACAGCTAGGCAATGAAAGGGGGAGGCTGTGTCCACAATGGGGTGTAAACGAGCTGGAGGTGTCGGAACATCGCGTGATCTCAGCTGATAATTAAGCATAATCGCCGATTTATTTATACGAAATTTCGAGGCAACCGTATCTGATTCCCGCGGTGGTGTTGGTGTTTGAATAATTCAGGCATTCATTATCGTACTTATTTTGGAAAAAATCTTCTCTCATTTCGACTGGAAATGAATTCTTCAGGAGGTTCGAATTGGGATTTATTGGTTATATGTATTGTAAAGAGACTTCTGAACCACATGCTTTAATCTAACAGATTACTTAGGTACAATATTGTGAAAGCCTTTTTAGAATGATGACTAAAACTCGTGTTTAGTTAACGATTCCATTAATGAGATATAAGTAAAATTTTATTCTCGAGAATGCTTTTACTAATAATTATGTAATATTAATTCATTAAGTTTGCAATAACAGTTGGTAGTTTACATGAAAAACATTAAAATTATAAGCATCAAATGACCGTTACAATCCAATTAATATTTTTACAAATTGCTATAAAAAAGTCATTCCCGTTCATTAGCACACGTAATTACTTTTATAGAAAACGTAAATTAACTCCCCATTGGGCTTATTACATTGAAATATCCATGTATGTTAAGTATTTTTCTATTTAGGTTTGAAAGAGCGGGTTTGTGGGTAATCGATAGCCAATTACTAGTTCGTATAGTCAATGTATCCGGTGGTACGATCGCAAAAATGCCCTGGGCGATACTGTTAAATTGGAATCGGTTCTCTAGTTGACAGTCAAGACATTCAGCAAACTGCAACTGTATACTTACTATATACATACTTTTGCTTTTTATCATCTCCTTCCTCGCTTCCTCTATAGTTTTTATTGGTTCTTGGTAGTTTATTTCTTAGGAAACTTAAAAGATTGCTGGTAGAGATTATATTTCGACAAACTACCTAAGAAACACTATGAGGAAAGTTTAGGCGGCTGTTAGGATGGAACTCATTTGTTAGACAAAGGAAACTGACTAGTTTAGCACAGAGGGGAACAATAGGGCTTATAATACTTTGAATACAAATTCGTACGTGTTAAAACATTATTTAGAACTTTTGAAAATGTGGTTGCCCATTGTTCTTAATGCTTTATAGGGTGACAGTATTATTATTTTCATGTCTAAAATGGATACGAAATCCGAACGTAATAATGATGAAAAATTGTTTTGCATGACGTAATATAATATTATTTAAATAACATTTTTAATATGTGCGAAGACTTGCACCATTTGTCATTTTAGGTATAAATCATTTCGAGCACAAAGTTTTGACATTGAGCGCATTCTGGAATGGCAGACATTCCGGATGTCGTGCGCTCGGAAAATGTAAGGGTAAATGTGTGACTATTCTGTAGTAATGTGAAATCATGTGATAATTACCTACATAGGCTACAAGTTGGTTAAAACATAAGCGTCAAAATTAAAATTAAATTAAAGTTTTCCGGTTGATAGAAAAATATTTGACCAGCAGGGTAGAACTTTTAGAAAATGTATATCGTCTTATTTGAGAAAAGAAAATGTATCGTCTTATTTTGAAAAACTATATTCCTATTTTCATCAACCCAATGAGAAGAGTGCCTACCTAATATACCTACTTAAAGTAAAGCTTATAAAACCACCGACGTACACCTTTTTTTTTTTTGGGTGGGAAATCATCAAATAATTTCTCCCGCTCTGGGTGGAGCGGGAGGGCGTGTCAGACTTTTACTGACTAAAACCCACCCGTGTTCCTTCAGTTGCCTGTGCCAGGGCCACGGTTATCTCTATCGAATTACCCGCGACCCTGAGGTGTCGGCCCTAACGGACCCCGTCATTTTGTGCTGATATCTCTTTGAGGCGAGCGTGGAACACGACGCGCCGTCGACCCGGGCCTGGTCCCTACCGGACGGCGAGCTACCCATTGCTCGCCGTCCGCAAGCCCGCGCCTACGGTGGCCGGGAATCTGCTGGCGACTCCCGACGCCCAGGGCGTGAGGGCGCAAGGCTCTCTCCCTCATGCGCTCCGCTTCCTCCTTCGCGAGCACTACTGCTTCGCAGAAGGAGGTAACGGCTTTCCATTCCTTCTCGCTCCGTACCATGGCCTGGACCAGGGCCGGACGCGAGAGATCGCCGCCGCCGATCGCCTCCGCGAGGACACTGCGGTACTCCGCCCAAGCTGGGCAGACCTCCAACGTATGCGCCACCGTGTCCTCCGGGCGATCCACACAATGGTGACACCCGGGCGTTTCCTCCCGCCTTATGCGAAACAGGAACCTCCCGAAACAACCGTGTCCGGTGAGGACCTGTGTCAGGCGGAAGGTGAGGACGCCGTGGCGCCTCTCCAACCACTCCTCAAAGAGGGGACTTACCGCCGCTATTGTGGCGTGCCCAACCTACGTACACCTAATTCCGGAATTAACACCAGCACCCAAAACACTCCGCGAGAAACTTCGAAACAAAGTGTCAAGCCAACCGTAGCGTGTACTTTAGCGCGACTTAGAAACGCGTGTCTCGAAAAACTTGGCACCATGCACGCTTAGCATTCTTCACGTGAGGTATCCAACGAAACATAAACTTAATTCAGTTCACCAACTTACAACAGCACCTACCCGGCCGTTAAAATGGCACATCGGGTTTCGGAAGAAGTTCGACTTCGTTCTCCATCTCTGTCACTCATAGCTTGTGACAGTCATTAGAGTCCGACCGAATTTCGTTTTCGGTTAACTGTAATATTCAGCAATTTTCACTTACTGCAAAAAGAAAATTACAAAAGAATAAAGTTCCGTGTAATTTAAGTTTAAACGGTTAAATATAATGTAATGATTGAAGGTTGACAATATTTATTTCTTTTATTTTAACAAGGAATCGACAGCCAAAACTGCATTTTCTATTCATTATTATTTTCTGTTTTTGACCGAAAAGGCAGATCAGGCCAAATTTCGTTTCGTTTTCGGCTGACAAGAAATCCGTTTTTGGTCGGACTATAGTGTCGGTCTCCTACTAAAGCTGGTATGAATATGGACTGGTTTCGTGTGCCGTGTCTCCTCCCCACTAAGAACCTCTTCAGAATTCCACTGGGCGTCGAATCCATGATGAAATTTCAGGTATTTGGTAGCGATTATTCGGGTAGTTACAAAACATAAAGTTTTAATTTTTAATGTAAAATCTGAATGTAATGGTGAATTACCATGATGTAAAAAAAATTATAAGTGCTATTTAGTTAAACTCTAAAGTACATAGTTTACTTCGTAAGTACATAAGTACACGTCGAAGAATAATTATGATAAATAAGTATAATAATGGCTGGTTTCCGTAATATGGAAGACGAAGACCGTAACGTAGCGCAATTGGGATAATGTTCATTTATAACGACCTCTGTAAATGGCGAGATATAAAAATATTTGTGTTGTTTACTTACTGCTAGTACTGTTCGTAAATGATAAAGTTTGGAAAATTTATTGCACGTTCAATGTTACATGTTTCGTTCGTAACGTCAATGACGTCCTCGGTATGGCTAGGGGACAAAAATAAAATATTCAAGCTTGTGCACATTTTAAATCAAAATCGGTTGCGTTACACTTTATTTTATGAAGCATACAATTTCCTTTATACAATTAAAAACAAAATATTTTTTTGAACAAAGCAGATTTAAAATTATGAATGCAAGATTATAAAACAATTTCTATTTACTTTAAGTTTGGTTAACTAATAAGGACCTAGCATCCGTGAGCGTAACATAGGCAGTTTTTAATATCTTGCTAAAAGGAAAAGTTAACTATCTTGGAATGTATTAAGACTGGAAAGACAACATGCTTACATTCGCTGGCCGGATAAATTCCACATACCTTGGAATCTTTTACGTTTTTATTTTTAAGCGAGCGGCTTTTCTCGCGTTGAAAAGTGATTGGATTTCTGATTTTGCTAGAACGCTTCACTATCCCGAATTTGTTGAGTTTTCAAAATGGATTGTATGTTTTGGAGAGATCGAGATAGACTGTAAAATTGATTAAATGTCAGATGTACTCACATGCAGTATCACGTGTGAGTGGCATGACTGTCTGTCTGTATAGTTTGAAGCTAGGTTTGTGCAACGATGTAGAGTTCCCAGAATGAGAACACATTTTTTCTGCGGCTAGAAACAGACACATGTTGACTGAGTTGATATTGATTTTAATTTAGGTAGGTACCATAACTTTAAATTAATCAAAGTTGCTTGCAATGAAGAAGTGAAGAAGAAATACGTAAATATTGTCCTGATAATTCTAATTCATCTCGTTCTACGATTGACGGAAAACTGCTTTACCTATCAAGTTTGCAACAACCAAAGCAAACTAGGTAGGTACCGAAATAAACCCGAAAAATCCTTTATTTGTTTGATTTGCAGATGTAAATGATTTTAATGAATTTAAAGACGACATGCGATATAACTTATGAACTTATTTTACTATTTGATTTTATGTTAATCAGTTATTTAATTTAATTTTAATATTTATGTAGTAATATCGTGCAAGTTTTTTTATCGTGCAAGTTTTTTAATTTTTGGTAACTAACATATTTTTTGTACATTAAACTAAAAACATTATGGATCACTGTGTCTGACTTAAATAATTAAATTAAATTTTAAAATCTCGAATGTTGTCGGTTGTCCATTCCATAAGACAATCTAAGCAAATTCAAATCCACTGTAGCTTATTATACAGTGGATAGTACACGACCAAGTTGTTTATGAAGTAATGTCTGCAAGTACTTTAGGATCTGTGTTTTAACAGCTGGTTGGTGCGGTAGCTCGGCTTTTAACTAATAAAACAGCTCGGTTCGGATCTTTGAAACCCCGAAAACGGGACCTGTGAGGATTTTTATTGCTTCCAATATATTAATATGGGCAGTTTACTTCGGCACTATAGAGTTATCTTTCCGTTCGTCGTGTGTATGAGACACTGGATGTTAAGTCGGTTAATTCATTAACCTTATGTTGCCTAAGTGTTATCGGGCTTTACTATCTGGGATTTCTCAGTAGCAGCCCGGAGTCTGGAATTTGTGCCCGCTGGTGGCAAATGGCTCGCCCCCTATATTACAAGGGATTTAAATGAACATAACTGGGCCCTAATCCCCTATAATGATTCCTTGCTTCGAAACCACGTCAATTTATTAGCTAGACACGACATCTGCTAATATCGTATTTTAAATGACGCAATTAACGAATCCGCGCGAAATGAACGGGAAATTGGCGTGGTTTGAACTATCAAAATATGTACCACGCTTGAGAACCGTACGGAATCATTGCAGTTTCGAGTAAAGTAAGATAGATTGTGTTCGAATAAAATTCTGCAAAACTATGTCATAAATAATATTATTAAATACAATAAAAAAAGATACTTTAGGAATTATTGATGTAAAAAATTGAGCATTTTTGCTGTTACTAGTTTTAGGATCAATATATGTCGAACAAAACTTCAAAAAGCACGCGTGGTTTCATCATGTGCCATAGACAATTTGTCTTGGAGCATAAACACATTTCGATTCCTTGTTACATAGGTTTCTACAAGACACGATATAGACGTGGTTTGCACGTGGTAAGATTCCGCGGGGAATAATAATAACCATTCAGAATTGGGGCCCAGGCGAAATTTGGGTGTACTAGGTATACCTCTGAACAGCCCTTCGGGGAAACAAGGCGTTATGTTATGTTATGTCTGTTGCCAAACTCCAAAATGGCGAATTTCTCGAATCCTTTTTGTCATTCAAGCGAAGAAACAAGTAAATTGAAAAAGAGAAAATTAATTAGAGTATCGTTGCGAAGCCCTCGGGGTTGTTCGGCAAGCCGACATTGTGATGAAAAGACGAGATGATGCACGCCGCCAGTAGCTATTGTTTTTAATGTTTCCATTTTATGAAATAAAAAATAAAAAATGCGACATGACGTATTTAGCAAAGAAACGAGTTATTAATACGTGGGGCGGGCTAACAAATTCTGTTCTGGTCACGCTGTTCACTAGCGATATCCCAAAAAGTAAAAAGGCTCAGTTGGCTCTCTTCGCCGACGACACTGCCGTTTACTATACCGGTCACTGTCCCAACGCTATAGCTCGTACTCTCCAAACCTCCGCAAACGTCTTAGGCGCTTGGTTCCGGAAATGGAGAATCGAGGTCAACCCCGATAAGAGTCAGGCGGTTCTCTTCTCGAGACGTCGTCGACTCCCTCCCCCACTTCCCAGCCCGATCACTATGTACGGCAAGCCAATCCCTTGGGAGAAGCAAGCCAAATACCTAGGCGTGATCCTCGATGAGAACCTTACCTTTAAGGCTCATATTAAGGCGGTTCGCGCGCGCGCCTCCTTCGCTCTTAGCAGGCTCCAATTCGTACTGACAGCCCGTAGCAAACTGTCCCTCAAATGCAAGCTCCGCATCTATACCGCAGTCATCCGTCCCATCATGACCTATGCCTGCGTTGTATTTGCGCACGCTCACCCACGTCATCTCCATAAGATGCAGACCCTCCAAAACCGTTTCCTCAGAAGGGTCACGGGTGCCCCCTTCTATGTCCGTAATATAGATCTTCACGTCGACCTCAAAATGCCAACCATAATACAGTTCATGAAACGCTTATCAAAGCGTTTCTTCGACTGCGGCATCAAACATTCAAACCCCCTGATTACAGCGGCCGACCGCTACACTCCCTCTCGCATTAGCAGTATTCGCCGACCAAGGCATACTTTAATCGACCCCGACGACGCCACTACCCTCCTCCAGGAGAGTAGTAAGGCCACTAGCACGCTACATAAGCCCAAAACCCGATCGCCGTCCTACCGTCCTCGCCGCCGAGGCCCGCCGCGACGCCCAAATCGACGCCCCTCCCGACCCTTGCTCGAGCCAGCCCGCGCCGCTGAGCCTGTAGCTTTAAATTCGTCCGTAAATAATACCAATCCTGATCCAGCTAGTCATTTGCTGCCCTCTTCCAGCGACGCCCTAAGCCGAGGTTCGTACCCCACAGAGGGTGCCCTTAGCGTTGTCGCTTAGTTTTAGTTAGTATATAAGTTTAAGTCCTGGCTGGAGGCCTTAATTTATTAGGGAATCCACAGGCAAGTTCGCTTAAGCAGACGACAACCGCATAGGTTGACCTGCGAGATGCCAAACAAACAAACAAACTAACAAATTCTAGGATAAATAAGAAAAATTACTACGAATTGTCAAAAATGTATTTGTTGTTTCTCAAAATATTCTTCGTTAGTGTAAATGCAATTTCTCATACGAATAACAAATTTTAAAAACATTTATGCCACTCGTCCGTGCAAAGCCTTAGTCAAATTGTGTGGGATCAACCGCGAGCACAGCTGTTTCATATCCAAATGTTTGTGTAGGATTGATTGTATGTTACTCATGCCTATGCCTAAAGAAGTCCGAAACTCATGGTAGGTCAGTTTCGATCATATGGAGCACAGCATCGATGTTTTTGTTGTTCACAGCGATGGACGGACGACCATCACGTTTCACACATTTCACAAATTCGTCACTGAGATAGACTCGATCGCGCTTGAATTCTGCAAACCAGCTAACAATAGTCGTCTTGCATGATGCTGCGTCGCCAAAAGCAGTTCGAAGCCGAGCGAGGATACGAAGCTGTCAATTTACTCGTATAATTGTAGAAAATCACACTTATTTTTTTTGTTATTAATTTATTCATGCGGATGAAGGCAAGTAATGACGCTACAATTTAAAAACAATTGACAGTTCGATGAAACAAACTGTATTCTACAGCCAAATAGTTCCATTTTCGAATGTTGAAATTAATTTTCAAATATTGTTTATGTAAGTGGCCAGTACAACATGCACTGTTGTATGGCTATGCAAGTTGGGCACTTTTCCTGTTGACAGATGTGGACGAACTTTTTGATACCCTATGATTCTTTTCCTTCTTTTTATATTCAAGTTCATATAATAATAATAATAACCTCACCGCCGTATCTCTACGTTGACAAAACAAAATTGGAGACGGATATGACAGTTTGGCGGAAACATTTAAAAGAAAACTTCATAGAATGTTACCCTCATTTATCACAAATATCAGAACAGCGCATATCGGAACAAAAAAGAGTAATAGTTAATAAAAGTATGATTTCAGAAACACGGCTCCAGATACTAAAAACAATAGTAGAGAAAACATTACTCGATCATAATCATTATCATAATATTTTATTTGCTTAGATAGTACGTATATAAATTAGGTGTTTACAAACTTTGTGATCCCTGTACAATCTACCTTAAATTAGGCATGCAAATTTTGAAATAGAAATTTAACAAAAAAATTAACTCAAATTAAAATTGACAAAAATAATTATTAAAAGTTCAAATTAAAATTATGTAATCAAAATATTATAATGTCAACAAACACATACTGTAAAATTTGAAATCTAATGTGTAGTGTCATTTAAAATCTTTACTTGAATAATAACACTTCAATTTATTAATAGGGTTGTCGGTTCCTTTTTAAATTTTTATATTGGAAAATTTTTATACAATCTCGTATTTGTTAAAAAAACACTTTTCTTAAGCAAAGCTGTATTGTAGCTACCATTTTTATTAGGTTCCTATATTGGCTTCTGACAGGCCCTTCTCTAGTTCTATTTTCTGAAACTGTTAAAATATTTTTTAATTTTTTCTTACAAAAATTGTAATTTCCAAAATGTACAATGCCGGAAATGTTAGCAATTTTAGGAACTTAAACATAGGTACACAACTGTCTGTTATTTTCAGGCCACACATTGCCCTTGTCCAGCTTTTTTGGGCCTTGAACAATTGTTCTCTCTTGTACAATTCCAAATCGCAAATTGATGCCACCAAACCATGGTAAGCTACCAATGTTGTTGTTGCACTCACTTTTTAGTCAAGTTGAATAGCACATATGCAGAAGTGCTTAGCTTTTACACGCCTCTCGAGGCGGACTCTTTTCATTGGCAATCTGATAGTATAAGATCAAATATAGAAAATTTACACTTACTACCATCCACTAATACACTTAGTATAAATATAGAAAATATAGAGACGACACAAACGCAACAAATTGGAGAAGAAACGGAAGTCGATAACCTCAATAACATAGGGTCAGAACACCCCGTACACCTTAATACACAAACTAGCGAAGAAAGAAACCTTGAAATTGATAAAATACTCAAAGAAACACTGTAGTATTACAGATACACCAATCCTACCGAGAGGAGTTACATACCTATGCAAAAACCATCAAAAAGGTTAGCCAATATAGTTATTTATATATTAACAGAGTTATTTGACCAGAACAGGTTACCGGGGATACAGAATTCAATCATCTTCATATACTGCGCTGCGTGGACAGCTGCTAAGGCCAGCGGTAGTAAAGTTTCACTAACACCTCCTGAACATATAAGTAGACTCCAACAAGATCGCAAGCCTTAATGGCAAAAAAAGGTAAGACCACCAAATAGAAGCTATCAGAACCAACATCAGAATATTAACACATTACATGAAAGGCCATAGGAGCAGAAAACTAATTAAAAAGTGAACACAATATTAAGATACCACAAATAGTTAACATCACATGAAGAGCCTAACACACACGTAACACACTTACTAGACACAGACTAGATATAAACATTGAACGCACACTCCGTAAAACACAAAATAACCTTTTTAGAAATAACGAAAACTTATTGCACATCAACAATTATCCACACTACACCGAAACGTAACACACATACAACGTGGCCGGCCACAGACGAGTTGCAGCAATTCTGGCCTGGAATTTGGGAAAATCCAGTCTGTCATAATACTGAAGCAGAATGGATCAAAGAAGAGGAAGTCTATCAAACAAACGTTGAAGCGATGAATTCCGATCAGGGTGAGGTAGAAACTTTCCACGAAGTCCTTAAAAAGATACACAATTGGAAAGCACCAGGCTCAGGTCACATAAACAACTATTGGTACCAAAAATTCACAGATTCATATTCATTTATTTGCCAACACACATACACCCACACCTCTATAACTGTATGACCGATTTTTATAAAAATAAAAAAACAATTATTCCGTCATACATTACAGAAGGCAAGACTTACATGCTTCCGAACGACACCTCAAATCCAGTAAAATATAGGCCAATCACCTGTCTGCAACCATACAAAAGATATTGACATCGTGCATTACTTACATCATATACAAAAACCCTGAAACACAAGATACATTCACAATTAGAAATTCAACAACTTTAAGGAAATATAATAGATAAATGGCAGACGCGATTACTCCTGAACACATCCACAGGAATAGTTGAGACATAACACATTAAGATCCAGCGAGGGATATTCCAAGGAGACTCAATCAGCCCAATGTGGTTCTGTCTGGCATTAAATCCGCTTTCAAATAAACTCAATGCCTTCAAGCCAGGGTATTAACTTCAATATACTGATACAACGACTGACATACTGGCTGACCAGCAAAATTATAAAATCAACCACCTGCTCTATATGGATGATATCAAATTGTACGCTTCATCACCAGCTATGGAGTTTGGGATTGACAAATGTAAAATTAATTCATTCAGAGAGGGCAAAACTTATTCACATTCAAACCGGTGACACCACAGAATCATTAGACGAAAACTGGACTTACAAATATTTAGGTTACAAACGGGTTAAACAGCTGCATCATAAGGAAATTAAAGCTACACTCACTTAATAATTTAAACTCAGGTTAAAAACAATGTGTCATACACAAATCAACGTACGAAACACCGTAAAAGCCATAAACACTTATGCCATCCCCCTTCTTACCTATTCTTTTGGTATCATAAATTGAAACTCAAACATTTGCAACGGATTGTAAATACTACTTTGACTAAACACAGAAGGCAACATCCTAGGTCATGAGAGGTTCACACTGCCAAGGAACGAAGGTGGCAGGGGAATAATATGTATCAATAACCTACATAACAAGCAAATAACTATTTTAAGAACATTTTTAATGCTATAAGTACTACTTCAACTCTACATATGACAAAAGCGTTTAATGATAAAAACTTACCCCTTTAAACATGTTTGAGGAGACAACCCAGAGTAATGAACAACAGACTAAAATCGCAGAATGGACCCAAAACTCATTGTATGGGAGAGATCGACACGATCATAATCAACATAGCGTCGACAAGTTAGCGTCCAATGAATGGTTAAGGCGTGGAGAGTGTTCCTTGAGACAGAAGAGTTTATGATAGCTATTCAAGACCAAGTAATATAAACTCGCACTTACCAGAAACACATAATGCGAGTTCCTGAAACCATAGACAGATGTAGGCGATGCAATAGTTCCCCCGAAACCATTCGACACATCACGGGTGCGACAATAGTCCAGAGTGATTACAAACACAGACATGACCAGATAGCGAATATATCACCAAAAATTTGCAATAAAATATAAATTAGTTCCCACACCACTGTAGCTTATTATAAATATCAACCTGAAACTGTTCTCGAAAACTCTACTCACAAGATGTACTTTAATCGAGCTATATTCACCGACAAAACAACACACTACAAAAAAACACCTAAACAGCCCCACCAGTCTATACCAGACAGACATTTCAGACCCTTCAGAAAACTGCAATCTTGAACACCTGCAGGATTGTCAGAAAATTTCTGAAAAATGACAATGAAAAATCAGTTGTCACCTCATACACGAGTGCAGCAACCACCGCACGAACACAGTCTCATGGACAAACACACTCACCATCACAACATCCGAACACACCATCATCTCATCATAATTTAACTGATTTCCAGGGATAGCACTTGGCTTCGGCCCGTACTACCCCATAAATCAATTAATAAATATAAAACAGAATAATAATAATAAATCGTTTCATAACCAAATAGTGTTCTTACATTTCCTTATATATAAAGTACAAAATAAATGACTCCTAAAATTATTGTTACAAAGGAGATTGAAAGGATTACATACAATCTTGGGCCTAGGTGTAAAAAATGAAAGTGGAGTCAATTAAAAGCTTATCTATTATCAACCTTTTACTGAATTTTTTTCCGATTTTGTCAATCTGAGAACAGAGATATCAGAGATTAAGTAAAAGTTAGGTTATGTTATACTCTTTAAATAACAGCTGATTCCTGAAGTGCAACATAATATGTTCTTTTGCACTAACAGTTATGATATGTAGTAGAAAATGTTGGAAAAATCATATGAATGAACGTCAATGACTTCAAGACAGGTAGAAAACAGGTAACAGGTTATCTCCATATGCCTTTATAATAATATGTATTTTATTTACCTGCCAGGGTGGTAGCTGGTTAGATGAGTTTATATTCACTTACAGGCTGAGGTGCAAGCCATTGCCGAAAGACAGCCAGAATTGTTTCATCGTTGTAGGGTCGACGGCCCAGTGTATTGCAGTGAATAGTTGTTATCCCACAATTCACACACCGATCCATAGTTTCAACAATATCCAATCCACGAGCCGGCGGTAAAATACAAAATAACAATTCCAAGTCAAACGAGTGAGTGATCTTCGGTGTCCAGTGTGAAAGCAAGGGTCGGACAAGTAAAATACAACGCAGAAGTCGTGAAAAATTAAGAATAATCGGGAAAGCACTAAAAACGCATCGGAAATCACGAAACGAGTGAAGAGCAAACTAGAGCAGTTGGCAACTATCTAGTGTCAATGTCAGTCAGCTGTTAACCCAGTGACATAAATAGACTACAAATAGAAGACTGATTTAAATCGATAATCATGCTTATTGGTTATTCAGTAATTAATTGATATTTTATATATTAATATGACTGTAATTATATACACTATATTGCATATAAATATATAAAGTAGTATAAATAGTAAAGTAGTATTAAATTAATAATAATTAATTTAATAATGTAAGATAAAAAATATGACTAATTTTGTAGATCATATCTCAACTGAATCACATTTGGGCCCACCGTTTTCCATCTCCTTTAATATTTTAACTTACTAGTTCGAGTCTGTCTCGTGGAGAGTTTTAAACAGATAAAATTTCAGGGTCAATACTGTATTGTATATACTGTATTGTTTATGTGTATTTATTACGAATTGTTTTGAAATTTTTACGTAAAACAAAATCAAAAAGAAAGACATGAAAAGTAAAATATGTATGACCGTTAAAACAATTGTTTGAAATGGGGTGTGTCGTAGGAATGTATCAATTAAAATTAAGCAAGGATGCGTCCAAGAGAATGATAAAGAACGAATGGAATGTATGTGAGGGTTCGGAGGTAGTAGTGTAAGAGTATTAAGAGTGAGGAAGTGAAGAAGATACAGTGTTTGATATAAATATGTTATGACATTACTCTAATGAAGGCTTCGGTTTCTGAGTAAGATTGACATATGAGCCACTGTTTTTTTTTTAACTTGTTTGGTTCTACAATTTTTGATGTCATAGATTTTTGAAATTTTATTGTTAACGAAAGTGAGCATAAATTCTTGTATATTTTGTGCCAAGGCTGTTTTTACTACAGTAATTGGACGACTCGACTTGGGTGGGAGTGGGTAGATTCGTAGTTTAAGAAGTTCTTGATATTTTGTAGATTTGATGGTTATTTTGTGTTGTTTTAGTACAAATTTAAGGATGTATAGTTACTGTTGCATATTAAGGGTTTATACGGGTGATCTGTAGGATAACGAAAGTGTTTTCTATACATAAGCTTAATCACTGATCTTTGGGCTCTTTCCAACTGGATCATGTTTTATTATTTAATTAAGCTTGTAGATTATGTAAATACGATTATTAGAAAGATTTAGAATGAATTAAGATTTTAGAACAAAATTTTCTATTTTATTAACCATCTACAATTCTCATTGTTTTAGGTTAAGTCTGAGATGCATTAGGACTTCCGCCTCCAAGTTAACCATTATGCATAATGCACTCTGTACAATATTGTCATGTTCCATTGTGCCCATGACTTAGTAGACGTTAAGAAAGACGTTTGAAATACACATTGAATGCAAATGCAAATTACCAATAGTAGTTAGCAATTGTCTTTGCTACCTATACTAAAGGATACATGCTATGTGTGTAACCGACGTTTCAAGTTCCAACTTTACCACTTTAAAAGAAACTAAACCCTAGGTTGCAACTGGAATCTGCATACAACGTTCGACATTTGGCTGTTTTGGAAATGCTTGGTAGTTTCGCGCAAAATTTATTTTAACATGCTATTTCCATGCTAGCAATCAGTATCAAATAAGTTTCCTAATATTTCCTAGGCTTATACTATTTCGTAAAGGGCGAAATAAGGTGCGACTGCCGAGATTTATTTGACTGTCAATTCAATACTTACCGTTTTTTTACTTTTTTGTTTAAAATGGTGTACATTAAACACACACAGGCCTCCTCTCTGTGAGAGGGAGTGGGCCATAATCCACGACGCGGCCTCAGTGCGGGTTGGCGGCTGTCGCATGTCTTCAAGTTTTTGGTTTAGTGGTGATGATATTAAATACACAAAGTGAAGTGCCCGTCTGGGATGCGAAAAGTTCACTGTGAAGGCTCGACGACTGACGGCAGACTAACGCGACAAACGACGTGACACAAAATCACCGCGTGTCGCGCAAAGAGCGGTGCCACAGAGTACACTATAGTATGAGCGGTGCCTTTGTGTCGTGCCCGATAAGCGTTGCGTGTCGCATCTGTTAGAAGGAGCCTTAATTTAATATATTTTGTTCTCGAATCGTTTTTGCATGTAAAAGGTATCCCTTTCACATCCATAAACGAAGCATTAAACAGTTTAATCGTATTTTTTTCATTTTCCTTCAATTACTAGCAGCTACATTTGCTATCTCAACCAGAACGGAGTGCTGGCTCTGTTCAAGAAATCCCAGCAATTTTTTTTTCTGAGAACTAAATAGAAAAGTATCTTATACAGTTAAAGGATTTAAACGGTGTGATATATTTAAAAGCGGTACCTACTTGTTTTGCACGTCTTAATTTTTTTTTTGCAATATTTTCAGTGTTCACGGCGCATAACTAAAAGTGTATTTATAATTTTTAACATGAGCATGTGAAAATGATGTACATGATTACCGTTGTTGACATTTATTATTTGAGGACTGTAAAAAGGTTAATAACTCTATTTTACTTCGGTGGGTTCCTAAAATGTTGATAACTTGTATTTTTTTTAAACTGCATCTTCTGATTGCCTGATTAGTTGAGTGATGCACCCTGTTGTGCTGTTATACAAAGTAATTATCATCATCATCATCAGCCTATTTTAGTCCACTGCTGGACATAGGCCTTCCCTAATGAGCACCATAGCGCCCTGTCTTCAGCTTGACGCATCCAGCATCTGCCTGCGGTCTTTCGCAGATCATCATCCCACCTGGCCGGAGGGCGTCCTACACTACGTTTGCCGAGTCGCGGTCTCCACTCAAGAACTCGTTTACCCCAGCGGTTGTCGGTTCTTCGTGAGATATGGCCGGCCCACTGCCACTTCAGCTTGCTAAAGTAAAAAAGTAATTATGCTCCTATATTATATCTGCATAGGACACAGGCCTCGTCTCTGTGAGAGGGAGTGGGCCGTAATCCATTACGAAGGCCCGGTGCGGGTTGGTAGGTATATGTCACATGTCTTAATTAATAAATTAATTGATTGTTTAGTACTTGGACGTGCCTGTTTCCTCACGACATTGTCCTTCATCGTTTTGAGAGCAGTGTTGATTAAATCATTTTCACAAAGTCTGAGTTCGAACCTACGACCGTTACCACTGGGCCACCACTACCCCACATTAAATGTATATACATATATTACTAGCTGACCCGGCGAAGTTCGTACCACCTCAGATTATTATCTTCATTATTATTTTTCCTGAGTTATTGTGCTATTCAAGGCATAAAAATTAAGTGTATGATACTCAATATTAAATAAATGTCAACATTTTATTTGCATTCCACAATGTGTACTAAGGTGATAACTTAAAATTATATGTGATCCATATAGACCCTGTCGGGCACAGCAAAAATAATAGCAGAGAGAAACTTATCTAATCACTTGTAACTTTATCAGTTTTCTGAAAGAAATATAATAATTTCATATCATGTCTTTTTTTATTTATTTTTAACATATAAAGTTAGCCGTAGCAATACTTATTTGGATATAAATAAAATAATATCTACGTCCATATTAAAACGTTAATTCAACCTTGTTCACAGAGCAAGTTACCAGCCTGCTAAACCGTAACTTGAGTGCTTAAACCGAAACTAAACTTAATCTACAAACACAGTAGAACTGAATTATAATATTCAAAAGATTAAACTCAAGCAAGGAATCTCTTTTTCAGTCAATTTTGTAATGCTTTAGAAATAAATCATATCATCACGACAGCTTTAATAATTTGTGCTTTTAATCATGACAGCACAATAACGGGTGTGAAAAGACAAAGTCAAAGTCAAATAATTTATTTCAAATAGGCACATAAAGGGCACTTTTTGACGTAAAAGTAACCTCATGCCAAACCAACCTTGCCTCATGGCAAGCTAAGTATAGTTCCCTACCGTGTGGAAAACAGGTCCTGCTCAGGAAGGCGGGGCCTCCAGCCGACTCGCCGTCCGCATACCGGCCCATAGTGCTGCTGGATGAGCCGACGATGGCCGACGAAGCGGGCTGCAATTATACATTGCAGCCCGCTTCGTCGGCCACTTGTACAGAGAGGGGCCAGATCTGGACGATAGTCAGTTCCATTTTCGGCATGGGCGCTTCACCGTATACGCCTAGAATCAATTCTATTTAAATGAAAATGTTGACGTTCAAAAGTGCCTTTTAGTGCATATTTGAAATAAATGCTTTGACTTTGACTTTGATGCCATAACGCGAGTAAGAGTCCTGGCGGAGGAAGCGGTGTCCCGGGGCGAGGTGATGCTGGCGGTGTTCTTGGACATCTCCAACGTATTCAACACCCTGCCCTGGAGCTGTATTCGGGAGGCACTGTGCTACCATACGGTGCACCCGTAGCTCCTACACATCGTTGGAGCTTATTGGCGGAGAGGTGTGTCACATACAGGGGATGCGACGGTTGGGTCCCGCGCGAAATGTCGTGCGGTGTTCCACAGGGCTTGGTCGTGGGCTCTCTCTTGTGGATCATGAGCTACAGCCGGGATTAGACCTGACGTGTTACGCGGATGACACGCTGGTCACGGCAAGGGGGCACTCTCACAGGGAGGCAGCGTTGCTGGCGACGGCTGCGGTGTCACAAGTGGTAGGCCGCATACGGCGCCTGGGCCTGGAGGTGGCCCTCAACAAGTCGGTGGCCGTGGTGAGGACAACACCCTCACGCTGATGTTGATAACGATTTATATCGGGACGTTGTATATATGCTTGATATGCGGTTAAACTCTGCTTGGGAGATGCAGGATTCTGCGTGACGTCAGTATGATGCGTAGCTCACATGTCGCGTTGTAGATGCCAGAAACTTTCTCCATGGCACCAACATCGTAACCGCGAAAAAAGAATCAGCCGTCCCATACATGTGGGTCGAGTAGGTATTGAGGTTTTGTATGGGTCCCATGGAGAAAGCGGTTCAGTTTGATGGTCTGTACTCAAGTTTGACCACACCTTTTATGAAAGGTAAAACTGAATTATTTCTACAGCATTTAAATGTACATGACGTAGAAATTCAGTTTCAATGTAATTTCAAAACATTAACGGCTCTTTAATGGAGAAATCTCATTAAAGACCCGCGTCGAATGGGAACGACGATAGCAATAACAAACAGCATTCCGATTCAAAAAGGAGAATTGATCGAAGGAAACGAGCGAATTTTAAGATATAAATTGGTACTAAAATACGAGTATTCCGCTAATACTTACTTATCTTATAGCCACGATTGTAGGCAGGCACAAAAAAGCGAAAAAAAAAATACGAATATTTTTGGATTAAGTGAATCTATTTTTTCACGGAAATTATGTACGAAGGCTCGTACAGACCGCGACGCGAAACGCACGTGACACAAAGGCACCGTGTGTCGCGTGCGTTTGAAGGAGCTTGAGTCTTTTGTGTTATTTATGATACGTGATTCGCAAAGAATTTGAAAGAAAAGTAAATACCTACTACTAGTTTTTTTTCCGCATATTTGAGATAATAATAGTACTTATTTCAATTACTGACAGCACAAAACGAAAACTAGATTTCTGTGTGACTTTTTTTTCATGAAATTGTTTTTCGATACCTACAGACTATTAGACACCTACAAGGAAAAGTTTCAGTTTTCAGTGCGCAAGAAATAAAGTCAACAGAGAGTAAGTCCTTTTACCTATTGTGTTATAGTAATTTTATTCTTGGTGCATCGTCTTCACATATTATTATTTGATTAATGTATACAAAATATTGTAAAACTTTTAAATGAGTTACGGTGGAGTTTCTTGCCCATTCTTCTCAACACAAAACTACATTTTTGAAGGGGCAACTAGAATTAATTCTATTTTAATTAAAACGTTGACGTTCAAAAGTGCCTATTTGAAATAAATGATTTGACTTTGAAATTGCTTTCCTAAAATCACAGTATAGATCAGTGCAATACGCTGGCAATCTGTTGCTATTTGCTAACTCTACTATTGCTAACTCCACTAGCACGTTTCTCGAAAAACAAGCTTTAAATTGTTGATCATAGTTTTGTTGACCCAGAGGAACATCCTTTGATTAAAAGAGAATATTGTGTTTTTAAGCAGAATAATGTAGGTACATATGATACCGGCCAAGTGCGTGTGTCGGATCACGCACAATGAAGGGTTCCGTGGTTGGGATTAATTTATCCCAAAAGCGACTGAATATTATTGTAGTTGAAAAACATGTTCTGCCATAACCGATGTATGGGAGAACATACGTCACGGTTATTTCTCAAACTGCATAAGTTTATATTCACAAAAAAAGGTATGTGATAAAACTACAAATTAACGATTTTCGGACATATTCCTTTCAAGTTACAGAAAATGTTATGAGATCTTGCCAAGAAACTTGATTTTTTTAGAACTCCAGGGGACCGTAGACATACGTATTTGATTTTAATTTCAACTTGATACCACCACTCGTCCCTGAGAAAAAGGGTCTTGACAGACAGACAGACAGAATGACAACAAAGTCAAACCATTACTAAGGTTTTGTGGGGCTTAGTATATAAGTTATTTAATTACCATTTTAAAAAAAACATGGTTCCGTTTTTTCCTTTTAGGTACGGAACCCTTAAAATAAATTAATTGTTGAGCTAATTGGCGACCTACGCCACTTTGCCGTGTTACAGCCATTTCATACAACTGTCAGTTGATAGTAAATTTGCCTTACAATTAATTTTCCTGACTGTACCTATGAACAGTGTCAAATTAAATTAGCTAGCGAAACTGTCATATAATTTTTTAAATAAGATAAAACGATCCGCGACAGGAGATTTGCGCTCAACGCAGTTTTGGCGCCACGAATTTTACTAATACTCTCTGTGCTAAAATCACAAACCTAGTTTATCTGAGAAAAACAGCAAGGCATGCTTTGATTAAAAATCGGTACTGTAGATTGTATCAAGTCAAGCAAAAGAAGCTGGATACTTTACCGCTTAATTATATAGAGTGGATGCACCGCGTCTGTTGTAGGTGAACAACAACAAAAACTACGAAAACCGCCCTTACTACTACGACATAAAGGTAACCATGGTCCAACATCCGCTGTGAAGAAAACCAACGACGCTTTTAAACATTAATTACTGGAACATTGTGGCGCTGATTTCAGCGTATGATGAATAAAATGCGCTATAAAAGCGGACACCTTCATTTTGTGTGTTAGTAATTAAATTATGTTTTGAATGTGCAGACATCTATGTGATGTATGGTAGCGACTTAATTGTTGTTGATTATGATGTAGGTATCTATGTATTGATTGACTTTCTCAAATGCCTATTTTAAAATTTAAGTTATTTAAGTGTAGTGTGAGTGAACTTAACCTGTAATGCAAGTGCTGACCACTATATTAAACAAATGAATCGTGTGTCTCCCGAACATACAGTTAATAAGAAAGATCATGAAAGTTGTTATTGGACTACGCATTTCATAGTTATTTAAAATTACTTATCATTGAATAGGCAAGATTGTAAAAGCTCGTGAATACTGGCGCTAC
Source organism: Dasypolia templi (assembly GCA_963555695.1). Taxonomy (NCBI): domain Eukaryota; kingdom Metazoa; phylum Arthropoda; class Insecta; order Lepidoptera; family Noctuidae; genus Dasypolia; species Dasypolia templi. The sequence goes on along the minus strand of OY743143.1, from coordinate 25,181,022 downwards.
ACGAGACGCGAATCGCACGCGACATAAAAATACCGCGTGTCGCGCGACCAGCTGTGCCTTGTTTGTAAGAGCCTTACCGTGAAGGAAAAAACTTGTTGTAAATAATTAATTATACCTACCTTTGCAATTGTAGTACCTAACCTTATGGTCTCTCTTGAAAATCGAGTGCGTATTCAACGAAATGCAATAAGGAAAATAATGACCCTTACCTACCTGTGTTTCAGTTCAGAGAGGCATGCAATGATGAACTGTTCGGTTCCATCAATTCTGCTTTGACGTTCCCGTGAGTGAGTTTACCGATACTTATGTAGTCCTCCATCAACGATAGGGAATTCTATTCACATATAGTAGTGTGATTCTAGGATTATTATAAACTGCACTTTCTTAGGCTTATTTCCGTCAGGTTTTATTGAAAAAGCTTTTTACACATAACATCACGCCGGTAATCCCAGAAAGGTTAGGCAGTGGTGGACTTATAGTACACCCACATTTCGCCAGTTATGGTTAAGTCCCATGTAATAGGGGGCGAGCTTATTGCTATCAACCACAAATCCAGACTCAGGGCTGCTACTGAGAAATTCTAGATAGAAAAACCCAATAACACTTTGCCCAACCTGGGCATCGAACCCAGGACCTCATGCTCAGCAGTAGCTCTTGCGACCATTGGACCAACGTGACAGTCGATGAGCTTTTTATTTTTCAGATTAATTAACTTAAGATTGGGTTTCTGCTATTTTTCAATAAAATTTGATCTATCATTTATTGAAATGTATATGTATGTATCAGTAACCCCATCACACCATACGCGCAATAAAATAAAGATCAAAAACCGGCATTCGATTATACAAAGGGGTATAACCAAAAAGTTTGCATTAGATGTCATAGGTCGCTGCCCACGCCCCTTTGTACCGAAATTCATATTGGTAGTTCGAATAAAAAGGTCGAGTGTGTATATGGAGAAGAAAGTCCCGAATCAGCAATTGGATATGTGGGTTGGAGTTGCGAATAACAATACGATATGTTTTCCGCTTAGTTACGTAGGTATTTGTTACTCTAGCAAGTTTGCAGACAAGGATAATAGTGGTTTGTGTTGGGACGATCCTATCATAGCGGATTGCTGATGCATAAGTCATGTTGGCAGACCAACGGCCAGTTGGATGGACGACCTATAGAAGCATGGCACAAAAGGAAGGAGACCTATACTTAGCAGTGGTTAACAAATAATAGAATATGAACGACCAGTGCTGCCCGCATAGACAGCAGAAAACCAACCCTTCAACACGCGTATAGCTCGTGTATCACAAACAAGAAGACTGCAGAATTATTTTCCCAATTAAAGTTTCATCTCCCTCACATATTTCACAACGTGGAATTTATGCAGAAGAAAATCTGTGAAAATACATAGGTATTTTCAGTGATTTTCATAATTCTCTTGGTCGGTGCGATACTGCTGAGTATGAGTTCCTGCGATCCCGGGTCGGGCAAAGTGTTATTGGGTTTTTCTATCCGGAATTTCGTAGTATCAGCATGGAGTCTGGATTTGTGCGCTGTTGCTGGCAACAGGCACGCCCCCTATTACGTTGGACTTAAACATGAATGTCGAAATGAGGGAGTACTACATCTCTGCCCAACCTTTCAGGAAATACTGGCCTCATATTATGTATCGCAGCGGCAAGCTGTGGTGACCTAACCACATACAACTTAATTCGTATTATTTCATGGGTATCACACATTGAGTCGGCTTTGTAACGTTTCCCCCGCGCATTTATTCCCGTTGTCTCCGTATGTCATATCAGCGGGACGTGATTAAATTTATTTGCTGTTGTCCCCAATACACTAAGGGAGTTAGTGCTGTTACTATACTATAGTGAAGATCTCGAGGCGGGTCCAAAGTTCAAAGTTTATGTAGGCGTAGGCGACGGAGCCCCCCTTCGCGGGGCTACTACTTCTTGGTGGTTTAAAAAATAATTAACAACGAAGAGGATGGCGGGATCTTTGTTCTAGACTAGACTAGACTCCGCAATCCTCTTCTAACCTAACATGTCCGAGTCGGGGTGCCCCGAATCCCGAGCTCGCTTCTCTCGCTCTTGCATCCTAAGTTGTTGACTCGCACATAATACTACAGAAAAAAGAAAAAACGAGGACTGTGGGCAATAATTTTTACTTATTTTATTCAACTATATTAACGGGGACAGTGTACGGGGACAACTGGAAGTATTTTTAAATATATAATTGAAGTACCGCTGTCCGCGTAGGACGGGGACACGGCGTATGGAGCCAACGGGAGTAAACTCCCCCGCGCATGAGTAAATAAATAAATGGCGTTTCGATTATATTTGTTCACGTAATTAATGTTACGTGAACTGAACAAACTGTTTTTCGCTGAACAAGCAGCTCGTCGAAATCTGCTTAAATGTTATGGAGTTCTTTTAAATTGAAGCTGGCAAATATAAAGACTTTTCCACATCATTGCGTTATCATAATGTTAGTATAACCCTTAGGTTGAATATCACTTGCACGTCATAAAACCACAAGGTCTATTTGTGTATGTGACAGTTAGAACCTTTCAACCTTATTGAAGTGTTAATTTTATGCGAATTGTTGTCAATAGTAGAAAAGTCGAGATCGCCTTTTTATAAAATATTATCATCATCAACTGTCCAATTTTCAGTACTAGTTTTCGAACAGAGCCTCTCTAAATTGACATAACACTGTATGATAACAGTCAAAGAGAAAATTGACAAAATAACCACATCTGGCAGTATAGATTAGTCATGGGAGTGTGTCTATAATATATAATCAGACAAGAGGTCTCTGATGGTCATCCGTATATTACAATTTGCCATTATATAAAATTAAAAAACATTATTAGAATTCCGCTCTAACAAAAACTGTAAGTTTTGTCTAGGTTTTTACAATACATCTCCTCGCGGGCAAGAAACGACATCAATAAAACTCCACGATATACCAACTTGATTTTATTACGAGATCAAATTGGTCGTCAACAAAAACTTTTTACAAAGTAACCCCTCTTTTATTGACGTTGTTTATTTTGAAAGGATGCCTCTCTATCCTAACGGTAAAAAGATTTACTAGGAGTGGGGACTTTATTTAATTTCAAGTTCGACCTTCGGGGTAATGTGACTACGTTGATCCGGTTTTAAGTCCGTAAAAGTACGTTAACTTATTATTTTGTTCAGAATTTTCCTTTTGCATGATCCAGTTCGCATTTGTGTCACTCATGGTTTTGTGCATTCTGTAGACAGCGTAATGTTCATAATTTCTTAATTACTTCACATAGTCTGATCCATTATCCATAGTTCCCTTTACTATAATTACAAAAGGGTTGTAAATGTAAAATTAAAAAAATTCTCACAACTTAATTACCTAAGTGACAGTATTCGAACAAGAACATCACAAGACGCTGCACTTTGTCCAACAGATGACCACAATCTAATTGTTATGCGACACCCTACAACTAGTTACGAAGACAGTTTCATGTAGATGCCCAAAGTTGTGACCATGACTGGTCGATATGTCAACTGTACAAGCAATTTAAAACTTTGCTTTCACAGAAAATGAATTCAAACTGTGCTAGTAGGTCCTCATTACGTCTTATTTTGGAGAACTGACTTCATAACGTTACAAATAAGGGCCGTCAAGGCCACATACATAAAAGGATCACAATTAAATTATGATATGCTTAAAGAGTTCCAAGACAGAGGCAGCTTCTGGGGCTGGAATAAAAATAAATGAACCTTGCAGACGTGATAAATAACTCGTGAGTTTGACTAATTGAAAATATTTGTCTATCATTTTAATACCTTTTTGAGTTAAGATACAATATTGGATGAAGCACTGCTACTGTTTTTAAAAGTATCCAATTTATTAAATGGGGCCAATTCAAGGTCCGATAATTCATACAAGCTAAATATATCTTGGATTATAGAATATTAAACTAACGACATGCCCTGACTTCGATTTCACGGGAGGCTGTCAACCGAATTATTGCACAAAGTGGTCTGCATTGAAGTAGTTAAGCATAACTTTATGTCAATGTGTAATTGTGTATCGCATAAGCATAAGCATAATCAGCCTAATATGTTCCCACAGCTGGGACACAGGCCTCCTCTCTGTGAGAGGGAGTGGGCCGTAATCCACCACGCGGGCCCAGTACGGGTTGTGTATCGATGCCATCATAATAAAAGTCGAAATCGTTTTGTGGAGTTTTACTAAACGGACTGAACAAATTGTTCGGAGCGTTAAATATAAGGGTGACCTAGAATCTCTCCTTGGGCTCGCCCCCGACGACGCCACTACCCTCCTCCAGGAGAGTTGTAAGGCTACCAGCACACTACATAAGCCCAAAACCCGATCGCCGTCCTACCGTCCTCGCCGCCGAGGCCCGCCGCGACGCACAAATACACGCCCCTCCCGACCCTTGCTCGAGCCAGCCCGCGCCGCTGAGCCTGTAGCTTTAAATTCGTCCCTAAATCAAAGAAATCCTGATCCAGCTAGTCCCTTGCTGCCCTCTTCCAGCGACGCCCTAAGCCGAGGTCCGTACCCCAAAGGGGGTGCCCTTAGCGTTGTCGCTTAGTTTTAGTTAGTATTTAAGTTTAAGTCCTGGCTGGAGGCCTTAATTTATTAGGGCAACCACAGGCAAGTCCGTTTAAGCAGACGACAACCTCATAGGTTGACCTGCGAGATGCCATTCCCAAAAAAAAAAAAAACTCTCCTTGGGGAAACCTTTCAATTCGAAGGAATAGTACCAACTTGGTGTTGATACTATTGTTTTTCTGTTGTTGACTTGTTTATTATGAACCTACAGTAAATTAAACCCATTTCATTAGTCTGCTGAATACGAAATGTACGTCAATTACTGCACCGACTATTTGATTAATACTGTTAATTTACTTTGAATTGAATCTGTCCGTATGAAGTTGTATTTGCCAGAAACAGCATGTTTTGGTGTTACATTGTTGTGGGCTTTAATACTTATTTCGTTTCATGAAAGTGTTAAATGTATATTTAGTGTTGTAATATGAAATTCCAAACAGCGTGTTTAGTCGGTGTGTTGTTTCAAATTACAGTTTCGGTATCAGAATTGTATTCAATTTTAGTGTTTTAAACCAAATTAAACCACCAATTAAACCAAAATACCCACCGTATTTTGGTTTAATTATTGCATTATTGTCACTATTAACACATAAACGATTCATAATAACATGTACATCGTATTTATTCAAATATGAATACACCGTAATTTTTCGCTTTCAGGGTACATAATAGACGTGTGTGTAGGTAATTCTTATTTTTGAACTTTTTAATTGAATGAACATGTTTCTATTACAGCTTTTAGTGTCCTTTTCATCAAATGTTTTAAAAGTTTACTGAAGTAAAATGAATATTCTGAAATTATGTATTTTCGATGGGTAAGTGTCTAGCCATAACTGAGAGAAAGTAATTTGTGGAATTTCAAAGCGTTTTATGCCTTTTAGAGCTTTAAAGAGGCTCTAAAATAATGCCTAAAGTTATAAGTTGGGACATAATGGGTTGTTAAACTATGTTAGCAGCTTTTTATGTTCTTATAACTTTTGATGGTTCGACATATAATAGGACTTGTTGATTTTTTACTATTTCATCATAGTCTTTATATTATCGGTTTGGGTTCATCGAGAAAGGTAGATGAGCTTGGTATGGTTGGTCTTCGCTATAATGATGATAATACCAAGTTGCTGCACCAAAGCCACTGAAGGAAAGAAAGAATGGTAAATTCACTGCGAACCATTTAAATGACATTAAGAATACTATCAGTACGAAGAATAGCCAATGAAAAATGATGTATATCAGAGAACGAAGTGAAATCTGAGATGAAGACAGATCAAAATGTATGGACACAGTGTACTCATTGTTGAAAACCCTGATAATAAATAAATAAATAAACATCCTTGTAATAAATATAAAACATTTTATTAGCTGGTTAAAATAAACGACCACCTAATAAAGTTATCTTCGCAATTTGGAAGATCGTTAATAAAGTTATGAAGGAAGGCGACGAAACGACCAACCATTCATTACCTACCTACCACCTATACACCCAAGATTAATTGTGTAGGAACGAACCGTAAGTACTAGCGATACGAAATAGGTAATCATAACAATAATTACTTATGTAGTGTATTCGGGGTAACGTGAGAAATGTATCACCCCTTACTTTGTTGTTTCGTGAAGAACATGTTATTAATATGAAATTATGTTAGAGAAGGAGCGTTGTTAGGGTAGGGAATGATAGTAATTTCAAAAAGTAGAACCAATAATTTGAGGGACTGAACAAGAAAGTTGAATTAGATGGTAGAAAATTGTAATGGAACAGTGACTTTTTAGTAGTAGCCAACGAAACTTTAATTGAAGTCTTTGAAGTAGGTAAGTGAATTGCTCAATCACGTAGGTACCTGATAATTTTCTGATAAGATTACTGAATGCCGCGCCGTTTTAACCAGGGCTTGGTTAGCTCCAGGAAAATAAGCATGCCTAGGAACCACTGATAACGATTTATCAATCTGGCTTTCGTTTCTTCATAAAATTAATATGAGGTAGATTTGTGGGCGCGAACCATTTTATGGTCGGTAGAGTCATTCGGGGTAAAATGACGCAGTGGGCAAAAGTACGCAGTGCTGTTTTCTTTGAGGGGGTGGAAGAGGGGTGGATGCTGGTTCCTCCAGAATGTGTGCGCAAGGGCCGCATAAAAGCTAGCTTGGTGCTAGCTTAATTGATCCTTTGAGATTGAAGACACCTCGAAGACACACCTGCAGAATTATTATTATGTATTTACATAATAAATAGATACAACGAAATAAATAGATAGGTTGTATTTCTTTCACTCATTTTCTACTCCCTTTGTTATTTTTTGTGCCGTTTCCCTTTGATCAGATTTGGTCTAGTTGTATCTGTAATGATATCTTATAACAATGGCCTGCCTCACCAATGTATTGTGTATTTTATCAAAGTTAAACATTGGGGCTAAAACCCCATGGAAAATAAATTATTAAATTCCTCCCAGATTTCCTGTGAACTCCAGCGTTTGTCTTTTGTTGAAATAAAAACATTTGGCCCCGTTGGAAGCCAAATTTTGTGCGTATTGTTTTTATAACAACGTACACCCTACCATCCAACTAAATTATAACGTTTTGTTTGAGATAAAGGACTCCAATAGACCGAAACTCGAAACAAAAAGTCTGAATAATATTTATAGGTTTGTTCTTGTTGGAAACAATTTGCCGCTCAGTTACGACGCCTCCATATAATTTGTCAGCTGAATGCACTTTTACACTGTTGCCAAATGATTAAAGCCACCATTATACAAAGTTAAAAGAAAATGGTCGCGAATGGTCTTTTGATGTTTTTTTATTGTTTTCAGTTAAGCACCATTGAAAAAAGATATTGAAAAGTTTTAATCTCGTAAAATATTTTAGTGTTCTGAGTTTTATTGTATTCGTTCATAAAAGTTAATTTTCATGCTCTGGAATGACTCACTTTTTTCATGTTTTTGTAACTGAAAGTGGAACCAAAAATTGACTGAAGCAAATAGCTGTTTTATAAGAGCTTTCGAAATTAAAAATTCTTATTGAAAAAAATCTGGAATTTATTTCACTTACTATACTCGTATAATCTAATACTTATTACCTAATATACCATAACTACTTTTGTTATGTTTGATCTCGTATAAGTATTGTAAGAACAAAAATTACGACTCGAAAACTAACGCGGTAATTTGAGTTTTGGAAAAAGAAAGAAATCAGCTGGAGACATATCTGGTGAATAAGGTGCTTACTCGATGGTAATTGTACTAAGATGCATTATGTGATGCAAAATCCAAGAATTGTCTTTGAGCAAATCTTGCCTTTTTCGTCGAATTTGCTCTCTTAATGGCCGTATAACGCTGAAATAAAATTCATTATTTTCCGTTTAATCTTCCGACAAGAATTCCGAGAATGCACAACACCGCGATAGACAAAGAAAACAGTCGACGTGACTTTTACTTTTGATCGACTTTGGCGTGGTTGTTTCGATTTTGGTTCAGTTGGAAGGCGCCACTCTGAAGCTTGTTGACTAGTTTGCATGTCAAACTCGTAAACCTACGTCCTGTCACCAGTAACAATTCGTTTCATGAATGTTGGGTCGGAATTGACTTGTTCTAGCATGTCCTCAGCTACTCTTATGCAATTGAGTTTTTTCATTCATGTCTTTTGGGAATAGCCTAGCGGCAACATGTTTCATATCCAAGTGATTATTTAAAATGGTGGGTACGGATCGACTCGTGAGATACAGAAAGTTCAACGGCTATCCAGTGAACGAAAACAATTCGTTCACTGCGGCTATCTCTCTCAAACTTGAATGAGGATTTTTTGTCACTATTATTAACTTCAGTTGAAGCCTATGAAGGCCTACCAGAGCGAGGCAAATCTTCCAACAGATCTCGACCGCTTATGAACGCCTTGTACTACTCATTCACCCTCTACACTCTCAAAACGGTGAAGGAAAACATCGTGAAGGAAAACATCGTATTCTAGGACCGAAATTGCGAAGACATGTGACATATACCAATCGGCACTGAGCCGCGTAATGGATTACGGCTCACTCCTTCTCATAGAGAGGAGGCCTTTGTCCCAGCAATGGGAACGTTACAGGCTGATTATGTACTAATAATAATCACGTGTTATTGATAAAATCGATTCACCGAAAGCCTTCTGTAACATTTTCATTGACTCCGAACACGAAATTCCATTGGCGCACCGTGGTACAGTCGAGTTCACTAATATATTGCCAGTGACAATGTTTCAAAATATTGTAAGCGTTAAAATGATCTTATAGTTCTATACAGACATCAATAACATGTTATAATTTAAACTGTTCATAGATATGTTACGGTAGGGCAGTCAAAAATATCTGGATACTCTTCGGAATATAAATATCCAAATACTCATGCATACATCATCCAAATTTCAAAATATTTGGTGCAGCCTAGGATTCGTAAATATCTATACAGCTTTGAATTTTCAACTAAATGCTCATTACCATTAAATTTATTTTTGCTTGCCGGTGTAGAAGTACGAGTAATAATGCAAAGTTGCCGTTCGTTATAGGACTGTACCAATCTGACAACGTTCAAATTAAAAAAAAAATATGTAGAACACTGCTAAACAAAAAGTACGAATGTCAATATTAATAAAATTAACGCTATGTGGCGCACACATCATAATTTCTAAGAGAGAGTTTAATTAAGTTTTAGGAAATCTTAGGGTTACCAAAGACGAGGCGCCGACCAGCCAGCCCAAAGGGTCATGGCAATTCGGCTGATCCGGGGATATCGCACGGTCTCCTGTGAGGAGCCTCCTTGCCGGATTGCCGCTATGGGATCTGGAGAAAAAGCAACCGGACACGTGTGGGAGTGGCGCGAGAAGGCAAAACGCTGTGGCGTAACTCCACTGCCGCGAGATATCGCGGCACAGCGGACAGAGCTCCGGTAGGATCTCATGGCGACATTGAGGGTTTGATTGTCATAACCTAGTGCTGGGCACGCCACAATAGCGGCGATAAGTCCCCTCTTTTAGACTGGTTGGAGAGGTGCCACGGTGTCCTCACCTCCGCAGGTCCTCATTATCCTTGACACAGGTCCTCGCCGGACATGGTTGTTTCGGGATGTTCCTGTTCCGTATAAGGTGGGAGGAAACGCCACGTGTCACCATTATGATGTGACAGATTGTTTACAATTTATTGTAAGGCAAAGCTTTTGAGAGTTTTATGAAACTTACCATTGCACCTACCTCATAAATATATTATTGAAGGAAAGTGAAATAAAATTGCAACTTGGCAGCCATGTAATGCTTTGAATTGGGAGATGATTACAAGTCGTGAAACATAGGAGCAGTTATAAGAATAACTCTATAACATCACGGTTCAATGAATCGTTAATAAAACATACAAGGTTAATCGATACCAATATAACATATATTATTGCTCTCTAACTTCTGACGCAGGCAAGGCCGATAGATACTGTCATTATATATATATAAATACGCCGTAACTTTGTTGGAAAAATAATGATCTCACCATGTAAGGATAATATTTTTATATATAATGTTTTCAGATCTGTAATTATGCTCTTGTTTATATAGGCAACCTAAGTCAATATTTGGCGAGTTCTGAAACAATAGTGCTAATTTAGGTAGTTAAGTATGTGACCATGACCACAATTCAGTGTAACATTGTCAGTGGGTGTAAATTATGTTGTACGTATTTTGGAAGAAGGCACAATTTTTCTCGTTTCGATCGTCTCTTAAACCTAAGAACTTTGTAAGATGATCATTTACTTATAAAAGGTTACACTTATGTGTTTTTCCTCTCTGGAATGGTGATGGAATATTTACAAAAACAGAGGAACAGAATAAACAACAATCCCTCAGAGATTTTTCTCGCTCCATAAAGTTTGTGACATTGGTTCTACATCTTTTTGAGATTCCTGACATTTGAGTGATTTGTAAATTGAAGTAGGATTGGAGATAATCCTCTAAGGTATGTTACTCTCGACTCTCCCCACTATACGTCAAACAATTCCCTTTAAAAGACACAAAATAACACTTATTTATAAGCTTTTGATATCGGAGAACCCAGACAAACATATTATGAAGGAAAAATAGGGGTGGAAGCGGACGATAAATCGGTTAGTATGCTGAAATTATTTACTGGCCAGTGTTAATATTTACATTTTATAGTGAAGCGTGCACACGCATTTATGAAATAAAAATCTGTGTTTTTTCCACACACGCAAAATAATGTAGTTATACATATTTTTATACACATTTAAATGATGAGTTACTTATTGTCTCAATAATGTCACATAAATAAGTAAGCTTGTTTTTGTTTGTTTAAATGAGTTCTATGTAGTTTTCTATTGTTTTTTAGCATTCCAAAGCAAAATGCATAATCAGCCTATTATGTTCCCACAGCTGGGACACAGGCCTCTCTCTGTGAGAGGGAGTGGGCCATAACCCACCAGTGCGCGGTCCCAGTGCGGGTTGGTAGATGTCGGTCTTCGAATTATTGGTTCTAAGACATGTCGGTTTCATAAACTAGTTATATTAATATGTAATAGTTGATAGGTATTTAGATAACATTTTGTTCATTTGTGGGGGACCTGGAGTCTAAACTATGCCTGGGCCTGTATGTTTGATGAAGACAATACGCTTCAAGTGACCCAACAAACACAATAATCCAATAGACGTCAAAAACACAACTGGGTATGGTCGCGACACAATAGTGGTACATGGATATTTGCGGCGAGGAAAAAGTGGAAAAAAGTGGAATACTTACGCACTGTGGCGTATAAATCTCGCCGAGTGAGATGACGCGAAACGAATAGTAGCTCTAGTGTCACACGGAATTGTTTTACAGCCAGAAAATGGGCTTATTTATGTTTTGGAATTACTATAAATTTCTGTCCTAGGATCTCCGAATTTAGATGAGATTTGTCAGGAAATAACGTATTGGCGATCTGTTTGCTTGCAGATTTTGTTCAGTTTAAGGGCCTTCAACAGGTATCTAAATAATAATACCAGCCTAATATGGTCTCACTGTAGGGCTAAGGCCTCTTCTCATGCAGAGATAGCACGAGCATTGATCACCACGCTTGCTCATGACGAACGATTATGATGTCAGTAACGTCCAAGATAAACTCAGAAAGAACAAATGAGTTGAAAAAGTCACATTGCCTGAAACCACAACCTCGTGCATGAGACGCAGTGACACCCTTCAACAATTTAAAAACAAACTTAAATGACCCTGTGTGACATCTCAACAGATTAAAATTATTGGCACTCTTTTATACACTTTTGACTTTTTATAATAATTTATACCATTCCTACTCTATTTCATAATTTTACTCATAAGCTTATTGATAATGACCATAACTATTTCATAATTTTAGTCATATGCTTATTGATAAAGACATTGTTAAATTTTCCATGCCAAAACTCAGGCAGTTTTAAATGACCCTGTGTGACATCTCAACAGATTAACATTATTGGCATTTTTTTATACACTTTTGACTTGTTATAATAATTTATACCATTACTACTCTATTTCATAATTTTACTCATAAGCTTATTGATAATGACTATTACTATTTCATAATTTTACTCATATGCTTATTGATAATGACATTGTTAAATGATGTATGTTTGTGCTCAACGTAAAACGAAACGTGCGTCTGCGACTGCAAACGCACGTGTTGTGTGATTCATAACTCCCGCCACTGAGTAAGCGTATAAAAGTAGTTGTTGCACAAGCAAACGGTGGAGCTTCTAGCCGACAGTCTAGAAGCCCAATGCTCGCCTAGCTCTCAACCAGTAGACCAAGCTCACCTCTCTGAGGTCGACACCGAAATCGAACATAGAGCCTCCCTCCCTCCCGTCGAAGACCCAGAGTATCCACTGCCCCCCGTCACACCAGATGAAGTGCACGACCTCATTAAAGGTCTTAAGGCTCGTAAAGCCCCCGGCTCAGATGGAATCACCAATAGGGCATTCCAACTTTTCCCTGCCCACCTGATAATGCTACTGACCACCATCTTCAATGGTGCTCTGAGCAATCAAATCAAATCATTTTATTTCAGGTATACACCCATATAGAATTTGCACAAAATTACAAAATGTTACAAGATTACCAAAATTACAAATAACACATTAATGATAATTTATATATGATTACAATACAATTAATACTAATATTACATTACATTAAAAAAGATAAGAATAACTTTAGCTGGAATATTAATTGCCATATACGAAGAAACAGTTTACCTCGTATATGGCTCTCACTATTCCATTGTCAGATTTATGTATGCGGTTCATAAAGGAGGCCTGCGACTTTCTCATGACTGCGTGAAAGTCATCTACCCTGTTTTCAGCAAACATGCCGTACGCTCTACACCGCCAAGACAGGCCCAGTATGCAACTGAATGCGTTATTATATTGAACACGCAAAGTGTTGTAAGCACGATGCGTATATTGGTACCATAAGGCACAGGTGTAAAGGGTCCGGCAGTATGCGTTAAACAGCGTGATTTTAACTTGATTTGAACATTTTGCAAATCGTCGTGCCAGCATATTACTCTTGGCAGCAAGAGAACGTCTCTGTCTTTCTATGTCATCCTCATCTTTTAGTTTTTCATTCAGTCTATGACCTAAATATGTGAAGAACTTGACAGATTCCAACTTAGCGTTGCATAAGAATATGTCCGGTATATGTAATGTGCTGTTGTCGTAGCGAAAACACATTGTTTGAAACTCTTTTTAACATTATACTTAAGACCATGCTTATCCGCATATACCCCACATATTCCTATCAACTTTTGCATTGCTGTGACAGACGGGCTGAGCAGAACCATGTCGTCGGCGTAGCTAAGATTTTTTTCAGGTACGTTTTTAACTGAACAGCCCATCCCAGCTCCGCTCAGCTCCTCTATCAAATCATTCACATAAAGGTTAAATAATATGGGTGATGTTAATCCGCCCTGTCTTACGCCCGTTCCGAGAACATAATCACAAGACACGGCTTCCCCCACTTTACTACTTTCTTTCAGTGATAGAATACAGAACAAGTTCCTCCGTAGGATTACAGGCTCCCTCTGGTATGTTCGCAACGAAATCCTCCACGTTGACCTCAGGATTCCCACTATCCGCCAGTTTATGAAACGCATTTCAAAGCGCTTCTTCGAGACCGCCGCGAATCACCGCAACCCTCTTGTTGTCAAGGCCGCTAGCTATATTCCCTCCTCCATCAGTCATGTCCGCCGTCCCAAGCATGTCCTCACCGATCCCGATGGCCACATAACTCTCATCCAGGAGAGCAGTAGGGCCACCAGTACAGTGCACAAACACAGACCGACATTCCGACCTCGCCGCCGAGGTCCCTCGCGAAGACCTCCCCGACCCTTGCTCGACGAAGTGCCAGCCCGCGCCGTAGCTGAGCCTGTAGCTTTAAATTCCCCGTTTAATAATAATATAATCCAGATCCAGTCTGTCCCATCTTGCTGTCCTCCCGTCAGCGACGCCCTAAGCCGAGGTCCGTACCCCACAGGGGGTGCCCTTAGCGAGCGTTCGCTTAGTAATGTAAGTAGTTTTACGCCCCTGGCTGGAGGCTTTGAGTCCGCTTAAGGCAGCCACAGGTTCCTTTTTTTTTTTGTTTGTTTGTTTGTTTGGCATCTCGCAGGTCAACCTATGCGGTTGTCGTCTGCTTAAGCGGACTTGCCTGTGGATTCCCTAATAAATTAAGGCCTCCAGCCAGGACTTAAACTTATATACTAACTAAAACTAAGCGACAACGCTAAGGGCACCCCCTGTGGGGTACGAACCTCGGCTTAGGGCGTCGCTGGAAGAGGGCAGCAAATGACTAGCTGGATCAGGATTGGTATTATTTATGGACGAATTTAAAGCTACAGGCTCAGCGGCGCGGGCTGGCTCGAGCAAGGGTCGGGAGGGGCGTCGATTTGGGCGTCGCGGCGGGCCTCGGCGGCGAGGGCGGTAGGACGGCGATCGGGTTTTGGGCTTTTGTAGCGTGCTAGTGGCCTTACTACTCTCCTGGAGGAGGGTAGTGGCGTCGTCGGGGTCGATTAAAGTATGCCTTGGTCGGCGAATACTGCTAATGCGAGAGGGAGTGTAGCGGGCGGCCGCTGTAATCAGGGGGTTAGAATGTTTGATGCCGCAGTCGAAGAAACGCTTTGATAAGCGTTTCATGAACTGTTTTATGGTTGGCATTTTGAGGTCGACGTGAAGATCTATATTACGGACATAGAAGGGGGCACCCGTGACCCTTCTGAGGAAACGGTTTTGGAGGGTCTGCATCTTATGAAGATGACGTGGGTGAGCGTGCGCAAATACAACGCAGGCATAGGTCATGATGGGACGGATGACTGCGGTATAGATGCGGAGCTTGCATTTGAGGGACAGTTTGCTACGGCCTGTCAGTACGAATTGGAGCCTGCTAAGAGCGAAAGCCACAGGTTCCGAGGAGGAGTCCGGTTAAGTAGTCACGACCTCTCAAGTTCAACTACGAGATGCCATACATAAAAAAAAAGCAAACGGTGAGTTGAGTTGGAGCGATTGTAGAGTGCCTCTGAGTGTAGACTTAAAACGGAAGTACTACGATTTATTATTTATTTTATATGCAACAATGATTGTTCTTCTGATTTTGAATGTTTTGTTGTTATTGATAATGTAATAAAATATGCTTTTGTGAAACCAAGCTTAGTATATTTATTTCATCCCTACAACTCATAACCCAATTTAAATAAGGTAATAGAGTTAAGGTAGAATTGTCCTACAAAATAGTACGGTTATCCTAAAGTACATACTTTACATTAGGTACATTTTATTTCAAACAGATGATTTTTAATATTCTGAAATTAAAACAATTCGTCTTAAAGTTCTTTGACACAAATTTCGTGATAGTTGCTGTCCTATTTATTGCAGTCTATAAACTATATAGGCCTTTTTATAAAACGATAAAAAAATACTAGTATTAAATTATACTACTGTTTCTTCTTCGCTTTATATATTTTTTACATTTCGTTAAAATGAAAAAGTGCTAGATTCATATAAATAGGTTTAGTTAAATAACCTGTTTTATTTTAAACAAGATGTAATTGAACGTTGTTTATTTGTTATTTCAACATAGAGAAAAAAAAGTAGCAAAAATGTTTAATTTAGAATATAAATCAGGAAGCTACAATGAAATAATAACAATAAAAATTGCAAAAAACCATCAATTTATATGGTGTCTACATAAAAAAATCGAACAATTTTATTTGTCATCTTTCCGATGACAAATTAAATTGTTCGATTTTGGTATTTTTCTAACAAGCGGATATGGATGAAAAGATGGGCGCCAGAGTAAACAATACCTTTGTCAGCCTTATGAATAGTCGCCGAGTGTTGAAATAATAATTGGCTCTTTTGTTTTTGCCGCGGACATACCTACTCGTATTCATCAATACGTAGACGTGTTTCTTCCATTTTGTTTCTTCCACTTTCATCTCTGCCAGCTTTTGTTTAAATTTATCCTGTTGGAATATTAATCCGGATCACGATCCACCTCCTCCTTCGCGAGCATTACTGCTTCGCAGAAGGAGGGGACGGCTTTCCATTCCCTCTTGAACGTACCATGGCCTGGACCAGGACCGGACGTGGGAGATCGCCGCCGCCAATCGCCTCCGCGAGGACAAGACGGTGCTCCGCCCAAGCTGGGCAGACCTCCACCGTATGCTCCACCGTATCCTCCAGGCGATCCACGCAATGGTGACACCCGGGCGTTTCCTCCCGCCTTATGCGAAACAGGAACCTCCCGAAACAACTGTGTCCGGTGTGTCAGGCAGAAGGTGAGGACGCTATGGCGCCTCTCCAACCACTCCTCAAAGAGGGGACTAATCGCCACTATTGTGGCGTGCTCAGCATTGGGTTGCGACAATGGCACCCTCCATGTCGCCATGAGATCCCGCCGGAGCTCTGTCCGCTGTACCGTGATTTCTCGCGGCAGCGGAGTTACTCCCCGGCGTTTTGCCTCTTCGCGCCACTCCCATACGTGCGCGAGGGCTTTTGCCTCCTGTTAAGGAGACCGCTTTGGGTTTTTACATTTATTCAATTGGTATCCTTGCCCATAAAAAAATTTGGAAAGCATAATTTTTTAGCAACATTGAAGCATAACCTAGGTAGGTTGAAGCGACTTTTAACGATTTTCCCAAAGAATATACGGCGTACTCTAAAAAAGGATAAGACAAATAAAATATACATTCCAGGGCTCGAAAAAGGTTTTGTGTGTATAATAGACAAGTATTTGGACGTAGTAGCGTGTAAAAAATTTACCACCAGAAGACGGCATAAATACTGGATCCCTGAGGACGTGAGATGTCGTCTTCGTATGGGGAGCGTCATCGGGTATACAGTTCGGTTTACGGCCGTCTCGACCTTACAAGATTCCCGTCACCCGTAACACCAATTTATTACGCCCTTAGAAAGGATTTATACTTTTTGCGGTAGTTTTTGTCCGTAGCACGCGTTCTACGTCCGTAACGTATTATCTACGAGAGTGGCTTATTCTGGATCTGGCATATGTGGGCGGCGTCTGGTGCTGATGTCTTGTGTCCGGCGGTTAGTGAGAGATTTAGGATGGCAACTAAATAGCTATGTCGTAGTTGGTCTAAGTTATGATCAGTTTTGCTGGGCTTTGTTTTGTGGGACCTAATAAGTGTTGCCAGCAACACCTGCTATTGGACACGGTTCATCGTGACCACGACCGCTCTCTCAAGAGTGAAACGAAGAAGAAGAAAATAGTGTTGACATTTGATGATTGATAAAAAAGAGCTTGTTTAAATCAAAAAGATTTCGTGCGAACTTCACCAAATTAATCAAACGCGATCAGCACATAAACCATGTTAAAGGGCTGTTAGTGTCATTATTTCAAATAAAATAATGACGCTGTCAGCTCTTAAACGTAGTTTATGTGCTACTCTTTTGAATTTTGTCGCCTGGTAAGCAGGTTTAACTAAACTTTTCTGAAAAAAGTTGTAATTATAAGTTATACATTCTAGGTGAGTGTGCGTAAGAGGTAAACACACCCACTACTGTAAGATTTGCAAGCGGCAAGAGCATCGTTAAAAAATCTTCAACTACGTCTTACTAGTTGTAGGTCGTAGGTTCGAACCCGGACAGGCGCTTTACTTTGGTTAAATCATTTCATTACCACTGCTGACAAAAACGTGAAAGAAAACATCGTGAGGAAACCGGCATGTCCTATAAACAAAAATTCGAAGACATGAGAGAGACATCTACCAACCCGCACTGGGCCCTCGTGGTAGATATTTCTGACTGACTTAGCTTCATATTTCTGACTGACCGACCCCTTGACAATTCAAAAGTGCTTGTAATTGGTTTATTTGAAATAAATGCTTTGAGTTTGATAGCCCTCTCATAGAGAGGAGGCCTGTGTCCCAGCAGTTATAGTTACATTCAAGGCTGATTATGCAAACGCCCTAAAAATTAAAATCAGGGTAACTGTGCAATGAGTACGGCGAGCAGACACATATGAAGTACAATGGGAAAGTTTTTCAGTGGTGTCAGGAAGTTGATGACGCGCCACGACGGGACTTGTCGCGCGCCGCACCAGGGTTGTGATATCCGAAAAGAGTCGAAAAAAACACATGAATTGTTGCAGAGACAAAAATGGAATCAAAAAGCATGGGCACGTATATTTTGAGAAAATGGGTAATTCTATTTAACGGTTCGTGCATTTTGTTGCTAAGAAATGATAGTGAGCTGTAATAATAATCACGCGCAGGAAAATTCACTTTTTGAGGGTTGGTTTTTATTGTTTTTCCCTTTGCACGTAATATTTTTTTGCACGTATTTTGTTCATAACTGCGAAATAAAATATTCCATGTAAATTAGTTTGCAAGGCTTGTTTCTCTGGCAGCTCGCAACAGATTGAGTAATTAGCATTATCCTGTCATTTTTAATACATAGCCCCGGGTTAAAGAGGAAACTAAAGCGCAGCGAAGTGCTCGGTGGCAACCCTGCGTGACGAGGCGATATCTCGCCTGATGACGTCACTCTCTAGTTCCATGGAATACAAATAAGGATTTATTAACTCCACGATAAAGTAAATAAACTATAACAGTAAATGATTTATTTGGGAACTACGAAATTGCTTTTCAAGCGAAATGGGATCTGAACTCGGAACTGCCAATTAAGTAATAAAGCAAGCATTGCTCGATGTGATGATGTAACAAGAGATTGCATTACAAAACGGAAGAGTTAACAGCTCAGACTTTCGTACGAATGTTATATGCTGGGCGTTTTAACAACAGGACTTTTTTCAACTGAGTGAATTTAATTTTCACAGTTTCTGTATCCGTCGCTTACAGACCCCATTAACCATGAACTATTTTCATATTTTTTTATCAAGCTGTGGTTTCTATTGTAGTATACAAACGTAAAGGCGCCACGTGACGCCGTTCGCCTTTGTCTAGTCCCTTTGAACAAACATTTCGGTGCATTACACTTACAAGTTTCATTTAATGGAAAATAAATATAAGTATGTTATTATCTGGTTTTTAGGAAGTCTCTCCTAAATTGTAGTAATGTTGGTACTGCTGGGAATTTTGTAAAGTTATAAGAAATTATTATGAAGATCGATCGTATATTGTGAATGTAGGGTCAAGTTCCGATCTACATCTTTTCCTACGAAAAGTTGCCTTTACTAAAATAGGCAGTTGCTGCTGGACTAACGAAATACATTATAAGAGGTTTACCTATTACTTAAACAATTTGATTCAAATCTAGATAACGCTAAGAAAAATTATTATCCTCATCAACTAAATGTACGTTTTGATACTTACGAAAAGATCAACAAAATATTAACTTCTTGAACGAACATTAACATTTATTTCAATACTTCCCTATTGTCAAATACCATGAAGAGTGCTTATAAGAACATGAATAACCTTTTCCTTTTACTAAGAGGAATTTGAGTAGCCAATAATTAATTAAATTACTGTAGAATAACAGGTCAAATATCGTGAAACGATGGGCCAGACACCGAAATGACTAATAGTATCGATAAAATAGAAGTTATGGAAGGAGTAAAGCGATTATCGTTTTGAAGTTATATTAATACAAAAGACGGAGGATCGCTCAAGGTTTAAGATAGTCTAGACTCTATGGATGTTTTTAGAAATTGTTCCTACTGTTCATAGTTTACACTTTTTCGTTAACATTTACTGTGAAATATTATCAGTTTTCTGTTAAAATGTACTCTACAAATGCTCATAGACAAAAGCATCCTTATTTATGACCAATATCTTATTACATTTGTATAGCGGTCACGTCCTTGAAAAACTCGAACAATACAAGTTAGAACAAAAGTATTGCGGTTGAGGTCTGAAACTCATTTGTCATAGGATCAACACGCGTCTGGCATTCTATGCCAGCTGAGCTCTTACGCCCTTCGCAGACATGCTACTTTCGGAGTCGTGGATTTTACAACTTAAAAGGACAGAAAATAATGAATGAATTATTGAAACGCTATAATCGAATGAACCCCAAGATTTGCACAAGCCCCTGAAGCCTCATGTTTCATGGTGCTACAGTGACCATTGCATATCAAGGAGTAGACCGGGGAGCACCGTAGTGGTAGAGAAGACGTGCCCTTAGGATTGGGAAGGATTGAGAGCCGTCTCGGATATGCATCCTGGAGTAGGCGTTGGACTAGTGGAGATACGGATGATATTTATCTATGGGGGGCGATCTTTTAACGGCGTCACAGCCGGGTTTATCAGGTTGGATACATTTATTTGAATCAGGTTAAGGCACACAATATTAAAAAAAAGAGAATGCTGCAACGCATTTTGGCGACTCGCTGCGTTTGAGCGTGGAAGTATCAAAATTGGGTGATGCATATGTTTCGCTATGTTATCAAGCACCGCCAAAGAAAAAACTATGCGGGGCTTAGAGCTACATCAGACAACGCGACGCGACTAAAGTAGAAAAAAATATTTATATATGAAAACTTTACGTAAATTGTTCAACTAGAGTCGCGTCACACCTGGTTGTGAGAGCCTTAAATCGCTGAATTTAAAAACAGCATGTCTGCTTCCTGCTAAGTTTTTTTACGTAACACAACGAGCCCTCGTATTTCCTTCACCGAAACGACTTTCAAAAAAGTAACTTTCAGAAAAAGACGCCGAAGAATCCTCACTGTGAATATGCCGACGTTTTACCGGAAATTAGGGCCTCCACAACAAGCGAAAGGTAACTGCGACTTTTAATCGAATGAGGTTGGAAATAATTTACGTAGAAGGAGCTGTTTTGTTGTACTGTTTTTTTTTCAAGAGAAAAAAATTGGTTTTATCCTTTGTTGAACGCGCGGATCTTGTAACGCTTTCAGAAGGGTTTCAGGTCGGATCGTCGCTACTAATATGTTATCCGTACTTTAATCGCATTTGGGTCGAGACAGGCATTTGTTTATGTGTATTAACCTTTTGATAGAATACAAAAAAGTTTGGGAAGTGAATTTATTTACCAAACGTTTTGATGTTGAAAGAGGCTAATGGTTCTTTATATTTACATAATTTATTCATGGATTTTGTCTTTTACAATCTTAACGAGTGCCTATCGTTTAATTTTACTGAATGCAGACGATTTATTTTATAAGATGTGAATACTGTTTGTAAAGTAGGTAGCAACGATTCAAGGTTAACATTGTATTTTTGAGATAAACATGAAAACGTTCATAGTAAGTACTCGTTCATTTATTTCTATCTGGTCGGAAAAGCCGCAACCAAAACAACAGAATCACGATTTCCGCAAACATCTCCACTAGAAGCGTTGAGCGACAGGTCGTTGAGCTCTCTAAAATAGGGTTGAGCTACACGAGAATCACAACAGGTCAACCTAAAGCTGTAATAGCTGTTTCTTTCAAAGGGCCACGACCTCGAATCGAGACGTTCATGTTATTGTTAATATCATTTGATAATCGCGTGGTCTTGAATGCAAGTGGCCAATCTATCATGTGGATCTATTGAAGATAAAGGGCAGATTGAAACAACAATGAACAATTCCATACATAATCTAAATGGAAATCTATACAATAGCCAAAGCACAAAGAAATTTTTCGGCTAAGCGAAATAAACATCTATAAATACTTTTAATAAATGAGCTCAGTTTTAACAAACATGCAAAGCTTTGAACGCTGAGTGATTTTTACGACAAAATTAACGTAAAGACAGGAAAGATTAATGAATATCCAGAGCAGAAGCGGCGTACTTCCGTAACCTCTCGCAACTGGGAAAATAAAACATCCTGTAGCTAAGCTATCATCGATCGTTTCGCGGAAAAAAGCGCTCTCTGAATAAATTGAGGAGCTCTTTTGTCTTAATTTAATTCCACCCCTCTTCTTATTTTTTTTGACTAATTAGCGGGCGGCGTGTAGCGTCATTTCTGTCTAAAAACCTGTGCATTTTCACAATGGTACCGTCTTAATTGACCCGCAAAGCGCCGTTAACACTCTCTCCACTTTATATAAATTTTCTCGGGAAATTTTCAACTTTTCGAATTTTCTCATTTCGCTCCGGGGATTATAATTCATCTAATTTTGTGAAAGTAGCTATAAAGTACAGACAACATAACTTTTTTTACAAGACCCGGCTGCAGCGTTAAACTTTTATTAAACATTTCACGGGCTTTTACATACCCACAAGTTAGAGGTACCCTTTGATGCAACCCGATATAATTTAATTATTGGGTTTGCGTTCGTATTTCGCCTTTTTTTAAATTAAAAATACAATTCGAACAGCGAGAACGCTATCGAATATTGAATATATATTTTAAGAATAAAGATATGTCAAAACAAAACTATATCGTATAACGTGACATAAGTAAGTCTACAGTATTGACAAAATCTATGCCGAACATGAATTCTACGTTACCCAAGCCCAGTTAGAGGTACCTACCTAACACCGTGTGTAAAAGTTCGTGCTACACCTGGTGTAGTTCTAATAAGTCACCAATTGCTCGTTTGTATGAAGCCTGTGTTCGGCCTGTGCGTGATCTATTGCCTAGTGGGCGCGCCAAATTCCAATATCCGGCCTTCATAGATTATCGCGACGAATATAGGAGCATCGGGTTCAAACCTCTTTATGTTTAATACTAGTGGTATAGATCGAGACGTGAATTGGCCTCGTAACGTCAAACATATCATTTAACAATGAAAAAATTTTTTTTGTTTCTTTGATTGCGTATGTCAAAGTATGTATGATTGAGTATAAAAAGTGTTGTGATATAATAATACATTGAAGAAATTATTCAATGTAGGCAAATAGGTATGGTCAATGGAGTTAGTTTGTATTGGCCATAAAGCTGTACGTCTAGGACAAAGTCACACATTATTATCAAGATACTCGTAACAACATCATCAGTATTTCTTATTAAAGTGTAAATAGGTACCCAAGGAAAGAAAATCTTACCTTTTTCTTTTCCGGGTGAATTTCCAATAACCGAGGTTTGATATCAGCGCCGCGAGAATTCACTTCTGAAACAAAACACACAACTTTTATAATAACTTCCGTCTTTCTTATCCCGCAGTTTATATCCAAGTAAAGACAAAAGATGCTAAATATTGGAGTTTATATTTCGATTTCAATATTATCGTATTATGGTAGGTAGGTAATACCAAAGTTATGTTCTACAATTTAATGGTAATTTTTATTACATTATTTATCGTGGACGCCAACTTCGATTGATAGCGGAAAGCCTACCACCCATAATGTATTACAAAATATATTTGTGTTATAATGTATTAAAAAAACACATTCCCAAATAAAAGACCTGTTAATTACAACGCTACAAAAAGTCACATCGTAGACCGCACTAACGTGCTTCCAAAAGTTCCACATTCTAATTTTAGCTTAACAGGCAAAAATAGCTCGTAGACTACGTAATGATACTCTTCCATCGCCGTAAAGTGTTTGATGGCCGCTGCCTCGATACATAGTGTTTGAAAAGCTAATTTGCTTGGAGTTGGCTATAACTTATAAACTTCGGTCATTGCTAGACAGGCATTAATAGACTATCCGCGCATCGATAATTTTATGTTCGCGATTTAAGTAACTTTTGTATCATGAACCAGTTATAATGTTTATGTTTTTGGACAATATTTCGGGTTTAATTGAGCGTTAAAATGGTATCTATATCGATAGCATTTTCCTTTGAGATGTTAGCAGCTAACTAGAACAGCTAATTAGTAAAGAGGTATTCCACTCAGAGCACTGATTTCAATGGCACCTGACCGAACGGCATCAGAGCTGTTCCAATAATCGCACCGAAACAAAATTTTAAAAAGTGCGGTCTGGTGGAACAGTTTGTTAATACCATTTTCAGTCCGCGAACGGCACCTGCTTATAGTTTGTAGTGATGGCATGTACCTATGAACTTTTTGTTCAGGACATTAGTAACCATGCAATACGGCCGTTGTCAGTCAAGCGCGTGTCGGATCACGCACAGTAGGTAAAGGGCTCTGTTCTCGTGCGTAATGAATGCGGGTCAATATACAATCTTAATCGTGTGAATTCGTCTGTCAATAACATAACAATTATGCAACCAATGTGTTGATGTCCATGATACTCTCTTCCTTGCTTAGTACAACAACCCATTGGTAAGTGCTGTAAGCTTAGGAACTGATTTAATAGCACCCTTTATACCTCAATACCTACCAAGATTTAGTAGAAACCGAACTACTAAATAAATGTAATAGGTACTAGAATTTGGTAGGCAGCTACGATTTAGTAGTAGGGCTTCTACTAAATCTTAGCTGCCTACCAATTTCCAGTATTTAAAACGCTAGCCAGGCGGTCTCGCGACCACAGAGCTAGTCCTTTCGGTTCACATTAGTGAACTTTCTAACTGTCACATGCCTAATTCAGTTCTATATCTCGGTTGTGGTAGCGTTATATTGTTCCTGCCTAAAGAGTTTCTTTATCATGATTTACAAGCAGACATCGTGCTAGTACTTACAGAGGCCACAGCACGAACGCGCGACTTTAGAATAAAAATTGTACGTGTCAGCTCCGACGCGTGACTGGAGTTTCTTGGAAAACGATTGTCTTAAAATATATAATGTAATGCAAAAGAAGTAAATGAACCCATATATTTATTCATAATGATTTGATAAAAATCTATTATTCGTATTAAAGTTTTCATTTCGTGAATCCTCCCTCCAAAACTAGACATTTTGCTTCCACCAATTACTCGCCCACATGCCCACAGGCCTGGCTGTAGAAGATAAACATTAAATGCACTTCATTTACTTCTTTCACTGCCGTTCTGCCACTGGTCACATCCATTAACCGATTGGACCCACACGGACATTAAAAGAGGTAAAAACAAGAAGTAACATAAAGAAGAAGATAACTCAGTAGGTTGCCCACGCCAGTACATTTCACAAGTAACTTAATTCGATAACAGCATATATAAAAGATTGGATCGTGTTATGTGAATGAATATGTGGCTCTCCCGGGACGCACGTCGTATCCGTGTTTTATAACGCTATCTCAGCTCAGATTATTTCAAAATGGTTCCATCGCGCCCCCTGCTTGTTCCATTGTTTCTTTATCCTAAGTTTACGATACACCGGAGAATTTTGCTTTATGATATTATTTCGTGGTTTTGCGGCTAATATAATTATTGAATAATAGAAAACGACGCTATTTTCAAGAAAGTTGCGGGCTGACAAAAACTAGAATTCAAAATATTAAAAATCCTGATGAAGATGTTATTGAATACAAAAGGATCTTTAAGAGCTCGATTTTTTGTTAACCAAAGAAAGCCTAAATGTTAAACGTGCACCCGAAAAGCCCTTCCAAGACAACCATATCTACCTTTCTTCTGGTGCATCATAATGCACTCTAAAATATTATTTTTATCCCTGCCAATAACACCTGCACGCTTAAAACGGCCGAGATATTGACAAAATGACAGATGAATAAAAGACGTCTGTCATTTTGTCTATTCTTTCGTCGACAAACCTTGGCCATGCGTATGCCACGCGTGCAGCCCAAACACGGTTTTCATAAATCAAAAGTCTAATAAAGATGTCTGCAAGGTAACTAATGATGTAATAAGTTATCGCGACTAGGTGATTATTACATGACCGTGTAACCCAATAAATGTCACCGTTTAGTGACAAATTTTTATTTTGGAACGTCGCCAATATTGTCAATTTACTTTATAGGAACTAAGTGCGTTCGGTTTCATATTGATAAAAAGGCACGTGTAATTATTAATAAAATTTGGCTGAAAAACTCCCTTTTTGGTCTAGGGGTAGGAAGCGCTACTGCTGAGCATTAGGTCCTGAGTTCGATTCCTAGATCGGGCAAAGCGTTTTTGGGTTTTTCTATCAGGATTTTTTCAGTGGCAGCCCGAAGTCTGGATTTGTGCCCGTTTGATGGCAATAGGCTCGACTCCTATTACATAGGACTTAAACATAGCTGGCGGATTATAGATGTAATTTATGTATACCTGTGCCTAACCTTTCGGAGACGATAGGCGTGATGTATTGGCATGATATGTGTCTGAAAATTAAAAAATAAGTTTCGGACGGTGAACAGCCAAAAACCAAGTAGGGACACTTAATACTAAAATAAGTATAACCAAAATGACAAAGCCATTTTCTTCCTTTTCCGTCTTTCTCGAGATAAAGAAATATCACGCCATTTAAGTCGGTAAAACTATCGCGGAATATTGGTAAAAGTGTACAATGAAAGCAGCAAACGTTTCGAATTACGAAGTAAACCTAATGAAAGCGTGTGTTCCGAGAGAATAGGCCAGTTTTATAAGGATTTAGGCGCAGAAATAAGATTATAAAACGTGTGAATAAAAAAGCGGCCAACTGCGTGCTGGACTTGCACCAGAAGGGTTCCGTACCACCGTACAATATTAAATATAATTATATAAAAAAGTTTGTAAAAAAATGACGATTTTTTCCTTTTTATAATTTGTTGATATAGTGGTATTAGTAGTAACACTTTGTGAAAATTTCAAGTAAACTGACACAGCCCTATGACAGACGGATGGACGGATAGCGGAGCTTTGGTTAAAGGGTCCCGTTTTATTAAAAACATCTACATTATGCAATATTATAAACAAAAAACATACAAGTAACTGAAATAATAATGTAGCCTACAGCGCTGTTCATAGATTACCATGAATAAATAAAACTAAAGTCAGTAGGAGGTGAACTGTTAATGCACGACAGTTATACAATATTATATATACCCAGCATAGTGGGACACATCTTCTAATTTAATCTAGCCTATAGCATCCCAGTGCTGGGCGAATGCCTCTCCTTCTGCTTTGCGCACGTTTCTACAACAAGAAGTGAAATCACACCAAAAACATTTTTATTTTTTTGGGAATGGCATCTCGCAGGTCAACCTATGAGGTTGTCGTCTGCTTAAACGGACTTGCCTGTGGTTGCCCTAATAAATGAAGGCCTCCAGCCAGGACTTAAGCTTATGTACTAACTTAAAAACTAAGCGTCTACACACTAAGGGCACCCCCTGTGGGGTACGAACCTCGGCTTAGGGCGTCGCTGGAAGAGGGCAGCAAGGGACTAGCTGGATCAGGATTTGAGTGATTTAGGGACGAATTTAAAGCTACAGGCTCAGCGGCGCGGGCTAGCTCGAGCAAGGGTCGGGAGGGGCGTGGAATTTGACGTCGCGGAGAGCCTCGGAAGCGAGGGCGGTAGGACGGCGATCGGGTTTTGGGCTTACGTAGAGTGCTGGTGGCCTTACTACTCTCCTGGAGGCGGGTAGTGGCGTCGTCGGGGGCGATTAAGGTATGCCTTGGTCGGCGAATACTGCTAATGCGGCAGGGAGTGTAGCGGGCGGCCGCTGAGATCAAGGGGTTTGGGTGTTTTATGCCACAGTCGAAGAGACGCTTTGATAAGCGTTTCATGAACTGTTTTATGGTGGGCATTTTAAGGTCTACGTGGAGATCTATATTACGGACATAGTAAGGAGCACCCGTGACCTTTCTGAGGAAACGGTTTTGGAGGGTCTGCATCTTATGGAGATGACGTGGGTGAGCGTGCGCAAATACAACGCAGGCATAGGTCATGATGGGACGGATGACTGCGCAGCTTGCATTTAAGTGACAGTTTACTACGGGCTGTCAGTACAAAGTGGAGCCTGCTAAGAGCGAAGGAGGCGCGCGCGCGAACCGCCTTAATATGAGCCTTAAAGGTAAGGTTTTTATCGAGGATCACGCCTAGGTATTTGGCTTGCTTCTCCCAGGGGATCGGCTTACCGTACATAGTGATCGGGCTGGGAAGTGGGGGAGGGAGTCGACGACGTCTCGAGAAGAGAACCGCCTGACTCTTATAGGGGTTGACCTCGATTCACCATTTCCGGAACCAAGCGCCTAGGACGTTTGCGGAGGTTTGAAGAGTACGAGCTATAGCATTGGGACAGTGATCGGTATAGTAAATGGCAGTGTCGTCGGCGAAGAGAGCCAACTGAGCCTTTTTACTCTTTGGGATATCGCTGGTGAACAGCGTGAAGGCTAGAGGAGATATAACGGAACCCTGAGGGACTCCGGCGCGAATGGGGTGAAGGGACGAGAGTGCACCCTCGATGCGATAGCGGAAGGTGCGATTCGAATGAGCACGAGACGATCTGGCACTCCTAGTTGGTAAAGCTTGTATATCAAGCCGTTGTGCCAGACTTTGTCGAAGGCTTTCGCTATGTCGAAGAATAGCACACCCGTCGTCGCGTTACGCTGCAGACCAGCGCACAAATGCTCTACGATACGGTGGACCTGGTGGATACTTGAGTGTTGGGGACGGAAACCGAACTGCTCGTTGGGAATGAGGCTCTTTGCTTCAGCATAGTCTTTGAGACTCTTATAAATAAGCCTCTCGTAGATTTTGCCGAGAACATTGAGTAAGCTGATGGGGCGGTAGCTGGAGGGCTCAGACTTTGGCTTGCCTGGCTTTGGGATACCGATGACGGTTGCTTCTTTCCACGCTTGTGGGAAAATGTTGTTGCTCAAGGCGCCATTGAAGATGGCGGTCATAAACATTATTAGAGGGGCAGGTAGGAGTTTGTATACCTTGTTGGTAATACCGTCCGAACCGGGGGCCACCAATAACATTATTTATTTATTTATTTAACCATTTATGTACACATATAAACAAACAAGAAGAATTAAGAGAACAGAAAAGTACGTACAAAGGTAATGCTTATTTCTAAAGAAATCTCTTCCAGCATACCTGCAATAGGAGAGTATATTATAGATGTAGACATCGTGTGTAAGAATAAAAGAGAAAAAAAAAACATAAAAACGAAACAATTCACTAATATAAAAATAAACATGCAACGTCAAAATATACTTACATACATATATCGGGATAGGCCCTCATCAGCGATATTACACTTGCACTTTGTAAGTAGGCGTGGATTGTCGGGCGAAGAAAATAGAGATACTAGTTACAGCACAATCACTTTATTTCACTCACAATGTCTAATAAAATAATCACCATGAAATAACCTGAAGGCAGAGGTCCGACATATTAAATGAAAGTATGAGATATAGCAGTAACCAACTCTTTTATTCCGACAGCTTGTTATTAAATTAAATAGATCGCGATAATAGCTCTAGGCGCTACGGCAGGCGCACCGGGCCGAGCCTGCCACAAGAATGATCCCCCTCTTCGCTGCGCACTAGCTTACATTAAGTTGCTTGAGAAGTGGGGAGAGTGGGGAGGTGAACGTCCCGCTTTGCACAGCGTTACTCGGCCCGCTGTACCTACCGCTAACGGTGACGCCGACACGGCCATACTGACGTGCGGACGTCCTCGTACGCGTAGACTCATCAAGCATTGTCTAAAAGACATAACGTTATTATTAATGTTCGTTCATCCTGACTAGCAATCTCGATGAGCAAAAAAATCCAGGTCATCCCTACTGACTGTGCAACCAACTCCCGACCACTCAATATTGAGCCTTCAGGACTTATACTAGTAATCTGGTCCGGTTGAGCCCTGCAGAGTTTACTACTAATTCGGGACCGCTCGTTATTGAGCCTTCAGAACTTTAGCAATCTGGTCCGGTTTACCCCTTCAGAGTTATAATCTTCTGGCCCGGTCCAGCGACCCTTCAGAATTATAACCGCCTGGTCCGGTCAAATGACCCTTCAGAATTATAACCTCCTGGTCCGGTCTTACGACCCTACAGAGTTATAATCTCCTGGTCCGGTTATAACAAACCCTTCAGGATTGTTACTGCTTGGTCCGGTCATGAATGACCCTTCAAGATCATTCCAGTTTACACAGTTTTTTTTTTCTCTGATTGCTCTTTTTGTCTCTCTTTTGTCTCTCTTTTGTCTCTCTTTTTTCTCTCTTTTGTCTCTCTTTTGTCTCTCTTTTGTCTCTCTTTTGTCTCCTTTTTAGTCTCTTTTTAGTCTCTTTTTTTGTCTTTTTTATTTTGTCTCTTTTTTTTGTCTCTTTTTTTGTCTCTTTTTTTGTCTCGTCTCTTTTTTAGTCCGGACTAAAATGGTCCCTGTAGATTATATAATCAAATGTATTAAAGTACTTGTCTCAACAATCCACACATGCTATGTTCATTGGTAGTTTCACTACCACCAAAGTCATTTACTTTAGAGCCTATAACAGAAACAAACTATTTTAATCTTAAGAATAGACTTGACTTAGACACTCCACCGAATGCGTAGCACGCCTGTGCGATGCCGACCGAGTCTCATGTCATACGGCCAGCAAAATGTCACTTCAAGGTGCATAAGCGTTCTGTGTTGTGTCAGAGTGTCATGTCATTGAATATGTCGCAGCACACACATAATTCATGTTCACACACACATAACACTCTAAACTAACAAACGACATCTATGAAAACTAAATAACACTTATTTAAGTATTGAAGCGCCGTCACGGCCAGACTGACATTCGCACGTCCTTGTGCGTCTCCATCCCCTTAAAGTCACTGCGGGCCCATTTTTCTGTAAAAAGAATAATACTGGTAGATACATTACTTTGTACGCTCGTCCATCAGTGACATACATTACAACGTTTTATAACCCACAAAATCAACCTTTAGGAGCTGAGCCGGACAACTTAAATAGGCCTCCCTTGAGCTAGTTATCTCTCCAGATAACATGTACCAGGCAGCCAATCAGCGTCTCTCCGATCACTCACTAGTACCACACATATCTCCATTGATCTCATAGCCTCTCAGACTAGACGATCACTTTATAATATGACCCAGAACATCGGCCTGCATAAGCCAGTTCTTTAGACTACCCAATAACACACACCATAGGACGTCAACCCGCATGAGTCGGACCCTTACTTTATCTCACAGATTAGTACCAATTTTACGTTTAATTACGTTTCTTCACTCTCAGAGGCCGAGAGGTTTTCAGAGCTGGCGGATAACGTACGTGAACTACAAATAGACAAAGCATCACTAAAACCACCCGATGACGCCCACTCCATTCGTCAATCGCGGACTGCCGCCACCTCGGCCTCCTTCAAGCTACCCGTCAAAGTGGTAGCTAAATGCACCAAGCCCTCACTTCCCCCGGGCATTGCACGAAAATGCTTACGACCATATTTGCATTCTCTATTAGACACACAACAAAGGGAAGTCTGTACTCCCTGCGAAGCCCAATCGTACCCAGAGGGGCGTCACATGCAATGAAGTAGGAATCACCACTGTAGAACGGTCTCATTTTTCCTACTGTGACGCAGCAACTCTCCCAATATTCTCCGATGCTATCTTACGAATTTCACCCAAATCTAACCGAAACCCAGACTCAGAATATGAAGCCACACTTAAAAACCGCGCCCGAGTCCCAAACACAAGTTCTGTTTGTGTTACCCTAGACCTTGCACCATCCGTCGCTAGCTGCACTTCGAGAAGCTCGCCGCGCCAGGTCCCACCAGATTCACTTTCGATTATAACAAGTAAGCACCTCAATGTCCTCATGACTCTCTCTACCCGAACACATGCCCTGCCAGAACCGTTAGAAACAAGGTGCAACTCTACACCATGTTCACCATAAAATTGCTCTGTCTGCGCCAATACAATACCCACCCCGATCCGAAATGATCCGCGAAGTCGCACCGAAAAGACAGAGCCTATTTTAGTGCTTCATCTGCACCTGCTGCATCAAACTAAGAAGTGCACTCGAGAAGGACTCATTTAGTGAAAGAGTCAACAATGACAAGAATACTCCCTACCATCGATTTCTCCACACAACTTCTCCGCGATGTCTAAATGTACAGTATAACATTGTGCAGAAACCCTAAGCATAGGATGGAGTGAGCCCCGAGCAATCCCTTGAGGCCCAGCACACAAGTGTGAAGTTCAATCAGTGCGTTCCAGTCAAATCATTTTAGTCAGAACCCGTTCTGATGTTAGTATTTCGATCACTTTCTTGTAAATATCTTGTCTGTCCATTTGATAGGCCCTTTTAATTTGATTCAAGATTCTTAACGTAAAACACGTCAAAGTTAAAATTTACAGGGAAACTAAACTTAAACAACTTCCTGCATATTCCACCAGAATACTTAAAAATTCTAAGTAAGTTCATTCAGACAAAAATACATCAGGTACACAATCGCAGCAATAGTAGGAAGGATCACATTTTACTACCGCGAGTGTGGACAGTAAATGGCGAGAGAACAATTTTTTTTTTGCGGGAGTGCAACAATGTAATAAGCTACCTGTAGAAGTAAAGAATGCAAACGAAACGTTTGGTTTTTTTTTTTTTTTTTTTAATCACTTTCTAAGTGATCAAACACTACTCCATTAAACAGACTTGACCTACTACTGCATTGCTTTATTGTGGCACCGGGATCGCATTCCTTATCTACGATAATTATTTCTTTTGCGGGTGGATCGAAAAGTTTTAAGTTTTGTGTTAGTTAATAATGTTATTTGCGTACGAAAAGAAATGGTATTACAACTTAGATGATTTAATATAAATTCAAACAATAGCTGCTTAGTTTGTGTGTCCAAGTTATATTTTAAGTTTAAAAACGTTCTCAAGTAAGTGAAATCTTTGTAATTTCTTATCGAGAAATAAATTTCTTAAACCATAAACACCATACGAAAGAATCAATTAGCCTTTCGCACTGAACTAATGCGAGTTTATCTTCACCATGTAGGTCAGTTTTGATGTTGTGGTATATGATAATGAAACTCTTTAGTAACGTTAACTTTCTTACCCCAAATAGAATGTAATTTTGCAATATCCGTACGTACATGGATCTACTATCTAATAGATCCCTACCTATAATAACTGGTTCTGTAATTGAGTTAACAGGCACAACATGAAACAAAAAGGACACTGACGTGTTGAATTTCACCACGGCTCAGTTATTTTGCGATTCATATTTAACGTTTTCTTTACACAGGTATACCTGTAAGGTAAACTAAATCACAGCGCATAGTACCCTGGATTTTTTGACAAAGCTAAAAGCTACAAACGAACTACCAGATTATCTATTAAAAAGAAAAGGAACGAGCTCACCGGATGATGTGGTTGTCCATACACGTAGCAGGTGAGACGGTTCGTATCACGACTCTTCGGTGCTGGTGCTTGATTCGAATTTTTCACTTCGGTCAAAGGTTCGTACTGCCACTTGCTTCAATCACTTGATTTTTGGACTGTTGTGCTTTAACGAGCCAGGCATGTGCCAATGAAGCGATTGTCATTATCAGGATCAAACCGTATCAGTCGCGCAGTTGCGGTGAAATTTGACGTTTGCGGTTAAGTGGTTGCCGGAAGTCGTGATAGCAAAAACTCCATATTTTGAATAGATTAGACGTTAGCCCACACTTCACTGTCGTCATTATTTTCTTCAGGTTTTTGCCCTTCGAATCCCAATTCTGATATCGGGATAGGCCCTCATCAGCGATATTACACTTGCACTTTGTAAGTAGGCGTGGATTGTCGGGCGAAGAAAATAGAGATACTAGTTACAGCACAATCACTTTATTTCACTCACAATGTCTAATAAAATAATCACCATGAAATAACCTGAAGGCAGAGGTCCGACATATTAAATGAAAGTATGAGATATAGCAGTAACCAACTCTTTTATTCCGACAGCTTGTTATTAAATTAAATAGATCGCGATAATAGCTCTAGGCGCTACGGCAGGCGCACCGGGCCGAGCCTGCCACAAGAATGATCCCCCTCTTCGCTGCGCACTAGCTTACATTAAGTTGCTTGAGAAGTGGGGAGAGTGGGGAGGTGAACGTCCCGCTTTGCACAGCGTTACTCGGCCCGCTGTACCTACCGCTAACGGTGACGCCGACACATACATACTTCTAAAATAAATAACACTAAATATGTATATAAATATAAACTGCTAAAAATAAATACATATATGTATATGTATTTATTTTTATCACTTTATACTATACAAATGCAACTATGACACAGTGGAAAGATAGTGTTCTTTCACTCTCCTCTCTCAATTTCAGGCGGAAGTGAATTCCAGAACCGAACCGCGTGTACAGAAAAAGAATAGGAGTAGAAGTCAGTTGAGTGGGAAGGGGTTTTTTGGAGATTTCTAAGGTGCGACCTGCAACGCGCATCAAAAAGACGGGCGTAGGAGAAGCGTTCCCGCAGATGGGATGGCGTTAGAGGGTTGTGGAGTATGTTAAATAGCAGACACAATATCCGAGAGTTCCTGCGAAGTCGAATAGGGAGCTTGAATACCTTGCGAAAGTTAGAAACGTGGTCATACTTTTTAAGGTTAAAAATCAAACGAATACGGATATTTTGCAATCGCTCAAGCTTATTTTAATAGCTCCTCGGTGGCATCCAAATAACAGGCATCAGCGTAGTCAATGATGGGCTGTATGAGAGTTTGAGCAAGGGAGATTTTTGTGTTCAAGGGCAAGAAGCTCTGGAGGCATTTCAAGGAATGGAACGTGTAGTGCACCTTGCGACTAACTTGAGCAACATGAGCAGTCCACGATAAGTAAGAGTCCATGGTCACCCCCAGATTTTTACCGTTTTTGCGTATTCAATCTGAACTCCATTCAGACAGAGTGGAGACAGCGACGCAACATCGAGCCTATTTCGCATATACCTGCCGCCGATAATTATGGCCTGAGATTTCTTAGGGTTGATCTGCAGTCCAAAAGACCGCGACCACTCGCTAATCAAATCCAGGTCTCTGTTTATAGCAGATACGGCGGCTTCCGCATCTTGCGTCAAGAAATGATCGTAAAGCTGCAGATCATCGGCATAGAGATGGAAGTGGGAAAAGATGAGCCTGGTGACAGAGTTAATGAACATAGAAAAGATAAGAGGAGAAAGAACGCCACCCAGAGGCACACCAGCGGTAAGAGAGCACCATTCCGAAGAAGACTCTACGAGACGAACTCGCTGACAGCGGCCTTTAAGATAGGAATCGAACCAACCAATGGTAGAAGAAGAGAAATTGAAAGATTTAATACCTAGAAGGATATCAAAATCGACACAGTTAAAGGCACTTCTAAAGTCCAGAAGAAAAAGTAAGGCGAGAGATTTGTGGTCCATAGCCAGCTTTTTTATTATAGTTAATGTTTTGTGACTTGGCCTCTGAAGGGTAAACAAGGGTATAAAACCAGGTGCTCCATGACAACATTGCACCAATCCGTCGCCAGAACCGCTACCCATTGACAATGGAAAATTGCCACTTGGAAAACGTTGATTCAATAACCAGTCAATTGTAGGCTTGATAAAGCTGCGTATTTCAATAATACTTATGTATAGGCGGGCCTGAAACAAACAGTATAAAGAAATTATTTCCAGTACAGACGGACTTCTAATCATAGAATGTCCAACGGCCAATTCACACAACATTAACTATAATAATAAAGAAATCGCAGTAAGGAACCTTAGACTTGGCACGACTTTGTCTAGATTTCATTACTTTTTAGAAATAAACAAGCAGCTCCATCGAGACTTGGCTAGTTTTTTACTGAATGTTTTTAGTGGGTTTTCTTTTTTAGGATTAAAAAATATGACTTTCTACTTCGGTATTGGTTAAAAAATTAAGTAATTTCACCATTGAAAACAGACCGCGATCAGCACATCTAAAACGCGTTCAAGAGCTGCCAGTGTCAATATTCCACACAAAATAATTATACTGACAGCCCTTAAACCTAGTTTATGTGCTGATAGCGTTTAGTTTCATTGGTGAAATCTACCCTGAAGGGGATTATTCGACGATTTACTAAAAGTAAGTCATCGTGACAATAAATGGCGACAAAAATAAAATCAGGAGAAGATTTAATAGTTTTATGTATTCTCTTATAGTTCTATACAACAGGGAAAATGAACTTGAATAAATATTATATACTGTTTACCTAGATATAAACATTACTTACTATCTATAAACAGTAAATAAACACACGTCTACGAGTAATTGTTTCGTTCCCAGTAATTGAAGCTGCGAGCGACTGATACCGACTCAGGACGTCCATGTACGTATTCCCCATTAAATTTTTGCAACCTTCCTCTTTTAACATTTTAATTAATAAAAATAAATTAAGACCGACACACAGACAAAGCTTGTACAAACAAAACTAACATAGTATTATCACGAGAAAAGTTTCGCCTAAGACTAATTAAAAGTCATACGCTATTCGGACCCTTTTCAATATAAACCTAACGTTCACCTCCGGACTACGGACACAAATATAATTATATCCTTTTCATAGCGCCAAAAGGTATCAAACATGCCTACACTGAAAATCAAATATTTACGTTCAACTCATCAAATTAGAGCTTCGTATGAAGTAAAATGTGCGCTTCAGGAGGACGTCAATTTCAATAAAATAAACATTCCTAAACATTCGAGGTGATAATTTTTTTTTTTTTTTTTAATATCCTTTTGAAGGTTTTAGAGGCTTAAGTGAAATTAATAAGGTTGTCGGGAAAGGTACCTACGGAAGCCCCAGAAAGTTAATTAAGTACCTTTTTCAACGATGTTTTTATAAAACTTTAGACATTCATGAGTGTGAAGTTCTTTTGAAATGTTTATTTGATTTTTGTACTTATACAAAAGACGGGGGATTTTTATATTGCTTTGTATTTATATTAATTATGTATTTGAATGAAATAACGTTTTTAAAATGAACATTTTGAGCGTCAGGAATATTTGCGTGACACATGCTGAGCTGGCGTCCCATTTGGTGCAACCTTGGGACGCACACCGAACTGTGCTCGTTGTCTAATTTGAACTTCTTTGGGTTTGTTTTTTTTTATGTATATTGGCACCTTGTTTATATTTATTATTGTAACTTTTTATCATTCTATTATGTTCTTGTGTGTTGTGCTGCGTCTTTTGTGTGCACTGAATAAATGTTTCATCTATCTTCTTATCTATATAAATTCAGTCCGGGTGTTTTTATTATCAAGGAAAATTATGAAAGGAAGTAATAAAAGTATTTCTAGGTTATATAATTTTTTTTACGAGAATAATAAACTGGCGAAGGCGACAGAAAATAATATTTAATTTTAAAACATCCTCTAATACTTACTGTATTAGGGTTTTTCCTTTATTAATCATTTTAACCTTTTTGCCACGAGATAAAACCGCATAATAAAAAAAGCCTCATCTCACTCGTAGTCGTCTGATTTTGTCCATCAGGGGGCAGGAGTTTAGGTTTAGATTAGGATAAAAGAAAAAAAAGCCTCTGCACTACTGTACGCGTTCAGCACATCTAAAACGCGTTCAAGAGCTGTCAGTGTCAATATTCCATAGAAAATAATGACACTGACAGCTTTTAAACGTAGTTTATGTGCTGATCGCGTTTAGTTTCATTGGCGAATTCCACCCATGGATGCTTACTTTTTAAAGCATTCATTCATTCATGCATTCATTCTTTGACAGACAACGCACAGAAGTCTACAAAGAGTTCCGTAAACAAACAAAGTTTTAGCTATGAAAGCATTTTTGAAAATTCATTTCCTAAAGACGTTAAATAGGTCATGAAAGTTTGTATGAAAGTTCATAATTTTTGCCAATGGGAAAAAATATACATGCCTTGTACACATACACACATGAGCTCATGCCTTCTTCCCATGGGGGTAGGCAGAAACTACAGAACGCCACCTGCTTCGCCGCCTACTCCTTCTGCCTCGTTTACGTTCTTACATCTGGTCATACAATAAGCCGGTTACGAGTACTGCGCACCTGACCTTTCTGAAGAACATCGCCAATAAGGATTGTACGTCCTCTTAGGGCGTCCCCTCCCGGTGATTCGACTCACACGGCCTCATAATACTCATACCTTTTGTTAGTCGCCTTTCATTAGCCTCTCAACATGACCAGTTTACATCCTCTTTTAAATTTTTGTCACTTCATCTTCTTCTTCCTGTTCTTTATCTCTCCTTGTATAAGAATGTGTAACATAACACTTGACGTAAGCCAAGTCTTCCGATACAGATATAACCCAAACAGACGATTTTTTGGATTTTAACTCAAATAATATATATAAAATATAACTGGTATTATCGTCTTCCATTCGCTCGCGAACACAACACAGCGTCCATATCGATCATGAGTCGATGGTACATCGATCAGCCATCGAAGGATTTGAATAACGTCGACGTAGATCATCCGCAGTCTGGTTGCACCTTTGCACAGTTGCTTTCTATTATTCCATCCAGAGTAAAGCCGACTCTGTGGAAATAAAGTTGAAATTCATAATTCATGCTAGACTTTAATCCTTGGCTTCTAATATCTGGCGTCTTGTCTTATCTTAAAAAGGGATTAGCTCTCGGTGTTTGAAAACCTAAACAATAATTCCTAATCTGTAAATAAGCTGCCCGATCTTGAGTTTTGTAACCTAAATGGGGAACACTTTCCACATTTAGCCGCAGAGTTAATTAATTAGACATCTAGAAACCTAGGTTAGGTGGTAGATAGGCAACATAACTACAATGAGAGACACTGGCAAAATCGCATTAATAATTATTAGAATTTTGTGCACAAATATTGATCAAACTCAAACTCAAACTCAAATCATTTATTTCAAATAAACCCATTACAGGCACTTTTGAATTGTCAAGGGGTCGGTCAGTCAGAAATATGAAGCTAGTTGCCCATTCCAAAGCGAAGTAGGTACCTATGGAGAAGAACGGGCAAGAAACTCCATGGACACTCTTTTAAATAATATGGTTACAGAAAATTTGTTACATCAGTCTTGTTGAAATTATACATGTGAGAACGATGTAGAAAGACCCGTAATAAAAAACATAAAAATCGGAAAAGAAAAATTAAAAAAAGCCGTGGCAGCCAAGAGATGACCAGTCCCCACTGACGGCGCCCGTTCACGAACATGACGTATGGATCAGCACCATTCAGCTCAACCATTTTGAAGGGAACTTAATGATCCAACACACACGCCACCACCAGCGAGACATTTGAGTGAGCGTGACATACTCTCAGCCGCCAGGGCACATTCAAGTCAATGACAGACGTGCCCAGTATAGGATAGCTTTATAGTAGGTACTACATAGTGCTCACACGTGTGCTTTGCAATTATACAATACTAAAAGATTGAATTTATACAGTGCAAAGATAGTTTTTACAATCTTCAGCAGCTCCAACAATATTTCCGAATGCTAATCAATTGTTTAGGCGCCCTTGTGGAGCAGAACCAGCGTTGAGCCAAGCATTTTTGTCAGAGATGTAATCCTCCAACTTATAATATGCCTGGCTGCATAGTGTGCGTTTGAAACAGGTTTTGAACTTCGCTTCATTCAGTTGGAGTATGTGGGGAGGTATTTTATTATAACATTTTAAACAGTACCCCATGAAGGATGAATCTACTTTAGCCAGCCTGAAACCCGGTTGAACCAATTGGTCCCTATTTCTAGTCCCATAGTTGTGTCTTTCACCTCTTTTACTGAAAATATTTAAGTTTTTCCTTACGTACATGATGTTTTCATATATATATTGACAAGGTACGGTCATGATGTTAATATCTTTAAACAGTTCCCTTAAAGAATCGCGCCTGCGGTGGCCATATATTGCTCTAATTGCTCTTTTTTGCAGAAAAAAAATAGACTCGATGTCTGCAGCGCGTCCCCATAATAAGATACCGTAAGACATGATACTATGAAAGTAACTGAAATAGACCAGCCTCGCGGTATCTACATTAGTAAACTGACGGATTTTTCTTACAGCATATGCTGCTGAACTTAGCCGTCCTACAAGAGATGTTAAATGGGGACCCCATTGTAGCCTCGAGTCGAGCGTGATCCCCAAGAAAACCGTTTTATCAACGAATTCTAGTTTCTCTTGATTCAATACTATGTCACAATCAGTACTTTTAACATTCGGCAAAGCAAACCTTATGCATTTTGTTTTTTTCCCATTTAATACTAAATTATTAGCAGTAAACCAATTTTGTACCTGCAGCAGTGCGTTATTTACGTCATCAAGATTTGATGAACGTCTACTTATCTTAAAAATTTAAGAAGTATCATCAGCAAATAACACCACTTGTGGTTGTTTTTTTAATAAATGGGGTAGATCATTAATATATACTAAAAAGAGGAAAGGACCTAATATCGAGCCTTGTGGAACACCCAATTTTACTTTTAATCCAAGTGAATTGACACCATTAATTTGAACTTTTTGCCGTCTATCTTGTAAATAAGATCTAACTAAACTTAGCGCAGGTTTACCTAGTCCGTAATGCTCCAGTTTTAGGAGCAAGGTTTCGTGATTAACGCAATCAAATGCCTTGGAGAGGTCACAGAAAATTCCTATGGCATCTTGGGCCTCCTCCCACGCTGTAAATATGTGTTTTAGTAAAGTGACACCAGCATCAGTCGTGCAACGACCTTTGGTGAAACCATATTGCTGTTCGTGTAAGATTTTGTTGATGTTAAAATGATTAAGCATTTGATTGAGCATTACCTTTTCGAACACCTTGCTGAATACCGGCAACACGGATACTGGTCTATAATTGTTGGTGTCTTTGCTATCCCCAGATTTAAAAAGTGGTATAACCTTACTGTATTTCATTAAATCCGGGAAGACTCC
The DNA here is from genome assembly GCA_963555695.1 of Dasypolia templi. Taxonomy (NCBI): domain Eukaryota; kingdom Metazoa; phylum Arthropoda; class Insecta; order Lepidoptera; family Noctuidae; genus Dasypolia; species Dasypolia templi. The sequence goes on along the minus strand of OY743143.1, from coordinate 25,140,339 downwards.
TTGATCTACACACAAATTAAATATTAAAGCTAAGTATGGTGCTATGGTCTCGATTATGGATGTACAAACTTTGATAGACATTCCCCAAAGATCTTCGGTCAACTTGATTTATATTTGCCGAAAAGCTTTTATAACTATCATAGGGTTTATATGTTTAAATTGAAATTCAACCGGGCAGCCTGGAACGTTCGCTCTTAATAAATCAATTGAGACTTTGGGTGAGGAATTTAAAGCCTCCGTAGTTTTAGATGGTATATTAGTAAAATAATTTACAAATTCTTGAGCTACTTCTAAGTTAGAGCTTATGGCACCACGTGAAGTCTCCAATGTGAATTCAATGTTTCGTATTTTTTTCCTACTAGTTTCGTTATTTATAACTTTCCAAACAGTTTTTATTTTATCTTCCGCTGTTTTGTTCTTGTTGCTAATGTACAGGGCTTTAGCTATTTTGCAGGTATTTCTAAAAGTTTTGGAATATGTAGCAACATATTTATTGAAAGTTTCAGTGTTAATGTAAGGCTTACGGCCATACAACTCGAACAGTCTTTCTCTACTAATCCTAATACCTTGGTTGCCCAGTCACTAAATATAAATTTAGTGCAAATATTTTTTGTTTTCTTTTCAAAAGTTTTATTGAATTCAGTGTGGACTAATGAAAAGAAATCCTCATAAAATTTATTTGCATCGTCCATATCATGGCCCAGAACATTTTTAACTTATTATTTAGGGCACTATTGAAACTATTTAATTTGCCAGTAGTTATTGGTCTAAATTGTATTTGCAATTTTTGTAAAGGTGTTTTAAACCTAAAAGTTACTGTTTGTCCACTATGATCTGACGGCAGAAAATTTACGATGGCTTTTTCTAAATAATCAAAATCGCAGAAGACATTATCAATATCGAATTACTTCTTAATACAGATCGAATGAACGACCAGTGTTTCTCGGTTTCTACTCGTTAAGGGACAAGTCGTTAATAATTTTTAATGTAAAAGAGACAGTAAAAAACAAGCACGAATTGAACATTGTAATTGAAAAACATTTCTGAACGGTCAATTGGGATGATGGCTAATATTGAAAAGTTTGAAAAAATATTGTTATTACAGGGAACATTGAACCACAACATTGCATAGTAACTAAAAATTAGATAATCCAAAAATCTGACAACGTATGGCGCTAGTATGAAGTTACATAGACGTTACGTCAATTCTACGATAGTGCTGTCCATGTGTAACACTTATTTTTAAACGTTTATAACTTGGTAATTTTTTAAGCTTTTACACTTTCTATTATATTTTTTGCAATATGTATGTACAAACAATTTTTTTTTTTGTAAAAACAAATGTCGTCATCCATCACCATTTGTAGTGAAGTTTGTAAAAAATGATTTTGTTTAATAGATAAAACTACAAATTTACGATTTTCGGACTTTTCCATTTTCTTGTGTTTTGAGACCTTGCTTTTACAAAATTTCAGGATTCTAGATCAACGGGAAGTACTCGTACCTTCGGTTCTAATTTATTTGGGAGTATCAAAAAATGTCGCATAAATCGCCGTGTTTTTTTATTTCGTTGACTTAGAAGCTTGATTTTTTTCGACCTTCAAGGGACCGTTGACTTACGTATTTGATAATAATTTCAACTTGATACTTCCACACGTTCCTGAGAAAAGGGGTCTTGACAAGACAAACAGACAGAAAGACGGGTAACGAAGTGATCCTATAAAGGTTCCGTTTTTTCCTCTTAAGTTAAGTAACCCTAAAAAACAAACCTATCCAATATTCGCATTAATTGAAGGCTGCAGCAAAGGAACAAAACGATAGTGTGAAATTTCAGTCCTTTAACAGCGTAAATTGATCAGAGTGCAGAGTAGATTCCGCATCGAGGAGAAGAGCTCTATTCACACCGAACAGAATAGTTTCTGCGTTCACAATACTGAACAATGGACCTTTTGTACGTGTAGAATTATCGACTAAGATTTGCAAAACTTATTCAGATAAGACGTTCGGTTCTAATCTTAGTGCCAGCCGTGTGGAATACATGTTTAGGCTATATAGGTACAGGGATAAATAAGAATTTGCGCGAGTTTTGTTACAATATAAGTCTTTCAGCGATGATAAACGATCGAACAATCTAATAAAGAAGAAACCAAAATCACTAGACAGTCATCGTGTATTATGTGCACGTATTATGCCTCTACGTTCTATTATAATTATCCATGGCCTTATTTAAACAACAAGAGTTCGCACGATTTTAGTGTGAGGATAACCTGACGATGCCTCCTTGATAACCTTTTTGTTCCAACGCACAATCAACATAATAGAACAATGTGTAAAACAAAAACTTGTAGAACTCTCGAGAAACACTTAAAATTTCCCAAGTCATATCTAAAGAGAAGGTAATTAAATAAATTACTTGTTTCAAGTTCCTTAAAACAAACCAAGCCGTTGTTTAAACACTTATTTAAGCACGCCAAAATTGAAGCTTTCGAAATATTTCATCAAAATTGGAGTGTTCCTACCCGCAAAGAGTAGAACCATAACATCGTAAACCCCTTTGAAAACAGACTATTGTTATTTGAGCTCCCTTTCCCTTCCCGTACCTCCTGTATTTAAATCTCAAGGGGGTATCAGGAATGTATGACGCGTTTCTTCAATATTTGGTTCTTAATAGTTCAGTGGCTGTTATCGCAGTGATGGAGCAAGCCAAGGCTACGACAGTTCGTGCTTCGAATGTAATACATAATGCGTCTTACAGTAAACAGTGGTTTTAAAACAAATCGAGATTATAATAGTCATTGTTTACTGATATATGTGACTTATGTGTGTTGTTATGCATTCGTATGCGTATGTTGTTTATTTTTAAACTAGCTGTGCTCTGCGACTTTACTTGCTTATTACTATTATTGCTACACATGCTTATATAGTAGCTGATCCGTGAACTTCGTACCACCTCAGAATATTAACTCCATTGTAATTTTTTTCCTGAATTTTTCCGTAATATAAGCCTCGTTGGTCTAGTGGGTTCGATTCCCAGGTCAGGCAAAGTGTTATTGGGTTTTTCCATCTGGAATTTCTCAGTAGCAGCCCAGAGTCTGGATTTGAATAGGCCAATCGACCCCTATTGTATGGGACTTTAACATAACTGGCGAAATGTTGCGGTACTATAGGTACACCTCTACCTAACCCTTCTGGGATTACAGGCGTGATGTTACGTATGTAATAATAAAAACAAAAATAAACATGTAATAGTAATTCTGCTTGTCGGGGCGGAGACAAATCCAACGAATCTGTTCGAATTTCACCAATGAAACTGAACGCGATCAGCCCGTTAAACCCAGTTGAAGAGCTGTCAGTCCAATTTTCCATAACAATTTTGACACTGACAGCTCTTGAAGGCGTTCAGTAGATGTACTAAACACGTTCAGTTTCATTGGTGAAATCGGCACTCAAATATCAAACAAATTGGTCCAGCCGTTCTTGAGTTATAAATGGTGCATAGCTATAACCCGACTTTGTTTTATGATTTTTCAATAGTCAGATAACTTGTATACTGAAAATAAATCAGACAGTCTGACATGTTTCCTGTACAAATGCTGTAAAACCACAATATTTATTCCATACATAAAAGTTATCTGACCAATATCTGACTATTGAAAATTCACCCCTTAATTGGATTATTATTATTGGTCTTTCAGGACAAAAAGTTTCCTTAGCCTCTTCTAGTTACTAAATCAACCAGCAGCCTAATTGCGTAACACATTTTCGTAAACTAATACGACTAATCTTTTTACGACTAATTTTTCGACAGTTCAACAACATTCATTGCGTAATTGACATTGTTGAGCAGATTTTTTTATCGAACTTGTGAAGCAGAGGATTAGCAATGTGTTTCAAAACGATTCTGATTCCGATTGATTGTGTATTACGCAATTAGGGTACGGATACCTAAGTTAATGTTGTTGTAATTTTCTTCAACCAATCACAACTGCTAGCATGGCATATGACAACAGATTTACTAATAAGAGATCAATCAGCTATTAAGAAACCGTCGTTTTAACTTTGTTAAAACCCACGTAGTTAACACACCCAGGCGTGGAGTGCGTACCTATGCACGCTCATATATATATATATCGCTCAGCCTGCTAACTACCCACAAATAACTTATTATTGCTTACTAAGTACCTACAATATGCATAGTAAACATGTTATGAAAGTAATATCGTATGGAGCTTGGTACAAAGCGTTTAACTGCGCGACCCGGAAAACAAATAGCCGACGAAGCTCAACAGTCCCACATGGCCAGTATTCTTAAGTGATTGCACTAGCCGGCTCTACCGTTTGATATATGAACACTGAGCCAAATTTCTGTGCAGCTGGAAGGGTTCTCTGATATATATAGAGACGAAGATACGACTGTATATACAGGGAAATTACTTGTTTAATGAATTGACCACCAACTATATTCCGTATAAGTATTCAAAACTGTCCAGCTGTATGAACGGCAAATTGACGTAGTATTTCAATTTGATTTCGTGAGTGGGGTAAGAAAAGTAAGATTGAGTGAAATCAGTAAATAACTTCTTCGCACAGCCAGGATTTTCAGACTAGTGATTTGTTAAAACTTAGTGATAAAACTTCAAGATGTTCCCAAAACACTGTTATCAATGCCAAAGATTAATTCAAAAATATCCATAACAGATAGAACTAAACCTTGCCAAAGTTATCGCTTTTACTATCTCGGAAGCGACCCACGTTAACGTAAACGTAGCGCGTCGGTTTTACTCGGAAACACGTTTACGTAAACGTAAACATTTGTTAACAACGTAAATCGAATTGTAAACAATTCGATTTACGTTGTGAACAAATGTATCATGGATTCATTAAGTGCTCCTACTAATGATTCGCATGCGGTTTGAGCTTAGAGTTTAGACTGAGTATTTTACCATGTTGTGCTAGATTTTAGTATTTCAAATATACTTTTGTTTCCCACAAAATTAGAAAAGGGTTTAAAGGCTAACACCCTGTTTCTGAATTGAATGCTGAGAATTTGTGAAACTTTTATTTAGCAGCAATGAAGGTGAAAGCCAGCTAAATTCAAAATTTGACGCGCACAATGAAGGGTTCCGTAGTTGGGAAGAAAAGCCTTAAAATGTTAGTTTTTGTTTTCATTCGTACCTATAGTAGTTTATGTGCTGATCGCATTCAAATTCATTGGTGAAACTCGCCCTTAGTAAATATCAATGGCTTTCATTTTGACAGTTCTACAAAATTCATTGCGATATTTACGTTGTTGAGAAGACACATTTTTCGAACATCTTCATTATGTTCGAAAAATGTGTCTTCTCTTTAAAGAATTAGGAATATCCTTCAAAACGATTTAGGTTGGGATTGAAAGTTTGTTACGGAAATAGGGTGCTCTGAATCTTTGCCTAACTGATTGTAAGAAAACCAACTTACTGATGGTTCATCCAAGCCTAAACTTAGAACAATCAGTCAATACCGATCTCCTATAGTTTATTTATAAATCTCCGTAATATTGATATAACTCTACGACTGCTGATATTGTTTGGACAGCAAAGTCGGAAGTAAGGTAAGAATGAGAAAAGGAAGTTTGAAAAAAGGAAATTGAATTGTTCTAGTATAACATGTGCTATTTCTAGAATATGTTAAATATCGTCGTTGTTCGCAAAGCTTCATCACACGCGTTTGTAAAAATTATAAGAAATGCATATAATACATACAATCGTACAGGACTTTGTTTTTAGTAACCATTTACTTTTGTTTTATTTTGTGTTATTAGTTTTGATGTTTTTTTGAGTGTGTTTAGTTCATTTGTGATAGAAATAGTTTTTCTTTCTTTCTTGTCTGTTTGCATGTAAGCGGTCAACGGTTTCAACAATCACTGGTTCTTAAGACATTTGTCAGGTTGAATACCTACAAAAAACAAATTTCAATAACGCGGGAAAAAAGTTGTCGGTGGCTGCACCCGCTCAGCATGGTGCTGTGCTAACCCCACAGCACAGCGCAGATTTTTACTGACCACCCCAAAATTACCTAACCGAACGGTTAGGAAAACTCAGGTATTTAAGGTAAACCGATTACACAAATAATAAAGTAAAATAAACAGTTCTTATTATATCGTTAGATTCCAGTCATTTTACCGTGGTTTCGATTAAGACTCTCTTGCAGTGCGGTGTGTCTTGCCGGCCGGCCGGTGCGAGCGCTTGAACTGCTAGATTTTGTATATCTTTTAAAAATAATAACGAAATTATAAAACGGAATCTCAACATGCCCTAAAAAACAATACGCCTTATTTTTTTATATAACTAGCTTTTACATGGTTTCATGATAGAATCTTTTCAAGGTACACAGTTTAATTTGCGATTTAGTGTCATCTTTATGTTTTTTTAACTATGTTTTATTAAACGTTTCTGTCTTTACACATCACTTATCAGCATGTTCAATTTTCCCCTTTTTCACAACATTAACATTTGGCTAGATTTACAGCTGTTTAAGCAAGTTAAAAACTCCCCTTAACACTCGAATCAGTAACTCCTTTAAACTGCCCACTTATGGCCAAATAACCAAAAAAGGCCGTCTCAAACGGTCACATCAAAAAGTCATAAAAAAGACCATTTTGAGAGCGCATCCGACCCTCTTGAAGTACTCCCGTAACAGTCAGGGTCACTTGGAGTCGTCTTCAAGGGCACATTACGACTGTCAAGTGTTTCCCTAAGGATCTCTAGCGCGACTAGTCCTCTTCAAGTGTGTACTTGCCTACTAGTAGCTATTTATGAGTGGACGAAAAGCAGTTGGGAGATTACGGTACAGACGAATAAGGTACGGGAATGTTGGACTAATAAATGGAAGGAAGGGAAGGAATGTTGGAATAGTGGAATAAGTCAGTTAGAGGTTGGTTGCATCGGACAAAATTTTTGACTCCGTGCTGCTACTGAGAAAAACTTAAAAACACTTTACACAATGAAAGATCGGAACCAGGAGCTTTCACTAATTAAAGTCGTTTTGTTAGTTGAAAAAGGTGACCAAGCAATAATTGTCATGAAATAGCTAATGTCTAATAGAATACGTGACCGATTACCCAACTCTTGGTATCAAATTGTCCACGGAATTTCCCATGGCCATGGCGGAAAATCTCAGAGGAGACTGGCCATCGAAGTGGGTGATATTATAGACTCTCTCTCCCTCACTCTTATAGGGCGGCACTCAGGCACGACCGGAGAGATATCAGGATCAGGACCAACGGCTTAACGTGTTTTTCAATTCACAGCTAACTTCCAAACTCCGGAGTGTGATGAAACCTAATGGAAAAACCCAATAAAACTTTTTCCGACCTGGGAATCGAACCCAGAAACTCAGCAGCCGCACTTGTGACCACGAGAACATCGGAGCAGTTAACCAATCTAGGTACAGTGTTCAATTCAGTGTACTCTAACAGGCTTAATATTTTTAATATTTAGCCGGTAAGAGTCCACTGAATTGCAGTAGAGATTAAATTTGGCTGGAATTTACTAAAAATATTTAATTAACGTCGCCTTAACGAAGAAAAGATAATGGTAATGCTGATGGCGGGCCCCCTCAATATTAACAGGTGGTTCTTGAGGTAAGGAGTCTACCGCTGTGAAAATTATGATTACATGGGTTACATGAAGGGAAAGATAAAGAGAAAATATGCTGTAATATATAATGTTAACGTGAATTGTTTTTCTGTTGACGACAACTTCTTATTTGCCGAAGAACCCCGTTTTTGAGTCTTTCGTTGACACTATTTGATTGTAATCAAGTTGGGTAAGTTTTTGGACTTTCAGCAATGGATTTTTTTTTGTCACCTTGTCTCATAGACTATTTGGTGAATGATGCTTTTTCAAGGAGAAAAAAATACCCTTTCATAAAAATCGAGGCTAACAATATGTTGTTGCTTGCTTCGTGAACCAATTTAGTTAAATTTCGTTTACCGTTTATAGCAAACTTTATTAAGAATACCTACATAAAATAGAATAAGGTATTCCTTACAATAACGTAACTTATCCTATTACGTACCAGGACGCTGTTCACATAATCTTGTTCTCGCTTCCTTGCAAGCTGCCGTCTATAAATACAAATGCTGTATTCTTGAGGTACGTTCAGCCAGCAAACGCCAATAAGCAATCGTATTTACTACCGCTTTTGTCTACAGCAAACTATCTATAAATGTTGGATTAAACGGAACTGGAGGTAATTTAGAGACTGAAAAGAAAGGGGGTGTTTTTAGGTATTGATAGTCTACGCTTCGTTCGATTTAGAGACTGTTTCGGTAACAAATGATTTCGCTGCAGAGACATAGACGCTAATTACAAAGAAAATGTTGGTTCATCATAATATATCAGCTGTTGTCCGCCTTTCGCCTGCGATCCAGGATGAACCCATGGCCTTGCCCAGGTTATAGTCTATCAGTGTGACAAATTTCATCCAAATCCGTTTAGTCGTTTTGGTGTGAAAGCGTAACAAACTTACGTTACTTTCGCATTTAATATTAATTTAGGATTTTGAGGTGAGAGCACTACTTTCCTTTTAATTAGTAGTATGACACCGTGACACAATTTTAATATCTTGAAAAACCATTCTTGCAATACTTTTGTTGAGGTAGGGCAGATACAGTTTTATTTGACCTACGACTTTTTTTACAAAGGTTGTTTTAAATATGAAACTCTGTATGAAAGAAAACAGTCTGACGGCATTATTAAATAAATAAATGGAGTAAATGTCACTAAGCGGACCATTCTATGGCTTCCCATTTGTTCGGGAGGTAACGTACATTTAAGAGGTTCCGGTTCAAATGCTTATTTTGCAGAAAGGGTTTAGCAATAAAAATCACATATATATGAATCGACACACACATAACATAAAATCATGACTGTAATCCCAAAAGGGTTAGGCAGAGGTATATAGTACACCAACATTTCGCCAGTTATGTTTAAGTCCCATGTAATAGGGGTGAGCCAATTACCAGCAACCGGACACAAATCCAGACTCCAGGCTGTTACTGAGAAACTCTAGATAGAAAAACCCAATAACACTTTGCCCGACCTGGGAATCGAACCCAGGTGATTTTGAATCGAGACAAGAAAAAGGGAATAATTACGTAAAAAGCAGACATATTAGGTACCTTCAATGACCAACTACTACCTACCGTCCTACTGTTTAAATGATCTCGTTTTAGTATTAAATGGTTACGTAAAACGCGTTCATACAAAACCAATGCGACATTTATACGACGTCATCTCTTTAAATGCTACTTCGGATAACCTGTCGTAACTCAAGGGATATAAACTCAGTATTCTTGCTTTTTCCACAAGGTGTGCTCTTTACACCTGTTTGATGTTATCTGCTTATAAACCGATATATCATAAAAACTTTTTCTTCTTTAATTTTTGGATGCTTTAATTTTAAGAAACTGAATACTGTTCAACCTGAAATTCAGTATCATTTAAGCGTCAAGCTTAAATAGCCTCTAATATTAATCTAGAAACGGCAACAAAAATGAAATCTAAATCAGAAAAAAATATTTTACATAAACCTACTGACGTTTTTTTAGTGCAATGAAACGTCAAAATCACGCTTACTCTAAATAATTGAACGTTTACAATGATTTCAAATTATCCACATACAAAATTATTCTGAATTGTCTGTGTTAATAGATCTGGGTACATTCGGGATTTTGTACCACATTCATCTGAACATATTTCCCTAGTCACCACGTACAACCAGAGATTGTATCCGCAATAAGATGACTTGTGGATCGTAAATTGTATCTAAGGGGAACAACGCTCCATTCCACCTACATAACACCAAATTTTAGCGTTTTCATTTTCCTAGGAGAAAAAAGTAAAGTCGTTAACGAAGCTCAAGTGGTCCAACTTATCTAGGAAACTTGGTATAAGCCACCGCAGTCCTACATGTGTTGGTAACTAAACTAAATAAGGATTTTCATATGCAAAACCAACTCGTTGGATTTCAGACCACTGTGAACTGTCGAGCACGATAACCTGGGAACCGCTCAGCGTTGTAAACATTTCAATTTTTGAAACTCTCCGCTGCTGTGCGTTTTATAATATTGTTGGATGGAGTGCACTTGTAAACTGGATAAGATCTTAAACTGGTATCGAATTAGGTAGATGAATTAATAAAATAAAATATACGAGAAGGAAATGAGATTTGATATTTTATAGAACGAGTTTTAATATTTAGTGCTTATTTCAATTCAGTTCAATTAATCTTTATTGTAATCCATTATGTAGACATACAGGTGGTAAGTATAGGGATGATGGTTTTTCAATTTTATCTCAAAAAAAGTTTGTTTCCTAACAGTGCAAACAATATTCTAAAAAGTGTAAAACCTTAAATAATTGTCAAGTTATAAACGTTTAAAAAATAGTGTTAGACAAGGACATCGTAGAAGTGACGTCACAACTATGTCACTTCATACTAACGCCATACATTGTACGTACCGCGCTACAAGGACGGAAATAAACCCCTCCAAAAACTTTTAAAGCGTGTAGCTTCTTCATATTTAAATCGGTAAAACTGATTTTTTTGATTACCTAATTTTTTGAAATTATGTTAATTTTTCGAACATTTTATAATTAGGCATCCCTATAATAGACCCTGTCGTGCACAACAAAATTTAAATAAGTAGGTCATTTAATAAGAAAAACTGTAAGCTAAAAAGGATAATAATATTTATAATTTTATTTATCTTTTGCATGGTTTGAAAACTTTCTCGATTCGGCGTTTTATTTTGGCAGTAAGTATGTATTTATTTTATACCCACCTCAAACACAATAATGTAAAAAGGGCGGACTTAATACCATAGGCATTTTCTACCAGTCAACCACTCACACACAATCAGTATCAATTTTTTTGAACATCTGTTACATTTCCATTTTCCTGTATTTTGGTTAACGTCACGGTAGAAGACAATCAGCAGATTGGTTTTGTAAAATAGCCCCGCATGTACACAGAACTGATAGTACAGACGCTAAGGTCAGTGATACAAGGTTAGGTCAACAGTGAGCACGCAGCGTTATATAATGTGGCAACACTTTTTTGTTATCTCGAGTTAAAAATAAATAAATGACGTATTCTGCTGCTACTACCGAGGTTCTCAACTCAAAACATGGGCACAAAAAAAGGGTGAGTTATTTAAACAAACAAATAAAAACATTTATTATTTCTAATGACGTCTATAGCCTTATTCAAGTATCCGCGGGTTAGTATGAATAAGATGATCAATCTTCTCACAGAAACGAGGTCAGACGTCCGTAATATAATTATTATACGAAATAATTATAATATAAGTGTAGACATTATAATATGAAAGAGTTTGACAGTGTATTTATTTGTATAGCCGTATTATCATGATTCTCCTGCCATTATCCCAATTCACCTGGGGTCGCAGCTACGTCATGTCTTCTAGAATAGAATAGAATATATTTATTTGCTTGAAAACATGGACATAAAATTATCATCTTACATGTTTCGCCATGGACTGGCGAAACAAACAAATATTTAACAAAAAAAAAAACAACACATTTATTTGTTAAAATTATTAACAAATAAATACATGTCTAATAAAGGCGCGTACACACTGGAGCGACGCGACGGCGCGACACAAGCGCACCGCGTGTCGCGCGTGTCGTCTGTTTGCGGGAGCCTTAAGGCTGGTAAAACCTTAACAATAATAAAATCGTAAAGTAATATGCCTAATGAAAACTTAGCAACCATATTTATCTGTTACTTTTTTATCAATAAATTCTTTCACACTGTGATAAACGTTTGTATTCATAGTGTTTAAGACGGAGTTCCCTGATTTCTTTTGGAATATTGTTGAATATTTTAATTGCTGTGATGAAGAAATTTTTATGGCATTATGTGCTTTGATGTGTTGTGAAATTCCGATGTGGAATTCTAAACCGTGTTGATCAGTATAGTTAAACCATACTTCTCCATTTGTCGACATCTCAGTAGTCGTCCCTTTCTTGCCATATTATTATCACCTTCCACACAGTCTATCCATCGTTTCTTTGGCCCTCGTCTTATAGCCAGTTTATTTGTATAGCGGTATATAGTCCGCATTCTAGCAGCCGTTTGAAAAGCGCTTCAGCCGGCCTATTGTTGGGATGTTTATACTACCCACATGATCTTAGTACGGTAACGGTAGCCATACTAATTAAAAAATAATGGCGGGACTGCTCCAAATTGGATTGAAAGTGTTTGATAACCAGTTTACCTGCAGAATACTTTTACACAAATTAAAAATACGTAAGAAATATGCAAAATAAATCCACTTTGCATATTTGCCAACACCTTTCCTTTGTGGGAAACGAAAAGTAGCCGTAAATGTTTTTCACAATTATCATTTTAACTGGAAAATAACATACGAAAATACGTCTTTCCAATGGTTCGTTTCTCAATAAAACTAAGGTGATATATGTGTTGAAGGCCTATGTGGATCATATGAACAACGCGCTGGGAGGTTTGCCTCGTAAATCGTGTGATCAGTTGGGCTGTTGGACCACAGCGCTGCGATTGGAGGAATTACCAACAGACTTGTGACCCGCTAGACTGATTTATTCTGCGATTATTCACTGACCTCTGGTTTTCCATTTATGGAAAGTGTTCTTAGTAAGACTATGAAGAGTATAGAATACGATTACACATAGATATCTTTCAGTATTTTGCGTGAAGTTGTTTGGTATGCCTAAGCTCATGCGAGCGTTCAAAGTTTGGCCATAAAATGACAGTCTAATATTGAAATTGAAGCGAAGAATAGGTTAATAGGACAATAAAAAGAAACTTTATACGTGGGCACCAATAGGGTTATTGCCATAAAATGGCTATTGATCGTAATGTCTTTAACTTTGACAATACAGACGTTCATTGCGTTACTTACGTTGTGGAGCAGGTTAAATTTTTAAACCTATGAAGTAATGTATGTAAAATTAAAGGCATTGCTATCGATTGCCATATCATGAGTGTTACGCAAGTACCCCGCTGGTACCTAAAGATATGTATGTATAATAAACATTGGAATTTCAAATATGTCTCTGAAATATCGAACATGAAAGCTGCATGTATTTCGCTGCGCGACGCAAAATTTTCCGAATGAATTCTACAGTCAGAAAATTTGAAAGAATCGATTTCCGAGAGCTGCACGCTCAATTTAAAATATTGCATTGTATAAAACAATCCCATAGAGGACCCAGCTATTGGAAAAGGGTTTCACATGATAACTCCGAAAATTGCTATTAGGAGAAAATGTTTTATATGACAGGTACAATATTCCAATATGCGGATATTGATGTTCTTCAAGTCGTCAAAACGTTTTTTTTTCGTCAATATTGGTCGAACTTTGATTGATTGCCATTCATTTAAGCTGGGTCTCGGGTTGCATGTTATCTTGCAACACGTGAAGGCAGTGTGGAATTCTAATTTTCGAGGACTGTCCTTACAGCTGAGGTATCCTGAAACTAGAAAAACGACGGACATCTCTAGCCAACTCCAATGTAATCAAGTCAACATTGCCTACAGTTCTGTTTCTCCGAATTCCGATTTCAGGGCGTTCGACTCCATTCCGAACGTAATAATGATGGCGTCTCTTTACGGTCGACCAAAGACAATCCGTGACCTGAAGAGGAGTTCATATTCGGAAAATGAAGTTTAATTTCTATAGAACTTCAATTTAACCTAAATCTTCGCAGATTTCAAACATATTCATTCACTTTCAAACTGACTTCATGGAATAAAAGGATCTCATGATCTGAGTTACTGAACTATAGAACCGCGTTCGTTTTGTTTCATAAAGCATTTTACTGTAACCTAGTGGAACGAAAAAAAAAATTTCACCACATAAATACGTATAATTGCGTAGAATTTATACTTATTCAAAACTAGGTTGCCAATATATAATAGACAATACGAGAAAACTTTAGGCATGTTGGATGATAAATCCTTGTTACGTTGGTTTACGAACTAGCGATCGATTACAATCGGTTTTTAGGCTAGTGGCCACTAAAAAGTGATTAAAATACGTAAACCTTTGAACGTTGTTATCATAAAAATTGCCAAAGTTTAACCGATGGAAAACAGTCTTGGTTAAAAACCAACTAGCATTAGAATATTAAATAGAACCCTATCTATTCACGCCTTCTTCCCATGGGGTAGGCAGAAACCACAGAACGCCACCTGCTACAATCCTTACATACATTTTTGCCTCGTTTACGATTTAATTCTCTATTATATCATATAGAAAATTAAAATATATGGTAATGGTTCCCCTGGATCTTGATGAAACGCTGGTCTTGAAGCACTGCACGCGTCGATGGAATCGTATGAGAAAAGGCAATCAGTTGTCACGGGACATAAAAGGCATTCCGGTCTCAGACTTCGGGGATTCATTCATTAAAGCAACAATAGTACCTCAATCCTGGTAATTAGTCCGATACCTGGAAAAGTGCCGGAAGCAGCCTTTTAACTGGTTCTACACCTAGGCCAAATAAAATAGGGTTTTACATCTGAGAAAACAGGCTGAGACTTCCGCTGTGAGATGAGATCAGTAAAAGTAGGTACATACCAGCAGGGCGAGCATGGCCTACTGTGACATGTCATGAGTCACGCTATTTATCACATTTTTGGAGATAAAAACGTTATGTCTTTTAACGCTAGCACGGTGGCGTGAGATAATTCTCTCGACATATGACATAACTTCTTGACGTTTAATTGGGACTCGTTATGTCTTATTTGCTAATACGGGCGCAGCCATTTTGTCACCAAAGTCACACTTTGACAGCTGGTTATGTAAAATTTACCACATTCGGGCAGAGGTGGTGATAAAAACATTATTTTAATAAAAATAATATTTTCCTGCTAATCACTGCACCAAATGGCAGTAAATTATTTTTATGTTCTTGCCAGAAAGCAAAAGACCCAAAGAAGGAAAATCCCGTTCGAGTTGCCAGACTGGGAGTTCCAACGAATTTTCCGCCGGAACCTAAAGGCCCGGTGAACTCGCCATTTGCAAATGCCGAGTTTTTTTTGAGCATTCGGCTTCTGGTTCTGTGAAGAGAATTACCTAATACAAAATTAAATGTAAATTGACAAGACAACGGATTCGTCAACAGCGTCGTATATAAGTACCGCAAAGATTTATTTTTTCTTACTGCTTTTTTCCTTCAATTATTTTTATTGCAACCGGAACTGAATTATCCAACAAGAACAACGGAACAACAAAGACAGTTACAAAAATATTTAAATTATTTGCAAAGACATGACGTGCTTGTGTCAAAAATGAATTAGATACCACCCAAATTAAAAAGTTGTCTAACTTTATGAACTGCACTCATACATGCATTTTATTTTGTTTGGTCGCTTATTCAGATGGCCATAGAAATTTTGTCTTTTTTAATTTACTATGTCACATTATGAAGTCAGCAACAAGAAAGGCATATCACGCCTTATTATTATGTCACATGGTTGTCCCGTGCTAGCATTTAAGACAAATTGTAAGACATGACATAATTTATCTCATCTTGTCACAAACATCTTGGGTACGCCCATGCTCGCCTCGCAGTTTCGAAGAATATCGTGCACAAATTGCATGCCGACTTGGTCGTCTGTAAGAGACTTGGGTCAGTACTAGGACTCCATTAAGCAAAAACTAAAAAAATATGGAAATCGTATCGTTCTGTGTCAAAATATTCCGCCACAGTTTTTTTGCTATCTATCAAATGTTTTACTTGACTACGTTAAAATTTAAACAATTCTGATTAAAGCTGTTGATGGCCAGACATATTAATTGGAAAAATAGGTTGTAACCGCATAGGTCACGCTGCACTAGGTACCGTCAAGTCGAAACTTATTAGAAATAAACTAGTTAACTATTCTATTGATCGGTCGTATTAGCATTGCTCTCACGTAATTTCGATGGTAATCAGAATTTGTTCGATGCGACGGTTTCTCTAGATTTGATTACCATTTAAGTAACCTAATTTGGTCGTAACACAGTCCTTGAAACTTGAACCGTAAAAACAATTACTCAGGTTTTATGTAAAGTATAAAATCTGTACTGTTGCATTATTTTACCTACCTTCATATTCTAGTTAAAATGGAAATAATTACCGCGAATTTCTAAAAGAACGTACATAATACACATGTCTGTTACTTGCACAAAAGTATTCTAGTAGCTTGCATGCCATTGTAACATTCATCAATCAGCATGTCGACTATGTAAAAATCTCACCGTGAAGACTTGCGTGGCGTGAGCTGTCAGTGTCATCCCGTCTTGGTCAATCCCTAGCATCAGTGGCACTGACAGCTCACTTCACCTAAGTTTTCACGGTGAGATAGTTACAGAATAGCACTACAGAAGTTGTTATATCCTAATGGCATGCAAGCTACTGGCATACTTTTGTGTAAGTTACGGACACGTGCATATGTACGGCATAAAGGAAAAAAGTAGATGTACTAGTGATTAGAAACTACTCATCTTCTTGATTTTAACAAGACGCACGGCTTTGATAAAAGAACTAATAAAAGTTCTTTATTAGTGATCGATGGGAAAGAAGGTCAAATACACAAATTGTAACCGCTTTCGTCCTAATAATTAATGATATATAAATGGTAACTGATTTTATTTCTGTAAGTAGTTTTGTACAAAGAATTTTACAAGTCAATCACATTTTTTAAACTAAGTGAGGTCGGTGTTTCCTATCTTACTACTCTGAGAAGCAAGGCCGAAAAAAACTCAAAGGTCCACTCTTTTAAAGTCCAGACATAGTCTTGGTCAGAACATATGATCAGTATCTGAAATGATCTTTTGAAGAATTAACAAAAACCACACAGATTGAGTGGACCCCTCCAGTCAGTGCACGCATTTTTCAGTAATCTTGCAGCTCAACTCAGAACTTTTAGAGCTAAGCGATTTGACAAACCAAGGAAAGGACATTTGGGTAGGCCTCAAAAATTACTCAAACTGTCAAATCAAGATTAAAACTAAAACAATGAAGCGATGGCCCACATAGTCCTAACATTCACAATATTTAAAATAATACTAAATACTTCACAAAGTAAATACTCATGTCATAGTATATAAGGTGTATCTATTCATACACGAAATATTTAAAGAGGGGCCCCTATAGGTCGTTTAGAAGCTATAGAAACGAAAAAGAATTTTTTATCTAAATGTTTTTTTATTTTACGTAATTATCATAATTTAAAACTGCTTGAGATGTTTTACATAAAACCTTTTCTGCCAGCTCTATGAATCAAAGACGCGGCGGGGAGAGGCGCGGGCGCGATGCCCGCCAAACTGTAGCAGCGGGGCGCGTGCCGTCTCTCTCTTCGTAACTCGATCTCGTCTTATTTTGATAACAGAGTTATCGCTTATAATAAAAATAAATGTGAATTTAAAATACAAAACGACCTAAATCTAAGTAGCTACAATAATATTGAATTCCCTCCTCGAAGTTTTACAAAAACAGTACCTGCTGTAAACTAGGTACTTACATCTGAATAAGCAGCTGACCTCTGTGGGGTCACGACTTTTACGAGCGAGCATCGAAACGTTTCAATCATTTTCTTATTTATTTTACGAAAAGGATCCTAGATTCGATTAAAACATTCATATTCTACAGTGTTACACATCTTTTAGATATTAATAATAGAAAAATAAACAGCTGACGCAACGCGATTTCGCACAAGGTAATGACTTCTGTTGGTTACGAACTGTGCGTCGAGTCGTATCTGTCAGCTGATTGATAGGTTGTGTACCTACCTATTTGTACAGATGTAAACTGTAAGAAGTGCATAGCGCGAACAATTTAAAATGTACATACCTCATAACGACGTAGTTTTTATTTACATTATTTACACCAAAATTGCTGTACATATTCACCCTGCAGTTGCACGTTAAATAATGTGTCGTTGCACTTTTAACAATGTCTCTATCTCTAGCCATCACTACGTAAACGCCACAATTCACGTTTTTTTGTTCCGCACTAGAAATGGTCTGGCCGCCATTACCATCAATCAGGTCTATCCCTACCCCACACATGGAAGTTCAACGGCGTAAGATCAGACCTGCCTCCGTCTGCAGCTGGGGGCATGTTGACCCCGTAGTCCCGTTGCCGCTGTCGAGCTTCTAGGATCTCTAGGAAGGGGGCTTGTGCTGTGAGCAAAATAAGTCCACCCTCATTGTAGCAGTCCACCATGTTCTGGTACTCCTAGTTGGAATATTTCGGCATTGTTGCGTTTGTTGCGCGAAGCGCGATGCGTTCCACGTTGGTTAAGCCGCGTGCAGTGCAACAAGCAGTTCGCGCGTGACTGAGCACGGCGGCGGAGCGGACGGCGCGGCGGGCGCGGGGCGAGGCATCGTGCGCGGCGCCGCCGCCGGCGCCTCTTTTGATAATTCATAAAAGCCACGCGACATCTAAGGGCACCGCCATGACCTTGCCCGCTTCAATGAAAGTAGTTTCTATGTAGTATTTTCGTAGCGTAATGGATGTTACAAAATATGAAAGAGCCAGTATTTTATGTATGTTAAGTAATATTAAATTATTAAATTTTTAAAATTAGATGCTTAGATAAAAAAATAAAAATCATTTCTATAGCTTATGTTCGACCTATAGACGCACCTGTTCAAATATTTCGTGTATGAATAGATACACCTTATATAGGTAGCTCACTGAGGTGATTGGTCAATCCCAACTTGCGCAGACAATTTACCATGTCATAGCTTATTCATCTACTAGCACCTATAATGAAGACGTAGGTAGGTACTTACCTGTGCATTAGCAGTCTATTCATAACTGTAAACTTTATACATTTATTGCAAAATCATGCTTCAAGTTGTTTAGTATCGTCGCAATAAAGCGGTCCCGCTCTACTTCGTTTAAAGGGAATAATATATCACAAATAATAAGTACATAACATCACGCCAGTAATCCCAGAAGGGCTATTTCAATAGTACACTCATATTTATCCAGTTATACTTAAGTCCCATGTAATACGGGGTGAGCCCATTGTCATCAACCGGGCACAAATCCAGAATCCGGGCTGCTACTGAGAAATTCTAAATAGAAAAACCCAGTTACACTTTGCCCGACCTGGGAATCGAACTCAGGACCTCGTGCTCAGCAGTAGGTCTTGCGACCATTACACGCAGACGAAGTTGCGGACAAAAGCTAGTTTACAATAAAGTGAACAGTTATCGTCAAGTAAGGCCTGGGAATATTCTCTCAATAAAATACGTTTTTCGGGAAAATGATAATACAAGAAGTAATTATTAAAGTGAAAGAAGAGTAAGTAAATGAATAATGAAACTATCCTGAAAGCTGTTCGTCTGTTTCGTCTAAAAAGTCTGAAATATATTATAGTCGTCTTAAAATGGCAAAGTTAAATTCCACTCAATGAAATACGTCTACCTAATGCTCATGTAACAAGGAAAAGAACGCAGAGATATACTAGAATTAGCTTTTTTCTACTTCGCATGTGTATTGCATGAAGACGCCTTAAGTGACTTTGCTTCATATCGATATCTTCTTTTCCTTTGGGGAAAAAACTTTTCCACGATATGTATCATTCGGCTAGTTCTATACCTTTGAGGCTCGGTGAATAACATTCGTTTTTCCTGATTTCTCTTCGGAAGTCCGATTCTCTGGTTCAAATCTGATTCTATTAACATCTAACAGATCTGAATGTAAAACGAATCTGATAAAACAATTTTATTTCAATTCACATTTTAGTATCTAACGTTTTGAGAAGCGGGAATAATGTGATAGGTAATAAAGAATACGACCTCTAAATATCTCTTTGTTATTTGTTATCTTTGTTGTTAAAACGTGTAACAATACATAAGTACGTATTCTTTCAATTAATCAGAAAATAAGTGTTGGTTTCGACGTTTGTGCTCCATAATACGAAAGTAAATCGTTTAATTTGTTTGCTGTATCACTAAACAATGTTTGTTCGTAAAAACATTGTAACAGTATTTTATTAAGGTTGTGCCAAAAGGGTACATAATCATTAGCGTCAGCGTTTTTCGTTCTATGCTCGGGGTAGTTTTTTACTGTTTATCAAAAGGGTTACTTTTGGTTATCAAACGTAACACAGGGTCGTTGTAAAGGCATGCGCATAACACGAATCGTGGCAATGAGGAAAATAAAAGAAAATATTTTTCAAATGCACGTAGTAAGTACTGTAATAAGTACATATTTAAATATATCTTCTTAAGGCACTGACAAGAGGCAAATGTTGTGAGTAGAATTGTCATAAAAAAAATTGCAATATCTGTACAAGTTTGTGGTCGCTGAAAAAATATATGTTAATCTTGAACATGTTTCTGAAAACCCTGCTGTATTCAAAACAAGTTATAGAAAAGTTTTCTCGATACAAAAAAACGCCAAACAAACCTCTAGAAATGGTCATCCAAAAAAAATATCTGTATCACTGATCAACGTACGTTGGTAAAATTATTCACAATAACGTCTCATATTTTAATACAGAACTTGGTTGTTTGTTATTAACGATTACTCAACTCATTTTTAGGAAAATAGAAAATTCCTTCATTTTTTGCAATAAATTACAAACATCGTGTCATCGCGCTTCTTTTTCTTTTCTATGAAGTCTGACAGTGACCGCGCTTTACCTCTTGTCAGCGTCTTAATCAAAAGCCTTTATTCATCCACTGCTGGACGTAGGCTTCTCCTAGTGAACGACACTTCCGATCCTCGGCGCTCCTCATCGAGTCGCTGCCAGCCGCCTTCCGCAAGTCGCCGCCCCCGAAAGGGGTTCAATAGAGGGTGAAAGGTTGTATGGATAGTTGTCCTTTTTTTCGAAGGGACATTCAATCGGTGGCAAGGCTTGTAAGGTAAATAAAATGTTAAAGCGAGTTAGTTGTTGCATGATACAAAAATTTAAGATTATTTCAAAATATCTTAATATTTAAATATTTTCCCAGCAGTTTTGAATATCTGCGTCACAATTGAAAACTAATGTTAATTTAAATAAGTAATTTATAAACTACACTTCCAAGAATGGTGTTCTATTTTCCACCGGGGTTTACCGACAAAATTACCTACAAACTTTGTCGCATTTACCCGTAAGCTAGGACGTTGGGTGTCATTCGGTGTAACGATGCTTTCCGTGGACCGTGTGTCTTTGCCTTAACCGTTCAAAACTTGGCTTGAATTCAAAGTGTGAACCGTTTCACTTGTAAGGTTATGGCGGCTGTATCATAACAACTAATTGGACATCGTGTTTTAATGGTAAATTGTCATAGTTAGGGTTTATCTAGCTTGACTAAATTACAGTGAGATAGTTAACGGACAATTTGCATATTTTGGTAGCCACCTTCTTTGGTTAAGATTTGGACCCCATTTTCGCTATCAGCGAAACTCAACAAAATGACAAACATGACGAAAAAAATGCAAATGATTGTAGCCGTTGGTACAGTGGTCGCAAGAGCTACTGCTGATCATGAAGTCCTGGGTTCGATTCCCATGTCGGGAAAGTTATTGGGTTTTTCGTTTTTCTATATAGAACTTCTCAGTAGCGGCCCGGAGTCTGGATTTGTGCCTGGTTTATGGCAATAGGCTCGCCCCCTATTACATGGGACTGAGCATTACTGGCGAAATGTGGTGTAGCGAAGGTACACCTCTGCCTAACCCTTCTGGGATTACAGGCGTGATGTTATGTATGATGTTATGATGTTGTAGCCGCCATCTTGGACCTTTACAGATTTGGATCCCATTTCCATTTAGCACCCTGACGGAAAGTTTGCAAATTTTCGTAGACATTGTAGTTACTAAATAATTTTAAAGACCGTTCAAAACCTTGAACCATTTGGCCACCATTTGATTTGATTGTGCTAAGGTGTTAAAAGAGGGTAGATCTAGCTGAACTAAGTAAGAGTAGTGAGTGAAGAGAGTAGAGTAAAGAAGAGTAAAGAGTGTGATAAACTTTACTTTTTACTTTTTTCTAACAAAAGACATTCGACTACGACCAACCTTGATTGGTAACGCCGAAAGGGGATGCCCTAGAAGGCCAGTAGTAACCTTATTGGTGATGTTCTTTAGCAAAGTCAGGTGCGAAGTGCTCCCAATCACGCAGCCCAGATGTGTTACCGTAAAGGAAGCAAACAGAGTATGTTGGTGGCGTTGGTAAGGTTGTTTGGTGGTGGTGGTTTCTGCTTATCCACATGAGAAGAAGGCGTGAGTTTATGTTTGTTTTTTTCCAATTAGGTACTTGGACATTGACCTGAAATCACGTCATTTATTCCTGAGTATTAAATTCAACGATAAACAACCCTGCAACCTGTCAAAGGTCAGACCTGGTTTGACAAAGCTGACGGCCTTCAATAGTAGACTGGCACTACAAGAAGAAATCTAAAACTTTCGATTTAAAAAATGGATTTTTTACAGAATAAAAAAGAAGCAGGAAGTGTGGGTCCCCAGGGAATAAGTTAACTTAGAAACTATCTGCAGCAGCTAGTCTCAGCATTTAACAAAACCTGTGAGTGCTGAGTAGTCCCCTTAGCAACACAAGTAACTTTATAGCACCGTAGGGGTTGCACTAACAAGCTTACGTCAAAAAAAAAACAAAGCACGATTTACACAAGGACTTTTCAATATTTTCCGAATAACACAGGATTTTGAGAAACACGTTAGAATCAGAAATATTTTCTGTTTTTTGTTCAAAATGGAACTGGCAAAGAGTTTTCAGAATATATTACTAAGGTACTACTAGTTTTTGCCCGCGGCTTTGTCCTCGTGGAGGTCGGAAATTATCCCACGGAAGTGTACTACCGGTATACTGCGAGTATGTTCTATCCCGGATCATGGTCTATCCTTGTGCCAGATTTCATTCAAATACGTAGAGCCGTTTAGGCGTGAAAATGTAGGAGACAGGCAGGGTTATTTTCACATTTATAATATAAGTATGGTTGTATCAGTAGGTAAATCAAGAGGCTATTTGAATGAAACACATTCATTAACTTCACAGTTGTTAAAATACACAACGACTCCTTCTCCTTGACAGAAGTTTCTTCTTCTGAGAATCTTAGAACACTATCATGTAGGTATACAACCTCAATCAATTAGTTACCTTCCTTCCCTGTTCAAAATGACTGAATGTCAGATTTAACTAAATTAACACAAACGAACAGTCAACACACTGCAGTCTACTACGCGTTTTAATTTAATTGCTTATCAATTTCCATTAATTACGGCAGCGTGTGTTCAATTAGCACTTAGCAGACATCCTCACAGTTATCTTGAACGTAAAAAACGAATAAACAAATATTAGTACAGTTTTATTATCATGTGTGAGTCAGAGATCGGAACTATGTTCACTTGTGTAGAAAGCAGGGATGGCGAAAATCTGTATTTTGTTAAAAAATAAAGTGCAATAATTATGTTTTCTTCAAAGTTGTTGAGTTGTATAGACCGCACAATTGTTTTGTAGAAAATATAAGGTTTTGCAATTGGTAAATACTATTTTAACATTGTCTAGTTCAAACCTTTGAAAGTTCCTACTTATATATGATTAAATAAAAATGTTTTTTTTGTGTTGTTTATTATTGTGACATACACTTTTGAAAGAAAAATGTTTATCATTTATTTCTCCTATTTTGTATGTTTCCTTTTTTTAAAGCTTTCCAATTGAACTAAGAGATACCATGGCAATCCTAGTATGAAAATTATCTTTATCTTCTATTTTTGGTAATTTTAACATAAATTTAAATCAGTGGCGTGCCAATAGCTGTTATTGCTAGCCAGCTTCAATTGTAAAGCTTCCAGTGTACTATTATACAACAGCTGCCTTCATCGAACTGAGGAGATGGCTACATATCTTTGACAAAAGACACCAGCAACATGGGCGATTTTAAAATTTCTCCTGCACTACGACACCGTTTCAATTACCACTACAATTCACGGTACGGTACAAGGGTTGGAGATTAAGAAAATAGGAGCAGCTATAGAGCTGACCCTATTGTCCGAATTGTGATCCCCTGTACCACCATAGTGTGTTATAATTAGCAGAAACTAGCAATGAGTTATTCATTCATCCTGATAAGATAAACGAAACAGAAAGGGAGAGTGAAAGAGTTGGTGCTACTTATCATCTTTGTAAACCCCAATGGTTGCCTCTTACGGCACCATCAGCAAAATGGGGGAATATGATCGACCTAGCCGCAGCCAAAACTCTTCAGTTTCAAAAACCGAATTTCGTGAAACATCTCCATTATTCATTTCCATCCTATCCCCGCAATTCCATAGACTGCACGTAGATGCGACTGATAGCCACCACAGCTGCGACTTTTTAGTGCTACTTTTATGTCGATCACGATCTAGCTGAGGTAGTTAGTTTAGTATCGACATAAACTATTCGAGTAAAGCCGGCTATGACCCACTATTTGTCCGATAACAAAGTTACAGCTCGATGGGCTCGCACGATTTTCGTGTATCTCAGTTTCCGAAGTAGGTACCTACCAAAGTAACAAGGGTACAAATACGTCATGTTCATAAACTCGCGCTGGTCAGAAACCAGCGCGAGTTTATGTATATGGTTTACATGTTTATAGGTGCCTGTTTTAAGCTAACAAAATTGCTATTTTCAAATAGTAACGAGACCATAGCTGTTATTTATTGAATTATTGAAATATTTTAAAGAGCACGGTTTGTTTCACTGTGATTATACACGCCTTGCAACTTGATATGGGCACAGAAAAGCAGTTACTTTTCAATGAAATCTTATAACTTGATATCGATTTAGACTTCGCCCAAAATAATTTGAGCTCGTAAAGTATAAAGTCCGAGAAGTTCCTGCACAAAGATTAAACTAGCAGCCGAACTTTCTCGGCTCAGTCTTTGTCTCTAACATCTTATACTTCTCCGCCTGATCGACGTAAGCTGCAAGCATGTAAACCTAGCTTTAATACATTCTATATTTTAACATTTTTATATAAACGATTTAAGTTTTCTGAATCAAACTCAAAGTTAAAACATTTATTTCCAATAGGTACTTGAAAAGGCACCTAATAGACCTTAACTAGAGAGTCACGAACCCTACTAATCTCGATACAAAAATATAAGCACAAGATCAAAGAGTCAACCCTCAAATTAATAAGGGACCCAATAATCTTTAGCATGCAAAACATCACTCTTAGAATAATGATCATTTACCGAAAATTGTGAAAGAACGGTGAAGCGGCTCTCAAAACTGTGAAGAAAAACATCGTGAGGAAACCGGCATGTCTTAGAACCAAAAATTCTAAAACATGTGACATTGACCAACCCGCACTGGGCCCGCGTGGTGGATTACGGCCCACTCAACTCAACTTAGCTGCACCGGACAGTTTGATAATTGCGTTAACCTAACCTTTCCTAGTCGCATCGCAGTGCCTCGGAACACGACTGATGTTTAAGTAGTTAATAAAAAGGCCTACTTACGTTCAAGAACGCTTATAAAAGATAACAAATTAACAGAAGAAGAAAGAATAATAGTCAACGGGGATAATATTGCTATGCAATAAGACGTTTAAGGGGACAAACTGTCACTTGTCACGGTGATAAAACGAAGACTGAAAAATGGTAAATGGATGACTTTCCAAACGGGGTAAAATTGAAAGTTGATCATTTTCTCTTGAACACTTCGAAGGCCTTCGACAAATGAGGCCTTGTTCTTCTTACTCCTTTTGTAATCCTAATTTTTAAAAATCTATATTTTCTCCGGCATTTTTTGCCTTAAACCCTATTTGATAAATTGGATTCGTAATACTTTCGACAGCGTTATTAATTTTTTTCGGAGTGGCCTTTGGCTACCAAAAAGTGCGATTAAGCATTTGAATATAAGAGATTGCTTTTAGCTGCTTTCGACGACCAATTATTTTTATTTTTGAGCGAATCCTTTTCTTGCCTTAGAATTAGGTCACGGCAGAGATATAATCAGGAGCAAACTGATAAGAGTAATAGAAAAAAAATTATGTGAAGATAAAAAAGTAATTAAGCGAAAAAACTCAGATCTCAAATTATTGGTGTTAGTGAAAGGATTAAGTCTAATTTTGATCTTCGTTGGCGTACTGTAGTGTAGGCAAAAACCACTGGGCTTTTGGAACTTAGAGTAATTACCATGCTTTTGCTTTCAGAAAAGGTATACCATTTCAGCTGGCAAGCTCTACAAGGGTTACTGAATGCCCGGTATACCTAATAAACAGTCATCTGTTGCCATCATATTAATCAACAGTTTATCAAGCGTTTGAGTAAGAAAAACTATTAATTATAGTTTAGAAAGCTGCTTATTCCAAGAAAGTAGTTAAACATTATGATAGGCACACTTAGTTTTACAGTAACCATGACTAATTAGAAAAATAAAACATCAAGTTCTACAGTGTTTTGTATTTGAGAAAATCTGGGGCTGTAGGTAATATAGCTTAAAGCGGCGTAATAATGCTTTTACCAATTTCATGAACCTCCCAAATTCTTACGTTACCTATTTCGATTGTTAAATTAGGTAAAGTTACTTTGGAGCGAACCAAATTTTTTTCCGATTAAATCGGGAGCGCAATGTCAGACAGTTCCAGATTTCCCCCGAGAATGTTTGCGCTTCATTGCTGAATGCCGACAGATTCTTGTGCTTTCTTTTTAGTATCCAAGCACTTTGGGTACCGTTTGAGCACAAGATTCCTTTTTGAAGTAGAAATGGATTGGTAATAGTATTAAGCGGAAGGTACTTAGGCATCTAAAATTAATTAAACATATAACCGTATTATTCATAATAAAGCCATACGCATTATAAACATATTTTAGTTGTCGAACTGTTTGTTCATTTCTGTCAAACTTTATTTTAACTTGACAGAACGGGAAAAAACAGTTTGATGGCTAAAATATTTACAAAGCGAATGGCTTTATTATGAATAAGACGGTAAGTCTATAAATATTCTCTGAAAAGTTTTGAGTTAACTAAATTGTATTCAAGATTGGTATTAGGACCTAATCAATCACATGAGCTGACTTCTTTCTTTTTTATCTTTTATTGTGATATGAAATAAAGATACCAGAAGATAAGTTATTTACCTTAAACAGAGTGCACATTAAGTTAAATTACCGTAATTTTATAAGTACATTAAAAATACCCTCACCATAACTTCGTATCAAATAAGGCTGTTTATTTATACACCATGACTTTTTTACAGAAACATTTTTATGTACCCTTTTTTTTTTTTTGGGTGGGAAATCATCAAATGACTTGTCCCGCTCTGGGTGGAGCGCGGGACGGCGTGTCAGACTTTTACTGACTTAAACCCACTCGTGTTCCTTCAGTTGACTGTGCCAGGGCCACGGTTATCTCTATCGAATTACCCGCGACCCTGAGGCGTCGGCCCTATCGGACCCCGTCATTTTGTGCAGACATCTCTTTGAGGCGCGCGTGGAACATGACGCGCCGTCGACCCGGGCTTGGTCCCTACCGGACGGCGAGCTACCCATTGCTTGCCGTCCGCAAGCCCGCGCCTACGGTGGCCGGGAATCTGCAGGCGACTCCCGACGCCCAGGGCGTCTCCTGCGGCGACTAGGGGCGCGAGGGCGCAAGGCTCTCTCTCTCACGCGCTCCGCCTCCTCCTTCGCGAGCATTACTGCTTCGCAGAAGGAGGTTACGGCTTTCCATTCTCTCTCGCTCCGTACCATAGCCTGGACCAGGGCCGGACGCGAGAGATCGCCGCCGCCGATCGCCTCCGCGAGGACACTGCGGTGCTCCGCCCAAACTGGGCAGACCTCCACCGTATGCTCCACCGTGTCCTCAGGGCGATCCACACAATGGTGATACCCGGGTGTTTCCTCCCGCCTTATTCGAAACAGGAACCTCCCGAAACAACCGTGTCCGGTGAGGACCTGTGTCAGGCGGAAGGTGAGGACGCCGTGGGCTTTTGCCTCCAGATCCCATGGCGGCAATCCGGAAAGGAGGCTCGCCGCCTCGCAGGAGAACGTGTGGTATCCCCGGACCAGCCGGACGGCCATGACCCTTTGGGACGCGTTCAACCGGCGGGCTGGTCATCGCCTCAAAGAACGCGCCCACACCGGTGCCCCGTAAAGGGTCATGGACCGCACGAACCCCGCGTAGAGCCTCCGGCAGGAGGCGTTTGGACCCCCCAGATTGGCAGGCAGGAGCCGCCTCAAGGCAGCCCCAGCCTGCTCTAGTCTGGGAACCAAACGTCGGAAATGCTCCACGAATTTCCATCGGCTGTCTAGGACGAGTCCCAGGTACTTCATCGTCGATTCGACGCCGATGTGAACCCCTCCTGCCGTTATCTGGAAACCCGACTGTGGCGCGTTCCGAGGACCATGAAAACACATGGTCTCGGACTTGTGCAGGGTCACTTCGAGTCCCAACTGCCGGATCCTCTCGACGATTGTCGCAACCCCGAGTGTCGCTAGC
This sequence comes from Dasypolia templi, assembly GCA_963555695.1. NCBI lineage: Eukaryota > Metazoa > Arthropoda > Insecta > Lepidoptera > Noctuidae > Dasypolia > Dasypolia templi. Next base: position 25,111,857 of record OY743143.1, on the reverse strand, counting down.
TCGGCCGCCGCCTGGTGCGACCTTCCCTGAGCCAGGACCAGCGTGTCGTCAACTTAGCATTTTTATGTACCCTAACGATTGAAATTTATGAACTACACGGTAGATTTACGTAGGCTTATGTCAGATTGTACGCATCGTCAATATGTCGATAGTAACTCGGACAGGGTTAACGCTGTTTAAAATTTTATATCCGATCTCCTGTGATGAATATTCAGTTTAAAATGCTGTTAAGCTTGCATAAACACGCGTTTGTTGATTTGAATAAATTAAGTTTTTAGTCGATTTTTTTATTAAATGTTTGATGAAGTCCTTTGGTAGAAAATATTTAAAAAAAAGTCTTCTGAATTTCTTTTTTTTCCAATCACAATTATTTTTCAGGAGATTTTTGTTGGGAACGTTAACAAAACGAACAATTTCGTGCCGGTTTGAAAATGAAATATTGCGTGCAGAGTTCTCTCGACAATAATTCAACATTTGCAGATAAAAATATCGAGCTCTATGCATGACCACTAGTGTGTAAATAAATTGGACTGTATCCCCTCTTAAATTGGGACTGTTTTGTCTCCTTAAACTAAAACTACGTTGCAAGTTTAGGTATAAGGTAGAAAAGAGTGGTCGATAATGAGGGAGTTTTCGCTGATAGATAACAGGAAATTCGCTTGTTCCCTCCGCAGTAGATATTCGAACCGATTGTTTTGAGTGCAATATTCTTTAGACGGGTTGACGTCAAATAGATTACGAGAAAAACTGTTTGAAAAAACGTCAAAAGTTCGCCACTTATCGAAAAATGATCAAAGGCCCAAAGTTGTGTTACGTTTTAGCCGCTGAAACTTTTTAAAGACTTGTTACTTTGGCCCATTGATAATCTATCAAATTTTTTCTTGAATGTATTTCATAATTTAGATGAAAAATTAAAAAAAAAGAATAACTAGGGGTATTGTGACGGTTAAATAAACACGGAAAATAATGGAGAAACACAATTCGTGTTTATATTATGGTGTATAAAAGATCTGCGCAATTTAATCACAGTTACATTTAATACTGGGAATATTTCACGTCGCTACAGCGAACAGCATTATGAGCGGTACCTGTGTAAGACACGAGCGTGGTTATTTGTTTTCAGATCCGCTCACAAAGTCCGTATAGCGAGAAGCTCAAAGGACGGATTTCGACATTATGTGCACCATTGCGGTTTTCCGTCAGTTTCGTGGTCGAAAGTTCTTTATTGTGAAATTAAAAGCGATGTACAACAAAAAACAGGTGGGGAACACCCCGGGTTCCCCACCTTGTTTTTGTTGTACATCGCTTTTTTTTTCACAATGTGTGTCTCGCAATGGATTCTGTGAACAAGGCCAGAAGCGGGCGTATCACAAATGTTTGACAAACAAACAAAAACTGCTCGTTTTACCAAAGTACGGAGTATCAAACAACGTGGAGAGTCGCGAATGAATTGCACGCTAAACTAATTCTGGTATTGGATTCGGTGCTGCCCGGTGTTAAATATTCGCTATAAAACAAGACTGAAATACGTAATTCAGTAACTGTGTAATACATTAACAATTCCAGGTCTCTTTTCAGTATCAGTATGTTATTATTAAATACCATAAATTAGTCGTGTACCTATTTACAATATTTAATAAGCTTATTTTAAAGTTTATGGGAAAACCTACTTAGGGTGAATTTCAACAAACTTTAATAACTAGATTAAGTATTATCCTGAGAATAAATTTAGAATTTTTGATAGTTTTTCCGTACTAAAAGTCAGAAGTCAATTAAAATCCACAGATAAAAGATAGTGTTTTTTTTCGACGCTAGACTCTCGCCGCGGACGGACGTGTTTGTGCGCTCTCCCGCTCCAGTGTTGTGTTTCGTGTTTTCTACTCGTCGCTACCACGTGACGTCATCGTAGTCGCCCCGACTACTCCGATTTAAAATCAAATCAAGAAATTGATTTGATTTTAATAACTCAAAAAAACTGCCTTTTTCAAGGCATCCCTATTTCATTAATAGACGTTTGTGAGTAACTTCACTAGGCCCCTTCTGGGTAAAACCACAGTTTCGTGGTCCTCGGTTGAAACCTTACGGTGTCAACGAAGCCGAGTGGGGTGTTGACCCAATTCACACCCGCCGAACCCCTTCAGGGCGAGGCAGTTAGTTGGACGGGTCCCAGATAACCGGCCTTGGGGGATCTCCTAGTCGGCTCTGGTGACAGTTTTGCTTTTCAGCTACTCACCTAGTGTCTTTAGGGTGTGTCTACACCCTTCGCGCTAGACTGGTCAGGGCCCCGTTCGCACAATAAGACTGGCGACGGGTTACAAGCTTAGGGCTCACCAATAGGTACTCACCTCTCTGTCTACACCCGACAGAGAGGGTCACACATCCCCGGGCCCATCCACCCGGGGAGATAGGTATAGGGTTTAGGCCACGTAGGAAAAAAATTTCCACCATTCCCTCCCTAAAATAGCTACTCCTCCGACCATGGAGGACGCCTTTATTTTGGCGTTCTTCAGAGAGGTCCTTTTTAAGGACCCCGAGTTCTTGGCGAAATATGGCGCCAAAATACGCCAACGGTCCACCCCCACTCCGTCCCACGGGTCACTTGTGGAATTCAGTGACGCACTGGAGAGCCCGCTATCGCCACCTGCAAGTGAACAAGGCATTCCGCCCTTTGTTCCGCACCACAATGTTCCGGCAACTATCTCGGCCCCCATTGTGTCACCCGCCTTTGTTCCGGTAGATAATACCCCGGCCGCTAATCCGGCCCCTATTGTCTCGCCCGTCATTATCCCGGCAGTAAATACCGCGGCCCCTATTGTCTCGCCCGCTATTGTACCTGCCGCCATTGTTACGCCGTCTATTGTTCCGGCTGCCATTGTTTCAGAGACAACGCAGCTGCGCACCGCAGTATCAAACTCGACTCAACCGGAGAGCATGGACACGTCAGTCCCACTCTCAGAGGACGAAGCCCGCACCTCCTCCTCCAGCGACGACGACTTCCAAGTCGTTGTTAAAGGAGGCAAGAGGAAGGCGGCTAAATCCTCCGCCCCCGCCGGTCCGGCCTCAAAGAAACAGGTCACGACTACATCGTCCAGCTCGACTTCCGCCCCTAGTCCGCGGGCCAGTCGCCCCGCCAGCCCTATGACTTGCCCACCCGCTCCTACCGCGAGGAAGCAGAAGCCCCCTCCCCCGATATATGTCCAGGAAAAGTCCAAATGGACTGAAATTTCCAAGATGTGTGTTGATCGCAAGATCAACTACACCAACGCCCGATCCACCCTCCAGGGGATCAAAGTTACCGTCCCCACGTCTACGGACTTTAGGGATCTATCCCGCGCCCTACGTGAAAGGAACTACTCCTTTCACACTTACTCCCTTCCGGAGGAAACCCCTACTCGCGTCGTAATAAGGCGCGTCCCTCAAGAAATCTCCACCGAGGAGATTAAGAGCGACCTCATCGCTCAAGGAATCCCAGTTTCCGCCGTCCATCGCTTACATAAAGCGAGACAGGGCCTAGTCTACGACATGGTCCTGGTCATCTGTGACCCCACAGACGGTCACCACCCGATTTTTAAAGTTAAGTCGGTGTGTTCGCTCTCAGGCATCTCAATAGAGAAGCCTTACAGAGCTCAATTAATTGGACAGTGTCATCGCTGCCAATTATATGGTCACTCGCAGTCCAACTGCTATGCCACCCCTAGATGCGTCAAGTGTCTAGGAGAGCATGGCACCGCCGACTGTACCCGCCCTAAAGATAGGGAATTATGTTTAGAGCCTCCCAGCTGTGTACTCTGCGGCCAATCGGGACACCCGGCAAATTACCGGGGCTGTCCTAAGGCCCCGAAGTCCTCCTCTCCTAAACTCGCGAAACGCGCGAGCGACCGCCAGCACAGGGAAAGCCCCTGGGGAAAGCCTCCTTCCGCGCTGATGCCGGAGCGGCTCAGTCCGCAGAGGCCGTCTCCCTGGGCTAACCTAAATCACCTGAAGGCTCCCGCAGCCTCGGTGCCCTCTATCCCCGCGCAACCAGCGCAACCCGCTCAATTTCCAGCGCTGATGGCTTCCGCCATCCCAGCGCCTTTGGTAGCCCCCGCGGCCCCTACGGCCGCTCCAGCGGCACCTCAGGGAACCCAGGGCCGAAACAGCGCCCAAATCATATTAAGTACATACGCGGCTCTCTTCACCACCGCCGCGGATAAAATGGCGGAAGAAATCGTTGCTGCAAACGGCAACGCAATCCGCCTCATGGAAATTCTCAGCGCGTATCCCGAGATCGCGCAAGTCCTACACTCACTCAAATATTAATTCTCAATGGATAATACGAGAGTAAATAGTAACAAACCCCGATCCCTTAAATTAGGCTTTTTCAACGCAAATGGCGTTTCAGGTCAACGCGATGAGATCGCCACTTTCCTCCGCGACCATCAGCTTGACATCCTCCTCATACAGGAAACCTTTTTAAAACCACATCACCGAAACCCGAATATTGCCAACTTTAAACTAGTTCGCAATGACAGGTCTCGATGTCACAAGGGTGGCACACTCATATACTTTATCCCTATGGATACAATACAAAGACCTCCTCTCTTCTCCCATCTGGAGACCTCTATCTGTCGGCTCGGCATGACCGGCCACCAACCGATCACCATCATCTCCGCTTATATCCCACCCGATAATGGTCCGGAGGATCCCATCTCGCTCCAAAAGGACTTCACTGCCCTCTTCGGTATGAGTGACTCCGTCATCTTGGCGGGGGATCTTAATGCCAAGCACCCGGCGTGGAATAGTAGCACAACCTCAACCAGAGGTAGGTTAGTTTTCAAGTTAGGCGAATCCCTTAACTTTGACGTCATCGCTCCAATGAGCCCGACTCACTTCCCAGGTAATCCTAATCACCTTCCCGATGTTCTCGATGTAGCGTTGCTCAAGAATGTGAACCTCCGTTTGCAATCGATTGAGACGTTCCACGAGCTAAATTCTGACCACCGCCCTGTAGTCATGCATCTTGCACCCTACTCGGGCCCGATCGACCCCAACCGCCCCCCTCAGACCCAGACGATAACCGACTGGAGGAAAGTAAGCGAAAGACTGAAATCCACCACGTCGCCTCACTTAGACACCATCCCCGATCACTTAGTGTCAGTCGCTGACACGACGGCCGCAATCGACTCGTTTACAGAGCACGTACAATCCGTATTGACGGATTGTTCACGGGAAGTTCCGGTGATGGAAGACCATCGCTGGAAACTACCTACTGACGTACGTGACCTGATAACCGAGAAGAACGCGGCCATCCGTGCCTACGACTCCTTCCCTTGTGACGCGAACAAAGCCCACATGCGCCATTTACAGCGTGCTGTAAAGAAACGCATAGGGGAGGTTCGCTCTGAGGGCTGGAACAAGATGCTCAGCGAACTCGAGCCCACTCATCAAGCCTTCTGGCAATTACAGAGGAAATTGCGTTCCTCAGAAGAGGTCTCTATGCCTCCTCTCATCCGCCCCGACAATAGTGTCGCTTTCGACAGTCCCGATAAGGCTGAATGTCTTGCCGACAGCCTAGAGTCCCAATGTTCTCCCAGCTCCCAACCAGTAGACCAAGCTCACCTAAACAAGGTCGACGCTGAAGTCGAACGAAGAGCCTCCCTCCCTCCCGTCGAAGACCCTGATGATCCTCTGCCTCCCGTCACTCCAGACGAAGTGCACGACATCATTAAAGGGCTCCACGCTCGTAAGGCCCCCGGTTCGGATGGTATTACCAATAAGGTATACAAACTCCTTCCTGCCCCGCTAATAATGCTTATGACCGCCATCTTCAATGGCGCCTTGAGCAACAACATCTTCCCACAAGCATGGAAAGAAGCCACCGTCATCGGTATCCCAAAGCCAGGCAAGCCAAAGTCTGAGCCCTCCAGCTACCGCCCTATTAGCTTACTCAATGTCCTCGGCAAAATCTACGAGAGGCTTATTTATAAGCGTCTTAAAGACTACGCCGAAGCAAAGAGTCTCATACCCAACGAGCAGTTTGGATTCCGTAGCCAACACTCGGGCACCCAACAGGTCCACCGTATCGTAGAGCACTTATGCGCTGGTCTGCAGCGTAACGCGACGACGGGTGTGCTATTCTTCGACATAACGAAAGCCTTCGACAAAGTCTGGCACAACGGCTTGATATACAAGCTTTACCAACTAGGAGTGCCAGATCGTCTCGTGCTCATCTTACGAGACTTTTTGTCGAATCGCACCTTTCGCTATCGCATCGAGGGAGCACTCTCGGCCCCTCATCCTATTCGCGCCAGTGTCCCTCAGGGTTCCGTACTATCTCCTCTCGCCTTCACGCTGTTCACTAGCGATATCCCAAAAAGTAAAAAGGCTCAGTTGGCTCTCTTCGCCGACGACACTGCCGTTTACTATACCGGTCACTGTCCCAACGCTATAGCTCGTACTCTCCAAACCTCCGCAAACGTCTTAGGCACTTCTCTTCTCGAGACGTCGTCGACTCCCTCCCCCACTTCCCAGCCCGATCACTATGTACGGCAAGCCAATCCCTTGGGAGAAGCAAGCCAAATACCTAGGCGTGATCCTCGATGAGAACCTTACCTTTAAGGCTCATATTAAGGCGGTTCGCGCGCGCGCCTCCTTCGCTCTTAGCAGGCTCCAATTCGTACTGACAGCCCGTAGCAAACTGTCCCTCAAATGCAAGCTCCGCATCTATACCGCAGTCATCCGTCCCATCATGACCTATGCCTGCGTTGTATTTGCGCACGCTCACCCACGTCATCTCCATAAGATGCAGACCCTCCAAAACCGTTTCCTCAGAAGGGTCACGGGTGCCCCCTTCTATGTCCGTAATATAGATCTTCACGTCGAACTCAAAATGCCAACCATAAAACAGTTCATGAAACGCTTATCAAAGCGTTTCTTCGACTGCGGCATTAAACATTCTAACCCCCTGATTACAGCGGCCGCCCGCTACACTCCCTCTCGCATTAGCAGTATTCGCCGACCAAGGCATACTTTAATCGACCCCGACGACGCCACTACCCTCCTCCAGGAGAGTAGTAAGGCCACTAGCACGCTACAGAAGCCCAAAACCCGATCGCCGTCCTACCGCCCTCGCCGCCGAGGCCCGCCGCGACGCCCAAATCGACGCCCCTCCCGACCCTTGCTCGAGCCAGCCCGCGCCGCTGAGCCTGTAGCTTTAAATTCGTCCCTAATTAATACCAATCCTGATCCAGCTAGTCATTTGCTGCCCTCTTCCAGCGACGCCCTAAGCCGAGGTTCGTACCCCACAGGGGGTGCCCTTAGCGTTGTCGCTTAGTTTTAGTTAGTATATAAGTTTAAGTCCTGGCTGGAGGCCTTAATTTATTAGGGAATCCACAGGCAAGTCCGCTTAAGCAGACGACAACCGCATAGGTTGACCTGCGAGATGCCAAACATACAAACAAAAAAAAAAAAAAACAGATAAAAGATATCTGAATTTGGTAAAATCAGCCCAAAGTTAAATTGTTATGAAACAAACGACACAATACATTATTTTAGTACAAAATGGTAAACTTAACTTACCAATTATGTCTCCAATAATCCTTCCAGTTTATAATCTACTCGATACCTGCTTACAATATTTGCAAAACACAAATTACAAAACAAAACTTATCAGTAGTACTCGATTCGAACCGAATAATCGATTTATAGAATGGTATCGAAATAACAAGGCACTATGCTGGGAAATTCAATAAAGTTTAAGGAAAATGCAGCTTTTCGCTGTAAGAGCGCTGCAAGGTACTACATAACAAATTGTATAGGCGACCCCGCGGGCGGCACGCGATGATTTGATACACTTTGTTTATTGAATCTTAAGTTTGTGCTTTTTATTTATTTTTGGCTAAAAGGTATTCGAATATTTCGTTTATTTAATTATTTGTTTAGGTGACAGTGAACAAACAAATAATGTGCTTAATCAAAAAGACAAGTTACGGAATATAGAACGTATAATATATGGAACGGACTTTTAATAATACGTCAGCGTATACTGGTTTTGTTACCAGTGCTGTCCACCGTACAATAGTTTACTGTGTTTTCTAAAAATAAACGCTTTTTAAAAACTAGCTTTTAGTGAACTCAAACGTACAAAATAAAACTTACCCAAACATAGAACTTTAATATTTTCATAGCTTGAGTATTGCACGTCCTTCTAAAACTTAGTTAATAAAAACAATAACAAAATAAAAGGACTGGTATGTATGCCTTTTATACACAGCGTTCACCACAAAAAACATCGTAATTAACTACACTTTAAGATAATCCTCAAGCTTTTGACAAGAAAACAATGTACTTTAACATCATTAAAAAAAAAATTGTCTTCGAAACAGAATCAACGTGTAACATTTCAACTCCGCAGCATATGAGGAAGTGGTTTTCAATTCAGCTTGCAAGATTTGACCAATTCATACTAACTAACTAACAAGGTAAGTTATTAAATAAAAGCTTGTAAAAATATTTAATTTTACACAAAACCTACATGGGCACTTATGAAACGTCAGAAGCTAGGTGCACGGTTCCAGTTGGTCGCTTCATACGGAGAAGAGACGACAAGAAACTCCACGGTTACTCTTTTAAAAATAATGGGTCTTTACAATGCTTTCAGTTTACATTGTTAATAGGTATGGGAGGACAGTGTAGGCCTGTCAACAATACCAGGTAATTAGAAAATGGGAATCACATCAAAACACCAAGGCCTAAGGCTTGAAATGAATTAATCGCATACCGACAAGTAGCGGTAACTCTTCATTAACGGTACTGTACCGCCGCCGCCGAGAGCCTCTTTAAACTTACCTCGCTCTCAAATTGTCACTGCTGCATGATTAATTAATTGCAACGACAGAACGTGTTGTTTCGACAAACCATTGTTTCATATTAACTACTGAAGACCAACTGTTGTTTGTGATTAAAGAACTCTCATTATAGTTCGATTTTTATTCCTTATTTTATTTATTAGTTAATTCTCTTATTTAATTTTTCATGCATTTAGAAAACAAGATACCTTCAGTTGAGCTGAATGGTGTTAATCCATGCGTCATGTTCGTGAACGGGCGCCGTCAGTAGGGACTGATCACCTCTTAGCTGTCACGGCTTATTTTAATTTAATATAATATTTGAATTGTTTTAATCTTTTAATGACGGACGCTTTTTACGTTCTGCATCGTTCTTACATGCATTATTTCAAGATGAATTATTTCACCAATATTTTGAAAACATATTATGATTTAAAAGAGTGTCCGTGAAGTTTAAGACCGGACCTTAACAATTCAAAAGTGACTGTAATTGGTTTATTTGAAATAAATGCTTTGAGTTTGAATTTGAAGCATCAAGTCCCTATATATTAATGAAGCTTTTGCTTAAGGATTCGCCCGCGTGGTCGAAGGTAATTATCCAACTGGAACGTACTACTTACCCTGATAAAAAGTATCCAACGTGCTAACCTAGGTCATAGTGTAGGTCTACCCGAGTACCAAATGTCTTCAAAATCTGTTTTGTCGTTAAGGCTTGAAAAGGTTACAGACGGTCAGACAGCCAGATTAGCATGAGATAGAGTATGTATAACAAAGAAGATAATAACAACTAACACCTAATTAATAAAACAAAATAACAAAATTGATTCTTATCTAAGCTTAAACTATTCACAAACTAAAATATGGCGTCGAAAAATTCATCAGAATCGCTGTCGACTGGTAATATACCCAAGAGACTGGCGGCATTGCCACGTTGTATGGCAATGCCTAGCCTCTGTCGAGTCACGGGAAGTAAGAACCAGCCGTTTCGAGATTTCCTTTAAGAGACCATGAGAACTCGGACCGTGAGTTTCAACCCCAAAACGGCTCGAAAATATAATTACCAATAAGGTTAATATACTTACGCCGCTTGAAAATAAGCTTTAAAATACGCGAGCCGCCGACGACGTCATAGGTCAAAATCAAAATCAAAAGTCATTTATTCAAACTAGGCTGAGAGTCAGCACTTTTCGAACGTCAAAATTACATAAGACAGTCCCCCAAAACGCCCGCCCTTCACCACTTCCTAGTGCTTTAGCTGGGAAGAAGAAGTGGCGCAACAAACTCCCCAGCAGCACAGCTGTCTGTTTAGTTAGAAAACCATAGAATTATATAATTATAAGGTAATCAAAGAATAAAAACCGAATCACAAAAAAAATACATATTAAATTATCTCTCATATTTAAGCTAGCCACGCCAATATACCCAAAACAGAAACCAAAAAAAAAAACAATGAAAAAAACAACATAATTAATACAGAAATAAAAGCCTCCAGGCCATAAGGGGCGTGACATCTTACATATGCATTATTGGATTATTTTTAAGTAAACACAAATGATAAACTAGGACCATCGAAGTAAAATAAGTTAACAGAACAATTACTTTAACAATATCAAAACCATATACAGCAAGACGACCAGTCACCACAAGCAGCACCCGTTCACGAGCATAACGCAAAGATCAGCCATTGCCCCCCTCGCCATATTTGAGGGAAGGAGGCAACCCGATCCCCGACGCTACCGCAAGCAGCGACATCTACGGGAGCATGACGAACTCGCTGCCGGTTGCTCAGGCAAGAATAATTTAAGATCAATTGTCGAGGTCGCTAGCTAACCACTTATTGCAATACAACTCATTGAAAAACATTGTAATGAGCGGATCATGTCAATAATAAATGAAGGTAACTTAAACTAATTGACTTATACAGTCAAATAAAATTAAAATAAATATACGAACTCGTATACCCTGTCAGTATGTAACCTAATTCTGGAGAAAGAACATAAACATTGTCTTGAGTTAATTACAGCGACCAGCTATTCCTATCGTTTAAGTAGTCGTTAATTGAATAATATGCCTTTGAGCAAAGGTTGGATTTTACTTGAGCTTTAAACGCATTAAAAGGCAAATCTAGCAAAGAAGAGGGTAGCTTGTTATAAAAGGTTATGCCTAGCCCAACAAATGAGTTCGAACCTTATGAAGCCGGTGAAAGGGAGCACGTAGTTTGTTCGTATTTCTAGTATTAACATTGTGAAAATCACTGTTTTTAGTGTATAAGTGTATATTTTGCCTAATGTATAAGATGTTGGCGAAGATGAATTGTGATGCTACCGAAAGAATGCATGTGATGCACCTGTGTTTCGAATGTAAAGCCCCAATATGTCTCGAATGCTCAAACAAGCTGTGTATTCACTGCCGCGAAAAACGGTAAACCACAAGGTTGCATTTTTTATTTTTTTATTAATAGGGGCTCAATTTTTTTTTTGTGTTATATGATTAGTAAACTTTAGAAAATAAAGAAAAAAAATAAAAAATTTAGAGGTTCTATTAATTTTGATCTCAATTTCCAATTACCTTGTTTTTTGTAAAAATTTAGTCTCACAAGTGTTTTTTTTTTTCAAAAGGGCTGATTTTGTTTCGTGTTTCTTTCTTTTAATAAATACTATACTTTATAAATGCCTATTTTAGTCAAGTTAATACGTCATCTTTAAATATTAATAATAATTTAGTCGTTTAATTCGCGCGGTCGCCTAGACCGGTGGTAAGTGGTTATAGAAGTAAAACTAGTGGTAAGTGCTTAAGGGTTAAATAAATAAAACATATAAAACTCCCTCAGGACGTCAAAGCTGTTTCCAAGAGCCTTTGCCTGAATGTTGTCAAAGATCGGCAGACTTGGGAAGTGCCTACCTGAAACTTGCTTTGATGAATCAATGAAATCATAAACTAAGTTTGTTCAGTAATTGAAGTTCAATAAAAGCTCGACATTCTAATTAAGCATACCTAACTAACTAAATCAAGGAATTAACTACATTAAATGATTAAATCTGATGTAGGTCAGCGAAGCAAAAGTTATTAAATTCTGATGAATGATCTGTATTTTCTAGCACAAGCTATAGAGAGTAAATGGCAGAAAAATAAACATAACACACCACATAACATCACGCCTGTATTCTCGAAGGGTGAAAGCAGAGGTGTAGGTACCTATATGACACCCACATTTCTCCATTTATGTTAGAGGGGGCGAGCCTATTGCCATCAAGCGGACACAACCGGGCTGCTACTGATAAATTTCAGATGGAAACACTTTGCCTGACACTGGAATCGAACCCAGAACATCATGCTCCACAGTAGCGCTTGTGACTACTAAGACCCATGAGACAGTTAATAATAAGATGAAAACGTAGCATATTTCCAATAATAAAGCCCTAACAAAAGGCAAATATTGTGAGCATTATTGTCTTACAAAATGTTTGTGGTAGCTGAAAAATGTATGTTAATCATGACCATATTTCTGAGAACGTAGTATTCAAACTGAACAGTTGTATTCAAAACACGTTTTAGAAAAGTTTTGTCGATTCTTTTTTTTTACTAACCTTTTGAAATGATCTTTCAACAAAAATATCCGTATTACTTAGCAAAGTACGTTGGTAAAATGAATGACAAAATCGTCTCATATTTAAATACAGAACTTCGTTGTTTGGCAAGGGGTCGTATTGATAAACAGTTAATTTACCTGACCGACAAAAGGTAGGTAGTTTTTTTATTTCGATTTACTGTAATCAGTACGGTCAACTGCGGCATCGTTAATTTCCATGAGCAAACTATACCCATAAGTAGACCCTTTAGGAGCTAAACGCAAGTTTTATAATGCCTAAAAGTAAATGATCCAATGCAGTAAACCGAAACAGAAAAATATATGTGTGATATTTTTCAGGATATATGCTAGTTAGATAGTGTGTTAAAAACATATAATACAACTTTGATACGATAGAAAAAATATCGATGATACCCCAATTTTTTTAAACGATTAAAATCGTTCTAAAATACATGCAATCATTCTGATGTTTTGTGAGATTATTCTACAAGCAACAAATCAACGCAATAGTGTTATATTTTTTTAGTCCAATCAATAGATTTTTTGTAAATACAATAATTGCATGATATTTTGCATTAAATTACCAGGGTCAGTGTCAGTCAGTGTCATCGCGCTTCTCTTTCTTTTCTGTGCAGTCGGACAGTGCGCTTAAGCTTTTGTAAGCCTCAAAATTTATCTCGATTACAAAAAATCAGTTACAAATTGTAGTTTTTTTTCTACTTTTGTATCGCAACAGATTTTTTTGAAATCGAGATATATATAAGTACCTACCTACTTATGGGTATAGTTGCTCGTGGAGAGTAAATATGTTGACCTACCGAACGTGTTTTAATTACAGCTTAAGACAAATCTAACCCCCTACGTACACCCTTAGGAATCTGTACAAACGTGTTTCACTTCACTAATTAAATCACAAACTTTTTTGTCTTACTCGAGTTAATTAGAGTGCACTGTAGAGGAATCCGTCTGTAAATGATCAAACGTGATTCCTGCGATGCCTCTCAACCCGGTGCTTAGTGTGGCACAAATTAATTAGTTAGAGCGTCACCATCTCATTACTTCATTAGGTTTGTGCACCACAAGCAATAAGCGAGAGTGGTTCAGTGGGAGCTACAGATGATGAATAATCATGGATTTGGATTTGTCTCATCTTCATCTTAGAGCGAATTCACAAATGGAACTGAAAGTGATCATCACATAAACTACGTTTAAAAGCTGTTAGAGTCATTATTTTCTATGGAATATTGACACTGACAGCTTCTGCACGCATTTTAGATGTGCTGAACGCGTTCAGTTTCATTGGTGAAATCGGCACTTAGTGTTTGAATAATGAGGTACATATTGGTATTTTTGTGTCTAGTTCTTATCATTGGAATCTTTCTAAATGTGGTCTATTTATAACTCATCAGGGTTATTAAGATATTATTAATAATATTATTAATTGTATTGAAATTTTGAAAAGAAACTGCAAAAAGTAGATTTCAGTGCTCGACTATGTACAACACTAATAGCTCAAAGTATTAGAGCGGAAAACAAGGTCATAAATTTCAAGTAAACACAAAAAACTTCACTTCATCGCTGAAAACAACCTTTCTATATTGTTTCTGTGGTAGCGACGAATTTTGTATGATTGGATAGAAGTATAAAAAACGTCACGAGTGTGAACAAAACTGTTTTCCTGGGGTTCACGCTCGATTCAAAGCTTCAATGGGGTCCTCATTTAACATCCCTTGCAGGACGGCTAAGTTCAGCAGCATATGCTGTGAGAAAAATCCGTCAATTTACTGATGTAGATACCGCGAGACTAGTCTATTTTAGTTACTTTCATAATAATATGTCGTACGGTATTTTAATATGGGGACGGGCTGCAGACGTCGAGTCCATTTTCATTCTGCAGAAAAGAGCCATCAGAGCCATTTATGGCCTCCGCAGGCGCGACTCTCTAAGGGAATTGTTCAAAGATGTTAACATCATGACGGTACCTTGTCAATATATCTATGAAAACATCATGAACGTAAGGATCTACATCTTTTTAGTAAAAGAGGTGAAAGACACAATTATATCACTAGAAATAGGGACCAATTAGTTCAACCAGGTTTCAGGCTGGCTAAAGTAGAATCATCTTTCATGGGGTACTGTTTAAGATGTTACAATAAAATACCTCCCCACATACATCAACTAAATGAAACCAAATTTAAATCTTGTATAAAACGCACACTATGCAGCTGAGCATATTATAAGTTAGGGGATTACATTGCTGATAAAAATGCTTGGCTAATCGCTGGTCCTGCTCTTCAAGGACGCATCAACTAATTGATTAGCATTTGAAAATACTGTTGGAGCTGCTGAAGATTAAAAACAAGAATTTTTGCATTGTATAAACTCAATATTTTAGTACTGTATAATTGCTATATGCCATATTATGTGAGTACTATGTATATGCTTTAAAGCTACCATTTACAGGGTACGTCTTTCATTGACTTGAATGTGTCCTGGCGGCTGAGAGTATGTCATGCTCACTTTAATGTTTCGCTGATGGTGGCGCGTGTGTTGGATCATTTTGCTCCCTTCTAAATGGTTGAGTTGAATGGTGCTAATCCATGCGTCATGTTCGTGAACGGGCGCCGTCAGTTGAGACTGGTCATCTCTTAGCTGCCACGGCGTATTTTAATAAAATTTTATTTTTGAATTGTTTTCATATTTATATAACGGACGCTTTTAACGTTCTCACATGCATAATTTCAACATCAATGATGTAACCAATCTATTGTAAACATAATTTGATTTAAAAGAGTGTCCGTGGAGTTTCTTGCCCGTTCTTCTCCATAGGTACCTACTACGCTTTTGAATGGGCAACTAGCTTCATTTTTCTGACCGACCGACCTTGACAATTCAAAAGTGCCTGGAAATGGTTTATTTGAAATAAAAGCTTTGAGTTTGAGTTTGAGTTTGATTCATAAAAGTTCCGGAGTTACCTACATAGGTTGCAGAGTAAGCTAACTGAAATGGCAGTGGGCTGGACATGTTTGTGGTAAGACCGATGGCCAGTGGAGAAGACGAGCCCTGGAGTAGAGATTGCGCATCGTGTGGGACGCCCAGCAGCTAGAAGGACCGAAGACCTCAAAAAGAGGACAGGGTGCTGTGGCGAAGCCTGGGAGAGGCCTATGTCCAGCGGTGACCTGCGATAGGCTGAGTTGATTGAAATATAACTGCACGCGTAGCATGAGGACCAAAGAAACGAGTTTTATAGATAAAATTACAGATAAACAAAAGAAATCTGTCATTTTGTCTGGCTGACAAAACCCGTTTATGCCACGGGTGCTGACGAAATGTTGGAGTACCTAGCATTCACCTCAACCTAACCCACGTTCATCGATTCATGTACCTTGAATGTGCCTGTTAATTGAATTATGACTGTTTACACGATCAGCGTGCACTCAGCTTTATCCCCTGAGTTATAGTTGACAGGGTATTAACGTATTACTTCGAGTTACAATGGGTCAACAAACATGTTTATAGTAGGGTGACTATACTAACGAATGCTCTGAGGTAAATGTGCTGATAGAAACTTCGGAATCAATCCTGAGATTGAGTTTAGGGGAAGTTAGGGTCTTAAAGCAAACCCGTGACATATCTGGCACCTTACATGTAAAGTTTGATCAAGGGATAAAATGACCTTCTCCTCCTCTGGCCTAGTTAATGCTTTTATGTATGTAAGCGTGAACAGAACATGTACAGTGAACAGTGGCATCTTTATAACATCTGGTTAAGTAATTTAGTATCAATGCGATACAAAAGTAGAGAAATTGCGAATGCAAAAAACCACTAATTGTAACAGATTGGTATGTTAATTAACTAAATCGAGAGATTTTTATGATAATTATCAATAAACATAAAAATTGTTACAAATAGTCGATTTTTCTACTTTTGTATCACTTTAATGTTAAATGGCAGCAACAGATTTATAGTAATTGAGTGATATATATATATATATATATAAGCACAGTACTCATGCGTAAAGTTGCTCATGGAAAGTAAAGAAGTTGAGGGACCTATCAATTCATGAAACCTTTAATTGAATAGTTAAAACGATAAGTATTCATTTGTAAGTGATTTAGTACGTAGGTACGAACCTAGTTTCCATATTGTATCACTGAATGCTTTAAAAGAGCATTCACAAGTGTTGAAGATGGTCAAATAGATCGATGTACACTGGAAAATACTACTTAATTGTATCTACATTAATGACTGGCTGGCTAACCTTTGCATCACAGTATGACATTTTCCCCTAAAGCCCGTTCTGAATATTTTTGAAGCAATACCTACAGCTTTATACAGGTTGGTGTGGACATCGACGCGCCCCATAGCGTGGTAATATTACGTCGGTAAAAAAAAAAACAGCAATTGTTTTTTGATTAACCGACGAAAAATTTTAACGCAAGGGGTTTCAGAATCATGTACTGAATCCATGGTAATAGTTTGCGCATCGGTGTCCCTGTCACTCTGAAATCTTCAAATGACTTCTCCCGCTCTGGGTGGAGCGGGAGAGCGTGTCAGACTTTAACTGACTAAAACCCACCCGTGTTCCTTTAGTTGCCTGTGCCAGGGCAACGGTATCGCTTTGGAACAACCGACCCTGGTAGGGTCCCTGCCACCCTGTATTTCCACTCTTTCTGCTTTTCTTCATAGCTTACTCTTTTTGAACCTCAGAAATGTAAAAACTGTTTAGTAAAACCTTGTTTTAATTTATAACAACAGCTAGGGTCGCCATTATTGTCGGAATTTATTCGGAATGTTCTGATGTTTCAGGTGATGTACAAGATTTCCGACCGCAAACCAAATGCCCCTATAAATAAATTTAGAAAGTGGAGGTAACAACCTTTTTTGCTTCATTGGTCACGCCCCGGGCGATTTAGATTCTTGTTTTTGGCTTGTATATCTCTTGATAAACATTTAGAAATCCAGAGAGAAAGGTTTTTTTTTAAATTTTTATTTAAAATGTTCTGATGTGGTGTATATACATAATAGTTTACGTGTTTTGGGTACATTTAGATACTTAGATAGTGAAAATATTTCGAAAATAATCCATTTATTTCATAATCAACCTATAATGTCCCCACTGCTGGGACACAGGCCTCCTATTTTCGAGGGAGTGCACTGTAATTTACCAAGCGGGCCCATTGCGGATTGGTAGCTAGCACTGTGGTCATTGAACTTTACCTTTTAAGACACCGTTTGAAGAGCAGTGCTGACACTTATTATTTAGTGCCGCAGCATTAAGCTGAGATTGGGGAATTTTGGGCCTCGTACAGGACTATATTTTTATTTTATTATTTATGAACACACAGTAAAATACAAAGTTAAACGACTTAATTACAGTTTGAGAACAAAGGTACTGCTTATTTCTCAAGAAATTTCTTCCAGCAGACTTGAGAAAGGAGAAGTGAAAAAGAAATGTAGACAATAGTGTGTGAAAACAAGTAGAGAAAAATATGAATACTGTGTAGTCTAAATATGCATTCAATATATATAAATAAACATGTACCTATGTCTATATATATATAATATCACAGTTAAGAGGAAAGTCAATGCTTTTTTAATCGACATTTGATGTAATGTGTGTTATGTTGAATAGAGAAATGGTTTAAATCACGAATGGTAGGCAGAAGTGAGTTCCACAGTCTTACAGCTTTGTTTATATTTTAATTTTGTTTTATTATTATAACACATGGGACTTAAACTTATCTGGCGAAGTGTGGGTGTACTATAGGTACACCTCTGCCTAACCCTTCTGAGAGTACAGGCTTGATGTTATGTTTATTATTTTATTTTAAGAGTGTGTTTATTTAAGTTTAAACTATGTACTGCGTACACCTGTGCGAGTTTCATTAATGCTTTTTCTTTCTTCCTCTAAAATTATTATTAACACAAAGTGAAGCGCCTGCCTGGTTTCCCATGACCTACAACTCGTAAGTCGGGGCCGTTATCACTGGGCCACCCACGTTATTACTAAAGCCTAAAGGCGTTTAAAAGTGGCCACTAAGCCTTATGACTACCAAAGTTCATCATGACCATCATCATCGGTTGCCTTGTTCCAGTTTGTCTGGTTACTGTTTGCGCACTGGTTAAAAACTTATCATGTATAGTACATTTCAGTCTAAAACACAGCTACCTACAAACATAAAAAAAGTCAGTTTTTTGTTTGTTTGTTTGGCATCTCGCAGGTCAACCTATGCGGTTGTCGTCTGCTTAAGCGGACTTGCCTGTGGATTCCCTAATAAATTAGGGCCTCCAGCCAGGACTTAAACTTATATACTAACTAAAACTAAGCGACAACGCTAAGGGCACCCCCTGTGGGGTACGAACCTAGGCTTAGGGCGTCGCTGGAAGAGGGCAGCAAATGACTAGCTGGATCAGGATTGGTATTATTTATGGACGAATTTAAAGCTACAGGCTCAGCGGCGCGGGCTGGCTCGAGCAAGGGTCGGGAGGGGCGTCGATTTGGGCGTCGCGGCGGGCCTCGGCGGCGAGGGTGGTAGGACGGCGATCGGGTTTTGGGCTTACGTAGCGTGCTAGTGGCCTTACTACTCTCCTGGAGGAGGGTAGTGGCGTCGTCGGGGTCGATTAAAGTATGCCTTGGTCGGCGAATACTGCTAATGCGAGAGGTAGTGTAGCGGGCGGCCGCTGTAATCAGGGGGTTAGAATGTTTGATGCCGCAGTCGAAGAAACGCTTTGATAAGCGTTTCATGAACTGTTTTATGGTTGGCATTTTGAGGTCGACGTGAAGATCGATATTACGGACATAGAAGGGGGCACCCGTGACCCTTCTGAGGAAACGGTTTTGGAGGGTCTGCATCTTATGGAGATGACGTGTGTGAGCGTGCGCAAATACAAAGCAGGCATAGGTCATGATGGGACGGATGACTGCGGTATAGATGCGGAGCTTGCATTTGAGGGACAGTTTGCTACGGGCTGTCAGTACGAATTGGAGCCTGCTAAGAGCAAAGGAGGCGCGCGCGCGAACCGCCTTAATATGAGCCTTAAAGGTAAGGTTTTCATCGAGGATCACGCCTAGGTATTTGGCTTGCTTCTCCCAAGGGATTGGCTTGCCGTACATAGTGATCGGGCTGGGAAGTGGGGGAGGGAGTCGACGACGTCTCTAGAAGAGAACCGCCTGAATCTTATCGGGGTTGACCTCGATTCTCCATTTCCGGAACCAAGCGCCTAAGACGTTTGCGGAGGTTTGGAGAGTATGAGCTATAGCGTTGGGACAGTGACCGGTATAGTAAACGGCAGTGTCGTCGGCGAAGAGAGCCAACTGAGCCTTTTTACTTTTTGGGATATCGCTGGTGAACAGCGTGAAGGCGAGAGGAGATAGTACGGAACCCTGAGGGACACCGGCGCGAATAGGATGAGGGGACGAGAGTGCTTCCTCGACGCGATAGCGAAAGGTCCGGTTCAACAAAAAGTCTCGTAAGATGAGCACGAGACGATCTGGCACTCCTAGTTGGTAGAGCTTGTATATCAAGCCGTTGTGCCAGACTTTGTCGAAGGCTTTCGCTATGTCCAAGAATAGCACACCCGTCGTCGCGTTACGCTGCAGACCAGCGCATAAGTGCTCTACGATACGGTGGACCTGTTGGGTGCCCGAGTGTTGGCTACGGAATCCAAACTGCTCGTTGGGTATGAGGCTCTTTGCTTCGGCGTAGTCTTTGAGACGCTTATAAATAAGCCTCTCGTAGATTTTGCCGAGGACATTGAGTAAGCTAATAGGGCGGTAGCTGGAGGGCTCAGACTTTGGCTTGCCTGGCTTTGGGATACCGATGACGGTGGCTTCTTTCCATGCTTGTGGGAAGATGTTGTTGCTCAAGGCGCCATTGAAGATGGCGGTCATAAGCATTATTAGCGGGGCAGGAAGGAGTTTGTATACCTTATTGGTAATACCATCCGAACCGGGGGCCTTACGAGCGTGGAGCCCTTTAATGATGTCGTGCACTTCGTCTGGAGTGACGGGAGGCAGAGGATCATCAGGGTCTTCGACGGGAGGGAGGGAGGCTCTTCGTTCGACTTCAGCGTCGACCTTGTTCAGGTGAGCTTGGTCTACTGGTTGGGAGCTGGGAGAACATTGGGACTCTAGGCTGTCGGCAAGACATTCAGCCTTATCGGGACTGTCGAAAGCGACACTATTGTCGGGGCGGATGAGATAAAAAAAGTAAGGGTAACCTTCATCTTTTCTACTATTCAAGCCTAAAATCGACCACCTGTAATACCCAAAAAACATTTTTACGTGAAAAAAAAGAATGCCAGTCAGCTTGAAAAGTTCACCCTTTCAGTACATACCCAATTTGGCTGATGGGTGTCCGTTTGACCGAGACGTATGTCCTCACTAAGGGATGGTCGGCCCACTATCGGGCCAGTGTCGCTGACAAAGCGAAATGTTATGAGTTTGGTTGAATCCTAAAATTTGATCACTATTTGTTTCTAGGAGTGGTGACTCCTAGAAACAAATAGTGATCAAATAAATCACTTGGAAATATTTTTTCCGAAAGTATTAGATATATAATTTGGAACTTATTTTTTAAGGTAACTTTAATGGTTTGGTGGCTTTATTAGTTTGGTTTTCTAATCTAAAGTATGGTTTCTCTCTTTGTTACAGAACAATTAAAGTGTTTTCATAACTTCATTTTTACATCCGTAAGACGTCCTTCGAAACCTTGGGTCTAGTTGAAAACCAGCGTCAGGCACAACACTATTTTCTTTTGTTTTTTTTTCTTCGGTTAAATATTATGTGCTTGCTGAAACAGGGTCAAATAAACTTATTTCTTTCTTTTACCGTTGTGTATCAGTGGCTTTTCTTGAACTTTTCTAGCAGCATAAGCATAGCATTATCAGCCTTTAATGTTTCCACTGCTAGGACACAGGCCTCCCCTCTATGTGAGAGAGTGGGCCGTAATCCAACACGCGGCTGGGCCCGGCTAATTCCCTAAAAATTAACTTGAATTAAATATGAAAATTAAGAACGAAAGGCACCACAAAACGAAGTTCTTAAAATTTTAATAAAAAGGGAGAAAATGGTCTAATCACCCTAAACGGCGGAGGCTTAATTTTATAAACTTTGAACAAATGATAATTTCGCACAAATAGAAGAAGTTTCAGTCCTTTTATAATTAGACGTCGTAAAAGAGTCAAAGTTTGATTTATACGAATAAAATTATTACCGAGGGACTTTAGAAGGTTAGATTTAGGAGATAAAAAGGGTCTGAATCTGAATTGATTCTGTGAAAGTTAGGAAAAAGTCGCTTTGTTCAAAATAAAAGTGAATCTGATTTTCATTTGAATAAAGCTACGCTTATCATTCGTAAATTGCTGATAAGAAATGGATCTTCTTGGATTTGACTATGGCACTCGTAGAACAGCTGATTAAAGATAATGTAGTCAGCCCTGTTCGGCTGTAGGTGTGTATGTTTTTTTCTTGAATGTCTTTTCACCGATATCTCCGTCATTTGTATATCGTTTTTTTTTTTGTTTTGTTTAAAAGGGCATGCTCTCGAGCTGGTCCCATATAAATTTGATTTACTTTGCTTCAAAAGTTTTTGTGTTAGCTTCAATAATGCGTGTTTCCCAGTTAGGTATAAGTGGATGATGTTCTAATAAGATCCTGTCCCTGTTATATACATAGTAAAGACAAAGGTATTGGTGTTCGAATTTGTGAGGGGTAGGTACCACAACTAAAAAGTGAATAAAAAAAACTATTTTACAAAAAAAAAAACAACCCACTTCCAAAAAACACTACAAAGTATCGGTGACTTAAAAGGAAAATACAAAACCAAAGACACCGACTTCCGAAATTACAGTAATTTTTCACTTTGTAGTATTTTTCTTTTGTTTCAAGATTTATAAGTTAGTTTTATAGATAGATCTAGTACCGTAGACACTAGGAAGGATAATCAATGCCGAATTTAATTATAATCGACCGTCATCCATTCAGATAAGTTCCTTTACGATTTAAGTATTTAGTTTCATCAAGCCGTGAACGAAGTGACTCAAAACATTTTCAGGAAAACTTTTTAAAACTCCACAAACATACTGCATTAAAATTAGGTATGATTCTAAACCAGTGTACAGCATGATTGATTTTTAACGGACGCCGGATGCTGGGCGCTTTATTTATGACTCAGTAAGCGTTCATGAGTGAGCCCTGTACTGTGGGCACTTTTCAAGGCGGCCGGCTATTTTTATATGTGGACACACGTGCCTTGCCAGATGTAACGGAACACATAATATTATGTATGAAGCTCTGTGTGAAGCAAATGGTAATACTAACACTATAATGTTAAATCACATTTTCGTTACTGCGGATTATATTATTAGGATCAATGTATTTTTTACACTATACAGGCTGGCAGGAACATCAACATCAACGCGCATGATCCTGTAATACTATTCTGTTACCATCTCACCGTGAAAACTAAGGTGAAGTGAGCGTGGAGTGAACTGTCAGTGCCAGTGCTGGAATTGACCAAGGCGGGATTACATCGACCGCTCACTCCACGCAAGTCTTCACGCTGACATTTTAACAGAATCGACATGCTGAACCCACCTGCGTTTACATCTTTCGACGGTTATTAAAAAAAAAGCTTTTCCATACATTTCGACTGCGTAGGCATTGCACTTTTTTATGATAACCGACGGGAAATCTCAAAACGATAGGTGGTCTAGAATCATGTGCTGACTTCATGGCTACTCATGGTCCTTGCCACCCTGTGTATAAACAAAAATATGCTGCACGTTTGGTACCTAAAGAAACCACCAATATATTAAGTAAAATATCACCGAGAACACTAAGCACTTGAAGTGTGCTTAAAGTTTGTGGTCAATCGCAAAAATCCATAGCGTCAGAATGTCGATTCTGTAAAAATCTTAATCTGAAAACATGCGTGGAGTGAGCTGTCAGTGTCATCCCGTCTTGGTGCCTAGCATCAGTGGCACTGACAGCTCATTCCACGCTCACTTAACCTTAGTTTTCACGGTGAGATGATTACGGACTAGCAGTACTAATGTAGGCAGAAATACAAGTTGGCTCTTTGGGTTATTATGTATTTAGTACCAACCGTAATAAATATTCAAAATCAAACAAACACTGCAGTTTAGAAACTGAATAATTATTATTATCTCATAAATATAAACAGTATTTGATTTTTCAAAGTATCAAATCAGAATTTAAATGGTCATCGAAATTGCAATAACTTAGCAACTTGTCAGTAAAAGCTACTTACATTCATGGCTTCGCCTCATTGCTGCTTCAATCTCAACCACACTGTACATTAAATATACCTTGTTGTACACCACAAAAATAGGTACTTACCTACATACCAAGAAAAAAAAACTACAAAATATACAAGGGGCGGCCTTAACCATAACCTTATAAATATTGTAATGTCAACAGTATACTAAAGAACAGTGTAATAAATTGTGCACAAAAAAAAAAAAACTGTCTTGCCTTTTCCCGCTTTTTATTTGACCTCCACATAGGTACCAGCTACTGGGGTGACACTATGGACTACCCGTAACGACTGTCAAAGATCTACGAATGACAGCTGGGATCGACGGCATATCTTACTTTCTCCTAAGTAATGGATGGTCACCCATCTACGAACTGACCGCGGCAAGCGTAGCTTAACCTTTAGCCACGAGCCCCTCTTTGCTATTACATACATTGTCAATTTCGAAGTGATAGAGGTTATTCATATCTAAAACTATTCTGGTTGCGTATGAAGCAGTCGTCGTATTTACCTAAAGACGGGTAGTTTAATAGAACCTGGATATCGAAGCACGAATTTAACTGAAAACGCTGAAGTTCTAACGCACTTTTTCAGGGCTTGTTATTAGTTCTGTCGTTCTTGAAGGCTTTATGGTATAATTATGTAGTGTAGGTGAAGTTCAGGGAAATTAATTCAGTCTGCGCGCGTGTTTAAACTTCAAGACTATATCCCTGCAAGCACTTTGAATCACTTTCGGCAGAATGATCTTGATTATTTACTTTGGAATACACGGAACACGGCAAGCAGTTATTTTCGATTTCAGGCGTGCGCAAGTTTTTCTTCTCCGTATTTTTTATAAAACGTGTAATAAATAGCTATAACAAGGTAACTAGACCTATTAAAGACTCAAAAACTGTCTCGTAAATCCACAGGCGACGTGGTAATATACACGAGTATGTACACAAGCGGTCTACAGTTGTCTACATAGTATGTAATATGAAGTATGCTGATTTTCCGACATCTGGGAGATGGCAACGTGATGACGTCACTCGGAGCGTCGGATGCGCTCATCCGAATGTAACGTGACCTGATGAAATACACAAATGAAAATTTTACGTCGAATAAGTTGAGATGAAAATAAGTTGCATTTACGTATTTCAAATTATGTTGGTAACTGAAACCGATTGGTTTGAATGAATCTGTAATTTATTTGAGGCGTGATAAAAAGATTTTATTTAGGTAATTGACACTAGCGTATTGTGGCAACAAATAAGATTCAAAACAGCGATGCATTTGATGTAAGTTGAATCTAAAATCACGAAAGAAAAAAAACGTACTTATATTGTTGATTCAATTCCCTTTTTTAACTTTATTATTCAAAGAAATGAACAGCCACGGTTTAAAAAACGAATTGTCAATTCGTTACTTTGCTTTTAATGACAACCTCAAAAAGGGAAAAGGTAGCCTTAGTCAACCACAGAGAATCTTGACACAACTACTTAATAAACCCAAGTTTACACAGATAATACAATCCTATAACTTATCACTCACATAAAAGGTAAAGTAAAGCCGAGTCAAGAAAGCTGAAGTTTACAATAAATTAGATGTTGGTAATGCTGAGAACTGTAATAAATAGAGCCACCTGTTACTGAGTCTCAACTGTTCGGACAATGTTCGATAAGTATTCTAGCATTTCTGTTTAAAGCCAACATGGGACAGGACAATGAAACCGTTGCTGTATTATTTTGGTTAATTTTACAGTTTCACTTTCGACCTGACTTTGCTTCGCATGGTTTGTACGACTGGACAAAAAACATCGAGATTTATTTATTATACATAGGTATATTCGTTTTTATTAGTATTTTGAAATGTTCAGGAATAAATTCTCTAAATGGTGGTGAAACAGTTTCAAAATCCACTTCGCAGTTTACAAGAACGACGCGACCACACGCACCGACACGAAGAGCGACTTTAATTCGACGCCCTCAAGCATTAAAGTGCCAATATTACCAATGAAACTGAACGCAATCAGCAAATCTTAAACGCGTCTAAAGCGCGAAGAGCTGTCAGTGTCAATATTCCACAGAAAATTATTACACTCCCTAGTTTATATGCTGATCGGGTTCAGTTTCATTGGTAAAATCCACCCAAGTCGGTAATCATGCAACTCAAATTTTACAGGAGAGTTTTTATTCTGTTTTTGATGATTATGAATATCTATTCAACGAGTCGAAGTATTTGAGGTAGTTGATACATCAAACCAAAGCCATTTTTGTGTAACTCAATTATGATGTCAATATTAAATTATATGTGTGAAAAACCTTGAAATTTAAGAAAATAAATATTATGTCGTTATGTTACATTACAATACGGACTTTTCCAACGCAAAGTAATGGCGTAGGTATTATTGTGTTAATTTTGAAATTTTTTGTTGTCGAAAACTGGACCAAACGCGTTCAAAGCTGATGCGTATTGCAATTTTATTAATCAATTATTTACATGCAAAAACTTGTTAGATCCCATTACGGTTTGAGCTTACACAAAATACCTCTACAACAACAACGTTCCAGCGTTTACCAAGAATTGCACGAAATTCATTTACGCCAATAAGTCGGCAATAGCAAATTACCAAAAAAACAAGCAAAACACTTTTGTATTGATAGGTACGTAAATACACTTTTCTTGTCATAATTTTGTTTTTAATTTCCTAACAATAAAAGTGGTTCACATGACATCTCCGTAAATATCACTACGAAAAATGTAAATAAATTCAGGATCGTTGTGAAAATAAATTGAAGTTTTAACACATTCGTAAACAATGTGAAACAATAAGGTCCAGCTGAAATTCATAAATTTCCTGATTCTTTTAGCGTATGGTGAATAATAGCTGATACCTATGAAATAGGCATTATGTTTACTTTATCTACATACTTTGGTTATTAAATCAGATTGAGAACAGACGTTTTATCATCGATAATTTCATGGTTATTTGCCTATACTGCTTCATAGTCATCCCAACATTAGAACGTGGCAATACCAATGGCCCATTGAAAGACACTAAAACTTTGTTTTAAAACATTCCAAGATACACAAATATTTCCTCTGTCTCTTTTAAAATAAACAGTATAATC
Organism: Dasypolia templi; assembly: GCA_963555695.1. Taxonomy (NCBI): domain Eukaryota; kingdom Metazoa; phylum Arthropoda; class Insecta; order Lepidoptera; family Noctuidae; genus Dasypolia; species Dasypolia templi. Next base: position 25,085,051 of record OY743143.1, on the reverse strand, counting down.
AAGAGTTTCATAACTTGTCAGGAAAGACATATGGCTTCCAAAATATAGACATAATAGACAACTAATTTCATTAATTTTAAACTTGTTTAAAAGCTTCCTGCGAATCTCACTCGTATTTTAAATCTCCTCGCGATGAATGTTCCTCGCTTTATCTTTTCGACTGTCGCCCATAGCAAAGTTTCATAACTTTTTATTAAAATAAAACAATAGTAGCGTTGTTCTGTAAGTAAGTACCTACATATTATGATGGTCTCGCAAACGTTATTCAGTGGAACACGATGCAATGTAAAAAGATGCCTTTATTATGTAGGTTCTGTCCAGGTTTGGCTACCTTCATTAAAATATACCTACAGTTTGATTGGTAATTGGGTGTATTCCTTGAAATGGGTGATACTAGAACTAATTTGCAACATTTTTGAGCTTGAGTTTTGAGCTTTAGTCTTGTAGTTTATGGTCGGGAGGTGGGAAATTTACAAACAATTGTAAATTTTCCACCTCTCGACCATAAACTTGTTGGGAGAAATCTGCTGCGCTTTGGACGTTAAACCGATATTTTTCTATCAGTTTCAGCTTCACTGTCACCAATTTCAAGAAATGCATCACATTTCCAACCACCCTGCAGATCCATGATAATATTATGTTATCAATAGTAAATTCTATCGCATTTTATTAAATTTGCCATGTTAAATTAAATCTATTTTAATATTTAAAGTGTTGTATTGACTAATGTCGTACTGTCGACTGAGTTCGTAGATGGCACCACAAGCGAATCACAGCACACTGGCGGTTGATTGTGGGAAAATACCTTTTTTGGCTTGTGGTGCGAATGCTGCGAGCTCAGTCGTGTTTTTAGACGTCGCATTACGAATACTAAAATTGAGTTTAAAAGATATTTGGTTTAGTGTGTTAAAAATATACAACAAGTAAGTACGTGAACAATTGTCTATTATTTCTAAAACAACCTTATTTCAAGAACCATGAACCTGAATAACAGTTAATCTTCATATTTAAACTATAAATAGCTTTTCTGTAAGAATACAGAGTGCGAAATTAACTCAGTCAGTCTCTCAATCTGTTACCTTTGCTCGCCTAAAGGCTCAAAGATTCAGTCTTATAACTTTTAAGACTAATAAGTGGTTTCGAGAGTAACAAAAATTTGAAGGCGAAAGCGCCAGGGTTGCCCGCAAATATTTAATATTTTCTTACGTTTTTTGGCAATTTACCTGCAAATTGCAAAACAACTTTAGAATATATCAATTGTTTGTCAGGTTGTATGTTGAACAAAATACGTTTAATTTAAATGTGTTTTATTTAAATAGCACCTAGCCTAATAGCCTAATAGCCTGTTTGGCAGTAGGTTTCAAATCAGACTTATAGCATAAGTATAATCAGCTTATAATATTCCCACTGCTGGATCACAAGCCTGCTCTCTTCGAGAGTGAGCTGGAATTTCCCAACATGCCGGTTTCCTCATGATGATTTTCTTTACCGTTTTGAGAGCAGTGATGATGAAAAAATGTGCACACAGTAAGACCTACAACTCGTAAGCCGGGCCGATACCAGTAGGCTGCCACTGGCAGACTTAAACTGAAGAATTATTGTTTCTTTGTCACAAGAAGTCGCGCGTTATTCAAAGAGGACGGACGCGCTTCATTTCCCGAACAATTTCATTTTTCATTTTTTTTAACAACACGCCAGGAAACGACTTGGGATTGTGGAGTTACGTGATGCAAAATAGGGAAAGCGAGAGATATTATGTTTAAGAAAAATAATAGCTCGTAACTTGTTTATTACTACGAGCGTTTACTTCCGAGACTTATTGATTGTGGGATATCATACTTTCATTACTTTCATTCTTGACAGTTGTATGAAATGTCTATTACAGGGCAAATTTATGTACATAATGAGTCAATTTGCTTTAAAAAATCCTTACTGTATGAAGATAAAAAAAACGTGCTGCACCAACACTGTTATTGACATTCACACATCACTTTTATCGCCATCCGTTAAGAAAAGCGGAACGGCCAACCTCGATACGTATCCGGCCATATTCCGGCACTATAGCCAAAAGTCTAAGCATTGAACGGAGTGCATTTCGTAACTCTTTGTACGGCTACCGTTGCATTGTTCAATTCCTTATCAATCTCTTTAGCTAAGCTACCGATCACGTGTTGTGTTCAGCATGACATTCGTATTTGCATTCAAAGACTTTATATTCGGAATTCGTTTTGTACTTTTAATTTGCTTCAAGATTTGGTTGCTAGCTTCGTAATGTTAACAGTAAAGGATTGATTTAAATGCTGCTGAGTTTTTTGTTTGTTTATTTGTTTTACAGGACATTCGGAATAAATCGACGGGTACCCCTGGTACTGGCTATATTACTAATTAAATGTTGGTAAATTTGTGATTCTAATAACAAAATGGCATTAATTAAGTTCAAAGCAATCTACTATCTCTCGGAGGTCTTTTAGAAACCAATTAAAATGGATATTTCAAGTGCTGAATGGAACCAAATTCCAGTATACGAAGTTATAATATAATAAATATAATTCTACCATAATCACGTATAAAATAGATAGTAGCTTTATGTCGTGTCTTTGGAGAGATAAATTATGATCAAAGAGTGAAGCCTTTTGATGTTCCCGAAGGTTTCCTGACTTATCCTCTGTAATATAATTTTGCGTATTACCCATTAATTGAAATAAGGTTTTATGTGTGAACCACCCGTCAATTACGCGTTTTGGTATAAATAAATTAGATGTTGCCGCCTTTATGGGGACTTTTCAAACACCCGGAAGACTGTGATTAGAAAGATTATAATATCTCCCCCCTGTTACACACACTTTTCAACCGGTAAGAAGGTCAACTTGTAGGTATACAGGTTTTATGTTATAGGGTTGGGTTTCCGCACGTAGTCCTTTAAGTAAACCATTTTCGTGGGCCATGGCGGCTGTCAGTGGTTATTCCAACCAGCCCAGGAGAGATTTAATCAACTTCTGTAGGGATCCAGAAGTTGATTAAATCTCCTGTACCCTAATTTCGTAATACGCAATCAATCACGGACTGCCTGCAGCCTGGTGTCGAGGTCCACCAGCTGTTGGTTGGTTGGTCTAGTGGTCGCAACAGCTACTGCTGAGCATGAGGTCCTGAGTTCGATTCCCAGGTCGGGCAAAGTGTTATTAATAAATTTAGCTTGAAAAAGAAATTTACCAATTTCTGTTTTTTTTAGGGATTAAAATTTCATTATTACATACATACATACATAAACTCACGCCTTCTTCCCATGGGGGTAGGCAGAAACCACAGAACGCCACCTGCTACGTTCCTTACACACTCCTTTTTCCTCGTTTACGTTCATACATCTGGTCATACACGAGCGCCGGTTGAGAGTACTTCGCACCTGACCTTTCTGAAGAACATCACAAATAAGGTCACTATATGTCTTCCTAGGGCGTCCCCTCCCGGCGTTTCCACTCACATCTACCTTGTAAATACCTTTTGTTAGTCTCCTTTCATTCATCCGCTCAACATGACCAAACCATCTAAGCATACTCTTTTCAATTTTTGTCACTACATCTTCTTTTAAACCACACCGTTGCCTTATCACATCATTCCTCAGCCTATCATTCAAAGTCACACTACACATGCTCCGCAAGGAACGCATTTGCACAGCATTTAATCTGCTTTCATGCTTCTTTTGCCACACCCAACATTCACTTCCATACATAAGCGTAGGCACCAGCACACTATTGTGAACAGCCAGTCGTGCCTTCTTGGACATCAACTGGTTGGTCACAATTGCATGTGTAGCACCATTCACTTTGTTTCCCGCATTCACTCTCCTTTCGACATCTCCATCAATCTTTCCATCCCTTGTAAACAGACTCCCCAAATTTAAGAACTCACTAACTTGCTCCACACTCTTACCAGTTTTTTTCACATGGCACACCGATACATACTCTTTTCTTTCAAACACCATGACTTTCGTCTTATTTACATTTATATTCATTCCTTTCATCTTATATGCTTCCTGTCTTGCAGCTGTTCTGCTGACGATGCAAGTAGCACTTCATCGTCTGCATAGAGCAGGCATTTAACAGGCAACACATTCATCGTCAATCCACATTCACCCTCTTTCAAATCCTTCAGACAGTTATCCATGTACAGGTTGAACAGCCACGGTGACGCTACACAACCCTGTCTAACACCCCTCGAGATGGAGAACCAGTTCGTGTATGCCCCATTTATCCTAACACAAGCACTGGAATCCTTGTATAAGGATTTCAGTGCACGTAGCAAGCGCCAGTCCACCCTGTACAAGGATAGTGTCGACCACAGTTCTTCCCTGCACACACTGTCATAGGCCTTCTCCAAGTCCACGAAAGCACAGTAGACTTTCTTATGCATTGCCAGATGTTTTTCGGCTATGCATCTTAAGGAGAAGATTTGGTCCATGCAGCCCATTCCCTCTCTAAATCCTGCCTGCGCATCCCATATTTTCTCATCTGTCACTCTTTTTATTATTGAAGTTTATTTTGTTTTGTATAAAGCCGTGAGGCACACAATACAATATTCTTCTGTTTTGTTTTGTTTTGTGTGAATATTGTGTGCCTTAACCTGGGTCAAATAAATTTATTTTCTTTCTTTCTTTCTTTGTTATTGGGTTTTTCTATCTAGAATTTCTCAGTAGCAGCCCGGAGTCTTGATTTGTGCCCGGTTGATGGCAATGGGATCGCCCCCTATTACATGGGACTTGAGTATAACTGGCGAAATGTGAGTGTACTATAGGTACACCTCTGCCTAATCCTTCTGGGATTACATGCGTGATGTTATGTTTTGTTTGAATACTTGGTTGGGAAAAATACATTTCCTTCTGGGCTGGAGCAGTGGGCTGTAAATTTAAAGCAATAGTTTTCAAAAGCATGTTTCAGGATTACATGAAAAACAAAATTTAAAAGGTAAAATTTGTAGCAATAGGAGCTAAAAGACCGTCACAAGCAGTCGATTTTCTCGTTTCTTTTTAAATTCACAAATGCCTGTAATTTTATAAATCAGTTTTAAATGAGTTTTTATTTTTCTGTTAATAATGACTTGACCTATCACCCGATTCCGGCTTGACGTCGACTGACGGGACAACCTGTTTACCTGTTGAAATGTTTCATAGCTATGTCCATAATAACTTTATTATGGACATGTTTTTTCACATAAATTTATCAACATGTAAACGGTTCTAATTTGTTACCCAGTTGGCATTTAATGTTTTCAAACTAAGACTGTGTATTTATAACAGGATGATCACAGGAGAGTTAAATTATTTTCTTCCAACTATGCTTTAATTTCATCACAATCACACTAAAACTCAGTACAAAGCGAGTCTTTAATGCTCTAGAGCAATAAAAATGTATGTAATTTCATTATTGCACAGTTTTTTTTAATCGCACCAAAAGGTGCCAATCTCAATGGATTAGCTCTATTCAGCCAGCCGATATCAATACTATTTTTTTTACGTACGTATTATTCGTTTCCATCCTACTTGTTCCATATTTAAATATAAATTTGCCCAACAAAACTCTTAACCTTACGTTTAATAATTGCTCAAGTATAACTTTTAACTTCAATAATTAAACTTCTATTTTAACTGTTTGATATGAGTTTCTTTTATCTACTATTCCCATAGGTAATATTTGAAAGAAAAGCAGATTATGCACCTCGCCTTAAGTAATATATATTGCCCTCGTGCCTTTTAGATTAGAGCCCTCGCTAACTAAAGGCACTCGGTGCAGTAATAAATTACTTTGTGCTCGATGCAATAATCTACTATTACGTAATACACTGGCATAATAACGACTATATAGCTACAAAATGAATATTTTTACGCTCTTTTTACGATTATTACACAAGTCGTTTTAAAAAGAAGGTATTGTGGCTTTTAGCAGTGAAGCTAAAAGTATTATTTATCCTTTTAATTTAAATAAACGGCAAATATTTTTGAGTCATTGACTGCTAGAGTCTGTTCAATATGTCAGTTTACATTGCTATGGATTTTTTTCCATTATTTTGTAACTTACCCATGTAAACTTACTTATTGAACAGATGATATAAAAAATATTTTATTTCGGACCCATTACGTCAAATGGGTCCGAAATAAAAGATTTTTATTTTATTTATTATTAAATTATAAAATAATCATGGATTTTTATTTTATTTATTTATTCAATTATATTGTATTATCTGTTCAATGGTTAGTATACAAACGACTTAGAAACTAGTGTGAGAATTAACAAACTATATTTATTAGTATTACGCCACAGTGGCATGTAGGAGTATCCAATGTCCCAGTATGGGGCTGTCCCACCTATCTGCTATATCATTATGAATGCAGCAATAGCAGAATGCTGTTGATACTGGCGCGCACCATGCGCATGATGGAGGCGCATCGCTTGCGCATGATGGCGTGAAAGCCATATATTCCAGCCTCTGCGAACATGCCGGAAGCACTGCAGCGGCGGCGGCGCGGAAACCCTATCAACACCCTAAATGCATTATTGTATTGAACTCGCAGAGCGCTGTATGCGCTCTGCGTGTAGTTGACCCACAGGCTGCACGTATAGAATGACTGGCAGTACGCTGTGTAGCCTTTACTTTAGTCGTGCATTTTGCAAATCTGCGAGCCTACATATTGCATCAGACAGCCAACGCCCTACGACTTCAAAGACAGTCTGGATATTGAGCGTGAGGCTCAATATCCAGACTGTCTTTGAAGTCTTCGGAAACCCAGTGGCCCAGATACTTGTAAGAAGTGACTTGCTCTAAAGAACTTCCGCAAAGTTTCATCTTACAATTGGGTAAGTTTTAGTGACGTCATGTAATTTTAGCAAGTCGTAGAGAAAAATAGTCGAACCGTATTTTAAACTGAATGTTTGTAAATAATAAACTGTTTAACAAAAAAAAAAACACTACAAAATGAAAAAACATAATTCGAAAGTAGGTGGCAATAAACGAAAATACATAACCAAGAACACCGACTTCCGAAATTAAAGTTATTTTTCACTTTTAGATGATTTTTTTTCGTCGGCAGGATGTTTTATTTTTGGATTAAAGTTTTTTTACTTGGTTATTATCGAATCAAGTGAAATCGAACAGAATCGATTGAATTAGAAAAATCGAAAAACAAAACCGAAGGGTTCTGTATTCTCGTTTTTTGACGTTAAAAAAGAATTTTATAAATCGATAAATAATTAAATAATTTTATAAAATGGAGAATAATTAAATGATTTTTTTTTTCAATTAATTTTATCTACAATTGCCTAATATACCGCAAAGCAAACATTTAAAAAAAACAGACGAATTGTGACCCTTTTGGAAATGGGTTAAAAAGTGCTTCCGAATGATGAAATAACAACATCACTCTACCTTTTTAATATATGTAATATGTGTATCTTGTTAAATAATAGTTTGCCATGTTAGCAAGCTCACTTAGCTAGTCTTATTTAATAACTTGGAACATTATGAAAATATGCGTCTACAAAGTCATACTGAAAATCAGAGTTCGCTCCTACCGGATATTACAAACTCGCTTCAGCAATATTCAATCTGAACGTTTGTGTTTGTGATGTTAAAAACACTCTACTGTGTTACGAGAATAAATTGGAGTAAGAATATGCCGGGATTATTTTCTTTATCTAAGACACACTGGCATATTAAAAAAATATATCCTTCAAAGTAGGCCATACAAAACCTGCTCGAATTAGTAGGGAAAAATAAAGGAGCCGGGTTCAAGAGCTGTCGGTGTCATTATTTATCGGTCAATCAGACATGTTTTCTAAATTATTATACTTACAGAGGAAAATGGTAGGTTTAATATTTTTATTTTACGAAGCGACTCGTGATTTTCTTGTGTTTTACTAAGTGTACAAACATGCTGTGAATCTGTGTGTAAGCGCAGGAGCTCTCAGTGCCGTCCGAGACACAGGGCTAACATGACAAGCGCGAGAACGCTCGATATCTCGATTTCTCGAAATTTGTCTACGATTTTGACGTCATCTTTACACCAACATGACCGCCAAGCTCGAGTAAACTCGAAAAAGGCACTTTGACACTTCTGTATCTCGCGACGAGAAACCGATGTAGCAAGTTATTAAAAACAAATCATTTTAATCACTGCAACATCGGTCGATTTTACGCATGGAATAAGTATGTTCTGTATTGATTTAACGTCCACCTCTTTTAATTTTTGTTTAGTTCCATAAAACCGACTTTTTGCTGTTTTTCTTTGGCATGCTAAAATTAAAATATGCAATTAGTGGCACTTATTATACTCACTAGATAATCCACCACAACTGATAAATCGGCCGAAGGTCGCGATTCGACAAAGCGAAGGTTGATACTGTAACAATCACCATAAAACACATGATATTGCTTTTACTCACCAACTTTGCAGACTTAACTGGCGATTTTCGTAATTATGTTGCGTAGGCTGGTATAGCCATAACTCCCTAGATTTCGATAATCACCATAATTGACAAACTAGACTGATTATTACTGCACGTGATGCTCATCTACGTAATAGTGCTTCCCTGCGCCTAACTTTCTCTCGCGGCCGCCGAAAGGAACTTCATTCCAATGTGTACAGTAGGCTGTTTAAAACTAAGTATTTTCATTCAATTCAATCAAATCAATTTTGTCAATTCAGTATTTCAATTAAGTTTTTTCATGTTGTCTAATAGAACTAGAACGAAAATGAGTATAATTATGAATTTGCCATGTTATTTTGGATATTCTATATTTTTTTTGTACCATAATTTGGTTTCTCTTCTCATCGTCAAAATCGAGGACGACTAAATTAGAGAATATCACGATTGTCTCACGTTGAATTGTCAAAATGCAAGATAAATTAGGTGGTCATGTTAGGGTTTAACGAGAAAACATCAAGTTTGACAGAACAAGTCAAGTATTTTGTATGGCAGTGCTGTCAGAAAACGAGTAAAGTGACGGTATAGACGCTACGAGAAAATACGAGAGTGAGTAATTGTCGCGTCTGGCATGTTAGCCCTGGCGGGGCAAAGTTGGAAGTGTGTGTGTGTGTGTGTGTGTTATGTGCTGACGCTACTCGTCTTTACGCCCACATTCACAGCGTGTTTGTACACTTGGATACCACAAGTAAAGCGCGCGATGCTTCGTGAGATATAAATATTGTACAGTAAGCTGCACGCCATTGGTAACACTTATACCTTGAGCTGGCCTAGTTTAGTACGGATTCATATCCTATTGAATTTCCGTACTAATCTAGTCCAGCTAGGCTAGGCCTCTTGGCGCCCTGCCGACTCGTCGTCTGCGTACCGGCCCATAGTGCTGCTCGACGAGGTGGGCAAGCTGTTCGAGCGCATACTCGCAGCCCGCCTCGTCGGCCACTTGTGCAGAGAGGGGCTGGACCTGGACGAGAGCCAGTTCGGCTTTCAGCATGGGCGCTCTACCATCCACGCTGTGTCGAGGGTGAGAGTCCTGGCGGAGGAAACAGTGTCCCGGGGCGGGGTGGTGGTGGCGGTGTCCTTGGACATCTCCAACGCCTTCAACACCCTGCCCTGGAGCTGCATACGGGAGGCACTGCGTTATCATCGGGTGCCTCTCTACCTCCGCCGCATCGTTGGGGCTTATCTGGCGGGGAGGTGTGTCACCTACATGGGACGTGATGGCGGAAACCAGCGCCAAGTGTCGTGCGGTGTTCCACAGGGATCGGTAGTGGGACCGCTCCTGTGGAACATCGGGTACGACTGGGTGCTGAGGGGCGAGCTCCCGCCGGGCGCGGACCTGACGTGTTACGCGGACGACACGCTAGTCACGGCCCGCGGGAGTTCGCGTTGCTCGCAATGGCGGCGGTCTCACTCACGGTGAGCCGCATACGGCGCCTCGGCCTGGAGGTGGCCCTCAACAAGTCGGAGGCCATGGTGTTTCATGGCCCCCGGCGGGTGCCGCCGGCCGGATCACACATTGTGGTCGGGGGGGTCCGGATCGCTGTCGAGCCCATCATGAAATATCTGGGATTGGTGCTCGACAGCCGGTGGGACTTCGGACCCCACTTCCGGCGGCTGGCGCCCAAGTTGTTGGGCGCGGCCGGGGCGCTGGCCCGAGTGCCGCCTGTAGGCGGCTCTATATGGGGATCGTGTGATCCATGGCGCTCTACGGAGCGCCGATCTGGGCGTCTGACCTGACGGCCGGCAGCATAGCTGTCCTGCCCAAGCCGCAGCGGGCGATGGCCGTCAGAGTCATTCGGGGGTATCGCACGATCTCCTTCGAGGCGGGTTGTGCACTGGCCGGATCACCGCCCTGGGACCTGGAGGCGAAGGTGCTCGCGTCACTGTACCGGTGGCGCGAGGCAGTGCGGGAGCGGGGCGAGCGACCGATGCAGCAACATATCGAGCAGCATCGGTTGCAGCTCCGCGAGGTCCTGATGGCGGAATGGCGGGTGAGGCTGTCACGCCCTTTCGCCGGCCTCAGCACCATCGAGGCGATCCGGCCAGCGCTCGAGCGCTGGCTCTGGGAGAAGGCGGACGGCTCCCTGATGTTTCGGGCGACGCAGGTGCTCTCGGGGCATGGTTGCTTCGGGAAGTACCTGTGTCGCATAAACAGGGAGCCGGACGCCCGGTGTCACCACTCCGTCGACTGCCGGGGGGACACGGCGTGGCACACGTTGGCAGAGTGTGCCGCTTGGGAGGAGCCGCGCCGTGCCCTCATCACCGAAGTAGGCAACAACCTGTCGCTGCCGGTCGTCGTGAACGCGATGGTCGGCGGCGCAGAGTCCTGAGACGCAGTGGTCTCCTTTTGCGAAACAGTCATCTCGCAGAAGGAGGCTGCGGAAAGGGAGAGAGAGATCTCGACTCTCGACCCGGCCCGCAGCAGACGCACCGAAGTCGGAGGAGGGCGGACAACGCCCTCTTCCGGCCCCCCTAAATGGGTCCAGGGGCGACGGATTCGGGGACATCCGTCGCTCCCCAGCATCAGGACCCGAGAATGCGGCGCGCGTAGTTTTCCGCGTGCGCCGCTCACAGACGTTGCGGGGGGAGTACACCTCACTCCCCCCGCCCGAGACGGGGCCCGCGCAAGCGGGCCGGCACCAGCCGGGGTTGTGGAAGAATAATGTGTTCCCGCGACCCCGGCGTAGGTGTGAGATGGAACACCGGGTTGGTTTTTAGTCGGTGAGAGTCCGACGGACCCCTCCGCCCTCCCCGGGGCGGGGGACATCCATGAGGATTTTCCAACCCGAAACCAAAAAAAAAAAAAAGGCTAGGCCTCTTGGCCAGCTTATAAAAGTTTACTGAAAGCGGCTTACCCTACAAATTAATGGTAAGCCTCTTGCTAGAGCTATGAAGGCATAGTTGTAAGTTATTTTTGTGTATTTAATGAAGCTTCTTATGACGAAATTAATTGAAATAGTTTTCCAAGAACTCCTCGCTTCATTACTAGTAATTGAAACTAATTAAATTAATTATTTAAGCTATGAAATGGATACCTATATTAAATGGAAGCTTGACTTGATTTATAAAGTGTTCAATATTATACTTATCTACAACATCACCCACTATAAATTATTCAACTAAGTTTATGATATACTCACGCACCTAATTATGATCAGTTTTTAAAACACAGCTATTACGTAGCGTCTATTCCTACTTGTTACAACGAACGAGTAGCTCCTTTAAGTAAACGGTTTATAAACAATCGCAATAACTTCATGGTTACACTTACACACTTCACCATAATTTTGGTAACATTAAACGGGTATGCCGTTTCCCGCTACGTTTTATGTCTTCTATTTCCGTGTCGTAATAAAGTGCACTTTTAGCGGAAACCTGATTTATTAGGAGACGATGTGGTTTACGCCAAAGGTCAACTTACACTGGTAGAAACGGCATAACAAAAGTAATCGTGCCACAATTGTCCTATACAACTATGTAGTTATAATAAGGCAAAACGATTGCTCTTTTATAGACCGCCGCCGCTATATTTGAGGACTTATGGGCCATTGATAGTAATAGTAAGTTGCCTTAACTACTCCGTTTATTTACGTGGCCTGACCTGATATGGTGCCAGACTGGTAGATACATTTGAGCTGACGTTTAGTTATTCCATTCTATTTAGCACACTGATGTAGAAGTTGTAACGTGATGTATTAGCGAGACCATCTCGATCTGTACCTACCCGACAAAGATTTATTAAAAGGAGATTTTCTGTTCCTGGAGAAATCATGAGAAATGTGAAAGATTAATCGCGTTTCCAACTTATTTTGCATCAGCTGAGATATTAATCACGTCTCTTATTACAGGGAATACTTCATATTTCACGAACATTGTTTATAAATGCTTTAAAAGTTGTTCTGGGATTACGAACTACTTTTCATCACGAACTAATAAACAAGCTTCCGTTATTTATGGCAAAAGTATATAAGTGCAGACTTGAGCGGCTTATACTCTTTCGCATAAAGCCGTTGAAAAGGAAGTAGAAAGTTGGCTAGTTCAGAATAAAAATGTGGATTTAGTTGGACAATCAAGTAAAACGAGGCTGATATTTCTGAGAAGACATTGGGTAGCTCTGTGCATACTGAGAGAAGTTGGTAATTTCGTCTTTAAACGCGCAAGCTACGAACTCCGAGGCTTTTCTTAACTTTGTCGACATAACAGAGAATTAGTGGTATTGTAAGTGGTTCTTTTATTCATTGCTCGTGAGGATATTATTAGAGCAAGAAGCTTTTTGAATGTGAATGAAGATGCTGCGTTTACGTGTACTTATGTAAATTGTTGTAGGTAGCGTTTGGTGAACGTGTGGTAATTCAATGTTGACGCCATTTCGTTAAATTTTTTCGTTCAAATTAGCGCTGCAAAGCAAAACAGCAAAATAATTTGTCCAAGTGCAAAGCAGAATTGGACATATTATATCGCATGAACTGACTTTTAGCACGACACAACTTTGGTCGAGAAAGGGATAAAAGTTCACGACAAGCATAGAGGTTCTATGTTGTGTAGGCGTTAGCTAGACTCCGTCATGCTTGAGTCCGTTTTTAAGGCGATTGGGCGATTACGAGTTCCACTTTTTATCTCTTTACAGAAGAAGTCTGCATAAAAATAAATCAAAGAAGGTGATATCACCTTCTTTGATTTATTTAAACAGTTGGTAGTTTGGTACCTACCTACTGTTAAAGCCTGCCTCCTGGTCGAATGATCGAATAATTGTTAATTTAGGGTGTATAAGCTCACTGTTGTTCAAAAGCACTTCTTAATTTTGGTTATGTATCGTAATAACCCAGCTAAGAATTCGGAACGACGGATTACAAAGACGTCCCTAAATAAATACAGTTTGTATTTTCAGTCCTAAGAAAAAGAGGAAAATCTAGTGAAATACAGACAACAAATAACAGGAGAGAATGACAACAGACTTCTTGTTTATTCGCCGGTTTCAATATCAAATACTTAAAGAGAAAATCTCACAGTTATATTGGGCCCAATGTCAATGGCCCAGTGATTTTAAATATGTTGCGGTTTGAGAATATGCTCACATCGCTGACACAGCATTCGTTTGTTCAATTGATTGAATTTTCGTACAATAAACCCACCTCGAAATAAACAGGATTTTTCTCCATGTTCTTTTTGCCTCAAGGGGCGTGTGACTGAGTCATAACAGGAGTACAAGTCGATCGATCAGGTTAAGCTTCGCTTGCTGCGATTGGTCCGTGGATGGGTGACCATCTTTACAAATCAAGACTCCTCCTTGCCTCGGAAAGCGCGTTAAGTGTTGGTCCCGGCTGTCAGTCGTGGATCTTTGACAGTCCTTTCGGGCTTCATCATGAGCATCATCATTTAAGCCTATAAACATCCACTGCTGGACATATGCCTCCCCCAAGCACCGCCACTTCGACCGGTTCTGTGCTTCCCGCATCCCTCGGATTCCTGCGGCCTTCACTAGGTCATCGCTCCAACTTGTGGGAGTCCTTAAAACCTACGTCTCGTATCCCGGTACGCGGTTGCCTTTCAGCCTCATCGGCCATCTGTGCTGCGAGCAATATACCCTGCCCGCTTCCACCTAAGTTTGGCAATTATTCAGGCTATGTCGGTTACCTTGGTTCAGAAACCCGAAAGTCTGGCACCAGTCTTACCAAGGGGAATTATATTACATAGTAACTGAGTTGTGGATGTCAGATAGGCAGTCGCTTCATGTAAAATACTGGTATTCAGCTGAATTCGGTCAGACTGGAAGCCGACCCCGACGTCCGATGTCCTTTTTGTCCCAAACATTAAGAATTCCGTAAATAAACTTGTGGAACTAATCAATATTCTGGTCGGCCTTTCGTTTCTTGCAAACATGTAGATAGAGTTATTGGCGACTTGGTTTTTAAACACAGTAAGATTCCTTTTAGACGATTGTAACGTTTGGTGTCATTTGACATATCAAGTAAAGCGACAGCACTATCGCCACCGACATTTGTAACTGTCAGATAGAAACTCTTGAAACCAACCAATACAAATCTAGAAGACTTTATAAGATTGAATATTGATTAATTTAATAAACAATCTATCCTTTCAGGCAGAGCAAAGGTGAGAAAAGAGGAACGGAACAGACTCTATTTTCAAGGCGCATTAAATAACTAACAGGAATGCTTTTTTCCCAGAAAACGATTTCATTTCAAGACTTAAATCTCGAGAATGGCAGCGAGGAGCCCGGGGATACGAGGATCGCGTTAATTCCGAATGAACGATCCGCCTAGGAATGCCTGCGATGTCTGAAGTTTCACCAAGTCCCAGACTTTTGTTATGTACCCGTAGGACTTAGGAGGTAAGTGCCAACAATTCAGTCACTATTACTTCGTTTCGTCTTTTGTTTAGTTTTGAGTAATAATTTTGTGAGAATTTACGTCATTTTCATAGATGAACTGTTTCTTTCTTATCACCCCGAAAGTGGCCGAGTTTTGAAAAATCGTTAATATTCTTCGTTCAATTTTTTGTCGAAATTAAGCCCCGCAATTTAACCCTCTAACATTTGCTACCCATTTTCACTCTGTCAGGGACCGTTTTTCGAAAAACGTGATACCCATTTTTTTGTCATTTCTATAAATACTGAGTTCGTTAAATTCTTCCATAGAAACTTTGATACCCCTCAATCCCTCTCACACATATCACCAGGGAGGCTTTAGCATACTTGGCTATCTTAGGATTATCCTTTAATACAAAAGTATGTGAATCCCTTGTTGGTCGAGAGAAAACGTCATACGCTTTTTGAACTATCCCTTTTATTACTGTACACTAACTTACAGATTTCGTATTTATGTAAAGTGGTAATAAACCTAGCTTTTTATAAAACGGTTCGCAGGACTTTTGTGCAAAAAGACTCTAACCTTATCCGCACTGTTCCGTGCCGTTTCTATGGGTATATAATAAGCCCGTAACGTGTCATGAATTCTACATATATATATGCGTTATATGTAATAATTTACGTTTTTTCTATTTGTCATTTATTGCAAATTTATTAATCATATTACATTAATTTTCTAGATATACTTTCCTATTTAAGTCTTGATCTTGAGTTACACGAACCAAATTCATAGGTGTTATCAACCTAAGAATTTGGTTTGTGTAACTTCTTTCAGTCTATTAAGTTTAAAGTTGTATTTAGCATTTTTTATTAAATTGTGTAGTAGATTGATTAAATTGTATAAATTTAGATTTATCTAAGTTGATTATTAATTTATTTGTCTGTAGCGATTCTAAAATATTGTCAACAGTATTATTAATATCGGTTTCGTGATCAGGTATTGATTAATACGTCATAACAGACGTTACGATAATTGAAATGGCATCTGCAAATAATATACATTTATAATATCCTTCATCTCGTTAGTCTGCTAATAAGATCCGCTTTTCAGCCTATTTAAAGCTTTTTAGAGTGAATATAATAATTTCCTTATTTCTCGTATCTAACTACCCACTTAAAACATGAATAAATAATGATGATGAAAAACTAAAATCACTCAGTTTGCGGAACGTGATTGAAATGTTCTCAACTTGGTACGTACAGTCAGCGAAATAAATTGTTAAGCAAAATTAGACACTACCGACGTAAATTTTCCAAAGAATGTTAGATGTCATTTAAATATACGGAGATTTTCAGTTGGTAGTCCATATGAATAAATAATATAACAAAACTAATAATTAAATAAAATAGCAATTAATAATAAATTAAATACTTATCGGGATAGGCCCTCATCAGCGATATTACACTTGCACTTTGTAAGTAGGCGTGGATTGTCGGGCGAAGAAAATAGAGATACTAGTTACAGCACAATCACTTTATTTCACTCACAATGTCTTATAAAATAATCACCATGAAATAACCTGAAGGCAGAGGTCCGAAATATTAAGTGAAAGTATGACATATAGCAGTAACCAACTCTTTTATTCCGACAGCTTGTTAATTAATTAAATAGATCGCGATAATAGCTCTAGGCGCTACGGCAGGCGCACCGGGCCGAGCCTGCCACAAGAATGCTCCCCCTCTTCGCTGCGCACTAGCTTACATTAAGTTGCTCGAGAAGTGGGGAGAGTGGGGAGGCGAACGTCCGCTTTGCACAGCGTAACTCGGCCCGCTGTACCTACCGCTAACGGTGACGCCGACACGGCCATACTGACGTGCGGACGTCCTCGTACGCGTAGACTCATCAAGCATTGTCTAAAAAGACATAACGTTATTATTGATGTTCGTTCATCCTGACTAGCAATCTCGATGAGCAAAAAAGATCCAGGTCATCCCTACTGACTGTGCAACCAACTCTGGACCGCTCAATATTGAGCCTTCAGGACTTATACTAGTAATCTGGTCCGGTTCAGCCCTGCAGAGTTTACTACTAATTCGGGACCGCTCGTTATTGAGCCTTCAGAACTTTAGCAATCTGGTCCGGTTTACCCCTTCAGAGTTATAATCTTCTGGCCCGGTCCAGTGACCCTTCAGAATTATAACCGCCTGGTCCGGTCAAATGACCCTTCAGAATTATAACCTCCTGGTCCGGTCTTACGACCCTACAGAGTTATAATCTCCTGGTCCGGTTATAACAAACCCTTCAGGATTGTCACTGCTTGGTCCGGTCATGAATGACCCTACAAGATCACTCCAGTTTATACAGTTTTTTTTTCTCTCTTTTTTTTAGGTCTTTTTTTTTCTCTTTTTGTCTCTCTTTTGTACCTCTTTTGTCTCTTTTTTGTCTCTCTTTTGTCTCCTTTTTAGTCTCTTTTTTTGTCTTTTTCTTGTCTCTTTTTGTCTCTTTTTTTTGTCTCTTTTTTTTGTCTCTTTTTTTTTGTCTCTTTTTTTTGTCTCATTTTTTAGTCCGGACTAAAATGGTCCCTGTAGATTATATAATCAAATGTATTAAAGTACTTGTCTCAACAATCCACACATGCTATGTTCATTGGTAGTTTCACTACCACCAAAGTCATTTACTTTAGAGCCTATAACAGAAACAAACTATTTTAATCTTAAGAATAGACTTGACTTAGACACTCCACCGAATGCGTAGCACGCCTGTGCGATGCCGACCGAGTCTCATGTCATACAGCCAGCAAAATGTCACTGAGTGTCATGTCATTGAATGTGTCGTAGCAGACACATAATTCATGTTCACACACACATAACACTCTAAACTAACAAACGACATCTATGAAAACTAAATAACACTAATTTAAGTATTGAAGCGCCGTCACGGCCAGACTGACATTCACACGTCCTTGTGCGTCTCCATCCCCTTAAAGTCACCGCAGGCCCATTTTTCTGTAAAAAGAATAAAACTGGTAGATTTTCCTGTACGCTCGTCCATCGGTGACAAACATTACAACGTTTTATAACCCACAAAATCAACCTTTAGGAGCTGAGCCGGACAACTTAAATAGGCCTCCCTTGAGCTAGTTATCTCTCCAGATAACATGGACCAGGCAGCCAATCAGCGTCTCTCCGATCACTCACTAGTACCACAAATATCTCCATTGATCTCATAGCCTCTCAGACTAGACGATCACTTTATAATATGACCCAGAATATCGGCCTGCATAAGCCAGTTCTTTAGACTACCCAATAACACACAACATAGGATGTCAACCCGCATGAGTCGGACGCTTACTTTATCTCAGATTAGTACCAATTTTACGTTTAATTACGTTTCTTCACTCTCAGAGGCCGAGAAGTTTTCAGAGCTGGCGGATAACGTACGTGAACTACAAATAGACAAAGCATCACTAAAACCACCCGATGACGCCCACTCCATTCGTCAATCGCGGACTGCCGCCACCTCGGCCTCCTTCAAGCTACCCGTCAAAGTGGTAGCTAAATGCACCAAGCCCTCACTTCCCCCGGGCATTGCACGAAAATGCTTACGACCATATTTGCATTCTCTATTAGACACACAACAAAGGGAAGTCTTTACTCCCTGCGAAGCCCAAATGAACCCAGAGGGGGGTCACATACAATTAAGTAGGAATCACCACTGTAGAACGGTCTCATTTTTCCTACTGTGACGCAGCAACTCTCCCAATATTCTCCAATGCTAACTTACGAATTTCACCCAAATCTCACCGAAACCCAGACTCAGAATATGAAGCCACACTTAAAAACCGCGCCCGAGTCCCAAACACAAGTTCTGTTTGTGTTACCCTAGACCTTGGACCATCCGTCGCTAGCTGCACTTCGAGAAGCTCGCCGCGCCAGGTCCCACCAGATTCACTTTCGATTATAACAAGTAAGCACCTCAATGTCCTCATGACTCTCTCTACCCGAACACATGCCCTGCCAGAACCGTTAGCAACAAGGTGCAACTCTACACCATGTTCACCATAAAATTGCTCTGTCTGCGCCAATACAATACCCACCCCGATCCGAAATGATCCGCGAAGTCGCACCGAAAAGACAGAGCCTCCTTTAGCGCTTCATCTGCACCTGCTGCATCCAACTAAGAAGTGCACTCGAGAAGGACTCATTTAGTGAAAGAGTCAACAATGACAAGAATACTCCCTACCATCGATTTCTCCACACAACTTCTCCGCGATGTCTAAATGTACAGTATAACATTGTGCAGAAACCCTAAGCATAGGATGGAGTGAGCCCCGAACAATCCCTTGAGGCCCAGCACACAAGTGTGAAGTTCAATCAGTGCGTTCCAGTCAAATCATTTTAGTCAGAACCCGTTCTGATGTTAGTATTTCGATCACTTTCTTGTAAATATCTTGTCTGTCCATTTGATAGGCCCTTTTAATTTGATTCAAGATTCTTAACGTAAAACACGTGAAATATGGGGCAAACCGCCAAAAACTAATCTAAAGGACCTACACATCGCTCAAAATAAAATTATTAAACTATTATTTCACTATGATTACCTTACACCTACAGTTAAAATTTACAGGGATACGAAACTCATGAATATTAAACAACTTCCTGCATATTGCACCAGAATACTTAAAAATTCTAAGTAAGTTCATTCACACAAAAATACATCAGGTACACAATCGCAGCAATAGTAGGAAGGATCACATTTTACTACCGCGAGTGCGGACAGTCAATGGCGAGAGAACAATTATTTTTGCGGGAGGGCAACAATATAATAAGCTACCTATAGAAGTAAAGAATGCGAACTAAACGTTTGGTATTTTCAAGATTAAATTTTAAAAAATCACTTTCTAAATGATCAAACACATCCATTAAACAGACTTGCCCTACTACTGTATTGCTTTATTGTGGCACCGAGATCGCATTCCTTATCTACGGAAATTATTTCTTTTGCGGGTGGATCGAAAAGTTTTAAGTTGTGTTAGTTAATAATGTTATTTGCGTACGAAAAGAAATGGTATTACAACTTAGATGATTTAATATAAATTAAAACAATAGCTGCTTAGTTTGTGTGTCCAAGTTATATTTTAAGTTTTTAAAACGTTCTCAAGTAAGTGAAATCTTTGTAATTTATTTTCGAGAAATAAATTTCTTTAACCATAAACACCATACCACCAATAAAGAATCAATTATCCTTTCGCACTGAACTAATGCGAGTTTATCTTCACCATGTAGGTCAGTCTTGATGTTGTGGTATATGATAATGAAACTCTTTAGTAACGTTAACTTTCTTACCCCAAATAGAATGTAATTTTGCAATATCGGTACGTACATGGATCTACTATCTAATAGATCCCTACCTATAATAACTGGTTCTGTAATTGAGTTAACAGGCACAACATGAAACAAAAAGGACACTGACGTGTTGAATTTCACCACGGCTCAGTTATTCTGCGATTCATATTTAACGTTTTCTTTACACAGGTATACCTGTAAGGTAAACTAAATCACAGCGCATAGTACCCTGGATTTTTTGACAAAGCTAAAAGCTACAAACGAACTACCAGATTATCTATTAAAAAGAAAAGGAACGAGCTCACCGGATGATGTGGTTGTCCATACACGTAGCAGGTGAGACGGTTCGTATCACGACTCTTCGGTGCTGGTGCTCGATTCGAATTCTTCACTTCGGTCAAAGGTTCGTACTGCCACTTGCTTCAATCACTTGATTTTTGGACTGTTTTGCTTTAACGATGGCATGTGCTATTGAAGCGATTGTCATTATCAGGATCAAACCGTATCAGTCGCGCAGTTGCGGTGAAATTTGACGTTTGCGGTTAAGTGGTTGCCGGAAGTCGTGATAGCAAAAACTCCATATTTTGAATAGATTAGACGTTAGCCCACACTTCACTGTCGTCATTATTTTCTTCAGGTTTTTGCCCTTCGAATCCCACTTCTGATATCGGGATAGGCCCTCATCAGCGATATTACACTTGCACTTTGTAAGTAGGCGTGGATTGTCGGGCGAAGAAAATAGAGATACTAGTTACAGCACAATCACTTTATTTCACTCACAATGTCTTATAAAATAATCACCATGAAATAACCTGAAGGCAGAGGTCCGAAATATTAAGTGAAAGTATGACATATAGCAGTAACCAACTCTTTTATTCCGACAGCTTGTTAATTAATTAAATAGATCGCGATAATAGCTCTAGGCGCTACGGCAGGCGCACCGGGCCGAGCCTGCCACAAGAATGCTCCCCCTCTTCGCTGCGCACTAGCTTACATTAAGTTGCTCGAGAAGTGGGGAGAGTGGGGAGGCGAACGTCCGCTTTGCACAGCGTAACTCGGCCCGCTGTACCTACCGCTTACGGTGACGCCGACATACTTATATTTAATATAAATAACACAACAATGTTTTGTTATGTGTGCCTACACCAATTTTGAAGAACCTGAATCGATAACCATAACACAGTGTACCAAGATGAAACCAAAAAATCAACTGCCATTACGAAATAATGACACGGAGGATGTAATATGTTGACGAGAAGTCGGGCGCGACTATTGATGCAAACCACACACCCAACATCTTCGGGTTCGTCGCTCAGATCCGCCTAGTAGTTGCCGGAACCTGCTCTAGACGAGAGATGAATACTTTTCGCCGCCGACGTCACCACCACCAGTACGTCAACGCGGAAGAGGCCGACCACCGGCCAGCTTAGGACTCCGAGGCCCACCGGCCTCTGATAGAGTCCCCGCTCCCGGTGGAAATGTGCAGCGCACGCGCAGCGGTAGACACAAAATGTCAATGAAAATGTCATGCTCGCATACTATGGGGCTACAGAGGCGGGGAAGTAACTTGACTGCGTACCGTGGTCGGATGCTCTCTCTGTTTCAGGTGCTTGAGCCAGCTTTCAACGTGTCGGCTCAACGACTGTCGGATCAGGTGCGGGTCATCCAGCGTAACCATATGCTGGATGACGTCGTACTTGATCGACTACGCCTCGAATCACGGAATAGCCGTGTTACGCCTGCTTCGCCACTGGTCGCGGTGCAATTGCAAAATTTATGCAGTGTTTCATCGCGACCTGACCGAGTTTGTGAAGAGAATGTTACGAGACTATTTCCGTGAGTTCCCAATGCATTGCACGAGCGAGGACAATTGAGGATCGCTTTGGTACTCACGGAATGCATCCCCATTCCGTGAGTATCGTTCCATTCCACCTGAACTTAGAGCACGTTTACCTCGTTTGCCTGTATCTTGTACTGTGCAGCTGTAGCGGCATTTCGTGTACCTCATGTTAAATTTCCCCACAATGACAGAGCTCCACAAGCAAAACTAGCTGTAGCTTGGCAGTGCAGGACTGAACGTCGTATCGATAAGGAGCACTCATCGGACCTCATGGAGGGCAATACTCGCCCTAGAGTGATGCGCTTTGTGAGGAGGGCGTTCTCCGGGACTGATATTAGTTCTCGAGTTTATTTGATTCGCGTCACAGAGCGTATCGATTTCCCGAAGCAGAAGATCTGTGCATGGGCAAACCGTATTCGTCGGTACAGTGGAGCGTTCAATCAGAATCGCACATTCCAGAGCGATGAAAGGTGGGTTAATGGGGCTTGGGAACAACCGGACCAAGGTGTGGCTGACACACGCCTGCCGGATGATGACGCCATATGTTCATTCTCGCGAAACATCTGCTCGGTGCCCGTCAATCACACCGAAGGTGATTGGACTAGGGAGATCGAGCGAGCGTGTGATCAATTACCAGAAATGGGGGCACTTACCATCAGCCCCCAAGATGTAACTCGTGCGGACTCCGTCCATTACTTAACTGGAAATATCCAGGGCCGAACGGGCTGCACAACTTTTGCATAAAATGCTTCCAAAGGACCCACGCCCGCTTGTCATTCCAGTTCCAGGCAGCCTTAGAGTCAAGGTCAGTGCCCCAGTTCCTAACGACAGGAATAACCCACCTGCTCCATAAATCTGGTAGTACTACGGAACCCAAATATTATAGACCGATAACCTGTCTACCGACGGTCTAATAAGTTCTTACATCCATTTTGAGAGCTAAAATAAACATGCATTTAGACACCAACTCCATCATGTCTGTCTCTCAAAATGGATGTAAGAACGGGTCCCGTGGAACTAAGGAGCTGCTCCTCATTGATATGACCATATATTAGCCAACAGATTCGACGTTTCCGAAAGGATCTGTCGACATGTTGGATAGATTATAAACAGGCATATGACTCGGTGCCACATACATGGCTCATGAGGGTGCTGGAGTTGTATAAATTAGATACAACTCTGCGCACCTTCCTGGTGTTTTTGCTATACAGGAGGTCGAAATATTCATAGGAATAGCGAGCCGATAAGGATCGAGCGCACTATTGAGTTGTCTTGTGTTGAACTAGAGCAACTCGTTATAATCTGCGTTTATCGACCCCCATCTGGTGATTTTATTAGTTTTGAATCGGTAATGGAGGATTCTCTCAATAGGTTAAAATCAACTAACAAGAGTATAATTTTATGTGGAGATTTTAATATTATTATTTTAGATGTTACTCCATTAAGTATTAGACTTTTCAATCTGTTTAGGTCTTATAATTTGAAAAAACTTGTTTTTTGAACCAACTAGGATCACGGCATCTTCATCAACTTGTCTTGATAATATATTTAGTAATTGTGATGCCAAAAATAAATTAGTGTTAAGTGACTTAACGTCTGACCACTGTGGTTTATTAGCTAGCTTCCCCATGACATTACATAAAAAACCGCATAAACTTGAATGCAGGCCTTATACAGCTAGTCGTTGTAACAAGTTTAAAAATAATATAGCTCATAGAATTACACCATCGTTAGTAGAACACAAGAATCCTAATGAAATGTACGGAGCCCTTTTTGATGTTGTGCAAATATAATGCCAGTCTATTTTCAAGACCAAAACCATTAACATTAATGGCACCTCCGTTGAATTCAACCAATGGGCTACTCCAGGAATTTATAAAAGTAGAGTGAGACTATACGAGTAACATGGTTTGCAAAAATACAGGTTTGATACTCCTTTCCGTATATAAAACAATATTCAAAATTATTTAAAAAGATTTGTGCTATTGACAAATCAAAATTCTTAAGCGATTCAATTAAAATTCCAATAATAAAGTCAAAACCACTTTGAAAATTATTAACAATGACACGGGTAAGTCGGTTTTAAACAAGAAAATCAACTTGAGATTATGCTCGATAACAAATTAGTTAGTAAGGCAGCTGACGTAGCTGAGGCATTTAATGAGTTTTTTGCCAACATACCTAAAACTACGACTTTCTCCTTAAATTCGTCCCCGTCTAAAGCTGAGAACCTTTTGAATAGTAGTGTCCCGAAATGTACCCCCTTATTTTGCTTCGAACATGTAACGCCTAGTGATGTAATTAACGTCTTTAACACTCTTAAGTCTAAAAACATTGGTGATTACTGGGGCATCTCTATTAAACTTTTAAGTAATATAATAGACATCGTAGCCCCCTATCTAGCTGTTACTTTTAATAAATGTGTTGATTTAGGAACTTTTCCTGACCTCATGTAAAGTCATACCATTATTTATATCTGGTAATATAAATAACATTGGCAATTTTAGGCCTATTTCTATCTTACCAGCATTTAGCAAAATATTTGAAAAGTTAATACTTAATCAGTTGCTAAGATATTATAGCCTACTGTAGATAATTTATCTAGCCTACTTCATAATGAACAATATGGCTTTACAAAAGGACGTTCGACTACAGATGCGGGTGTTGCTCTGCTGAAACATATATTTAATGCATGGGAGAAATTGCAAAATGCTATTGGAGTTTTCTGTGATCTCCATAATGCTTTTGACTGCGTGCACCATGACACGCTTTTGTGTAAACTACGTCATTACGGTGTCCAAAACGAAGCTCTCCAAGTAATAAATTCTTATTTACATAATAGGTTCCAATGTGTAGATGTCAATGGTGTGAAATCTTCCGAGCTACCAGTTCAGTTAGGTGTACCTTAAGGCTCAATACTGGGTCCATTCTTGTTCTTAGTGTATATCAATGACTTACCATTCTATCTAAATGATATCTGTGACGTTGTACTGTTTGCAGATGATACCTCTCTTATTTTTAAAGTAGACAGGAATAGACAAGATTTTGACGATGTAAACAGTGCACTCTCAATGGTTACGGAATGGTTTACGTCAAATAACCTACTTATCAAAGCCAAGAAAACGAAATGTGTGAAGTTCGTCTTACCGAATATTAGAAATCTAGGACCCAACATCGTCTTAGATCGTCTTGAAACTGTAGACTTGGCGGTTTTTCTGGGCATAACAGTAGATGCCAAACTTCAGCGGGGCCCACATATATCAAGCCTAGCGGGGAGGCTCAGTTCAGCCACCTACGCCGTCAGAAAAGTAACACAATACACTGACGTTGATACAGCTCGGTTAGTCTATTTTAGTTATTTCCACAGCGTTATGTCCTACGGTATTCTGCTGTGGGGCAAAGCCGCTGATATTCAAAATATATTCATCCTTCAAAACGAGCTGTCCGAGCAATTTATCAGCTAGGAGCCAGAGTTTCTTTAAAGATATTGGTATTCTCACGGTGGCATCTCAATTCATCTTCGCCAACATCTTATATATTAGGCAAAATATACACATATACACTAAAAACAGTGATTTTCACAATGTTAACACCAGAAATAAGAACAAACTACGTGCTCCCTTTCACCGGCTTCATAAGGTTCATAACTCATTTGTTGGGCTTGGTATAACCATATATAACAAGTTGCCCTCTTCTTTACTAGATTTACCTTTTAATGCGTTTAAGGCTCAAGTTAAATCCAACCTTTGTTCAAAGGCATATTATTCCATTAAAGACTACTTAAACGATAAGAACAGTTGGTCGCTGTGATTAACTCAAGACAATGTTCGTGTTCTTTCTCCAGAATCAGCTTACCTACTGACAGGGTTTACCTACTGACAGGGTTTACCTACTGATATATGAGTTCATAAATTAGTTTTTTATTTTATTTGACGGTATAAGTCAATTATTTTGTTTTCTTAATTTATTCTTGACATGATCTACTCATAACATATTTTTTTTAATGAGCTGTATTGCAATATGTGGTTAGCTAGCGACCTCGACAATTCGGCCTGAGCAACCGGCAGCAAGTTAGTCATGCTCTCTTAGATGTCACTGCTTGCGGTAGCGTCGGGGGTCGGGTTTCCTCCTTCCCTCAAATATGGCGAGGGGGGTAATGGCTGATCTTTGCGTTATGCTCGTGAACGGGTGCTGCTTGTGGTGACTGGTCGTCTTGCTGTCTATGGTTTTATTATTGTTACAGTAATTTTTCTGTTAATTTATTTTACTTTGATTGTCCTTGTTATCCTGTATTGCTTAAGTAAGCTGCCATGCCCTTTAGGCCTAGAAGCTTTTATTATGTATTAAGTTTTATTAACATTTTTTTTTTGGTATTGGCGTGGCTAGCTAACGTATGGCAAATAATTTAATTTAATGTTTTGGTAATTACTTACTTACAGTTGTATAGAATCCAGTTCTTCTAACCAAACAGACAGTCGTGCTGCTGGGGAGTTTGTTGCGCCACTTCTTCTTCCCAGCTAAAGCACTAGGAAGTGGTAAAGGGCTGGTGTTTTGGGGGACTGTCGTATGTAATTTTGACGTTCGAAAAGTGCTGATTCTCAGCCTAATTTGAATAAATGTCTTTTGATTTTGATTCGAGCTCCTCTCGACCCTTAAGTATCTACGTTTTGAACTTTTGTTCAGCGTTCTGCCTCGAAGAGTCGGGTTTTCGGAGTGAAGATACACTCTTCGAGGATATTGATCAAACTCAAAGCATTTATTTTAATTAAACTTATGACAGGCATTTTTGAATTGTCGAGGAGTCGGTTTATTCTGAAAGAGCGAGAGTTCAACTTTTAAGTCATTTAGAACTTTAATTTAATTTTTATATTTAAATTTTAAACGTTCATACATTCTGACATAATATTATTTAAAATCAAGTCAATGCTTGGTTAAATAGTATTCTAGTATTCATGATAATTATCTTTAGTAATACCTATTAGCATGTATTTTTTATGATTATGTATTCTAAATTTAATTATGTAATCAGAGCACGTGTACTCGATCATGTGTAAGCTGTGGTTACCTGTAATTGAGTGTGAATTACAGGATATTGTAGTATACTAAAGAGTTTACATTTTTAATCCCCGACGCAAAAAGAGGGGTGTTATAAGTTTAACGTGTTCGTCTGTGTATCTGTGTCTGTCTGTGGCATCGTAGCTCCCAAACGGCTGAACCGATTTAGTATTTATTCTTTGTTCGAAATGTAACTTAATCGAGAGTATTCTTAGCTATGATTCACAAAAATCAGTTCAGCCGTTTGAAGATAATCAGCTCTTTTCTATTTGATGAAAGGATGTGGGCATCTTCCACAGGGCTGACTAGTCGAAATTTGGTATTCTATTACTTCAATGATATTAAAAGCACATAGTAACCTTGAACTGATGCTGCAGCTCACCTGGAATGAGCAGAATACCCAACTCCCTCATCAACATACAGCAGAAGCATCGGGTTTGGACTAACTGGAATGGTCTCAATAAATAATAGGTTATAGAAAGATGGTGATCAGGGCTGATGACGGAGTAGCAAAGATAAATGAAGAGAAATTAGTAACTACCTCCACTGTGGGAAACATACGTAGGTACAGCTGCGCAGATTTAAGCGAGGCACGTGTCGCGGGGACGGATACTGTGTGCCGTAGAAGATATTGAAGTTTGAGGAAGCCGAACGTTCATAACTACTGTGTTTGACTTGTGTCAAATTAGTAATTATTGTCTGGTTCCGTAACTTTAGGGCTCTTAATATATTGTTAAGCTATGTTTAATCGAAACTTGAATAGATACACACGGCAACTTATCGATCCATACATTACCAGTATAAGGCGATCTCGCATTGTAGTTATAGGATTTCCGTACAATGAGAGGTCAGCTTATACTGGAAATGTATAGCTTGATATGCAGCTGTGTGTACCTACCTACTTGAATTTAGTATAACTTATCGTGGTGACTGTGTCCTTTACCAAGCTGTTAGGGTTTTACTAGACAAAATCATACTGGTTGCTAATTTAATTGTATAATTTGTTATTTTTACTTAACCCACACACTGACTTATTCGTAATTATATATTTTAGAAAAATAATAAACTTTTATTTTTTTTGTAAATATGTGAGCACCATAAGTACCTATCACGTGACTGATTTATCTGTATTTACTTCATTTTAAATTATTTTTCCCTATTGTGGTATAGTTTTTAAATTCTTGGTGCATCGTCTTCACACATAAAAATATAACAAATCTTTACAACATATTGTAAAACATTTTAAAAGAGTAACGGTGGAGTTTCTTGCCCATTGTTCTCCATACGAAACTACCTTTTGGAAGTTGCGCCTAGAATTAATTATATTTTAATGTAAATGTTGTCGTTCAAAAGTGCATTTTATGGGCCTATTTGAAATAAATGCTTCGACTTTGATTTTGCCATAAAGTAGAGTACGTACTAGCCCTAGTATCAAACTACTTTCATTGCTGATTGAAATAAGTAAAAGAAAGTAAGTACCACTGCATTGTATTGTGTATTGTGCCACTGCAAGGCGAAAGCCTCCCCTCTCCCTTTTCCACACAGTTATGTCTTTTTCTAGTTTGCCGGCCATTCATTTCAATATGCTAACCAATAAAGCTATAATTTTAAACTGATTACTCATGTCTACAGGAATAACGTTAAATGGAGAAGCAAT
The DNA here is from genome assembly GCA_963555695.1 of Dasypolia templi. Taxonomy (NCBI): domain Eukaryota; kingdom Metazoa; phylum Arthropoda; class Insecta; order Lepidoptera; family Noctuidae; genus Dasypolia; species Dasypolia templi. The sequence goes on along the minus strand of OY743143.1, from coordinate 25,056,357 downwards.
AACTTATTCTTGTCAAATGAAAATAATAGGAGATTTGATACATAGTGTTACTATTTGATACATAGTGTTACTATTTGATACATAGTGTTACTATTTGATACATAGTGTTACTATTTGATAGATAGTGTTACTATTTGACCCGAAAGCAAATTTTTTTTTTCAAAAAAACCGTCGAAGTACGTATCGGACCACGCACAATGAAGGGTTCCGTAGTTCGGATGAATTTATCCCAGGAACAAACTTAACATAGAAGTTGCAAAACGTGTTCTCCCATACATCGGTAGGCGTCACATTTTTTTATCTGTTTTAATTATAGATTAACGATTTTCGACCTTTCCTTTACCTACTTATGCTGTAAGATCTTGCTTCTTACCAAACTTCATGAATCTTGGTCAACGGCAAGTATCCTATAGGTTTTTTAATTCATTTGCGAGGATCAAAATATGTAATAATAATATAAGTAATTCATAAATCGCCGTATTTTTTATTGCTAAAAAGCTTGATTTTTTTTAATCTCCAAGGGACCGTATACCTATGTATTTAATATTTCAACTTCATACTGCGTTCCTGAGAAAAAGGGTCTTGACCTACTGACAGAAAAACAGAGTGACAGACAGACGGACCGACAGACGTACAACGAAGTGATCCTATAAAGGTTCGTATTTTTTTTTTTTGGATGTACGGATCCCTAAAAGTCAGCTTAATATCAACACTTTTCTACTGCACAATTTTTAAAAGCTAAAGAAAGTCAGCGGCAAAATACCCGAGAAATATAAAATGGCGATGTTTAAGACTGGCAGCAATTTGGCAGCATTTAGCGCCATATGCCACAATGGCCGCCGAGTCGACTGGACAAGTTGGACAACGCCTGTCAAGCTTACTGCGATATTTCACACTCAGTTTCAGAGCTTATTTCCTTTTATATTAAATTTTCTTCGAGGCGTTTCTCTGTTATGAGCATGCTTTCATTCTAATGAGAAGTGCTTTTTATGTTTTGGTGGTTGTATGTTAAAACATATTGTTAAAGCTCTAAGCGTATATATATAGGATAGTGAACGAGATTTTCTATCTTCATTAATTTCTTAAGGTTGATATAAAACTCGCATTTCCGAACTATCGTGCGAGCCTTAATTAATTATCTATCCATTCATGAACTCATAATCCATCAATTTACCGAACACTGACATACCACCAGCTGATCAAAACGAGGAATTACAACAAGTTGGTAGTGTCTACATCTTCCTGTAAACAAACGTCGATTAATTAACGTAACGCAATTAAGTGCGGCCATCTTCACGTGTAAACTGAGGAAACGGACGACATGTTTCTGAGGAAACTAATTTTCAGCTGCAGTTAAAGGTACAATGTCGTCAGTGCTCAGGGCTGCTACTGGCGTAGTAAACCGGGTTGCAAACCGAAAAGATTCATGTTAAATTTTTCGGACGGGCAAAAATAGTCCTCCGTATGAAAAAGTTCTAAACGCGTATAGTACTAATAGCAAAACCACCTATAATGAAAACGAAAGTGAACTTTACAAATGAGACGTTTTGCGACATAAGTACCTAGTACATTTGTCACAAGGACGATAGAAATTATGGATACACCCATACTGTCACATCTGAACGTGAAGAAAATTAAAAACAATAATGAAAATGAAAAGAAACATAAATGAAGCATTGCAATAGACGAGAATCATTTGGAAAAAAAAAATGGAAAAAAAAAGGAATTGGAAAAATGTATTTAGAAAACTACAAATAAAAAAAAAACATTAATACTCGTCGTATTGATTACCTCTTATTTCTTGAAGTCGGTTAAAAACACGAATCAGAAAAGTTAAGCCACCAAAAAAATATGTCGTATCCATTAATTCAACCTTCCGAGAAAAAATCACGAAACTGGCAGTATGAGTTTATACCTTTGCCCTAACCCGGTCTGTGTCACGGCCAAAAAATGGCTTCATTGTGTTGCGTATTTTAAATTTCAATGTTACGCAAATTTATTCTGTTATTATTCAAATTAAATGCTTAATAACAATATTACGCTACGTAAAAACACACGTAACAACGACAGTTTGATAACATTCGTGTATTTATTATTCGTAACGGGTGCAAAACAACCGCCTTGCCGCCGGCACGGCGCACAAATTGGCGAACATCAGTTAGTTTTTGAAATAACTATTTCTGTTCAAAATCTTTATCAAACACACAAACTATGTATTAAAAACTGTTTATTACTTACCCATTCATGACGAAAAACACCGAAATCCAACACAACACTCTATAACACAAAAAACTGGAGCTTTCGAGTTGGAGCGTCGACTCGCCCGAACGCGCGCGAAATCTGTACTGCATAGACTACTATATATATGCTGTACTGAGACACGACTCTGGTCACACACTCGACGCTCGACTCTCGCCGCGGACGGACGTGTTTGTGCGCTCTCCCGCTCCAGTGTTGTGTTTCGTATTTCTACTCGTCGCTACCACGTGACGTCATCGTAGTCGCCCCGACTACTCCGATATAAAATCAATATCAAGAAATTGATTTTGATTTTAATCAATTAAAAAGTGCCTTTTTCAAGGCAAATCTCGTTTCTCTAACAGACGTTTTGTGAGTAGCTTCACTAGGCCCCTTCTGGGTAAAACCACAGTTTCGTGGTCCTCGGTTGAAACCTTACGGTGTCAACGAAGCCGAGTGGGGTGTTGACCCAATTCACACCCGCCGAACCCCTTCAGGGCGAGGCAGTTAGTTGGACGGGTCCCAGATAACCGGCCTTGGGGGATCTCCTAGTCGGCTCTGGTGACAGTTTTGCTTTCTAGCTACTCACCTAGTGTCTTTAGGGTGTGTCTACACCCTTCGCGCTAGACTGGTCAGGGCCCCGTTCGCACAATAAGACTGGCGACGGGTATACAAGCTTAGGGCTCACCATTAGGTACACACCTCCCTGTCTGCACCCGACAGGGAGGGAACTCATTCCCGGGCCAATCCACCCGGGGAGTTAGGTATAGGGTTAATAGGCTCTAAGTGGAAACTTAATTTCCACCATTCCCTCCCTTAAGCTTTCCACCATGAGCTTTGCCCCACTCCGACCATGGAGGACGCCCTGATAGTGGCGTTCTTCAAGGAGGTCCTATTTAAGGACCCCGACTTCCTCGCCAAGTATGGCGCTAAATTCGCTGCACTGCAGCAGTCCGTCCCCGGTCCCTCTGACCTAGTAGGCACCGACAGCTCGGACATCGCCACGTTTAGCGATGCCCTCGAACCCTCTCCGTCGCAACTTTCAGGTTGCTCGCCGCCGGCTGTCCACATGGACACCAGCGAGCCTTCCCCTCGCCCGACCTCGCCGTACTTAATATCGAGCGACGACCAGAGCTCCTCCCCCTCTTCCGACGAAGGCGTCTTTAAGACGGTCGGCTCCAAAAAGAGGAGCCTCAAACCGAGTCCTGACACAAGGACAAAGAAGCCGGCTATCGAAGCCACCTCCTCTCCCGTGGCTCCATCCGCCACCGCCCCCTCTCAGGCCGCCTCGGCCTCAACCTCTTCCCTCAGCCACAGTGCTGCCAAGCCCGCTGCCCAGCCTTCTGCGGCAAACGCGGCCCCGAAGACCGTCAAGTCCGAGTCGTGATCCGTAGGATCCCGAAGGAGATACCCGCGGAAGATATAAAAGCCGACCTTCTGTCGCAAAACGTTCCCGTTGCGGAAGTCCACCGCATGCACCGCGCCCGAGGCAGGGTACCGTTCGATATGGTCCTCGTCGTCTGCCGTCCTACTGAGGGTCACCACCCTATCTTCAACGTCCGTTCCGTCTGCAACCTCACCGGCTTGCAGATCGAGAAGCCTTTTAAGACCGGTGTCATAGGGCAGTGTCACCGCTGCCACCTTTACGGGCATTCGCAGATGCACTGCCACGCGAAACCCAGGTGCGTCAAGTGCCTGGGCGATCACGGCACTGCTGAGTGCACCCGACCTAAGGACCGCACCTTGTGCACAGAGCCGCCTAGCTGTGTGCTATGCGGCGACTCAGGCCACCCGGCCAATTATCGTGGGTGCCCCAAGGCCCCCAAAACATCATCTCCCAAACTGACGAAGCGTGCAGACGCCCGCCAGCAAAGGGAAAGCCCCCGCTACGCCCACGCGTGGCCTACCACACAGCATCAGGAGCGACTCAGTCCTCAGAGGCCCTCGCCCTGGAACTACTTCCACCATCAGCAGGCTTTTCCAGCCTTAGCTCCTAGACCCGTTCCTGCGGCCATCCCTCCACTTATGGACCCCCGCATCCGCGTCAACGCGCCTCCAGGCATTCCTGTGCCTCTAAACAAAGCCGCTCCGGCCGCGTCAGCTCTGCCCGCAGCCACCCGGGTGGTCGGTCAGAACCCGATGGACGCGTTTAATGTCATATCTAGTACATTTACGGCCTTCCTTACCCCTCGTGCCAGGAAAATGGCAAGTGAAATTGTTGCCGCCAGAAATGCCGGCAACATTTTCATGATTCAGAATATCTACAATGCGTACCTGGACATTACGCAAGCCCTGATGTCCTTTAACAACCAACCCAACCCTAATCATGGATAAAGGAATCCTCGCGCGAACCAAACCCCGATCCCTAAAGTTAGGTTATTTCAATGCCAATGGCATCCTGCGACAACGCGCTGAAATCAGCGAGTTCCTCCGCGACCACCACATCGACATCCTCCTTGTTCAGGAAACGTTCCTCAAACCGAGTTACCGAAATCCGTCAATTGCAAACTATCGTACAGTTCGCAATGACAGGACGCGTTGCCATAAGGGCGGTACCCTTATCTATTACAAAAAGGAGCTATACTGCATTCCCATAGACCCTCCCACACTCTCACGATTAGAAGTGTCTTGCTGTCGGCTTGGCATGACAGGTCATCAACCGATCACCATAGTTTCGGCCTACCTCCCCCCCATTAATACTTCGGAGAACTTCCAACTCCTTACTGAAGATCTTTCTGTATTGTTTAGCCTGAGTGACTCCGTTATCATAGCGGGTGATCTCAACGCAAAACATCCCTCCTGGAATAGCACCAGGACCTCTTCCAGAGGGAGACACTTGTTCAACCTCTCCTCCTCTCAGAATTTCGATGTCATCGCGCCGATGACTCCCACTCATTTTCCCCCCGATCCCAATCACACCGCCGATGTTCTCGACGTGGCGCTCCTACAGAACGTCAACCTACGGTTGGACTCTATAGAAGTGGTACAAGAGCTCGCTTCCGATCACCGTCCAGTAGTCATGAAACTGGTACCCCGCATAGGTCTGCCCGATTCCACCCAACCCCTTCGCAACAAAGTGGTAACGGACTGGAGGAGAGTAAGCGATCGCTTAAAATCTACCACGTCCCCCCACTTGGACCCAATCCCCGATCATTTTGACTCTATCGCTGACACGACGGCCGCGATCGACTCATTCACAGCTCACGTACAATCAGTCCTGAACGATTGTTCAAGGGAAATTCCAGCGACGGATGACCGTCGCTGGAAGTTGCCGGACGATGTACGCGAACTGTTGAATGAGAAGAACGCGGCTGTCCGTGCCTACAGCAACTTCCCCTGCGACGCGAACAAAGCCCATATGCGTTACTTACAGCGTACTGTAAGAACACGCATAGAGGAGCTGCGTACCGCCGGCTGGGACAAGATGTTGAGCGAACTAGAGCCCACCCACCTAGCCTTCTGGCAACTCCAGAGGAAGCTCAGATCCGGAGAAATAGTCTCCATGCCCCCCCTGACCCGTCCCGACAAGACCATCGCCTTCGATGATGTCGACAAGGCTGAGCTTCTAGCCGACAGTCTAGAAGCCCAATGCTCGCCTAGCTCTCAACCAGTAGACCAAGCTCACCTCTCTGAGGTCGACGCTGAAGTCGAACATAGAGCCTCCCTCCCTCCCGTCGAAGACCCAGAGTATCCACTGCCCCCAGTCACGCCCGACGAAGTGCACGACCTCATCAAACGTCTTAAGGCTCGTAAAGCCCCCAGCTCAGATGGAATTACCAATAGGGTATTCCAACTTTTCCCTGCCCACCTGATAATGCTACTGACCACCATCTTCAATGGTGCTCTGAGCAACAACATCTTCCCACAGGCATTCAAAGAAGCCACCGTCATCGGTATCCCGAAGCTCGGCAAGCCAAGGTCAGAGCCTAGTAGTTACCGCCCCATCAGTCTGCTCAATGTCCTCGGCAAAATCTATGAGAGGCTTATTTATAAGCGCCTCAGAGACTACGCCGAGACAAAGGGCCTCATCCCCAACGAACAGTTTGGTTTTAGAACCCAACACTCGTGCGTACAACAGGTCCACCGTATAGTCGAACACATCAACTTCGGTTTCCAACGAGGTTTGATGACCGGTGCTGTTTTCTTCGACATAGCGAAAGCGTTCGACAAAGTCTGGCACAACGGCTTATTATATAAGCTGTACCAACTCGGTGTGCCAGATCGTCTCGTGCTCATCTTACGGGACTTTTTGTCGAATCGCACCTTCCGTTATCGCATCGAAGGAGCGCTATCCTCCCCCCACCCTATTCGCGCAGGAGTCCCTCAGGGCTCTGTGATCTCTCCCCTAGCATTCACGCTATTCACCAGCGATATGCCCAAGTGCAGCAAGGCACAGCTGGCTCTGTTCGCAGACGACACGGCCATCTACTACACCGGCCGTGATGAAAATTCGATAGCTCGCATTCTCCAAACCCAAGTGAACAAGCTTGGTGCTTGGTTTAGAAAATGGCGAATCGAAGTCAATCCCGACAAAAGTCAAGCGGTTCTTTTCTCAAAACCGCGTCGCAACCCCTGCCCCCCTCGACCGATCACCATGTTCGGCAAGCCGATCCCTTGGGAGAAGCGAGCCAAATACCTGGGTGTCGTACTAGACGAACACCTCTCTTTTTCAGAGCACATTAAGGCGGCTCGTTCGCGCGCCGCCTTCGCTCTAGGTAGACTTCACTTTGTCCTCAATGCACGTAGCAAATTGTCACTTAAGTGCAAAATGCGTATCTACACAGCGTGCATCCGCCCGATCATGACATATGCCAGTGCAGTCTTTGCACACGCCAAGCCCGTTCGCTTCAATAGAATGCAGACCCTCCAGAACAAGTTCCTCCGTAGGATTACAGGCTCCCCCTGGTACGTTCGCAACGAGATCCTTCACGTTGACCTCAAGATTCCCACTAGCCGCCAGTTCATGAAACGCATTTCAAAGCGTTTCTTCGAGACCGCCGCGAATCACCGCAACCCTCTGGTTGTGAAAGCCGCTAGCTATATTCCCTCCTCCATTAGTCAAGTCCGCCGTCCCAAGCATGTCCTCACCGATCCCGATGACCACATAACTCTCATTCAGGAGAGCAGTAGGGCCACCAGTACAGTGCACAAACACAGACCGACATTCCGACCTCGCCGCCGAGGTTCCTCGCGAAGATCCCGACGTAATTGTCCCCCCCGACCCTTGCTCGACGAAGTGCCAGCCCGCGCCGTAGCTGAGCCTGTAGCTTTAAATTCCCCGATTAATAATAATCAACAAAACTTGATCCAGCCTGTCCCATCTTGCTGTCCTCCCGTCAGCGACGCCCTAAGCCGAGGTCCGTACCCCACAGGGGGTGCCCTTAGCGAGCGTTCGCTTAATAATATAAGTAGTTTTACGCCCCTGGCTGGAGGCTTTGAGTCCGCTTAAGGCAGCCCCAGGATAGTCCGGTTAAGTAGTCACGACCTCTCAAGGTCAACTACGAGATGCCATACCCAAAAAAAAAAAAAAAAAACACGACTCTGGTTCACTCTAGTAACCTTCGTAGGAGTGTTTGAGAGACATGACGTGAGACATTATACCATCCTAGTTCTTTTCCCTACACTTTGTGCAAGTTTGAGCAGGAAAGGTATAGATTTGAAATACTTATTAGCTCAAATAAGACGTCAGCGACCCGCCGCCAAAATATGGCGTCACAACAGATTATAATATTTTGACAGATCACATATTTTGGTTGCGTAACAACCGGGGGGTTTGGGAGAAGCGCCAGGATACCCGCGAAATTCAAATTTTCTTACGTTTTTTGCTATTTGCAGATAAGTGTCAGGTTTCCTCAAATGAGGGCTTTTCTAATTTAGAGAGTTGTATTAATGATATCAATGATTATAATTCTATAGAGACGTACTTGAAACGGTCGCGAATCATAATTTGTTCAACATACGAGTACTACTTGACACTTATCTTCAGATTGAATTTCGCGGGCTACTCTGGCACTTTCGCCTTGTTAGATAATAATATAATCCTCTTATTGAGTGCAGTACGAGTATTGCACATTTATTGTGATTAAAATTAGGTACCCATTTAGATTCTTAGGTATTTGCTGGAGTTTGGACTAAACTGATAAATTGATGCGAGATCTATCATTGTTCAAACTACTGTTTTACTCATTGGATGCCATTGCTTAATTAAGATACTGAAGAATTGAAGACCATACATTGTTTGAATCTTCTATGTAATAATTATCCTATTTTGATTCAGGTATATTGCTACAGCTATTTAAATAAACATGCATGCAAAAATTATTGGCCTACCCTGTGCTCTGTAAATAAGAGACGATATCTCAAAAATGTATTTCATATTTTATGTTGTGTGGAGGTAAAAAAAAGTTTATTTACACATACCTTATACACTGATAGATGTATTCACATGGTCTCAACACTCACTTTTGCTCGGAAAAACTGTGTGACTTTTTTGTTAGTGAAGTTGATTTTACTTAAATTTTTAACCGACTTCGAACATAATAAAGGTTGTTCATTCGAACTGTATGTTTGTTAGTTCGCAAGTTATCAACATCAATAAATAGGTTTTGATAACTCTGTCACTAACGTAATCTACATACTTTCAGGAAGGTTTTAGTGCTACAAAATATAAGGTTATTGTCAGTAAAACTTGTTAAATTAGCTTGTTTTAAATCGAAGAGCGCAGGGTGGGTAAATTAATTAGCACGCAATTATATAAACACGTTATCATGCAGTTATCTACCAATAGGTACTATTACTAGGAAATATCGTAGTTAAAGCAACAAAGTATATCTTGACTTAAACGAAGGAGGAACATTCGACACCACGAGCCTGAAAAGCTTATCCGGATAAAGCGTATTAATCTCATTAAAAGCACGACCTTTTGAGAGAGTTTCCATGTTCCAAGCTGTACACTAAAGGTGCGCTTACACTGGCAAAATTCTGAGCAATATTGCTTAAATATCAAGTCTCGATAGCAAGCAAACAGCGAAGTCAACATCTAGCTATTCATACTAGAGCTATCACCAAACTGACGATATAACAACTAAATAAATTTGGCAATACATTTATTTGCAGTATTTTAAAATAAAGTAATATTCCTGATGAGGCCAATACCAATTGGTCAATTTAGCAGTATTGTGGAGCAACTAGCTCCTTCACCTCTAGTAAAAGTAGCCTAGTAATAATTGCTGGTAAAATTACCCATGTATGTGCAGCTTTATAACGTTTTAGTCTACATTTTTGAAGGAGCTCCTGAATATATCAAAAAGGGCTTGTTGGCTGTTCTGGGGCACCGGAGTAAGCCAAGACCCTTCCGGTGTTTGACTGTTATAAGATTTGTGATACTGACCTTTCTAGTGGCTCGCTATCTGAAATACAATAAAGAATAGTGTTAGATGAAATATTTCGATATAGAAATGGATTTTTAAGTTTTTAATTTTTGTATGATATGCTTTTTATATGCATAAAATATGAAAAAAGCATATCATACAAGCATATCCTTGTGTGGATGTAACTTAAGTGTCATCTAACTATTTAACTCATGCCAAAAAAAAAACTTAAATACATTATACAATCTAACACTAAAATATACATACACTAATTGAAACTTATTTCTAATTTATCAAAATATAGTAAAAAGTCATTCAATGTGTCTTAAGTAAATGTGAGGACAATAAAAGCCTACATTCGTAATATATTAGGTCTGTAGGTGCTGCCGAGCCTTTGACACGTATATTACGCATTGTTTACATAATCAACATAATTCGAAGGCTCGTCACTCTTTTATCAGGCAAACATGCATGGTATGTCACGTTCAGAAAAAAATAATGTACAGTATACACGTACGTAGACACATCCAGCTTTAAAAAAATATCGTGGCGGGATTTTATCCGGTCAGGATTTTCAACTCTCGGTGTTGAGCGCAGCGTTGAGAATATAACTGAGTGCATTCCAGCGCGTCGAAAAAACTGTTGTGGGTTTTCAACTCTCGGCGCTAAGCAAAGCGTTGAAAATTCGGTGAGCGATATTTTTACGTCTGCGCAAACGTGGGCTTAGAAAGAGGGTGTCACAAAGCCTGTGTGACAACGTTACGAGTGCTAGAGACGGCAGAAACTTTTCCAAAAAAATATGTCAAAGTCCATTTTTTTTTCAAATAGACACGTAGAAGGTTATTTTCAACAAATAGAATTGATATAGAATTGATACTAGTTTCATATGGTGAAGAACGGGCAAGAATTTGCAATGGAACAGTGGTGGCCCAGTGGTAACGCCCGCTATTTACGAGAGTAGCAGGTCGTGGGTTCGAACTCAGACAGGCGCTATACTTTGTGTAAATTATTTCATCACCACTGCTCTCAAAACAGTGAAGGAAAACATCGTGAGGAAACCGGCATATCCTAGAACAAAATAACGAAAACATGTGACATCTACCAAACCGTACTGGGGCCGCGAGGTGTATTACGTCCCACTCCCTCTCACAAAATTACAGATTTCTTTTGTTAATCTGTTATTTTGTCTATTCTTCCATCGACAAAACGCGTTTCTATAGTCGAGATGAGGCGTGTGTCCCAGCAGTGGAAACATTTTAGGCCGATCATGCTATGAAGTGGAATATTTACGGGCACTGTGTAAGTATTTACTTGTCAACATTTAAATCAAAAGTATAAACATCCAGCTTTACGAAAGGGAAATTAATTTGTACATTTTATAAATATATATGTCGGAGATGGATAACAATTACAAGTGATTTTTATTATTAACTATTGTCTAATAAATCGACACATAATTTAAGAAGGGCTCTGTGTACGCACTATTTGATTCTTGGCAACTTATTTCAATAATTGTAACCAATGGTTTTGTTCAAAACAATTTATAATAATGTTATTTCAATTTTATAGTGGTTTACTATGTAAATTTACCATTGTTTGTATACGACAATCATTCTTGTATTATTTGATTACTTTATAATGTAAGTCTTATAAGATTTAGCACATTTTAGTGTTTTGTATCAAGTAAACACGTGACGTACTTCCGTGCGTCATCGGACAGAGTTGTTGTAGAGGGATAGCAAGGTGGGGGCATCGTCTTATAAAATAGCGTGCCCTCTGTGTGCGAGTGAGTATGGCGGAAGAAATCGTTGCTGCAAACGGCAACGCAATCCGCCTCATGGAAATTCTCAGCGCGTATCCCGAGATCGCGCAAGTTCTACACTCACTCAAATATTAATTCTCAATGGATAATACGAGAGTAAATAGTAACAAACCCCGATCCCTTAAATTAGGCTTTTTCAACGCAAATGGCGTTTCAGGTCAACGCGATGAGATCGCCACTTTCCTCCGCGACCATCAGCTTGACATCCTCCTCATACAGGAAACCTTTTTAAAACCACATCACCGAAACCCGAATATTGCCAACTTTAAACTAGTTCGCAATGACAGGTCTCGATGTCACAAGGGTGGCACACTCATATACTTTAGGAAATCTTTGTATTGTATCCCTATAGACCCACCTCCTCTCTTCTCCCATCTGGAGACCTCTATCTGTCGGCTCGGCATGACCGGCCACCAACCGATCACCATCATCTCCGCTTATATCCCACCCGACAATGGTCCGGAGGATCCCATCTCGCTCCAAAAGGACTTCACTGCCCTCTTCGGTATGAGTGACTCCGTCATCTTGGCGGGGGATCTTAATGCCAAGCACCCGGCGTGGAATAGTAGCACAACCTCAACCAGAGGTAGGTTAGTTTTCAAGTTAGGCGAATCCCTTAACTTTGACGTCATCGCTCCAATGAGCCCGACTCACTTCCCAGGTAATCCTAATCACCTTCCCGATGTTCTCGATGTAGCGCTGCTCAAGAATGTGAACCTCCGTTTGCAATCGATTGAGACGTTCCACGAGCTAAACTCTGACCACCGCCCTGTAGTCATGCATCTTGCACCCTACTCGGGCCCGATCGACCCCAACCGCCCCCCTCAGACCCAGACGATAACCGACTGGAGGAAAGTAAGCGAAAGACTGAAATCCACCACGTCGCCTCACTTAGACACCATCCCCGATCACTTAGTGTCAGTCGCCGACACAACGGCCGCAATCGACTCGTTTACAGAGCACGTACAATCCGTATTGACGGATTGTTCACGGGAAGTTCCGGTGATGGAAGACCATCGCTGGAAACTACCTACTGACGTACGTGACCTGATAACCGAGAAGAACGCGGCTATCCGTGCCTACGACTCCTTCCCTTGTGACGCGAACAAAGCCCACATGCGCCATTTACAGCGTGCTGTAAAGAAACGCATAGGGGAGGTTCGTTCTGAGGGCTGGAACAAGATGCTCAGCGAACTCGAGCCCACTCATCAAGCCTTCTGGCAATTACAGAGGAAATTGCGTTCCTCAGAAGAGGTCTCTATGCCTCCTCTCATCCGCCCCGACAATAGTGTCGCTTTCGACAGTCCCGATAAGGCTGAATGTCCTGCCGACAGCCTAGAGTCCCAATGTTCTCCCAGCTCCCAACCAGTAGACCAAGCTCACCTGAACAAGGTCGACGCTGAAGTCGAACGAAGAGCCTCCCTCCCTCCCGTCGAAGACCCTGATTATCCTCTGCCTCCCGTCACTCCAGACGAAGTGCACGACATCATTAAAGGGCTCCACGCTCGTAAGGCCCCCGGTTCGGATGGTTTTACCAATAAGGTATATAAACTCCTTCCTGCCCCGCTAATAATGCTTATGACCGCCATCTTCAATGGCGCCTTGAGCAACAGCATTTTCCCACAAGCATGGAAAGAAGCCACCGTCATCGGTATCCCAAAGCCAGGCAAGCCAAAGTCTGAGCCCTCCAGCTACCGCCCTATTAGCTTACTCAATCTACGAGAGGCTTATTTATAAGCGTCTCAAAGACTACGCCGAAGCAAAGAGCCTCATACCCAACGAGCAGTTTGGATTCCGTAGCCAACACTCGGGCACCCAACAGGTCCACCGTATCGTAGAGCACTTATGCGCTGGTCTGCAGCGTAACGCGACGACGGGTGTGCTATTCTTCGACATAGCGAAAGCCTTCGACAAAGTCTGGCCCAACGGCTTGATATACAAGCTCTACCAACTAGGAGTGCCAGATCGTCTCGTGCTCATCTTACGAGACTTTTTGTCGAACCGGACCTTTCGCTATCGCGTCGAGGGAGCACTCTCGTCCCCTCATCCTATTCGCGCCGGTGTCCCTCAGGGTTCCGTACTATCTCCTCTCGCCTTCACGCTGTTCACTAGCGATATCCCAAAAAGTGAAAAGGCTCAGTTGGCTCTCTTCGCCGACGACACTGCCGTTTACTATACCGGTCACTGTCCCAACGCTATAGCTCGTACTCTCCAAACCTCCGCAAACGTCTTAGGCGCTTGGTTCCGGAAATGGAGAATCGAGGTCAACCCCGATAAGAGTCAGGCGGTTCTCTTCTCGAGACGTCGTCGACTCCCTCCCCCACTTCCCAGCCCGATCACTATGTACGGCAAGCCAATCCCTTGGGAGAAGCAAGCCAAATACCTAGGCGTGATCCTCGATGAGAACCTTACCTTTAAGGCTCATATTAAGGCGGTTCGCGCGCGCGCCTCCTTCGCTCTTAGCAGGCTGCAATTCGTACTGACAGCCCGTAGTAAACTGTCCCTTAAATGCAAGCTCCGCATCTATACCGCAGTCATCCGTCCCATCATGACCTATGCCTGCGTTGTATTTGCGCACGCTCACCCACGTCATCTCCATAAGATGCAGACCCTCCAAAACCGTTTCCTCAGAAGGGTCACGGGTGCCCCCTTCTATGTCCGTAATATCGATCTTCACGTCGACCTCAAAATGCCAACCATAAAACAGTTCATGAAACGCTTATCAAAGCGTTTCTTCGACTGCGGCATCAAACATTCTAACCCCCTGATTACAGCGGCCGCCCGCTACACTCCCTCTCGCATTAGCAGTATTCGCCGACCAAGGCATACCTTAATCGACCCCGACGACGCCACTACCCTCCTCCAGGAGAGTAGTAAGGCCACTAGCACGCTACAAAAGCCCAAAACCCGATCGCCGTCCTACCGCCCTCGCCGCCGAGGCCCGCCGCGACGCCCAAATCCACGCACCTCCCGACCCTTGCTCGAGCCAGCCCGCGCCGCTGAGCCTGCAGCTTTAAATTCGTCCCTAATTAATACCAATCCTGATCCAGCTAGTCATTTGCTGCCCTCTTCCAGCGACGCCCTAAGCCGAGGTTCGTACCCCACAGGGGGTGCCCTTAGCGTTGTCGCTTAGTTTTAGTTAGTATATAAGTTTAAGTCCTGGCTGGAGGCCTTAATTTATTAGGGAATCCACAGGCAAGTCCGTTTAAGCAGACGACAACCGCATAGGTTGACCTGCGAGATGCCAAACAAACAAACAAAAGTGCGAGTGAGTCGATCTTCGGATTCGACTCAATACAGAGCTCCCCTGCTCCCGACAAAACTGTCGGTTTACCTGGTACAGCGCTGCTGTATATTGACATAGCTGTATTGGCTTGCTGATAGCGAGCGATACACTTTGTCGTTGGGTGGCTTGGCCACTATACGAACTGATACCTGAAAAAGTCTGTTCGGTTAATTGTATTGTTTCAATTGTAATAGTGTAATTAATAAAAACCCTGTAATTGTTTATACAGTATTGTTTATCCCAATAAAATGGGAACTCCAAACCCTGACGAAATACCTCTCGGCACTCCTGATCCTACATATAAATAATTGAAATATAATTTCGTTTGAGTTTTCAAAGGGAAGTTCAACAGTAAAGTGGTAGTTACTTTACTGTTCAACTTCCCTTTGCAAAACTCGAATAAAATTAAATTTCAATTTGCAAGTAATTACACATCTTTGATGTTTATTTATGTAATTTTCCTTCTAATATAAGAAAGAAAGAAAGAAAAATGCGTTTATTGGCATTACAACACAAACCAATTACACCTTAAAACTATAAAAAAACAGAAAACAAAGTAATGCCAAAAGGGCCTCAGCTCAGCATAATGTCAGATGACAACACAAGGTGACATCTGACGCTGGTTTTCAGCTGCAACCCTATTCTGGCGTATGGCACTCGTGTGCCATACGTCAGAATACTAAAACACAGAGAAATGTCTGTCCGTTTTAATGACATACATGTGTGTGTATGTTGAGTTTGAGTTAGGATAAATGGAATACTAAAATTAATTGTCCAGTTTCTGTGTATTTCCTACATACATTAAAATAGTAATCAATAAATAAATAAAAAAGTAAAACTACTCCACGACGTATTTGGCAAAATTCATTCATCACCACTATCAATAAATATTAAGTAACCAAAATAAAAATTGATAAAAATGGAAAAAAAATATTTAAAAAAAAATAAAAGAAATTATAATTAATAATTTATAAAATTAAAAGAAATTAAATAAAAGAAATTAAAAATTGTAAAATTGATAAAATTGAAAATGAATACATTTATTGCTTTATATGGCAGATATGTCGGCTCGTATATCATATTAAGCCCCGTTTAGCTTAAAGTAGACAAGCGCTCTTAACTGTACGTTTCTCTATGAGTATTCATTTTACAATTTTCTAATGGCAAAATGTGGAGTGGGTCCCATTTTAGTATAAATATCAATACAGGTTGCAATTAAGCTAAGAGAGTACTTATGTAAAAGTAGAATTCAGAAACTACAGCCCTGACATGTAGCCTATACCGAGTTATTTTATGATAGAATAGTAATATTCGCAAGCAATTCGGCAATTATCTAACGGAAAAGTACTACTGGGATAAAAAGTATCCTGTGGCCATGGTCTATCAGTGTGTTAATTTCATCGAAACCCGTTCAGCTGTTAAGGTATGAAAAGGAAACAGTCCGACAGCGCAATGACTTTCGCATTTTTTTATATTAGTATGAATGGATTTATCATCGCGTCCACTGCTGGACATATGCCTCCCCCAAGCACCGCCACATTGACCGGTTTTGAGCTTCCCGAATCGAGTGGCTTTCCTATTTGTCTTCCGGATGGAAGTAATGTGCGATCCGATTTCCGTAAGAACTTGTGTGTAGTCTTGCGTAATGTAGGTAATATAACTATATGGTTTATCTTTACAAATGCAAGATTAATGCTATAGCAACCATTGCATGCTCCCATAAGCACAACTGCAAGTTTTTTTCACATTGGGAAAAACTAAATTGTTTCACATGTCATTTTCAATTTTCACACCAAAAATAAAAGTCGTTTCCCAGCAATCATTTTTGTGCAATGGAAGTACTATTGTTGGTGTACAGAATACGTATCTGATGGCTATGTGATGGGTCCTTTTCCTGTATAGATACTGTTTTCAGGGGATATTACCTGCCATTATTGTATTAGGAACGTACACCTCTGTCTTTTCTTTATATGGATTGTAATTTACTTTAATTAATATGTATGAAACTGTCCCAGTTTAATACATATTAATGAAACAATAAGTCTCACTGTCGTCTTCGGTTCAATGACAGTTTTGTAGAGAAACACAACAACAGGTCGGGTCTGAACTAAGCCTTGAGATTTCACTTCATCCCCAAAATCCCGCCTTCTCTGTGTCTGGCATCTGTTGGTTGGAACTAACAATGAATTTATCATACAACATCACGGCTTTATTCCACAAAGGGTACAACAGAAGTGTATTATATCTACCTAAGTATGTGCAACTACATTTCCCCGCTTAGGTTTCAGTCCTAGGAATCGAGCCCAGGACCCCATGCTCAGCAATCGCTTTCTCGACCACAAGTTTTACGAGGTAATCCAATAATACATTTATTGAGAGTAAAATATTCAAACTACTAGGCCTCAGTCTGCCTCTCTATGAGAGCAAGTGGGCTGTAATTCACTACGAGGGTCCACTGCATTTTCCTTTCATTATATAACAAAGTTTGTTTACATTGTGTTACAAAAAAATATCTTTATGATCTTGAGACGTATCTTGTGTTTTAATTTTAATTTTGTGTGTGTGACTTGGCTATTGCATTACGTTAAGACCTGTAAATAATTAGTAATCTACTTATAAGAGCATTTCATTCTCCGTCTAACAAACAAACAGGTCTTCAAATTGCTAACAAACAAGTCCTTTATCAGTGCACAGCGTGGCTGCAACGTTCTTTTCTCCTCGACAAAAAAGAAAGTAAACACACATCAAAGGAAGTGGAATCTCGGGAGGCGGCACGTGCCTAAGTTGATCCAAAATGTAGTCCTTAGATGTATGCAGTTGGACACATGTGCACGTCGGCTTGGCGGTCCAAAGTATAAAGAGAAAAGTTTCGTGAATACTTGAACCGAAATGGCAGTCTTCAGTGATGTGAGGGCTGAGAATTTTCCTCGCTAGAACTATTGTTTTGGAGGAAACTAATGTGGAAATGGAAAACGCGCTTCACTTGCCACACTTACGTGAATTGTACGCGGAAATGGGAACATATTGCATTGGCCCAGCTTAGGATAGTGTGCGAAAGATCTTAATTAAGAATATTAGTGAAACTGTCTGAATACTTAAGTGTATGTTAGCAAACATAGTTGCAGGCTAAATCAACTAGGTAAATAGGTATCAGAATCAGTAACTGTATATTTTATACTAGCTTTAACCCGCAACTTCGTCCGCGTGAAATTACTTGTTCCCTCGACCCATCACCTCGCATCGTGTCGCCAGTCCGCGCTTTTACCTCGTTTTCGGTTACTGATCTTTCGTACTTTATTTTTTGTTTGGCTCCTAAGAGTCCAGTGTGATGTTAAAGCCAATTAGCATTCCCAAGAAATAGGCTATATAATGCAAAAATATTTTTTCAAATCCGACTAGTAGTTCTAGAGATTACCGCGTTCGAACAAACAGACAAACGAACTCTTTAGCTTCAATATTAGTATAGATTAATTAGCATCTGTATACCGGCGCGTTTTACAGCAAATACTCCCTTACTCTGATGTTTTTCCTCAGCACAAGTACCAAACAATATGTATCTAATCGTTTCTGTATACTTACCTAAAGTAACGAAGCCCTAACTTTGAAAAGTACACCGGGCTCGTAGCAAACAAACAAAGCAACACGCTGGCGCCCCCGCGATAATATCACTTCAACACCGTTTTCTCAACAAAAGACAAAAATGCTCTTTTACCTTGTAAAATTAAGGAGCTGTAAACAAACTTAACGCAACTGTAAAAAGAGATATATGGTTGGATCTGAAGGCCAGTATATTCTCGAATTTGAAAAACATTTAAATTCAAATCGAAATTTCATATCAGCGACAATCAATGTCAAAATCTTGTCATAAATTTATGTAGATTGATTGTATCCCGTGGTGCATCTTTCCAGTTGCCTGCGAAAACTTAACGACGAAAACCAAAACATTCCCAGACACTCCCTCAGAGACAAATTTAAAGAGATTAATATAATGACTGTGCCTTCTCAGTACATTTATGAAAATCTTTTATATGCACATAAAAATATTAATCTGTTTAAAAAATACAGTGATATCCATAACAAAAATACTAGGAATAAACACAAATTTGTTGTTCCCACTACCAGGCTCAAGAAAATAGGTGGCTCGTTTAAATGTCAATGTATACGTTTTTATAATAAACTTCCTAGCCACATTCAAGAACTAAGCCTTAATAAATTTAAAACTTTTATAAAGCGGAAATTATGCCAGAAAGCCTATAATACTGTCAAAGACTATATTGAGGACAAGAAGGCTTGGGATTGAGCTGCTCCAATAAGTTTACACAGACATAATTGATGTGCAATTTGCTATTTTTACTTTTTTTTTCTTTTCTATATACGTACCTTATTATCTAAACAATGACATGTATATATTTACTGTATAAAGTATAATATTGTTTTAATTTTTGTGAATGTGAGGACTATGTAGATTATTGCATTTTTTTTTTCTTCTTGTATTGATGATGGTCTGGCTGTTTGAGTACTTTACGCGGCCTCCCCAAATGTCCTTTCTTTTGTATTGTTCGTCGGATCGTTGAGCTCCTTAGTTCTGAGTTGAGCTGCACGATGATTGACAAATCCGTGCACTGACTGGACAGGTACACTCAAATCCGTGTGGTTCTTTCCTCAAAAGACCATTTCAGACACCAGTCTACATAGTCCTCATATGATATGACCAAGATTATTTTCGTATTTTATTTACACTTTGACATTGATGCACTTTATATATGCAATGACATTTACTTTGTAAAGAATTATACTATTTTAATTATTGTGAATGTGAAGACATTGTGGATTTGTTGTATTTTTTAATGTGTTTTTTTTTTAAATTATTAGTTTTAATCATGGTCTGGCAGTTTGAGTAATTTATGCGGCCTACCCAAATGTCCTTTCTTTGGTAATGTTCGTCGAATCGTTTAGCTCCTTTAGTTCTGTGTTGAGCTGCATGACAACTGACAAATGCGTGCACTGACTGGACAGGTCCACTCATTCTGTGTGGTTCTTTCCTCGAAAGACCATTACAGATATCAATCCACTTGGTCTTCACATGACCTGACCAAGATTATGTCTGGACTTTAAAAGAGACTGTGACCTCTGAGTTTGTTTCGGCGTTTCTTCTCAAAGTAGTCAGATAGGAAATGCCGATCTCACCTAGTTTTTAAAATGTGATTGACGTGTAATAAAAGTGTTTGTACAAACCTATTTACAGAAATAAAATCATTTATCATTTATCATTAATTTTAAAAACTTTAGGGGGGCGTCTCTGCAGTAACCAAATCATGTATCTCCGATCCCATATCTTTAACAAAACCTTGCGAACTTACACATTCTGCCTCTGTTGGTTACAACCATTTTTGGTACACCAAAAAGTGAAACTGCGTTTGTGAAAACTCTTAAAAGTTCTTCTACATCCAGCCGATAAATGGGATAAAGGAGCGTGCACTTAGTGAACGCATCCACAATAAGAAGAACAAACTTGAAGCCGGGAAGTGGACCTAGGACATATGAGTGTACAACTGAAAAAGGTTGATCAGGTTTTTCAGGTTGATATATTTTGTTGTGGTGCCCTAGACACACGTTTCTTGGAGATGCAAATCAAGCAATGTTTGAGGTAGTTTTTAACTAATTGGCTAAGGCCTGGGAACCAAAAGTGCCTTAGGATTAAATCCAAGGTCTTGTCAGAGCCAATATGATTGTACTCGTCATGAAATACTCGAAGCAGACTAAGTCTGTGACCTCGGGGAATAAAGCAAAGGAATCGCGGTTGCACGCCAATCGGAATGTACTTATAGTACAAAAGGTCATTTTTCTCAACATAGCGATTAGGATCTAGACTGCCTTCTCTAACTTTTTTGAGAAGCTCATGGTCTCTTCGTCTGCAGCTTGCGCTATCTGAGCCCAATTGCGATGTTGAGTGACATGAAGCACCTTCTGAGGGCGGTTTCTGCTCAAGTAATCGATGTGCGACATCATAGCCCCTTTTCGGTACTCCATCTCGAAGGTAAAATCTTGGAGGTACATCCACCAGCGAGCAACTGTCGGCAGCAGATCCTTTTTATGTTCGGTGGATTTAAGAGCATTGCAGTCTGCAATTAATTTAAACTGGAGTCCGATCAAATAGTGTCGGAAATTCTGCAATGCCTTCACAATCGCCAACGTCTCTAACTCATAAGAGAGGTATCTACTGCTGTGTGGTGTGTAGTGCTGGCTTACTTCAGCTGGACTACTAGAAGCCACAGCTCTTTTGCTACCATCCGGGTGGGTTTGCAAAAGAATTGCGCCCGAGCCGATGCTGCTCGCATCAGTATGAACCTCTGTGGGAAGACTTGAGTCAAAGATTGCTAATACCGGCTCATTCGTCAAAATAGAAATTATTTCCTGTCGAACTTTTTCCTGTTCGGGACCTCACTTGAACTGAATCTTTTTTGGTTTATTACAAGGATTAAGGATTACTCCATTTTATAGATTGCCGATTAGATTATACTCTCCATTTTATTGGATTTCCGGGCGTCGATGATGTAATTACTTCAAAGATATTCCTATTTTACGGAGGGTTTGGGGGTTGGGGGGGGGGGGGAGGGTTAGGGATGTTTTCCTGTATTTAAGGAGGGTAGGGTGGAATAAATAAGTACTATATACATGGGACTAAATTGTATGCGTAGTATAAATGTAGGTGCAGTCGTGGATAGTATTGATTGTTGCTGCTTATAGTGGATAGTAAAATTTCAATTTATAACACCTTTCATGAAATCATGAATTAATCATCCCTTTCGATGAATTTATCTTCCTCGAGATCAATACTTTTGTTTCTGAAAAGACTTCCTGGAATTTCTTTTGTGCTACTTTCTCTTGTCGTGCATGTACAATAATTTCTTAAGAAATATTGTTAGCTGTGACGTACAATATTTCTAGTAAAAATACTGATTTACTTCTTACTAATACATAATGTAAACGGTCGAAGATATCTCCCACTTTGCTCATAAAGTAGTACGAATTAATATTCATAGCTGGCGCCACACGCCATATCTGCGGACTGAAATTGTCCCATTTTATTCCTAATTACTACGCTATTTATCACATTTATAAAGACCCTGGATTTTTATAGCTCTCGGCGGCTTTCTTTGTAATTAAACGTTATATGTGTTTTATCGAAGATTGGGTATCGTTACAAATACAATTAGATTCGTCGACAACAGATATTTGCGGAGCGCGCCCCGACATGGTTCACTAACTTTGTTCTGTTTGTGATTTTTCATCCAGTTTGTTGTTACTTGTAGTCCCACGTCTGAATAGTTGGAGCAAAACGAACTTAAAAAAAAATGCCTTTGGGCTGGACATGGAAAACGAAACTCATAAATCATGTCTTTGGAACTTTCAAAACAATGTCTACGTATACTTCCAGTCGATAGCGAACGTCAAACGCATACCGTGGAAGTGATATATTTTTCTATAAAAAGTGCCTCGCAGCGCCAGCGTAGAGAACGGCTATGCGTCATTCTTAAAGAACAGACCCACGCAGACAGACCGAATTAAAGTAGTCGATTTGTTTGGAGTCGATATCAAACGAGAAGTGTCAGTGTGGTTGACAGACGGCTCCCTTTGACTTATGAGACAGAATTGCCGCCTGTCTTCGAGTTACACGCGAGCTGTATTCATCAAATCGCTATCACTTTCGATCGAAAAAACGAATATTTGCTTACAATCTCATACGTCGTTCCAAGTTTTTTCTTCTTCGTTAACCAATTTCCTCACCCCGTGTCGGTTACGCGCCTCCTCTTGGTATTTTCATACCTATAGGTGGCTATGGCGAGGCTAGAGGATGTACGTTGCTTTCATGCATGCTGGTCAAGCTTGCAGATTATGTGTAACCTTAACAGGTTAACTCTCCAGGCTCCAGAGTGGGAATGGTCAATAAGTCCAGTTAAGTTTTTATTATATGATGTGTCCTGCCAATTCCGCATTAAATATGAGACTTTCTTCTTACGTCCACAGTGTCAGATGGCTTAGAAATTGTACGTGCGAACATACCACCAACGGTCTGCGGACTGGTATTGAAGTCTCTCTACAGACGTATGTGGTCTGTGGACAGGTGTCCATTCTAAGTTTCATGGCATAATTATTCTAATAAGGCTTGTAATCAGTTTCACGCCATCTAGCTTTGACCCAGTGATTTCCCAGAGGTGCTTCTAATAACGTAATAATTAACTCTGCGTAATGGACGGAGGATCTCGATTAGGGACTGATTTGAATTATAGTGTGTACCGTTATCTCAGGTATAGGTAACAATGTATATTTACGTAGCCAGATAGACTGGCTGCATAATTTTGGCATTACTGAACGTACAAACACTTTAACACGTCAATCATATTTTAAAAACTAGATAAGGTCGACGTTTCCTACCCGAATACTCTGAGAAGAAGGGCCGAAAGAAACTCAGAAGTCACAGTCCCTTTTAAAGTCCAGAAAATCAAAAGTCATTTATTCAAATTAGGCTGAGAATCAGCACTTTTAGAACGTCAAATTTACATTAGACAGTCCCCCAAAACGCCCGCCCGTCACCACTTCCTAGTGCTTTAGCTGGGAAAAAGAAGTGGCGCAACAAACTCCCCAGCAGCACAGCTGTCTGATCTGTTAGAAGAACTGGATTCTATACAATTGTAAGCAATTACGGAAACATTAAATTAATTGCCATACGTCAGCTAGCCACGCCAATACAAAAAAAATACAAAAAATGAATGTAAATAAAACTTAAAACATAAATAAAAGCCTCCAGGCCTAAAGGGCATGGCAGCTTACATATGCAATACTGGATTTATTACACAAACAAATAAATTAAATAAATGATAAACTTAGACCATCAAAGTAAAATAAATTAACATAACAATTACTGTTACAATAATAAAACCATAGACAGCAAGAGTCTACCAGTTACCAGAAGCAGCACCCGTTCACGAGCATAACGCAAAGGTCAGCCATTACCCCCCTCGCCATATTTGAGGGAAGGAGGAAACCCGACCCCCGACGCTACCGCAAGCAGTGACATCTAAGGGAGCATGACGAACTTGCTGCCGGTTGCTCAGCAAGAATAATATTATCAATTATCGAGGTCGCTAGCTAACCACATATTGCAATACAGCTCATTAAAAAACATTGTAATGAGTAGACAGACATAATCTTGGTCAGATTATGTAGATTGGTGTCTGAAATGGTCTTTGGAAGAAAGAACCACACAGATTGAGTGGACCCGTCCAGTCAGTGCAGGCATTTGTTAGTAATCATGCAGCTTAACTGATAACTTAAGGAGCTTAACGATTCGACGAACAATACCAAAGAAAAGACATTTGGGTAGGCCACATAAAAAAACATAAACTGCCACACCACGATTAAATCAAACTGTAAAATAAACTGAAAACAGGATGACCCAAATAGTGTTCACATTTACAATACTTAATTAAAATAATATTATACTTTTCAAAGTAAATATTCATGTCATTGTCTATGTATATAGAATAAAATGACGAAGTGTTGGCTATTGTTCAAATCAAATTAAAATTTACGAATATAATATATCTACACTAGCGAATCACGCACTGCCTACCCACACCAAAAACTCAACTTAACTTTGTCGAGCGCATCGGGCGTTCCAATTAGTCAATCGTGACTAACGTATTTCCGGCAAATTTATTTGAGCAGCTCAATCCCAAGCCTTTTTGTCCGCACTCTAGTCTTTAACAATATAAGATGCTTTCTGGCATATTTTCCACTTTATAGAAGACTAGCTTCTGCCCGCGACTTCGTCCGCGTGAACTTTATTGTTCCCCCGACACACCCCGTCTCATCGCATCGCCTGCCCGCGCTATTATTTCGTTTTCACTTATATAATATTAGTATAAACTCTACGAGCTAACAGCCCTAAAATAATAAATAATATGTACATGAATATATAAAACACAGCATCGCTGTCAACAGGAAAAGTGCCCAAAAGGCTGGCAGCATTGCCACTCTGCCTAACTTACAGGGCGTTATGGTCATTTATTTATTTATATTTATTTATTTACTTATACTTCACGCACATTTTGTACACCGGCGGACTTAATGCCATAGGCATTTTCTACCAGTCAACCTTTGGGTGATGCAGAGACAAGCAGTGGTAGGTGCAATTTATAAAAAACCAAGGAATAAATATTTAATCTAAGACTATATACATAAATACATAATTATACTCGTGCTAACACAAATAAAACAACCAATGAGAAAACATTACCCTTAAGAGAAGTCATTCCGTCTGATCTCTTCCCATCGTCGCGTGTCAAGCCGTTGGGTTCTAAAACAACTGGCATCCCGGCGGCGGTGACAAGAGCACGATGGATGATGTCGTTACTGCATAGATTTGAATTTATTAAGGCTTAGTTCTTGAATGTGGCTAGGAAATTTATTATAAAAACGTATATCTTGGCATCTAAACGAGTTTTGTTGAATTCGTTTTTTTCCTAGTAATTATATTGTGGATGTCACAATACTTTTTAAACAGATTGATATTTTTATCTGCTTAATAAAGATTTATACTGAGAATGTCTTCTGTCATTATTGGAATCTCCTTAATCAAAAATTTACTTAATATGGGCGGCATTTCCCCACAACAGAATACCGTACGACATCACACCGTTTCGAAGATTATCTGTTATTTTCTAGTTGATTAAGAGATGTGAGCATCTTCCTCAGGGTTGATCGAGGTATTCTATTACTTCAATGATGTTAGATGCACATATCAACCTTGAACTGATGCTGGAACCTGGGTCACTTCGAATTTGCAGGATACCTAAATCCCTCATCAACATACAGTAGAAATATCGGGGGACGGCTAATGAAAACGTCAAACAGACGAGGCCCTGCGATAATGAATGTATATTGTATTTTCATTAGCCATCCCCCCCGACGCGACCAAACTTTGATCGAAATATTACCTATAACTTGTATTAAGCTTAAAGGGCCAAATAAAAAAAGAAAGGAGATGGACAAAATGTGCCCCACGGAGTACAAACGTACATTTAATGCAGATAATTAAAATAAAATAAATAAAGAATTTTGAACAACTTTTTATGCATCATAGCAGAAGTGGAGAAATAATCGTAATTAAAAGTTTTTCTGTTTGATTTGCGTTTTATATACCTTTTAATGTTGCCATATAATATTAGATAAGTTCAGAACAGGGAAAAAATATTATATGAAGGTTTTTAAAATAATAAATAAACGCTTAGCAGGCCTTAAATATATACATAAATTATTCGTAACCATAATGTAATAAAACGTATTTTTTGTATGTGTTCTTGTCTATAAATCGAACCATCTATGACTGAATTTATAGATGTTAGTGCAGTTACGGATAGGATGATATGACGTTATTACTGGCAACACCGCTGACAAATGTCAATGGTCAATACCATATTCCTTCTTTGACGTTTGCGCCGGTTTTCTCGTTCGAATCGTGTTTTTGTTTAATTGTTTTCGCATTAGACGTTTATATTTTATAGTGTCGTAGCGCCACACGAGTGCTCTAACTAATAATGACTGTAAACTGTATAATTACAAACAACGAAAATGGACCTTTTACAAGCGTGTGTTGACTGTAGGTTTCCCAATAAGAGAACGCGCGCAGGCGGCATGTAATATCATCATTACCCCCTGATGTGATGAGTTCTTCTAAAGGAGTGGTTAACTTTTGAGGTAAGTTCTAGTTTCAATAAGTACCTCCTACTAAAATATACACGACAGGTATTATTTACTCCATATTCTAACGTCGTGGTCAAATCTAAGACTAATAGGTTCCTATTTTACCTTCACAGTTGTCACCTCATAGCTGTGTCTGTGGTGCCTGTTATGAAAATAAACCAAGACGCCTTGTAACCAATTCAAGGGAAAGACAACTTGGTCATACCAATGTTTGTTATGGCTGTTGGAGATCAGTTATACGTGCAAGAAGACACGACATTTTGGAACTGAAATAATGTTTTGATAACATTAAATGATTAAAATAATGTTCTTTGTTTTAATATTTGCCATGGACAGAATATGCTACTGTAGATATTTTACTTTAAGTTCTATAAACAATATTTATAAACTATAGATTTTATCAGATTATAAAAATGCGATTTTGTTTTTTTTAACTAAAGTACTATTTATATTAAACGCCTGGCACAGATATATACACATTAATTTACATGAAATATCTTAGCCATAGTGCAAAAATCAATCTTTTCAAACGTTCATAACTTTTGTCCACAACTGCTCAGCAATATGCCTCTTTTTAATTTTGTTTGTAGAAGATCAGTACTATTAAATGACAAATATTTTGGATCTGTACATTCTGGGGCACAAGCCCATACAATTTTTGGCCATGTCCTTTAGAAGGGTTACTTTTAAATAACTTTTGTTACTTGTCTTACATGAGGTATCGTAAACTTAATACATTTAGAGTAAGTGGGTGGTAATAACATTTTTTTTCGGCAATTTTAATATCCACCTAGTCGAAGTAGTGAAAATAATGTATCGAGACGAAGAAAGGACAAGGTAATGGAATACTTACGCCAATAGCATCACCGTAGTCACAGATCTATTAAATTATCTTTTCAGACGCCGATTTACTTAAACATAAAATTCTCATAACTGGATGTTCTTAAAATTAATATATAAGAGCAAATTCATCTATTTGGGTGTTTAATTTGCGGAGAAATTCTCATTGGGCACGTGTCCAAGTAGAACTAAGAGAATTTAACCGCAATTCCGATGAACTTTCGCAGAAACTAAAAAGTTTTCATTCTAGCTTTCCTCACGTTCATCCCCTATACGATTTGTTAGGGAGCGGGTCAAGGTTCTTATTCCTATTCAATAAGATTACGAGTATCACCATTCGGATTTTAAATGAAAATATTTCATACACTATTCCTACCTTTAGAAAACTTTATCTCCGCGGACAACATTTTATTGTGTAGCCACTAAAGATCGAACAAAATATGTCTTCAATTGATATGTTGGACACTTTAACAAATTAAAAAAAGTTTGTCTTCCCAAATGGGTGTACAAAAAAGTCAATTACTGAGGTGAATTTCATCCGAGAAAAAGTAACCCTAAAGCTAAGTGTTGTCGAGTCATGTTTAATACAATGACGGCGAGTTCTTGCTAGTGGGACGCCGGCTTAATCGAAAAATTCCTTCAGGCGTTCTGCAAATACTTGCATGATTGAAGAGGCGGCGGACGAACACACGCCTCCCGTACCTGCCGATATTTTGAACTACACGGAATGTTTGCAGCGGGAATTCTATGAAAATAACAGGCGCCCCACCTTAATGCTGATCGTATTTGTGTACCGTATGCATCTGGCCGTGTTTAGTAAATTAAATAACCGTACACAAAAATTTAAACAAGTTTCTCTTTCAAAACATTAACATGCTTGTTTCATGTAGTCTGCGCTCTGTCGACTAACCTCTGGATCATTCGCTTATTAACCCTAAATAGTTGCAGTCTCTGGTAAGTGAGGCCAGTTAATTGAGTTGGTAACGTAAATACAAACCACATGGCCGCCATGATATTTGTGTAAGAATCCTCACGGACTTTTTCAATGGATTTATTGAAGTGTAATAAGAAGACGAAGCCTTACATTTTTCCGTCACATAATGACAAAAAAATTTACGTCATTGTATATTTACTTAGTCAAAAGCAGAGTTCGGGGATATTTACTTAATTCTTATACTTGCCTAGTCATTAGTGCGGGCGTTGTGGCGTAAACGGCAAATGCACTATTACAACCTTACAGCGGCGTAGTTAGTGCAACAATAAAACAATCATTTGTACAGAAAATGCAGTTTTTCCAGACGTTATGGGCATTTTGGTGAGGAAAGCTGAAAACATTTCATATTCCAATTTTCTCGGTGAAGCTCAAAAGAGTTTTGTGTGTGACCGCAACAAATACTTAGTATTGTTTCAAAAGGGATTATATAAGCGACTCCTTGAAGATGTGTCAAGAATGTGTTCGAACCATTACGTGAGCGACGTCGCTTAATAGTTTTCGTTGTTCACAGACAATAAAGTGGCAAACAAAAAATGTAACTTTAAAGAGACAAGATTTCGCCTTTGCGCGCCTCCGCGGCATTCTGCTCATGTTTCAAGTTTTCTCTCGAAGTAAGATCCTTTGATCTGAGTTTTACAATTTCATGTTTTATAATCTTACAGTATATATACA
Source organism: Dasypolia templi (assembly GCA_963555695.1). Classification (NCBI taxonomy): domain Eukaryota; kingdom Metazoa; phylum Arthropoda; class Insecta; order Lepidoptera; family Noctuidae; genus Dasypolia; species Dasypolia templi. The sequence goes on along the minus strand of OY743143.1, from coordinate 25,027,369 downwards.
TCAACAGTTGTACGTGTAGGGATTTTTTTCCCTGCATGTTCGTATGTACAATAAAAAAATTAAATAAGTTTGTATGCGGTTGAAAGCGTGCGAGTTGTGTTTTTTTTTTTTATAAAGGGTCACTAACGTCACGACTCACGTGACGTGTTTAAAGAACAGCCAATTATGTCTTGGGCATAAAATAAATATTTTATATGAAAACTTAGAGCTACAGTTGCAAAGTTCACGTATTTTCTAACTTACGTTTGGCAGATAATAAAACAACAAATGTTTAGTTCCTCCCACAGGATCTTGTAAGATAAAAGCCGAGATTGCGGCTCAAGTTGAACTGTCAAGAGTTTAACTAGGAGCTGAGGTCGGGAAGTTCCTGGAAAAACTATTTAGTTCAAAGAATAGTAACTAGCCGCGTTTTATTTTTATGGCAAGGAATTTGCGGAACGTTTTTGCTCTGAGCAATTTACTTTGATGGTATCTGCAAGGAGGATGTTCAGTGTTTTTTAAAACGATTGAGATCATTCCCCCCTTGTTATAACCTGTCCGAAACATGCAACATTAGCATTATATAAATATGTACGTTAGATGCTTTGTAGATCACGCTGACTGGCAGAATAATTAAAATGAGAGTCAACATCACCAGTTAGGTAAGGTTAGGGAAAAATTCAATAATCACCCCGAATTTACACATCTTCTAAATTGACACCAAATTATGCGGTGCATTGTTTTTTAGCATTACTATAGCTAAGACTTGATATTCTTTTAATATTACTTCGTTTTCGATTTTGATTAAGCAAGCAAAAATTAAGATTTAAAATATTGAAGTGTAAATCGACTTTAGTTACTGACTTCACAACTTCAAGTCTATTGTGTATGACCGTCTTAAATGATATCAAGTAGAAAGGACAAAACCTTGAAGTTATTGAAATCCAACTGCGTTAGATGAAAAACAAAATTTTGAGAAGTATTCAGACGAACAATCAATAGTAACAGAATTATATGGAGTAATGAGTAACGATAATTCAAGGTGACTTCAATGGCGGTCGGTCATAAAAAAGTGCACAATGTATGAAAATATTATGTTTTAATATTTATTTCATCACATTATGGCAATATTGTTTTCCCAAATAAACTTTGCTGTTAAAATTACAACAAAAACTGATAAAAATTATGAAGTACATGAATTAGTACGAGCTGATAAACGTTTAATTTGTTCAGATACTGTTTTAGATTTTCATTTTATTGTTTTGGATTGAATACCTAATAACGCATTGTAATTCAAACAATCAGTTTCTCAATACTTTGCTTTTTTCAGGGAATGAATTTCAGTGAGGGACTTTCTATGATGCTCAAGCACGAGTGTGTGAGCCTTATGTTATTCTGTTCCAAGACAAAGAAGTGTGTAAAGAGCTCTCTACTCAGTCTATTTGAGGATGTTCAAGAGTATCCCTCGGATTTGCTGAATTATTTAGAAATTTGTATGAAAGAAGTAATCAGGAAATCAGCTAATACGTATGGTAATGTAGATGAAATGGAAAGAGGCTGTATAAAAAGTGTATTCAATGAGAGAAGTTATTTGTGGTAGGCGCGACTGAGGGCAATTCGCTCTGCATCACATGGAGTGCCCCCGCTCTACGACTTTGACAAATTGCCTTCTTAAGGAAATTATTTAAAATACTTTGCCGCATACAATATCAGAGTCGTTGGCTGTCGAAGAAACGCCTCGGGGCGATTTGTTATACAAAACACCGGCCAAGTGCGAGTCGTACTCGCGCACCGAGGGTTCCGTACAAACCTGTAGGTATATAAGACCTGAGTATTTGATATCAATTTCAATTTAATACCTCTACGCGTTCATGAGGAAAGGGGTGGTAAGTTCAAAATTATTAAAATATTTGTATTATATGATCTACCAAAAAAATTACGGTTTTTACAATTTTTCCTTTATCTGTGCTATAAGACGTTGCTTCGTACCAAATTTCAAGATTCTGAGTTCACGGGAAGTACCCTGTAGGTTTTGATTCAGTAGTTTGATTTTTTGCTCCAAGGGACAGTAGACCTGAGTATTTGATATAAAAATAAATGCCATGGTTAATGTTCACCTGAATGTAGAAGAATTTCGGTTAAGATTGAGATCAGCAAGAAGCAACGGATGGTGAAGCCAATAGCAGCTTTGTCAGATGACGCTAAACAAGCAATATGTTGGCGTCGGAAGTGAAATCTAGCTCCGCATACATAGGAAAGCTACGATTGTAACTGTTAATTAATACTAGAACTGACTAGGGATTCAGAGAGTAATTAATATTCAATTAACAGCCACAATTTCAAGAACTTTTTATGTCCTAATTTTTTTCGTAGCCGTAAGTTTCAACAAATGATATTATCTGGTGTGTAGTATGGGTTAATAAACATCCTAATTCAGTTGTGCTTTTATTGAAAAAATTTAAGTAAAGCACAAACACAGCCTGCTTTCAGGGACAGGAACACTTTATCAACGCACATGAGTTTTCGGGAAGTTTTTGTAGACAAAGTTACTCTCAATGATCTTGCTAACATATATTGCATTAAATTTGTATTCAACACCCAGCAGCGTACACATAAATTGAAGTCTACGGCCAAATTAATTACAGTACATTTGTGTATTGGTTCGCCAGTGCCACGTAGAGTGGCATCATTAGCAGCGCGGACGATGAAAGGGGCATTTGTTTATTTGATTCAGCACAGATTTGTTACTTTACCTGGCAATCAATTTGCATAATAGAGACTCCGATATTGCTGATAATGAAGATAATTTAATTTGTTTAATATAACGCCTAGTGTTATAGTATAGGAGAGGATTAAAGCGTTCTAGCCTGTGTATTACTCGTATGAGCAATTCGAGCGATAAGCCAAAATTTGTGCGACTCTTTCGTAAAAGTGTACAGGCGTGGACTGTCACCATTAAACCAACAAAAAAGTTGACCCATAATTTTATGTCATTTCATGCCACTATTTTCGTAACATAATTTTGGCTTTGTAATGTAAATTATTACTGGTAAAATTGTAATGAGTTGTTTCTCTATTATAATATTTATAATAAAGAATAAAGCTTATTTCAGAATAATTAAACCTGAAACAAGTTCACCAAAAACTCAGGAGTTTGTGTTTGTAATAAAGCCAGTCATTATTTTATGGATTAACTTTGTGAACATTGTTGTATTAATCCCAATTTCCGGATATACCTATGTATAAGAACGAAGAAATGAACGAAATATACTTCTACACACTATGGATTCATTTTATGATTCTCAACCCCTCTTTTTTATTTTTAACTTGTGGAAATTCTATTGAATGTCCTCCATCCTGGGGTAGGCGGAGGGTCTGTCAGACTCTTACTGACTAAAACCACACGGTGTTCTGCTGCTACCTTTAGCTGGGGTGCTGGAGTGCTTGCGCATTTCGTCTCGCTCCCCCGGCTAGGTGTTGGCTGGCATGATATTTTTTTTAAATTTCCGTTCTGAATATTTTTGAAGCAATACCTACAGAAAGAAAGAAAGAAAAGAAAGAAAAGAACGTTTATTTACGGTAAACATGACGCAGTGATCGAACACAAACACCAAAGAGAACAAATCGGGGGAAAATATGCGTCACATCCACGCAAAACGGCCATCGCTCAGCTTAATGCTACGACCCTATGCGAGACAGAGCCCCAGCGCTGGTTTTCGGGGACAGCCGGCGTTGAATGACGTCGACCAGTGTAGCAAACGCTAAGATGAAAATAAAAAATAAAAATACATACACATAATAACTGGATAAGTGTTCAACAAAATAAAATAAACAATATTTATAAAAATGGTAACATTCCGGGCATTGAAAGCTCACGCGCCGTTAGCCTTTGATAATCTGTCGCGCAGCTGTCAAATAAACAGCTTTATACAGGCTGGTGTGTACATCAACGCGCCCCCTAGCACAGTAACGTTTCGTCGGAAACAAAACAGCAATTGTTTTTGACAAACCGACGAAAAATTTTAACGCAATGGGTTCAGAATCATGTACTGAAGCCATGGTAACAGTAAGCGCATCGGTGTCCCTGTCACGGTTTTTTTTTGGGTTAGAAATCATCAAATGACTTCTCCCGCTCTGGATGGAGCTCTGGATGGTGTCAGACTCTTACTGAGTAAAACTCACCCGTGTTCCTTCAGTTGCCACGGCTATCTCTTTCGAATTTCCCGCGACCCTGAGGCGTCGGCCCTATCGGACCCCGTCAATTTGTGCTGACATCTCTTTGAGGCGCGCGTGGAACACGACGCGCCGTCGACCCGGGCCTGGTCCTTAGCAGACGGCGAGCTAGTTCTCAACCCCCCTGCGATATAAAAAATCTAAAAATAAGTCTGCTGTTTCATACATCTTCACCGCGTAGGTATTTGCTCTTTTCTATGAAACATTACTTTTTTTTAAATAACCGATGAAGGGTTCAACGCTTGGTTGAGAATTATGTGCTGATTTCAAGGTTACAGTTGGTGAGTATGTCGACGACGACGAAGTATACTTCTATCCAAAGCCGCACTGAAATCGAAATGAATATATGTGAGAACAGACGAGTCCGAGGTTTGTCGCATGAACTCGTCCTAATGGTCCATTACCTCAGCACAAAGTTCAAAGGGATCGCCGACGATACGTTTTATCCTGCATGTCGTATTAAATGGATTGCGTACTTAACTTCTGTAAGGTGATTATGACTTACGTTTCTGTCTGGTGTTAGGTTTGAAACAGTGCGACCTGTGTCTTACCTGAAATAGAAAATGTTACTTTTATGAAAAAAAAATAGTTTTGTGATATTTTAAAATTTTTGAATAGTAATTGCTAAGAACCTACTAATTCATTATTTTTATCAGCCAATGTGGAAGTCAACATATTTTAACGCAAATTATTAAGAGACCAGAGCGGCAATTCCCGTATTTTTAAGAACGTCCGCATTCTTATCTCAGCCTCAATCTGTCAAAACTACAATCACTTTACGTACATTTTTGACAAGTTCTTGACATTGATTGTCGCTGAGATGAGATTGCGACATGAATTTGAACGTTTTCAAAGTACGAGAATTGGCCTTCAGTAATAACAACAATAATAATCATTTTATTGCTGAATAAACATAATTGTTAGTAAACATTAACCGTTATAACCATGTCAGTAATCATGCAGGTGGGACAAATAATGGACGAGCGGGCAATCAAATTTACCCGCATTGATGTTAAGGAGACTATTCGAGCTGCCCCGGACCCTCTGCAGCAGCGACGATGCACGCTTACGTCTCATCGCTGCATCAGCGGCATCAGCAAACATTCCCGACGCACTGCAGAAGCGTGGCAGCCCCAACAGCATCCTGAACGCATTGTTGTTTAGAACTTGAAGATCATTGATGGCTTTCTGCGTACAACTTTTCCAGAGGCTGCACGTGTAAAATGTCTGACAATATGCTTTAAAAAGCGTCACTTTCACTTCACACGAGCAAACCTACGGACAAGCATGTTAAATCGAACCGTTCTACATTCAGATCATCTTTGATGCCCGTGGTTACAGTATAGCAGAGATATTTTAATTGTTGAACATGATTCAAGAAATAACCCGCCAATTAAATGGAAGGAAAACTTTCTGAGGACTTTGCTCCAAAAATAAGAACCTCACTCTTTTTGGCATTGTATCTCAAACCGTGTTCCTCAACATACCTCTCACAAACATCCAACAACTTTCTCAAGCCTGGGACTGACGGGCTCATTAGTGCTTAGTCATCGGCATAGCTGATATTATTAAACGCTACTCCATCTATATAACAGCCGGCCTGCAACCTACTGAGCTCACTAATGAGATCGTCTATGTATAGGTTAAACAATATTGGTGAAGTCAAACCACGCTGTCTGACCCCACGCTGTAACCTAAAGTCATCAGAATTGGCCTCAGCCCAACGCATACACTGGTGACTATACCAGTACCTAAATATCTTTATTTTATTTGCTTATATATGATATGACCAAGATTATTTTCGGGTTTTTATTTACACCGTGATACGAGTATTGATGGACTTTATGTATAAACTGACATGTAAATTTCCTTTTAAAGTATTATACTTTTTTAATTATTGTGATTGTGAAGACAATGTGTATTTGTTGTTTTGTTTTAGTTTTAATCATGGTCTGGCAGTTTGAGTTATAGCGGCCTACCCAAATGTCCTTTCGATCGAAACCTTTAGCTCCTTTAGTTCTGTGTTGAGCTGCATGACAACTGACAAATACATGCACTGACTGGACAGGTTCAATCATTCTGTGTGGTTCGTTCCTCAAAATACCAATTCAGACATCATCAATCCACATGGTCTTCACATGACCTGACCAAGATTATGTCTGGACTTCAAAAGAGATTGTGACCTCTGAGTTTGTTTCGGCCTTTCTTCTCAGAGTAGTCAGATAGGAAACGCCGATCTTATCTAGTTATTAAAAATGATTGACGTGTAAAAGTGTTTGTACATCCCTACTTACAGAAATAAATCATTTATCATTTATTTATCATTTTCATTTATGTTAACTTATCCCATAACTTGTCATCATTCACCGTATCAAATGCCTTTGACATATAAAGGAAGCAAAGAAAATAATAGCTTACCGCCTTTTTTAGGCACAATATAGCAGTTTCTGTAGATTTTAGATTGTCAGAATGGGAACAATACACAACATCAAAGGGGGTATAGAAAATACAAAAACGCAAAATTTTAAACAAACATAACTCTTAAGCCCACGAAAATAGATCTACTCTCTCGTTTGGAGTAAATCTGCTGCTCAGGGAGCTTTATTTTGCTTAACAAGCTCTCGGTAGTTTGTAACTGTACATTAACGAAATATTTTATTAACTCTAGGGATATTCATTTTTATTTCACTGAAAGGTTTGGGTATCCCGTTGAATTTAACAACGGCAATTTTAGTTCGTTCATTTATATAAAGCAAATGGTCGGGAAGCGCGAAAACGAGCGTCCTAATAGAAATTTTAAAGTTAAAAATACCCTGGAGACAGTTTCGAGGATTCCCACGCCTGTCACGTTGGTTGTAGCTGTGTAACGTTGTGATTGCTCGAGCCGACGTCAAGGGAATCACGTCCATTGCTCCATTTGTGCGGCACAGGTTGATCTATTTACTCAATGAGCAATGCATTAAATTGCTGTCCGTTTTGGAAATTAGTTTGCGTGACGGAAGCGTTATGTAATTAGAGGACCCTTTTTCGTAAAAACCAAATTAAACTTAGGGAGAGCATCATAATATGAATTAATGAATGAAATGCACCGACTCCAGCGTGGTTTGATCAGACTCGATTAATCGAATGAAACCCAATATTTGCACTAGACCCTGAAATGAAATGCATTATGGTGCTTTGTTTGTTTGTTTGGCATCTCGCAGGTCAACCTATGCGGTTGTCGTCTGCTTAAGCGGACTTGCCTGTGGATTCCCTAATAAATTAAGGCCTCCAGCCAGGACTTAAACTTATATACTAACTAAAACTAAGCGACAACGCTAAGGGCACCCCCTGTGGGGTACGAACCTCGGCTTAGGGCGTCGCTGGAAGAGGGCAGCAAATGACTAGCTGGATCAGGATTGATATTATTTATGGACGAATTTAAAGCTACAGGCTCAGCGGCGCGGGCTGGCTCGAGCAAGGGTCGGGAGGGGCGTCGATTTGGGCGTCGCGGCGGGCCTCGGCGGCGAGGGCGGTAGGACGGCGATCGGGTTTTGGGCTTATGTAGCGTGCTAGTGGCCTTACTACTCTCCTGGAGGAGGGTAGTGGCGTCGTCGGGGTCGATTAAAGTATGCCTTGGTCGGCGAATACTGCTAATGCGAGAGGGAGTGTAGCGGGCGGCCGCTGTAATCAGGGGGTTGGAATGTTTGATGCCGCAGTCGAAGAAACGCTTTGATAAGCGTTTCATGAACTGTTTTATGGTTGGCATTTTAAGGTCGACGTGAAGATCGATATTACGGACATAGAAGGGGGCACCCGTGACCCTTCTGAGGAAACGGTTTTGGAGGGTCTGCATCTTATGGAGATGACGTGGGTGAGCGTGCGCAAATACAACGCAGGCATAGGTCATGATGGGACGGATGACTGCGGTATAGATGCGGAGCTTGCATTTAAGGGACAGTTTACTACGGGCTGTCAGTACGAATTGCAGCCTGCTAAGAGCGAAGGAGGCGCGCGCGCGAACCGCCTTAATATGAGCCTTAAAGGTAAGGTTCTCATCGAGGATCACGCCTAGGTATTTGGCTTGCTTCTCCCAAGGGATTGGCTTGCCGTACATAGTGATCGGGCTGGGAAGTGGGGGAGGGAGTCGACGACGTCTCGAGAAGAGAACCGCCTGACTCTTATCGGGGTTGACCTCGATTCTCCATTTCCGGAACCAAGCGCCTAAGACGTTTGCGGAGGTTTGGAGAGTACGAGCTATAGCGTTGGGACAGTGACCGGTATAGTAAACGGCAGTGTCGTCGGCGAAGAGAGCCAACTGAGCCTTTTTACTTTTTGGGATATCGCTAGTGAACAGCGTGAAGGCGAGAGGAGATAGTACGGAACCCTGAGGGACACCGGCGCGAATAGGATGAGGGGACGAGAGTGCTCCCTCGACGCGATAGCGAAAGGTCAGGTTCGACAAAAAGTCTCGTAAGATGAGCACGAGACGATCTGGCACTCCTAGTTGGTAGAGCTTGTATATCAAGCCGTTCTGCCAGACTTTGTCGAAGGCTTTCGCTATGTCGAAGAATAGCACACCCGTCGTCGCGTTACGCTGCAGACCAGCGCATAAGTGCTCTACGATACGGTGGACCTGTTGGGTGCCCGAGTGTTGGCTACGGAAACCAAACTGCTCGTTGGGAATGAGGCTCTTTGCTTCGGCGTAGTCTTTGAGACGCTTATAAATAAGCCTCTCGTAGATTTTGCCGAGAACATTGAGTAAACTAATAGGGCGGTAGCTGGAGGGCTCAGACTTTGGCTTGCCTGGCTTTGGGATACCGATGACGGTGGCTTCTTTCCATGCTTGTGGGAAGATGTTGTTGCTCAAGGCGCCACTGAAGATGGCGGTCATAAGCATTATTAGCGGGGCAGGAAGGAGTTTGTATACCTTATTGGTAATACCATCCGAACCGGGGGCCTTACGAGCGTGGAGCCCTTTAATGATGTCGTGCACTTCGTCTGGAGTGACGGGAGGCAGAGGATCATCAGGGTCTTCTACGGGAGGGAGGGAGGCTCTTCGTTCGACTTCAGCGTCGACCTTGTTCAGGTGAGCTTGGTCTACTGGTTGGGAGCTGGGAGAACATTGGGACTCTAGGCTGTCGGCAAGACATTCAGCCTTATCGGGACTGTCGAAAGCGACACTATTGTCGGGGCGGATGAGGCATTATGGTGCTTCAAAGACCATTGCATATCAAGAAGTAGACAGGGGGGCGCTTTAATGGTAGGGAGGACGTGCCCTTAGGATAGGAGGGATGTTGAGCCTACGGAGCATGCACCCTAAAGTAAGCATTGAACTAGTGGAGAGACGGTTGATATTTGTCTATGGGAGGCATATATTAACGACGTCGCAGACGGTCTCTGCAATGTTGTGCTGTTCCAATATCTTATCAAGGAGAGTCAAAATATAGGTACTCATACTGTTAAAAAACAGTTTGTGCAAATTCAATATGCAAACAAGTCTAACTCATGATCGTTTGAATTATGAAGCTAAAAATAGAAGCCCCTTAAAACAAAACTAAACGTATTCTATTACAACTTACACATATTAATAATAATTTAAATGAGCGTTTCGGGGTAGAAAATTAACCGCTCCACACTTTCCTCTTCAAATAGTCTAAGAGTCAAGCAGTACATTATAAACGATATTTACTTCCCAAAAATAGCTCTGAAATTCGTTTAAAAAAGGGCAATGTACGCTTTAATGATGGCGTAGACTTCGGAGTCATAGGAACACTGAGTGGCATGTAATTTTAGTTCGTTTTGTCATAGAATAAGTTTGTATGGAAGTGAAACTCATATCTTTTGAATTTAGTTTATAAATAACCACCTGCTACGAATCGCGCTCGGTCGGCCAAGCAAGACAAATCCTTTTTTTTTAATATTTTATTTCACATAAATGACGTTTCGTAACGTCAGAAGCTATGTGCACGGTTCAAATTGACCATTTCCTATGGAGAAAAGCCAGCAAGAAATTCCGCGGTAACTCTTTTTAAACAGGGATGCCAATTCTTTCGATACGATCCTGACTGTGTTGATTGGACTTATCTTACGCCAGACAACTTAAGCAAGTTTTTGACTGCGTTTGGACCAGGAGTTACGCTTCTACAAGATTGATGATATTTTATCGAAGCCTAAATCATCATCATCATCATCCATCATTTAGACCGTCTTTTAAAAGTCAGGAGAATATTCGGCTATGTTCCGAAATTTTCTCCTGAGATAGATTTTTGTTCTGCATGCGTAAATTAGATAGGGTTTTGCAGTTTAAGTACCTCGGACATTACCTTGCCGACCTTAAGGATGATGAAGGCTTAGAGAGAGAGTGTCGTAGATTCACCCGCTGTACGAACCAAGTCAAGATTACGCTATTTAAAGCGTATTGTTAGGGTCTGTATACGGGTAGTCTGTGGGTTAGCTGTACTTAAAAATCTCTGGACACCTGGCGCGTCCAATACAACAACATTTTCAAGATTATGTTGGTACTTCCTCGTTTATGCAGTGCCTCCGACATGTCCTCGCAGGCTCATACTGACGATTTTCATGCCGTCATTCGTGTCACAGTCGTGTCACTTATGAGGTGGGTGCGGGGGAGTCACAACAGCATCTTGAAAGCTGTAGCTGAGGATGTAACGTGCCCCTGTGCATTCGTTCATCTGGTGATATTTTTGGGCGGTTTGTCACAACACAGGGGCATTTGTGTGTAGAAGAAAGATGTGTACATAAGTACTAACAATCATTTCTAAATTTTTGTATACTGAACTTTTGGACCTCGTTGTCCCATTTTATTTTAATAAATCAGATTTCCATAATTAAAAGGTAAAAAAATGGTTTGTCTTCATGCTTACTCTATGGTTCCCTCGTAGAAGCAGGCAAGATGACCATTCGCAGTCGGGTTGGATCGCGCCCAACTGCGAGCAATTAGCAACGGATGCCACGAAAGTCACGGTAATGGTTGTCATTCACTACAGAAGCCCCTTTTTAATCGAGTTTGGTGGGTCTTATTGTGTGTAACAATAAATTAGGGGGCCCGAATGTGCGTATATATTTGTTTGATATGGGTAATCAAGGTGTCGTTTTTGGCGATAGGACTGTTTAAAGGCCTAACATTTGTTTGAATTCTAGCAATTCAGGTTTGTAATGACGCTATTCTTAAAATCAAATTTAAAATTTAAAAATCCCCGACACAAAAACCAAAGTTCCCTACAAAGTTAAACAAAAAAACGTCGCGTTGGGGGACCGCTCCAAATTATTTATTATCTACGATTTTCGATTTTCACCCCCCACAACTTTTAAACGGCTCAACCGATTTTTATCAATCATGTCTAAGAACACTCGCACATAAGTCACTTTTAAAAGGAAAAATACTAAATTGAAATCGCTTAATCCGTTCGGGAAATATGATGCCACAGACAGACACACACACCCCTCTTTTTGCGTAGAAGCTTTCGATAAAATACTGTTTATTAAGGAGTCATTCTACATTGGTCAATATATTCCTTACTCACTTCAAACGTGTCTTTGCGAATGAGAAACACGTTCTTTCGAATACTTTATAGATGGCGGTTATATAATTATCGCAAAAAACATTTTTAAAACCGACACTAGCTTCATATATCATAATAAACACAATACTTAGCTTCATAGGAAGCAAGTAGATGCTGTCTGGTTTATTTATGAGACACCCGGAAACCGCGCAAACATAGTTCGCCATTAGAATGGCATTGGGACCGAATAGCTTCGCTGATGTAGACCCGATGAATACTGTGCTCGTGGCTTGCCCGACGACTTTATTTTGTAACTGAATTATATTTCCATCTATTCTTTCCTTTATAGAGGTCTGAGGAAGTCTTTGGAAGCTGATTTGATTAAAGTAGATTGTTGGTTATTAAGTTACTTGATTTTGAATAAGGAGCAGTTTATTAAAGGATAACTATGTAGTTCAGTATACAAAAATTTAGAAATTATTGTTAGTACTTATGTACACATCTTTCTTCTACACACAAATGCCCCTGTGTTGTGACAAACCGCCCAAAAATATCACCAGATGAACGAATGCACAGGGGCACGTACATCCTCAGCTACAGCTTTCAAGATGCTGTTGTGACTCCCCCGCACCCACCTCATAAGTGACACGACTGTGACACGAATGACGGCATGAAAATCGTCAGTATGAGCCTGCGAGGACATGTCGGAGGCACTGCATAAACGAGGAAGTACCAACATAATCTTGAAAATGTTGTTGTATTGGACGCGCCAGGTGTCCAGAGATTTTTAAGTACAGCTAACCCACAGACTACCCGTATACAGACCCTAACAATACGCTTTAAATAGCGTAATCTTGACTTGGTTCGTACAGCGGGTGAATCTACGACACTCTCTCTCTAAGCCTTCATCATCCTTAAGGTCGGCAAGGTAATGTCCGAGGTACTTAAACTGCAAAACCCTATCTAATTTACGCATGCAGAACAAAAATCTATCTCAGGAGAAAATTTCGGAACATAGCCGAATATTCTCCTGACTTTTAAAAGACGGTCTAAATGATGGATGATGATGATGATGATTTAGGCTTCGATAAAATATCATCAATCTTGTAGAAGCGTAACTCCTGGTCCAAACGCAGTCAAAAACTTGCTTAAGTTGTCTGGCGTAAGATAAGTCCAATCAACACAGTCAGGATCGTATCGAAAGAATTGGCTTCCCTGTTTAAAAAGAGTTACCGCGGAATATCTTGCTGGCTTTTCTTCATAGGAAATGGTCAATTTGAACCGTGCACATAGCTTCTGACGTTACGAAACGTCATTTATGTGAAATAAAATATTTAAAAAAAAGGATTTGTCTTGCTTGGCCGACCGAGCGCGATTCGTAGCAGGTGGTTATTTATAAACTAAATTCAAAAGATATGAGTTTCACTTCCATACAAACTTATTCTATGACAAAACGAACTAAAATTACATGCCACTCAGTGTTCCTATGACTCCGAAGTCTACGCCATCATTAAAGCGTACATTGCCCTTTTTTAAACGAATTTCAGAGCTATTTTTGGGAAGTATATATGGTTTATAATGTACTGCTTGACTCTTAGACTTTTTGAAGAGGAAAGTTTGGAGCGGTTAATTTTCTACCCCGAAACGTACAGCTCATTTAAATTATTATTAATGTGTGTAATTTTTACTAGAATACGTTTAGTTTTGTTTTAAGGGGCTTCTATTTTTAGCTTCATAATTCAAACGATCATGAGTTAAACTTGTTTGCGTATTGAATTTGCACAAACTGTTTTTAACAGTATGAGTACTTATATTTTGACTCTCCTTGATAAGATATTGGAACAACACAGCAATGCAGAGACCGGCTGCGACGTCGTTAATATATGCCTCCCATAGAAATATCACCCGTCTCTCCACTAGTTCAATGCTTACTTTAGGGTGTATGCTCCGTAGGCTCAACATCCCTCCTATCCTAAGGGCACGTCGTCCCTACCATTAAAGCGCCCCCCTGTCTACTTCTTGATATGCAATGGTCTTTGAAGCACCATAAGGCATGAGGTTTCAGGGTCTAGTGCAAATATTGGGTTTCATTCGATTAATCGAGTCTGATCAAACCACGCTGGAGTCGGTGCATTTCATTCATTAATTCGTATTATGATGCTCTCCCTAAGTTTAATTTGGTTTTTACGAAAAAAGGGTCCTCTAATTACATAACGCTTCCGTCACGCAAACTAATTACAAAAACGGACAGCAATGTAATGGATTGCTCATTGAGTAAATAGATCAACCTGTGCCGCACAAATGGAGCAATGGACGTGATTCCCTTGACGTCGGCTCGAGCAATCATAACGTTACACAGCTACAACCAACGTGACAGGTGTGGGAATCCTCGAAACTGTCTCCAGGGTATTTTAACTTAAAAATTTCTATTAGGACGCTCGTTTTCGCGCTACCCGACCATTTGCTTTATATAAATGAACGAACTAAAATTGCCGTTGTTAAATTAAACGGGATACCCAAACCTTGGGGGTAGTAAAAAATACAACATTTATTATTTACCTAGAAAAGTATTTGTGCCAAGCCAAGACTTTAGAGTATTGACTCTAGGAATACGTCTTGATATACAGTACGTCATATTAAAGCTTACATTACATGCATGTTTTTACAACAATAGTTTGAGTTTCATGGTCCGAGAAGAAGAGAGACTATATAATTATATAGATTTTTTGCATTTTTGTCGCCTATTCTAGATACATGTATTTGTTGCGATTTATTTAAATAGATTTTGACGTCATGATCCGGCCATGTCATTTACTGCAGTAAACTTCAGTGGTTCACCAATTTTACAAGTTGGATATCGCAGTTTTCATCATCACCATGATAAATCAACCGAAAAACGTTCACTACTGGACATTGTACCTCAAGACTCGCCACAGCGCACTTTTAATATTCGTACTACTTATTTATTTTATTTATTTATATTTCTACAATCACTCTTATCATTACAGCAAAAATCTTAATGCGGTAGCGTGGTCCTTATTATACTAGAATTCATTCAGAGAGCATGATTATTACATGATGCTCAGCACGGTTTCCGCCAGGGAAAATCTACAGAAACTGCTATATTGTGCCTAAAAAAGGCAGTAAGCTATTATTTACATAATCAGAGTCTTGTCTTTTGTTGCTTCCTTGATATGCCAAAGGCATTTGATATGGTGAATGATGACAAGTTATGGGATAAGTTGATAAATAAATGATAAATGATTTATTTCTGTAAGTAGGTTAGTACAAACACTTTTACACGTCAATCATATTTTAATAACTAGATGAGATCGGCGTTTCCTATCTGACTACTCTGAGAAGAAAGGCCGAAACAAACTCAGAGGTCACAATCTCTTTGAAAGTCCAGACATAATCTTGGTCAGGTCATGTGAAGACCATGTGGATTGATGATGTCTGAAATGGTCTTTTGAGGAAAGAACCAATCTCCAACAGAGGCTACACAATTACATGCAAGTATACATAGAACAAGGACAAATACAAGTGTGCGCTTCCAATTATAGGGGACCATATAATTTACTTATAATCTAGGTACATTAAGTTTGACAAGGTAATTTATTAAAATTAATCAAAAGTCATACAAAGGAAACAAAGAAAGTTAAAATACAAATGAATAATAAGAAATAAAGAATAACCATATATAACAACAGACCAAGATAACAAAATGTTATGACTTATATACAGTGACTTTTATATCCTTTTTGAACTTTGATAATTTGCTTGTAATATCCAATTCATTACGCTTCGATACTTCGTTATACTGCCTACAGAGCCTTGGCTGAACGCGATGTGTCCGAGGTTTGTTTTGGATCCCGGATATATAGAAAAGGTTATAGTTACATATCCGCCGCAAGCGCTCACGAAGCTCACTACAATTAACAACCCAATTGAACAGTTTGTGAAGAAAGGTGAGATCTAGAACTCTTCTTATAACTACTACCAACGAGGACATTTTATTATGAATTATTTTTTATTTATTTATTAATTTTGCATTCAGGCCAGTTGCCTGACCCAACATGGTCACAAGATATCGTTGATCTGCCGGTCTATTCTGTCCACAAAAACTTAGGTGAAGTGAGCTTGAAGATGACTTGCAGTCAGCTGAAAGTGGTGCTACGGATTGACCCTATTGATCAGAATTGACCGCTCACTTCTCAGTTTTCAAGGTGAGATTTACAAAACAAATCGGTTGGTCTCAACATTCTACAGTTCGCCAGAAGACTTAAGATCAGATTTTGAACTGAAGAAACCGGTGTACGATGATGACTTCTGAAAACAGTGGTTTCTATTGAAACAACTTTAGTGCATTACACAGCACATCTTTTTATTTTTGAGTTTGATGTGTTGTAGAAAAAAAACGGTGAAACAACCAGCAAGTCCTAGAACCGAAAGTTCCTGTATTTCTGTTTGAGCATGCCTATGTATTGAGCATGTTATATTGAGATAATATTAAATAATAATATTTTGGGAACATTAAAGAACCATTTTTTTTGCATTATAGTTTAGTATTTTGTTTACCAAAGGCGTTTTATAATACCAAAAAGTAATAGCCATGTTTGCAACGGGATAGTTTTTAATATTCCGATACGAGTTTATGGGAAGAACAATGCTTTCCATACTGCTTTCGTAACATAAGTACCTAGCTGTGTTTTTTGGATCATGAAAAGCGATAAACTTATATATCAGAACATGTACTTAGTAGGAATCATACTAGAAGTTTTCATTCAGCCAAAATTTAAGAGTTTGTTCAAGACTAAGTATCTATTCTTAGAAAAGTTTTGAATACCAGCTCACCTTATGTGATGAAATTTAAATATGGAAAAAGCTTCTCTGAAGTTTTCCATGTTCATAATTTATTAGGTTATCCTATTCCTAGGCATGAATGCTTTACAGCTATCTCCTACGCTAAATTATTTTCATATCTTTTTATGCACATATGCCGTTTTAAGTAGTACCTAGATATTCAAGTTTCAAACATTGGATTAAATATATCACATCAATAGTTTGGTGCTCAAGGCATAGGTGCCCCATAAACAGGTGCTCAAACGGGAATATTTTGAAAATTCGAAGACATGTGACATCTACCAACCAACCTGCACTGGCCCCGCGTGTTGGGTTACGGCCCGCTACCTCTCACAGAGGCTTGTGTCTCTTCAGTGGGGAACGTTATATTCTGATTATGATAATATGATATGTAGAAAAGCTTCTTCTGATTTTCTCATGTTTAGATGATGATTATGTCTTTACCATAAGTACGTAAAAAAAAACAAGTTAACTTAAGACTGCTTGATGACAAGTCTTTTAGAGTTCAAGCAGTACGGTTATGGAATGCCTTGCCTGTGTCGATAAGGCATGCTCAATCACTGTTCAATTTTAAATTTTTGACTTAAAAACACTTCCTCGCTACTTAAACATCATCGTTACATATAGATTCCTTGCTCTGGTTTCGTGTTTATTATTGTATAATTATAGATGTGTAGACAAATATATGTTTTATGTGTTTACGTATTTATTGCATATGTAAATGGTACACCATTGACGACCTTCAGTATTGTCTCCTTTTCCATTTAATTCATTCAGAGGTTGTCTGTAAAATATCGCTTTTAGCGCTAAGACCGCCCATTGTGTCCAATGTAAAATTTCTACATTTATATCTGTAATTTATAGGGTGTACATTATAAGAAGTATTCTATCGATGTACGTTACTTCAGGGTGACACTATTTATCATAAAACTCAGTAACCTGCTCAGTTTATTATGTTAGGTAGGTAGTAAGATAATTGTCTAATTAAAATGCTAACAAAATTCTAGGTAGGACAGTTAGCAGAAAGTAGGATTGTATAAACATTGTTTATAGTGATGACTAATTGGGGAGGTTCGCATGTCGCTCTGCCTTCATTAAATAAAGGGTGAGGCTTAGGCCTTGAGAGCATAGTAATAGCTTACACCTAGCGATCTGTGACGTCACTGCTTCTATGGTCCTAACTCATTTTGAGTACCTAAAGGATTTAATTATAAGCTATAGCTGAATGTAGGCACGGCGGCGGTATGTGACGTTGAGCGTTCGAGTTTTACAGCAGAATTGTTCCGGCAAATAATGTACGCAACACACGTCTACAGATCAAGCTATACATTTCCAGTATAAGCTAATTTCGCATTGTATAGGATGTCCGTACAAAAAGAGGCCAGCTTATACTGGAAATGAATAGCTTGATGAGTCAAGTGTACCATTACCTAAAAGCGTGTTTCGGAATCCAGTTTGGGTAACAACTTTATTTCGTTTGACTGTCGAAACAGCGACGTTGGAGTGTAGGGTACTCCAACGTCGCTGTTTTGTTAAAGGATGAAATTGTTACTCTGAAAAGTTTTATTTTTTCCATTCTCTGCAACAGCCAACCGCTTTCCATGACTTAATTTATTCGATGTCGTATCGTAGTCGCGTCGTTGCCTCTAAATGGACGCGGGCGAATTCATCTAATAGTGTCATGTTACCATGCCATTACTCACTGCAAACATTTTTACAGAAACGCTGAAAATATGAAGAGAGTAATTTTTTTCATGTTATAAAAGCGATAAGAAATAGCGAAGTTCTATGTAAAATTATTAAAATAACAAAATACAGCAAGTTGACTATTTTGTCTTGTATCTATCGTTTTAGCGAAAATAAATTTAGTCCTATGTCCATTGCTGATTACAAAAAAAACTAGTAAATTCATTTTTATAATTTTTGCCAGGGACTCAAACTGTAAACGCCGCACTTTGTTACGTTTCAAAATGTTACATTTTATAAGTGTAAAAAAAATAAGCAGTTTTAGGTATAATGGCACGGTACCGCAACAACGTGCGGCGGATCTTCAGATGCGGCGTTCCTAAAATAGCCTCAAGACAGTCGGGATTGAGGCTATCTTGGCAACGCCGCGGTAACCTGTTACACTTTTAAATCGGTTACAGATATATTTCTGTTACGCTTTTGTAAGTTTTTGAAAAACACTTCTATAAGTGTTACACGTTTGATTCTGTTATTCGTTGTTTTGCAACCTTAACGAAGGTGTTTTTAAGTCCCTGTTTTTTGCAAAGAAACACTATTCGACTGGAATGTAATGATGTATCAACATTGAATATTGATCATACACAAATACTCATCCAAATATATCATGATTAGGTGTATCTATTCATGAATAACAAAGTAAGTCTAACTAATATGAAAGTCAAGAAAGCTGATACCATATTAAGTACTATCTCATCTCGATGTTCGCCAGTCCATTTCTGCGAAACCTACGTATAAAAACTAATCTAACTAGTGCCTTGAGACGCGTGTTGTTTCTATAAACTATAAAAGTTTCTAACACGAGTGTAGTTAGAGCTCAAGTCTCGTATCTTCGGGTGCCTTCGGGCGCCGTCGGTCGATTTCGGTGTTCCGTAAAACATGAGTACACACGGACAGTAGGACCAGCCAGTGCTGTGCAGCACATAATCAGATTATCTACTCCGAATATGTACGGAACGGTACTTCAATAGTATCTGTTTACATGTCACAAGGATTTGTGGTGCTTCCAGAACCCAGACCTGTTAGTCCCGACCTCAAGAGGACGCTTGCGATCAGAATGCAAACGAGAATCGATGAATAATTCAATTATACTGCGAGCTTTTTGCGAATCATCGATATTCATTTGATGGTGAACGTACTCCTCAAAATTTATGTGAGCAATCGGAGAAGATTACTAGTGGATTTGTGAGTTAATAGAATGTAAATGATGAAGTGATGTACTCGTTTGACGCCAGAACATGTCACAATTGTTGCGAATAAAACAGCTCACAAGAGCCCCTGCTGATATTTCAAACGGCACCTTTCAAAGACGCGACTCAAAAATATATCCATTGAAATCTAAAACGTGTCCCTTCTATAAAATTCACCTATCCTAGTTGAGGGATGACAGATTTTCGATCGTCGTCAATTTGCTCTCGTCCCGGTTGTGGGGCGAAGCTCTGTGTACAGACGGCAGCACAATTTAAGCTGTAACGAGCATGTATTGTATTAATGTTGTTACGAAACTTTTTGCGCCGGTCCCCCATTTGGCGTGTTTTATGTAAGGTGTGGTTTTGTGCAAAGTACGATAGTAAGTTCTGATGCCTACGTCATCCGACCGTCCTTTTAACAACTTGTGTAGAGGGAACAAAATATAACTTTCATTCAATTAGAAGAACAAGTATATTTAGCTTCGTTATTGAGGTTAACAGAAATACCAGTTGGTTTGACATTATAAAACTTTTGACATCATCAACCATCACCAAATAATTTTACCTGCGAGTTTTAGTTGACGAGAGTTTACTTGGCATTCGTAAAATTGAGATTGTCACGTTACAGGTGAGAAAATTAATATGGATATTTAAAATCTAAGATATGTGATGCCTCCGAAGACACTAAATAGCATCTACATTGCGCTCACACAGTCCGTTATAACATACTGTTTACCAGTCTAAGGAGGAGCCACTAAAACAGTATTCCTTGAGTTAGAAAGAGCCCAAAGGTCACTAATAAAAGTGATGCACTATAAACCATACAGATACCCACAGTCGATCTATCTAAAATCAGTGGCTTACTTTCATTTTATATTTCTTAGTTACTACCCTATATTTACAAAAGTCTATTCCATTTAACCAAGACAGCCATGAGAAAAGACGAAAGGATATAGTAGCGTACTCCCCAAGGGTTCGAACTGCCTTTGCACGACGTCAGTATGCAACCCAATCAGCCTTCACTTACATTAAAATAAATGTAAAATTAAGGTTCCACCATGAGGTCTCACACGTAAGCAAAACTAAAAACCTTAACATACGAGGAAGCTGAGCAAGTTTTAGCTAGACTTGGTTAAACAATTTCTTATGACTTTCCTTCTTATCAAATATGTAAGCACTCATCGAATATATTCTATAAACTGCGCTTCGAACACATCGGCACTTAAAGAAGACATACAAATTCACATACACAAACACATACACACACACCCACCCACACACACACACACACACACACAAACAACAATACAAACCCTGTAAAATACTACACTACAACAACAGTTTCACAAGGAGCTGCAAATTAGTTCATAAGTCATTTGATGTTATCTTTTCTTCCTACATTTAATTTTTAGTCACCTATTGTAAACAATCGTCTCAATATTGTTAATAATTCAAGGAAAGAGCAACATAGTCCCAACACAAGTATTATTAATTACTTACTCGGGTTGTCTCATTTATAATCCATGTAACTGTTTTGGACAAATAAACAATTTTTAATTTCAATCAACACTACAACTATTACAATCAATAATTCAATTCTCAATCTGACACTGTTAAACTTTATCTCTTGAACTGACATAGGTACAACTTTGATATAAATTAATAAATTTGTTCCTAAATCCTAATGCAAGCACTTATTTGTTTTTGCTGCCATATTGTTTTTAATTAAACATTTGGACACATTATATGTCAGGGTTTTTTTTTTTTTTTTTTTCGTATGGCATCTCGCAGGTCAACCTGTCGCTGGGCACGCCACAATAGCGGCGGTAAGTCCCCTCTTTGAGGAGTGGTTGGAGAGGCGCCACGGCGTCCTCACCTTCCGCCTGACACAGGTCCTCACCGGACACGGTTGTTTCGGGAGGTTCCTGTTTCGCATAAGGCGGGAGGAAACGCCCGGGTGTCACCATTGTGTGGATCGCCCGGAGGACACGGTGGAGCATACGGTGGAGGTATGCCCAGCTTGGGCGGAGCACCGCAGTGTCCTCGCGGAGGCGATTGGCGGCGGCGATCTCTCGCGTCCGGCCCTGGTCCAGGCCATGGTACGGAGCGAGAGGGAATGGAAAGCCGTCACCTCCTTTTGCGAAGCAGTAATGCTCGCGAAGGAGGAGGCGGAGCGGGTGAGGGAGAGAGCATTGCGCCCTCACGCCCCCACTAGCCGCCGCAGGAGACGCCCTGGGCGTCGGGAGTCGCCTGCAGATTCCCGGCCACCGTAGGCGCGGGCTTGCGGATGGCGAGCAATGGGTAGCTCGTCGTCCGGTAAGGACCAGGCCCGGGTCGACGGCGCGTTGTGTTCCACGCGCGCCTCAAAGAGATGTCAGCACAAAGTGACGGGGTCCGATAGGGCCGACGCCTCAGGGTCGCGGGTTATTCTACAGAGAAAACCGTGGCCCTGGCACAGGCAACTGAAGGAACACGGGTGGGTTTTAGTCAGTAAAAGTCTGACACGCCCTCCCGCTCCACCCAGAGCGGGAGAAGTCATTTGATGATTTCCCACCCAAAAAAAAAAAAAAAAAATGTCAACCTGTCGCAGGTTGTCGTCTGCTTAAGCGGACTTGCCTGTGGTGCCCTAATAAATTAAGGCCTCAAACCAGGACTTAAACTTAAATACCAACTAAAACTAAGCGACTACGCTAAGGGCACCCCTTGTGGGGTACGGACCTTGGCTTAGGGCGTCGCTGGAAGAGGGCAGCAAGCGACTAGCTGGATCAGGATTTATTGGATTTTGGGACGATTTTATAGCTACAGGCTCAGCGGCGCGGGCTGGCTCGAGAAACTGTCGGGAGTCAAATATAAAGGGACTATTATAGTTTTAAGATCATACAAATCCATGTAAACTGGCAAATAAACGAATTGAAATTTGATGAAAAACCCACATTAGGTACGAAACCTTTGAAGAAAAATACAAATACAGCTGGCGTTATTTGCATATCGCTTTCCCTGTTTTCCTTTCAAAGTCGGAAACTAGTAAGTTATTTCCTGTACTTTTAATTGAATTTAAAGTAAATAAAGTTAGTGACTAATACGTCAACGCTCGGAGTCAAACGCTGATCGTGGAAACGTAGTCAAAGCACATTCTATAGGGAACCACTAAGGCTTTATGCAACTTTTGCGTCGAAATTGAAATGTTAAAGTATATGTTTCTCATTGAAACGTGTAATTGAATTATAACTGCCCCTCATCACAGACCATGTTAACCAAAAATCTTTTGAAAACTGCTCTCGGCCCTCGGACGGATTCCTACATCGGTGTGATTTTAATTTCGCTTGGCATACGTACTGTTATAGTTTCCTAATGCTAAGGAAAACCCTTGATGAGCAACAATAATTGATTACATAGATTTCCTGTTAAATTGCCTTGTCATCATCTCAGAGCGGATTGCCTCCCGCTTCCCGCAACGCGCCAGTCTCGTCCCGACCTCTGAATCTCTACCATCTCCCATATTAATTGTGTCTGCCAGTTTTCAACTTAGTGTTAAATAAAAAGTGTATTAAGGTCAAACCCCAAATAAAACTATTTCTCTTCATGTATTAAAAAAGTGTTTTTTTTTAAAACAAGGTTTTCATGACCCCGTATAACATTGGTGGCAGCTTAAGGGATTTTATAAATCCTCGGAACGCCTCAATTCAGTGAACACTAAATAAGAGAAAACCCATATTTATTGTGATAGTGAAAAGTGCTAAAATCCGATCTTACCTCTGTGCCCCGTTGCCGCATCCTGTCGCTGTGTCTTTCCGCTCGACATCGCTGTATCCTGCTGGTCTTATCAGGCCCTCAAGTGCCGTGTTGGTGTAACGGGGTGTGCCCCGAATATCTATCACTCACCTTGAGTGATCTCGCCGAGCTACGAAATGATTCGTGTTGCTGTCGCAGTCGCAGTGTTCCTGTAAGTACATCTATTCTGCAACGAAACTATCCGTGCTGTGAAAAGAGTGCCAACAACAAAGTTTCATCGCATATTTCCAATTTAATTCGAGCTTCAAAGTGCTAGAATAAGTAACATTCAGTTAATTCATTGTCTCAGTGTGTCATTTTTAGCTCCGAGACTAGTGCAACATTCCTTCCTTATCGCAACTTCATACCTCACACGTTATCTTTGTTTTGACTAACTTTTATGCCTAAAGACGAGCCCGGTACCATGTCTAAAGAAACAAAAGAAATCGACATGAACTTTATAAGCAAGTTTATTAACAAATTCGACGGAAACCGCGAAAAACTGAATGCGTTTTTAAATAATTGCAGAAATGCAATGAGCCTTTCCTCACCATCTCAACAAGACACAATATTAAAATATATTTTAAGCCAACTTGAAGGCCGTGCCGAAAGTGCGTGCTCTATTAAAGAATTCGAAAACTGGCAACAGTTAGAAGAATTTCTTAAAAACCAATTTGGCGAGAAAAAACATTACGCTGCACTACTCTCGGATCTCCAAGATTGCTGTCAAACCAATAGCGAAACATTCAACCAGTTCGCACTACGCGTAGAAACATGCCTATCCAAACTATTAACTGAAATAAATATTTCAATACCCACGAAGAAGAAAGGTGAACTGACTGGCCGTGTCGCTGCAATGCAAGACTTAGCATTGCATACATTTATCAGTGGCTTAAATTCTCGATTATCAACTGTAGTCCGATGCCGTGACCCTGAAACTTTAAATGAACTGGTGACAAACTTTCCCACACAAATGCACTTAAGCATAACATTACGACGAGTGCTCAAAATCCAATAAACGTAAAATCTTACCGGTTCCCAGAGGTACACAAACAAGAAGTCAACAAACAAATCGACCACATGCTCGATCAAGGAATCATAAAACCTTCAGAGTCTCCATGGTCCTCACCAATTTGGATTGTCCCAAAGAAAATTGATGCATCCGGACAGCAAAAATGGCGTATAGTTATCGATTACCGAAAACTAAATGACATCACTATTGGAGATGGCTACCCTATACCGCAGAGATCCGAAATTTTAGATCAGCTGGGTCAGAGTAAATATTTTTCAACTCTTGACCTAGCATCAGGTTTCCATCAAATAATGATCAACGAAGAGGACGCCCCTAAAACGGCGTTTAATGTACCTCAAGGACATTACCAATTTACAAGAATGCCATTTCGGTTAAAGAACGCGCCCGCTACTTTTCAAAGATTAATGAATACTGCTCTCACAGGCCTCCAAGGCATACGATGTTTTGTATATCTCGATGACATCGTCATATATTCTCATGATTTAAATTCTCACATTGATAATCTCTCGTCAGTATTCCAAAGGCTTCGAGATTACAATCTAAAACTCCAACCTGACAAGTGTGAATTTCTCAGACGTGAAGTCGCATATCTTGGCCATCAAATAACTAGAGATGGTGTAAAACCTAACCCTGAAAAAATAAAGGCGGTAACCAAATTTCCTACCCCCAAATCTCCGAAGGACATTAAGTCCTTCCTCGGACTTGTATCCTACTATCGCCGTTTCATTTCTAACTTCTCGAAAATTGCAAAACCTCTTACTCAACTTTTAAAAAAGGATGTCGCCTTCCTATGCGAAAATCAACAACAAGTCGCTTTTGACGAGCTCAAGCACAAACTTACCTCTGCTCCTATCCTCATTTATCCAGATTTTTCTGCCCCTTTCATCTTGACGTGTGATGCCTCCAATTATGCCATTGGTGCTGTACTCAGTCAAGGCCCAGTTGGTAAAGATAGGCCAATAGCCTATGCTTCTCGCACTCTCAATAAGAGCGAATCAAATTATAACACCACTGAAAAAGAACTTCTTGCTATTTTGTACGGTTGCAAAACCTTTCGCCCATATCTCTATGGACGGATATGGAAATTCCTGATCATCACTGACCATAGGCCATTAAAGTGGTTGTTTAATCACAAAGATCCTAGTAGCAAATTACAAAGATGGCACCTGAAACTAATGGAATACGAGTACGAAATTGGTTATCAAAAGGGAAAACTTAATGCCGCTGCTGACGCCTTATCCCGATATCCTGTAAATCCAATTCAACCATCAGATTGTGATCCCATTCCATCCACTTCTAACCAAAATACAGATAATTCTACACCTCAATTCAGCCCTCTAACTCTCGAAGATCTTGATATCCAATTACCTCCTGGTTCCCTAGACCTTGACTATAAACTACCATCTGTAGACCTCTTAGAAAACGACGACTCACCACCAGAAATCAATGATCCTATTACACCTACTACGTCTAACGAGTCCCCGAATCCCACAACAAATCCTTCTCTCAACGATACGAGTAACTACAGCAAGTTCCTGAAAATAATGAGCAACAAAGACTTTAATAGCAACGCTAAAATCACAGAACACAACGAAAGCATCCTGAAAAGTAACTGCAAAATCATTGTCATACCTACTTCCATCGATCTTGATGAGTCCAACCCTCATGTGGAAGAAATTCTGAGCAACCTTGAAAACTCTGAAGAACTCCTAGATAGGGAAAGAACACTCTACTCCTTTATCTCATTCAATCACAAAGGAAAAACAATATATTTCCTATTCACTAAAGTATATCACTTTCATAACAGTCCTTATGAAGACATTTATAAAAGTATACAAAATCTTCAATCCGATTTACTACGTAACCCTACTAATTCTAATCTAGATTTGGGCATTACTGATTTCCAAAATCCTTTCGACAAGCATATCTGGTCGAAAATATACAATATGTTCTGCTATATCTTTAACAATACTCAAGTATCAATTCATATCTATCATAATACTATAATTTACCCTACACCCTCGGATATCCCTAAAATACTCCACGAAAACCATGACATTCCTATTGCCGGACATTTAGGATCTACACGAATGTCAAATCGAATAAAAGAAAGATATTTCTGGAAAAATATGCGGACAGATATCGAATCATACGTAAAAAATTGCTCCCAGTGTCAAAGTAACAAAGCCCTAAGACAAATTAACAAATCACCAATGCAAATAACCACCACTTCTACTAAGCCATTTGAACGACTCAGCCTCGACCTCGTGGGTCCACTTCCAGAAGCTGGCCTTACTAAGCTCAAATTCATTGTTACACTACAAGACGACCTAACCAAATATTCCCTCGCTTACCCTATAGGTAATGCCAATGCAGAAGAAACATGTGAATGTTTAGTGCACTTTATTTCTGCTTTCGGTATCCCAAAGTCTATTTTAACCGACCAAGGCACGAACTTCACCGCAGATTTATTTAAAAGAACCTGCGAATTTCTGAAAATAAAACAAATCTGGTCTTCCCCATACCATCCTCAAACTCAAGGTGCACTTGAACGCAGTCACTCCACGCTTAAGGAATACCTTAAATCGTATGTCAATCAAAATCATTCTGATTGGCATAAATATGTCTATACTGCTATGTTGGCGTATAACACCTCTACTCATTCCACTACTAACTTCACACCATACGAGCTCCTCTTCGGCCAGAAACCTTTTATTCCGGACTCCGTCTACGAACTACAGTCAGACCTCACATATCCAGAATATCTAAAATCCCTGCATCATCGTCTAAGACTTTCACGTGAAAAAGCCATCGAAAACATACTAAGATCTAAAGATAGATCTAAACAGTATTATGACACCCGCTCACGACCAGTTCAATATAAAGTTGGAGATTACGTTTATCTTAAAAATCATGTACGTTTGCGCAAAGCCTTTTCGCCAATTTGGAAAGGACCTTATAAGGTTGTAAAAATCAATGGTAAAAATACCTTGACCTTACTCATAAATAGACGTCATGTGACTCATCACTATGACGAAGTCAAACTAGCTCCTAGATCTGAAACGTAGCCCTAGTTATATACTTAATACTAATTTTAATTATATTTTATTACAGTAACTCTGCGCTGGGTCTGGAGTTCATTACGCCGTTGACGAACAGTCCTGGCATCTACTTCGACCCCTTAGGTTCTTTAAGTTTAATCGATAGTCACCTTAGTATAGTTATTCCTTATGATGTATCCTTTATTAATCCGCATGTTCTAAACCTCCGTATTATTCTCGATAAATCCAAACAAATATGTGACAATGGTAAGGTCTTTGATTATTTAGAATGTAGTAATCTCTTTGAACCATTGAACACCCGTTATAATGATATAGCCCATAACAACGAAGCTATTTTTCACCTTACATCTCGCCAGGCGAAAAGATCTGCACTTCTAGGATTCGTAGGCACTGTGTCTAAAAAGTTATTTGGCACAATGGATGAAGACGATGCCTTCCGATACGACAATGCCATCAAAGAGGTAGAAACAGACCAAAAGAAACTAGCTCTTCTGATGAAAGAAAATATATTAGTAACTACTTCTTCGCTTAGATCTTTCAACGAAACTCTGTATATAATAAAACTAAATGAAAATCATCTGAAGAAAGCAATGGATGAATTGTCCCAAGATATTCTAAATCTGATTTATGTCTCAAAAGAATTAGGTATTAGGTCTCGCATGCTAGAATTAACTTCTATGATAGAAAATAGTCTTCTAGCCTTGTCTTTCAAAGTTGAAGATATAATTAACTCTATTATGTTCAGCAAATCTAATGTCCTATACCCCACTATCCTAACACGTAAAGAACTTTACACCGAATTGGTCGATAATTATAGATTCTTACCAGAATCTAAGCAACTTCCAGTTCCTTTGAACCTTGATAATATGCATACTATTTTAAATATATCAGAAATATCCAGTTACTTCAATAAAGAAAAAGTTGTATTAACAGTAAAAATCCCTCTCATAAACCCTATGCACTTAAGTGTATATCATAAATTACCTTCGCTAGTTCCACATGATAAAAATAATCCAAATTCATATTCGACCACTATCCCATCCTCCAAATATATTGGTATCAGCAGAGATAAGTCGATGTACTGTAAATTAGATAATCTGGATTATTGTAAGATAATCAATGATGGTCACTACCTTTGTGATGCACCGATAATATACTCCTCCTCTGCAACGCCTTCCTGTGAAACAGAAATTATTACAAAAGTACTTACCTCAATTCCTTCAACTTGTGAAACCAAATTTATTCAAGGTCACGTTAGCATCTGGCAGCCACTACGCTACAATAGATGGTTATATGTAATGTCAGAAAAAACTAAAATAAGTATTGAATGTAATAACTCCCAATCTATAGAAATAGAATTTAGTGGAAATGGTGTATTAAACTTACCTTCTAAATGTATTGCCTACTGCAAGGACACTCGTTTAATATCGCATGAAAATCATAAAATTCAGCTAAAAACTATTGTTTCTAACTTTAATATTTTAAATGATTCTTGTTGTAATATTGTAGCATATAATAACATCGTGTCGAATTTACCTGTAGTTAATCTTAAGAATATTAACTTAGATTCCTTAGCTTATGATAATCCTGAAATTCTGAAAGGCCTTAATAACATAATTGAAAAACCACATATTGTTTTATATGAAAAATATTATTCAGGTGTTACAATTGTAATTATGATTTCTATTATGTGCTTTATTATCTATAAGGTGTATAAAACTGGCATACACAGGAAAATACTGAAATTTAAAGAAAATATAACCCCTGAAAATCATGACCCTGAATTAGATGACACTGAACTCTCAAACGCTAACACGGGACCCTCTCTTCGAATCGGCTAACTTATACTTTATTAACTTAAACTTCACTTTTAAGGGTGTAGTTTACTCTAAATCGGGGGGCTGTTATAGTTTCCTAATGCTAAGGAAAACCCTTGATGAGCAACAATAATTGATTACATAGATTTCCTGTTAAATTGCCTTGTCATCATCTCAGAGCGGATTGCCTCCCGCTTCCCGCAACGCGCCAGTCTCGTCCCGACCTCTGAATCTCTACCATCTCCTATATTAATTGTGTCTGCCAGTTTTCAACTTAGTGTTAAATAAAAAGTGTATTAAGGTCAAACCCCAAATAAAACTATTTCTCTTCATGTATTAAAAAAGTGTTTTTTTTTAAAAACAAGGTTTTCATGACCCCGTATAACAGTGTTGAATGAATTAGTTATAGAAATCTCTTTACAAGGGTTTAACGGCCTATCCGCATGATCCTCCTACACTAACAAATACTGTTAGTGTAGGAGGATCATGCAGTAGTTTCTTTGTAGAAAACATAAAAGTAGATTAAAAATAATAGAATCAGTTTTGATAGCATAATGGATTGCCGAAGGTGCAAGTGTCCAGGTGTATATCGTGAATAGATTGTAATTTAGTTAGAGAAAGCTTTTACTGTGAACATTTCAGATACTGTGGTGTTATTGAAAAGTATTGCTCCGTTTACGAAATGTTTGCGTTGTGCATTGAACATATGGTTTTGTGGCCGTGAGTGAGGTCTGGATTGTACTCTTCTTCCTCCACTAGGACGGGATGAAAGTGGGCTTTCTTATGCAAGTTGACGTTCGAAAAGTGGTGATTCTTAGCCTGATTTGAATAAATGACTTTTGATTTTGATTTTTCCCATAACATCAAACACAGAATTACATCTTGACAAAATTTATTTCGGTTTGAGCATATTTTATTTTGTACTTGACCATATCAGAACTTGAGTTCGGGTAATTATTAAGGAGCGCAGAAGAAAGCTGCATACGTTTCTTCTTTTAAACTTTTTGAAATAATCTGAAAGGCTTTCTATTTTTTCCCACTTCATATCATATTTCATTCCCTTTTGGATGACCATACGAGAATTTCCTTTTATTGGAACATTGCCGTTTAAGTAGGCAGCTCTGGTTTAATCCGCAAGATGGTCCCCTCCAAATAGTCTCATATTTTATTCGACATTGTAATGATGAGCTTCAATTGTTCGGTTGAACCGGTGCCTTTTTGTCAACGAAGCTCTTGTCACATGTCATGAAGGAAGGGGAGTTGAAAACCTTTCTTGCATTTTTTTTTCTAGATTTATTCAAAAGCTTTGCTGTCGTTACTTTTTTTTTCTGATAAAATCTGTTAAATCGATGTAAATATGAAGAATAGAAGATACACGCTTTAAAGGTTTTTGCGGGGATTATTCCCGTCCTTGTCGGGCGGTACGGACAATGTACGGCGTTAGTATGAAGTTACATAGTCGTGACGTGACTTCTACGATAGTAATTTCATTGTCTAACACTTATTTCGAAACGTTTATATCTTGTTTTTTTTTAACTTTTACAGTTTTTGTAATAATGTTTGCACAATTTGAAAACAAACGTTTTTTTGAGATTAAAATAAAAAAATCTCGTGATCCCTATTATTATTATATTTATGTAGTTCTGCTTTTTTTGTGGAATATTCTTAAAATTATGGTGTAGTTCAACACTTAAAACCATTTCCTTAACTCTGGTTTTAATTTAATCAGTCAACTCAGCCCTCTTCCAGGCCTTCCACATCCAGTCTGTTCCAGACACCTTCGTAAGGTTTAATTTATCCATCTTAAATAATGAGTAAAAGCTAGCATGAATACGACCTACCATTTACTACTTACACAATACATAATTTGTACGCTGAAAGGTAGAACGCACATACGGTAGGTATGAGGAGGTACGACGAAAGATAACACAATGTGCGGTCAGCTGTTCAGAGACAAATTGTAACCCTTTTTACAGCACGTCACCATTTAAAACCTGAAAGGGACTGTAGGAATGGACTTTAGTTTGATGTTTGTTTTACGTCGTTACATGCCAATGTAAATTATTCAAGTGGAAATAAAACTTTAAATATAGAGGTCAGGTTCTATTTCACGTTTTTATTTATTTACCTACGTTTCAGGTACATAAATAAATCTTAGGTTCCATATTTACCTATTAGGATATCTATTTTCTAACCAACGCAATTAGTAACGAATGGAAAATACTTGCAAAACAAAATTAGTTCAACCCATGTTAGAGCAAACTAATATCGAGAAAATCACATCTTCGTCGAAAGCATGTTGCATTCAGTAAATGCGGATTCAAATGTATTCAAAATGTGGACGAGATTTCAGCACCGCTTTAAAAGCGTAAGGAGTGCTTCCGATAAAAATGTAAATCCCATTTTAAGATTCCATTGAATTTAAGTTTGAAAAGTTACTGAAACAGGAGTTTTGTCATGAATTTTTTACATCCAACTTTTGTAAACCAGTAAAACAGTAAGCAAAAGTAAAAGTTGAAAAATTATTATGGAACTTGGACTAGGAAAAAAAAGACTGGTGAAGGCATGCCCTATGTCAGAATTTAAGGCGGCCCCTTTTACCGATTCATTCATATTTCATATTTATTAATTTTGTGAACATAAGGTGGGTAACAATTATAAAGATTTTATATAAGAAAATATGGGTTTTTACTATATTCCGCCAAAGGGCATACAAAATAGCAGAGGTAATCGAATGTCAATGAACAAAATATAAACAAAAAAA
The DNA here is from genome assembly GCA_963555695.1 of Dasypolia templi. Classification (NCBI taxonomy): domain Eukaryota; kingdom Metazoa; phylum Arthropoda; class Insecta; order Lepidoptera; family Noctuidae; genus Dasypolia; species Dasypolia templi. Next base: position 24,995,409 of record OY743143.1, on the reverse strand, counting down.
CAATTGTACATAGATGTCACACTTTCATGCCAAACTACAAAAAATACTTAATAATTTGTCAATAAATTAAGATAACACATAAACAAGTGGGTATTCTGAAATAACAACATTACGATGATCTATGATATTCCACAGCTCTTGCACTCAAACAATCCGTTATTTTCACGCAGACACATTTGACCGCTTCAATGTTTTCGCGTGAGCAAGACCTGCGCAATTAAAATATGGTGCAATACAAATTAAACTCTCCCAAACTTTTGTTCAATCATGGCCTGGGTAAAAGACCACCTAGTTTTCATTTCTTGTTTCTACCTCCTCCCCTGGTTATCTAGCCCCCCACTTTCAGTATATTTGCGCCAACCACAACAGAAATCTTCGTTCATCACACAATCGTCTTCTTCAATGTCCCACTCACCGCACAGACTTCATTCACTCTTCCTTCTTCGTTCAGTCTATCTCTCTGTGGAATGCACTCCCCCAAGAAATCAGGGTGGCAAACAACCGATTATCCTTTAAAGGTAAAGTTCGTGAGCACATTCGCAAGAAGCTGGCAGTATCATCTTAAGGGTAATGTTTTCTCATTGGCTGTTTTATTTGTTTTAGTATAATTATATATTTATGTATATTTATTTGTGCTTATATTTATATATAATTAGGTATATATGTATATCTATGTCTTAGATTAAATACTTATTCCTTGGTTTTTTATAAATTGCACCTACCACTGCTTGTCTCTGCATCACCCAAAGGTTGACTGGTAGAAAATGAATATGGCATTAAGTCCGCCGCTGTACAAAATGTGCGTGAAGTATAAATAAATAAATAACATCGGGCTATTCAAAGCAGTGTAACCACACTCGTGGTTACTTTCTAAGTGTGTTCTTTACTCGACAATTCCTAGTGCACTCGGAGTAATTACGCGTTGTGTGGTCTCACCACAAATAGATTACCACGACTCGGTTCATTCTAGCGATTCAACGGGCGTTCCAGGAAGGTTTGTAGTCTTTCCGGTAGACTAGTATAGTTCACTATTTAACGTTCATTTTATCCTGGTGCTGAAAATATATAGTAGAACTTAAAAGGGATTATAATTAGGAGGTTACGTCGATGATCTCGGAATGTGTAGTATGGGAAATGTTTAAATTAATTAATCATAGTATGCGACGACAGTTTTTGTGTTCAGTTTTTTGTTGCGTTGCCAGTATGTGCCAATCCTAACCCAATTCTAAGTAAAGGTAGTGCGCACTTGGTGGTAGATAAGCAGACATTTTAGCCGCAGCTAGATAAAACGGAAGTAATGTATCGCAGTAGGCCGCCAATTTGTCGTGTGGCTAGGTCTGCCTATGAGCAAATACAGGGTGAACTATGTAATTCAGGCATATTTTTTGCTTATAAGTCTGATAGGCGGGTCGCGGGTCGTTGTACACAATCCAAGACCAGCAAACCAAGATGGAACGGGTAGTACATGTTGTACGAAATCTTGCACGCTGCAGGCGTGCCGAACAGCATTTTTTTTGCACTGAAATGCGATGCGCTGTAATGTGCGCTTGGATTTAGTTTCGATGATTGAACGTGACAAGTCAAGGCAACCCATAAGAAGAAAAAGTCAAAACGTGTCGTGAAATCCTGGTAATCCATTATGATTCGTTAAAAAAATGGGATCGTTTTCCAAATTGTTTAAGAACTTCGGGAATAAATAACTAAATGTGTCCCAATTGCCGCATTTTAACTAAATAATAGATATCAAACAACAGTAAAAAGTGGCACATGGCGCTAGATCTGAATTGATGCAAATAAAAATGATGTATACCTCTGAGCATGTCACAAACTTATACAGGTTGTCTACCCTGTATAAGTTTGTGACAACTATTGATGAGTAAAATATTCAAAAGTTTCGAACATAAATAAAAAAAATACGGCGCACGATGATGCGACGCATGAATTTATTATAAAAGGGGCGTGGTTTTCAACGGTCGCAGGCGCATCGCATTCAACGTTGTATGATCTTTATTGAGACACACGTAGAAAGTAGAAAGAGTACGTTTGTGGCTTGAATGGTTTTGTACATGTGTTTATGTTTTTCAGCAATATTGATTTCAGAATAGGCAGGTAATTGTATAGATGTATCTTTGCTCCGAGTGGGTCGATGTACAGAGCAAGTCAGGCTTCCGCTTAGGTACAATTAATTTAACACTAAACTGCAATCGGTGTATGAAAAACCCTCAGGACACTGAAAGGCTTCGATAACGACAAAATGCGGGAAAAATAAGTTTATAGAGGGTGAGTTTATAAAGATTATTCAATTTTATCAAAAGAAAAATAAAACGCCGTGTACTATAACCTGAACTAAAGCACACTCGCTGTAAAGCACAGTTCATAATTCACCATAGCAGCAGATTGCCGGCGAGGCCGCAGACCGCCGACGGAAACCACTATACGTAAACTTAAAATTTAAACGGACGTTGAAATCCAAATTCATTTTGAGGATTTTTTGTTAAATATTAGAGCAGCTCTAAATATCACACCATAAGGCATGATAGAGAATAGTTCGGGTTGAGGTAGTTTATCAGTAGATATTTGTTCCCAAGAAGGCTTTACTTTTGTAATTTCTACTTTTTAGCCGCCTGCCAGCACTGCAGCAATCAATTTAGTGCTAAAAGCCAAAACTCCATGAAAAGCTGCCATGAAATAACTTTAAGTACCGAAAATAGTTTTATCCGTCGTCCGCGATTTCGGTGAAATGTAGCCTAGGTCCTTACCCGGGTCGAGTGTATATCTGTGTGCTGCGTGTGTGTGTTTCATCCAAATCCGTTCATCCATTACGGCGTGTAAGCGTAACAAACAAACTTACTTTCGCTTCGATAGGGCTTAAGATGTACACTGTGGGTACTCAGTCTAGGCTGCATAGCCTCTCATAACTGAAGTAGGCAATGACCTGTCGCTGCCGGCCGTCGTGAACGCGATGGTCGGCGGCGCAGAGTCCTGGGACGCAGTGGTCTCCTTTTGCGAAACGGTCATCTCGCAGAAGGAGGCTGCGGAAAGGGAGAGAGAGATCTCGACTCTCGACCCGGCCCGCAGCAGACGCACCGGGCGTCGGAGGAGGGCGGACAACGCCCTCTTCCGGCCCCCCTAAATGGGTCCTGGGACGACGGATTCGGGGACATCCGTCGCCCCCCAACATCAGGACCCGAGAAGGCGGCGCGCGTAGTGTTCCGCGTGCGCCGCTCACAGACGTTGCGGGGGGAGTACACCTCACTCCCTCCGCCCGAGACGGGGCCCGCGCAAGCGGGCCGGCACCAGCCGGGGTTGTGGAAGAATAATGTGTTCCCGCGACCCCGGCTTAGGTGTGAGATGGAACACCGGGGTGGTTTTTAGTCAGTAAGAGTCTGACAGACCCCTTCGCCCGCCCCAGGGCGGAGGACATCCATGAGGATTTTCCACCCCGGGAACAAAAAAAAAAAAAAAAAAGGCTGCATAGCCTACGCAAAGTGTGTTTAGTTGACACTATTGGTTAAACTTATGATTGCGTTGGCTGATATTTAATGCGGATTAAGATAGCGAGAACGGAGTAGATTTTTCCTCTGGCGTATGAGCTTGCGATAGTTTTTTTTTTATGAACTATGATTTCTTAGCCTTTCCCTCCCTCTGGCTCAATACCGGCCGACGGGGTAAAAGATTATGATGTTAAGTTTATTCTTCATTAACCGCTTTTTGGCTGATGTGAATCATCTCGTCAATTTGTTTGTACATACGAGGCCGTGTCGCCTCTTTTTCGCCAGTTTGAAACATGGTTACGTTAGTTTGTGTGGGGGCACATCATCACACGTAAATGTTTAACATAGCTATCTGAAACTTTTCGTAGCTTCAGATTCTCGACTCGTTCGTCTTGACTTAAGCCTTCTCTTGCAAGACCTTCTCTTGTCGGATCTCCTAGTGTGAATATGATTTCTGGCGTTAGGGAATTACACTGTATACATAGGCAGGCAGGAAGAGCCTGACACGTTATGAATAAAATTCTTGTTTGAAAACTACGTCTACGAATCATAAGACTACGTCGATCCTTTTATTCAAGGGTAACTCAACAGAAGGTTGTCTGCGAAAGCCGACATTAAGTTGTGTAGACTTGTAATAAAGCTATCAAACTCAAACTCAAACTCAAAGCATTTATTTCAAATAAACCAATTACAGGCACTTTTGAATTGTCAAGGGGTCGGTCAGTCAGAAAAATGAAGCTTGTGGCCCATTCCAAAGCGAAAGTAGGTACCTATGGAGAAGAACGGGCAAGAAACTCCATGGACACTCTTTTAAATAATATGGATACAGAAAAATTTGTAACATCAGTCTTGTTGAAATTATACATGTGAGAACGATGTAGAAAGACCCGTAATAAAAATATAAAAAAATCGGAAATAAAAATAAAAATAAGCCGTGGCTGCCAAGAGATGACCAGTCCCCACTGACGGCGCCCGTTCACGAACATGACGTATGGATCAGCACCATTCAGCTCAACCATTTTGAAGGGAACTTAATGATCCAACACACACGCCACCACCAGCGAGACATTTGAGTGAGCGTGACATACTCTCAGCCGCCAGGGAACATTCAAGTCAATGACAGACGTGCCCAGTATAGGGTAGCTTTATAGTAGATACCACATAGTGCTCACACATGTATCTGTGATTATATTCGAACGTCAAGCAGGATTAGATCATGTATGGAAAAACGAGAAGAAAGATAGACACACAAAATGATTTTTAATAAAACATGTTTTGTAACGTGTTCTTCGTCTCTACGTCCCCGTAGTTATTAGTATTAACAAATACTGTTACAGTACCTACCTCATAGGTACAGTACCTATTAATTAAATGTAATTATTTTTTGAAATACCTAATTTGTCATCTTACAGCATCGTAAAACGGGGCGAGCATGGGCGTACCCAAGATGTTTGTGACAAGATCAGATAATTTATATCATGTCATACAATTTGTCTAAATGCTAACACGGGTTAACCATGTGACATAATAATATGGCGTGATATGCCTTTCTTGTTGCTGAGTTCATAACGTGACACAGTAAATTTAAAATGTTTAAATGTCTATGGCCATCTGAACATGAGACCAAACAAAATAAGTAGTTCTTGTTTGATAATTCAGTGCCGGTTGCAATAATAATAATGGAAGGAAAAAAGCAGTAAGTATGACAACCTTAATACCTTTCGAGAAATCTTTGCGATACTTTTATACGACGCTATTGACGAATCCGTTGTCTGGTCAATTTACATTTAATTTTGCAATAACTCTCTTCACAGAAAAAGAAACACGATTGCTATAAAAATAAACTCACAGGGTATTAGCGGAACACTTTTACAGCGGAAAATCTTTTGGAACTCCCAGTCCGGCAACTCGAACGGTTTATAGGAGTCCCGAATGGTTCTCCGGAAGATTTTCCTGCTCTTGTCTTTTGGTAAGGACATAATTATAAAAATTTACTGTCATTTGGTGCAGTAATTAGGAGGAAATTTAAATTTATATTACATACATCACGCCTTGTTTCCCCGAAGGTTTGGGCAGAGGTGTACCTATAGCACACCCACATTTCGCCAGTTATGTTTAAGTCCCTTGTAATAGGGGGCGAGCCTATTGCCATCAACCGGGCAAAAATCCAAACTCCGGGCTGCTACTGAAAAATTCTAGATAGAAAAACCCAATAACACGTTGCCCGACCTGGTAATCGAACCCGGGACCTCATGCTCAGCAGTAGCGATTGCGACCACTAGACCAACGAGGTATATTAATATATTTTTTTTATCACCACCTCTGACCGAATGAGATAAGTTTTTCATAACCATCTGTCAAAGTGTGACGTTTGTGTCAAAATGGCTGTGCCCGTATTAGCAAATAAGACAAAGAGTCCCAACTAAACGTCAAGAAGTTTTGTCACATGTCGAGAGAATTATCTCACACCACCGTGCTAGCATTTAAGACAACGTTTTGGCGCCCAAAATGTGATAAATAGCGTGACTCATGACATGTCACAGAAGGCCATGCTCGCCCTGCAGGTGTCCGCGTGATATAAATAATTTCCAGATACTTGGAACCTCTCGAGAATTCAAAATAAAGCCGGCATCGTCGCGAGCATTCGCTAATGTTTGTCTGTCCCAATCTCATTCATCTCCGTTGACAACATAATATATCATTTGGACAACGACTCCTTATGTTTTAAAAAGATTAACAGCTTCTGGCTTTGAAATACTGAAATAAGGTGAAGAAAGACATCGTGGGAAAACCTGAGCTTAATGGTTTGAAATCGTTAATACTCAGTGAGCAAGCGTTATGATCTGCTCTGTGAAAAGAAGAGAAAAGGCCTTAAATTCGTGATTAGGTCCGCCGTAGGTACTGGAGTGAGAATGCCAACTCCTACTGGCTATAGGCTACAGCCACCACCACCTATAAATGAAATGTAAAAATACAATAAAACCCAACTGCCACCAACAAGTTCAATATAAGGTCACTTTGCAAGCAGTCCGATGAAGCTTCGGCAGTTATTTTAGATCAATCCGATAGAAAAAATATAACCCGTCGAAAAACTCATCAAATCTGATTTGATGAGTTTTTCGACGGGTTATATTTTTGGAATCATCTTCTCAAGCCTGGTTGTTGTGCTCCGTGCCTCAAGCTCTGTATTTTTATACCCCACATATTGTTATACTCTTTGCCCCAAATGGACAATTTTCATTATCATTGACGCCTGAAACCCCCATTTTGATATTTTAGAACGAATTATTAGATTGTCGATGCATTCCAGCAGTTTTTATTACAAGTCTTTTATAGTTCAAGCAGTACGGTTATGGAATGCCTTGCCCGTGTCGATAAGGCACGTCAATCACTGACCACTTTTAAAATTATGGTTAAAAAACACTTCCTCTCGCCTTAAACATCATCATTACATTTAGTTTTCTTGCTCTTGTTTCATGTTAATTTATTATATATGTTTGAAGCTAAAAATATGGTATATGTATGTATATATTTATTGTATAAGGTACACCACTGACTACCTGCAGTATTGTCTCTCCTTCTCCCTTTAATCCATCCAAATTTTGTCTGTAAAAGATGGCTTTTAGATATAAGACCGCCCATTGTGTATCCCAATGAAAATTTTCTATATATATCTATGTTCCATACTAAAATTCATCCAGCCTTTAGGACGCTTCGAGAGCATAAAGAATCTCACATACAAAAATACGCATGGAAACCATAAACCTGTCTTTGATGTCGCGCCGTCTGCTTAATAATAGGCCAAGCAAAAATGAAAATGATCATTGCAACAGATTTTATAATAATGCTTTAATTAACTTGTGAATAATTTTCCTTTACAATTCATGGCAGATTCGTGGATATTTACAATAGTATTAATGATGCATGATGATGCCTGTTAATAATTACTGTTTCATTACAGCTATGACGATGTTCTCGTCATCATGTGGTTGTAAATATGCCCGAAACAATATATCTGGGAAACATTCATAACATGTATCTCCACATTGAAATATTTGCACAAGCGAATGAGGGAATTAAACAATTTATTACAACAAATTGCGCACGATGTTGAATTTAATAATTGATCAATCAGTCAACAGTCTTTGTGGCTTTAGACGTACCATGAAGGTACGTTTATAAAGTAAGTGGTAAAGAAAACTAAAAAAATATTATCTAGCATTTTTTCTTAGATAGCCCGTGGGTAATGCTTAATTTTCTTCGGCTCAATACCTAGTTCATATTTTCATTGAGGCCGATATTCAAATCAAACTGACACAAAATTTCAGATTTTAATAACCTGTCAAAATGAATTGATTTTCATCGCAAATGTACATCGGCATTAAATTCGTTGTCGGAACAAAACCACAGAAACAGTGCAAAATAATTTGCAGCGGCGTAAATTTACAAAATTATAATAAACAGCAAAAATATACCTACGAAGATACAATATATACACATGTGCTTAATTTACTGTCATAAGCGAGGAAAGCGACAGGTGCCTCTTGCTTCGCTCACGGTTACATTAAGGTAGGCGTAAATGGCGCTACGTGAATACAGCCTGTCAAATATACATGTATCTTATAATATACGCAAGCCACATCTGCTGTGACTTCGTTACAAGAAAATGTTTATGTTGTAAAGGAAATTTTCTCAAACCTAGGGAAATACTAAAAGCGTATTAGCGAAAATTAATGTAAATTATTACTTGGAGGTAAAAGAATAATTAATGTAAGTTTAACATAATAATATAAGTTGTAGGTTTTATGTAAGTAAATACATGGGGCACTCAGAAAGTTTTACGAAAATGAAAAGTACTTTCCACTAGCCTCTCTACAAAGTTTCATGCGTCTGAACCAGTTTTCCATTTCACCGTAGACACCTCGTTTACAGCCTGCTCGAATGCTGACAGCGCATCTTCCAGCGACGAAAATTGTATCCCTTTGAGCAGATCACACGGTGCTGGGTCAGGACTGTAAGTACGGTGACCCAGGAGTTTGACCGACATACTGTCCAGGAAGTCAAGGCAAAAAAAAAACAATTACAATCAACTGTTAACTCTCCGATTATTTTAGAATCTTAGAAGAGGATTTGGTTTGGTCTGGATGGCACTTTGCGAGAAGATAATGTTAACGATAATATATGAATAAGTAGGTGTAAATGTAAGTAAATAATAATGGCGACCAACCAATTATAATACATCATAAAACCACGGCTTTTCATACAGGGTTGCAAGAATCACGCGCGTCGCATTAACCCAAGACCCACGGCGTAAATTATAACACTCCCCTTTTCGCGTCGAGGCCGAGGGAATAAAAGAAAGAAAAAAGGAAGGACATAAAGGAAGTACGAAACTGATTTATTTGTGTCACGCACGGTATATTAACAAAGTTAAATTAACAGGTAATAATTAAACTGTTTAAAAAGATAAAATCTACTGTGAAAGAAAAAACTCTGTCTTCTATGATCATTCGCCGAATTTTATAGTAACATGTTTTAGTCACGCATAGCGAAAAACTAGATCTATTGTATATTCAGATGTCGATGTGATCAGGAAGCCGACCCCATCATCGAATTTGGGGAAAAGCAAGGCAGACGGTGATGGGAAAAAACAGATCTTAGCAAAAACTTAGGTACAATTCAAAAATATAAAGACTTCAGCAAGGTTATAGTTAAAAGAAAGTAGTAGGTCATTCTAACCTCGCGTCGCTGCACTGGAACAGCGTAGCAATCTGTTCCACCTTTTGTGTGCGCTTTTTTTTTGGATCCGGATATGAAAGTGATGTCATCACTTTCATATCCGGATATAGGAAATTTATTTTGATTAGTTTTGTGGACCAGAAGTGGAACAAACAGATAAAACTCAAATTGGTTTACCTAAGTAACATGGAGAACAAAGACGACGCGCGCCATTTTTGGAAGTTCATGTGCTGAGTTGCCTCAAACAGGATAAAACACAATTAACTCTGTACTTGTTTGTACGGAAATAACAATAAAACTTCTATAAATTGTTGTTTAGATGGCGAAAATTCCAAAGCGTAGTGTAAATTTAACGCCCGCAGGCAAGAAATTAAATTTTTTGTTTGGTGTTCTGATCTTATGTTCTTAGTTTCTTAAGAGGTTTATAAACAGTTTTTAATCATTGGGAGATTTTCAGTTAAGGGAGAAATCAAATCGAAGAAAATGTTCGCCGAAGAGACTAATCCCAAACACGAAATCAAAGAAAACAGGAAGGTTCTCTCCTTGCCTTATAGGGAAGGGTCGGTCATAAATTTAACACTGCAACTGTTCCACAACCTTTAGTTTGCCGTCGGCTAAGTGAGCAACTATTACTATTTGAGTTATTTTGTTAAGTAAGTTACGTTATCGCAGTTCTCAGCAACTGCGATAACGTAACATACTTAACAAAAATGTTTGAGAAAGTTTAATATGACAAGCGACGAGCTTAGGAGAATCACTCGGTGGGTTATATTGATAAAATATGGCGTAGGAAGTAGTAAAATTGAGACATAAAATATTTGGGTCTCTCAGTAACTAGACGACGTAATAAAGATCGGGTGATCGTATAAAGGGAACAGCTACGCAATGAAAGGGGGAGGCTGTGTCCACAATGGGGTGTAAACGAGCTGGAGGTGTCGGAACATCGCGTGATCTCAGCTGATAATTAAGCTTAATCGCCGATTTATTTATACGAAATTTCGAGGCAACCGTATCTGAATCCCTCGGTGGTGTTGGTGTTTGAATAATTCAGGCATTCATTATCGTTCTTATTTTGGAAAAACACTTCTCTCATTTCGACAGGAAAAGAATTCTTCAGGAGGTTCGAATTGGGATTTATTGGTTATATGAATTGTAAAGCAACTTCTGCTGAACCAAATGCTTTTAGCTAACAATAATTTAGGTACAATATTGTGAAAGCCTTTTTTAGAATGATGACTAATACTCATACTCGTGTTTCGATTCCATTAATGAGATAAAAGCTAAATTTTATAGTCGAGAATGGTCGCTTGTACTGATATGTAATATTCATTCAATTAGTTTGCAATAACAGTTGATAGTTCACATCAAACATTAAAATTATTAATAATTTATCAAATGACCGTTGCAATCCAATTAATATTTTTACAAATTGCTTTAAAAAAGTCCTTACCGTTCATTAGCACACGTTTTTACTTTTATAGAAAACGTTTATTAACTCCCCATTGGGCTTCATTTAACACTGAAATATCTATGTATGTTAAGTATTTTTCTATTTAGGTTTGAAAGAGCGGGTTTGTGGGTAATCGATAGCCAATTACTAGTTCGCATAGTCAATGTATCGGATGGTGCGATCGCAAAAACTCCCTGGGCGATACTGTTAAATTGGAATCGGTTCTCTAGTTGACAGTCAAGACATTCAGCAAACTGCAACTGTGAACAACAGTGGATACTTTTGCTCTTTTATCATCTCCTTCCTCGCTTCCTCTCTAAAGTTTTTATTGGTTCTTGGTAGTTTATTTCTTAGGAAACTTAAAAGATTGCTGGTAGAGATTATATTTCGACAAACTACCTAAGAAACACTATGAGGAAAGTTTAGACGGCTGTTAGGATGGAACTCATTTGTTAGACAAAGGAAACTGACTAGTTTTAGCACAGAGGGGAACAATAGGGCTTATAATACTTTGAATACAAATTCGTACGTGTTAAAACATTATTTAGAACTTTTGAAAATGTGGTTGCCCATTGTTCTTAATGCTTTATAGGGTGACAGTATTATTATTTTCAAGTCTAAATGGATACGTAATAATGATGAGAAATAGTATTGCATGAGGTAATATAACATTATTCAAATAACATTTTTAATATGTGCGAAGGCTTGCACCATTTGTCATTTTAGGTATTAAATCATTTCGAGCACGAAGTGTTGACATTGAGCGCATTCTGCAATGGCAGACATTCCGATTGTCGTGCGCTCGGAAAATGTGAGGGTAAATGTGTGAGTAATCTGTAGTAATGTGAAATCATGTGATAACTGCCTATTTAGGCTACAAGTTTGTTTAAAGCATACGCGTCTAAATTAAAATTAAATGAAAGTTTTCCGGCTGGTAGAAAAATATTTGACCAGTGTAGAACTAGAATATTTAGAAAATCTATCGTTTTATTTGAAAATGTTCATCAACCCAATGAGAAGAATGCCTACCTAATATAACTACTTAAAGAAAAGCTTATAAAACCACCTACGTACACCTAATTTCGGAATTAACACCAAAACATTCCGCGAGAAACTTCGAAACAAAGTGTCAAGTCAACCGTAGCGTGTACTTTAGCGCGATTTAAAAACGAATGTCGCGAACAACTTGGCACCAAGCACGCTTAGCATTCTTCACGCGAGGTATCCAACGAAACATAAACTTAATTGAGTTCACCAACTTACAACAGCACCTACCCGGCCGTTAAAATGGCACATCGGTTTTTGGAAGTAGTTCGACTTCGTTCGCCATCTCTATCACTCATAGCTTGGTGCCAAGTTGTTCGCGACATTCACTCACTGCAAAAAGAAAATTACAAAAGTATAAAGTTCCGAGTAATTTAAGTTTAAACGGTTAAATATAATATAATGATTGAAGGTTGACAATATTTATTTCTTTTATTTTACCAAAGAATCGACAGCCTAAAATGCATTTTCTTTTCATTATTATTTTCTGTTTTCGACCGAAAAGGCAGATCAGGCCAAATTTCGTTTCGTTTTCGGCTGACCAGAAATCCGTTTTTGGTCGGACTTTAGTGACAGTCTCCTACTAAAGCTGGTATGTTTGTGGACTGTTTTCGTATGACATGTCTCCTCCCCACTAAGAACCTCTTCAGAGTTCCACTGGGCGACGGATCGATGGTGAAATTTCAGGTATTTGGTAGCGACTACTCGAGTAGTCAAACATAAAGTTAAAATTTTTAATGTTATGGTGAATTACCATGATGTGAAAAAAATTATAAGTGCTATTTAGTTAAACTCTAAAGTACAGTTTACTTCGTAAGTACATAGGTACACGTCGAAGAATAATTATGATAAATTAGTATAATAATGGCTGGTTTCCGTAATATGGAAGACGAAGACCGTAACGTAGCGCTATTTCCTCCAACTTCTATAAATGACGAGACATAAAAATATTTCTGTCGTTTACTTACAGCTAGTAGTATTCGTAAATCATAAAGTTTGGAAAATTTATTGTACGTCCAATGTTACATGTTTTGTTCGTAACGTCAATGACATCCTCGGTATGGCTAGGGGACATAACTGGATTTAACGTTTGAAAATAAAATATTCAAGCTTGTGCACTTTTAATTCAAAATCGGTTGCGTTACACGTTACTTTATTAAGCATACAATTTCCGTAATAAAATTAAAAACAAATAAATTTTTGAATAAAGCAAACGTCACATCCTTACGAATACCTAATTTATATTCCTACGAAGCAAAGTTTACAACTAAATTATGAATGCAAGATTATAAAACCATTTCTATTAACTCTCAGTTTGGTTAACTAATAAGGACCTAGCAGCCGTGAGCATAACATAGGCAGTTTTTGATTTCTTGTTAAAAGGAAAAGTTTCCTGTTTTGGAATGCATTAAGACTGGAAAGGCAACATGCCTACATTCGCTGGCCGGATAAATTCCACATACCTTGGAATCTTTACGTTTTTATTTTTAAGCGAGCGGCTTTTCTCGCGTTGAAAAGTGATTGAATTTATGATTTTGCTAGAACGCTTCACTATCCCGAATTTGTTGAGTTTTCAAAATGGATTTGTACGTTTTGGAGAGAGCGAGATAGACTGTTAAATTGATTAAATGTCAGATGTATTCGCATGCAGTTTCACGTGTGAGTGGCATGATTGTCTGTCTATATAGTTTGAAGCTAGGAATGTGCAACGATGTAGAGTTTCCTAATTACAGGCTCTATACGACATTTGGGATAATGAGGACACATTTTTTCTGCGGGTAGAAATAGACACATGCTGACTGAGTCGTTATTGATTTTAATTTAGGTAGGTACCATACGTTAAAGTTAATCAAAGTTGCTTGCAATGAAGAAGTGAAGAAGAAATACGTAAATGTTGTCCTGATAATTCTAATTCATCTCGTTCTACGATTGACGGAAAACTCGATAGGTAAAGCATTACATAGCGAGTTTGCAACAACCAATGCAAACTACAACTACTGGGTACGGAAATAATCAGGAAAAATCCTTTATTTGTTTGATTTACTAAATGATTTTAAAGATTTTAATGAATTTAAAGATGACATGCGATTTAACTTAAGAACTTATTTTACAATTTGATTTTATGTTACTCAGTTATTTAATTTATTTTTAATATTAATGTGGTGTTATTGTGCAAGTATTTTAAATTTTGGTTACAAATATAATTTTAAAATATATTAAGCTAACAATGTAATGGATCACTGTGTCTGACTTAAATAATTAAATTTAATTATATAATCTCGAATTTTGTTGGTTGTCCATTCCATAAGACAATCTAAGAAAATTCAAATCCACTGCCTAATAAGCCACGACCAAGTTGTTTATGAAGTAATGTCTGCAAGTACTTTAGGATCGGTGTTTTAACAGCTGCTGGTTGGTGCGGTAACTCGGCTTTTAACTAATAAAGCAGCTCTGTTCGGATCTTTAAAACCCCGAAAACGGGACCTTTGAGGATTTTTATTGCTTCCAGTATATTTATATGGGCAGTTTACTTCGGCAATAAAGAGTTATCTTTCCGTTCGTCGTATGTATGGGACACTGGATATTTAGTCGGTTACTTCATTAAGCTTATGTTGCCTAAGTGTTATTGGGCTTTACTATCTGGAATTTCTCAGTAGCAGCCCCGAGTCTGAAATTTGTGCTCGATGGTGGCAATTAGCTCGCCCCCTATTACAAGGGATTTAAATGAACATAACTGGGCCCTAATTCACTATGAGCATTTAATGATTCCTTGCTTCGAAACCATGTCAATTCCTTATCTAGACAAGACATCTGCTAATATCGTATTTTAAATGACGCAATGAACGAATCCGCGCGAAATGAACGCGAAGTTGGCGTGGTGTGAACTATCAAAATGCCACGCTTGAGAACCGTCCGGAATCATTGTAGTTTCGAGTAAAGTGAGATTGTGTTCGAGTAAAATTCTGCAAAACTTAAATTGAAGAAGGTTAGAAACAATTGTTTTTTGTATAAACAAACACAAGGAACATTGTAGCTTAATGTACTTATAAATTATTTACTACTTGCTATTACTTCCGATTATTTCCTCCAATCACGAAATGGTTCTAATCAGTTATTGTTGGTAACATTATTCAAAGTCAAAGCATTTATTTCAAATAGGCACTAAAAGGCACTTTTGAACCTCAACATTTCATTTAAATATATTCTAGGCGCTTGTTTCAAAATCGATTAAAACCCTCAAACAAATAAAATTTGTACATGTAAACACACTCTCGCAGCTTTTGAAAACAGACGTGAGTACGTTCAAAAACATTAACTCAATACATTTTAACACAGCTGTCAAAATATTTTCGTTTTATTATTTTGTGATGTGAATAAAAATTTGCCTTAAAGTTTTTAACGTCATAAATAATTAATAAAATACAAAAAAATACTTTAGGAATTGGTTATGTAATAAATTGAGTATTTTTGCAATTACAAGTTTTATCACGGTCTGGCTGTTTGAGTACTTAACGCGGCCTACCCAAATGTCCTTTCTTTTGTATTGTTCGTGGAATCGTTGAGCTCCTTAGTTCTGAGTTGAGCTGCACCATGATTGACAAATGCATGCACTGACTGGACAGGTCCACTCAAATCAGTGTGGTTCTTTCCTCAAAAGACCATTTCAGACACCAGTCTACAGAGTCCTCATATGATCTGACCATGTTTATTCTCGGATTTTTACACTTTGACATGACGTGAAAATTTACTTTGTAAAGTATTATAATATTTAAATTATTGTGAATGTGAAGGCAGTGTGGATTTGTTGTTTTTTTTTTTATCTCAATCTATTTTTAATTTTTAAAATTAGTTTTAATCATGGTCTGGCAGTTTGAGCAATTTATGCGGCCTACCCAAATGTCCTTTCTTTGGTAATGTTCGTCGAATCGTTGAGCTCCATATGTGTTGTGTTGAGCTGCATGATTACTGACAAATGCGTGCACTGACTGGACAGGTCCACTCATTCTGTTTGGTTCTTTCCTCAAAAGACCATTTCAGACATCAATCCACATGGTCTTCACATGACCTGACCAAGATTATGTCTGGACTTTAAAAGAGACTGTGACCTCTGAGTTTGTTTTGGCGTTTCTTCTCAGAGTAGTCAGATAGGAAACGCCGATCTCATCTACTTTTAAAATAGTATTGACGTGTAAAAGTGTTTGTAAAAACCTACTTATAAAAAAAAAAAAATATAAAAAAAAAAAAAAAAAGGATCAAATACTGTCGAACAAAACTTCAAAAAGCACGCGTGGTTGTATAATGTGCCATAGACAATTTGTCTTGAAGCATAAATAATACGACATTTCGATTCCTTGTTACATGGCTTTCTACAAGACACGATATTGACGTGGTTTGCACGTGGTAAGATTCCGCGGGGAATAATAATTACCATACAGAATTAGGACCCAGGCGAAATTTGGGTGTACTAGGAATACCTCTGAATAGCCCTTCGGGGAAACAAGGCGTTATGTTTTGTTATGTCTGTTGCCAAACTACAAAATAGCGAATTTCTCGAATCCTTTTTGTCATTCAAGCGAAGAAACAAGTAAATTGAAAAAGAGAAAATTAATTAGAGTATCGATGCGAAGCCCTCGGGGTTGTTCGGCAAGCCGACATTGTGATGAAAAGACGAGATGATGCACGCCGCCAGTAGCTATTGTTTTTAATGTTTTCATTTTGTGGAATTAAAAAATAAGAATATTGCGACATGACGTATTTAGCAAGGAAACGAGTTATTAATATGTGGCGCGAGCTAACAAATTCTGGAATAAATAAGAAAAAAATACTACGAATTGTCAAAAATTTATTTATTGTTTATCAAAATATTCTCCGTTAGTGTTATTGTATGTTGTATGGCGATGCCTTTTGGGCACTTTTCCTGCTGACAGATGTGGATGAACTTTTTGATGCCCTATGATTATTTTCCTTCGTTTTTATATTCAAGTTTATATAATAATAATAATAACCCCACCGCCGTATCTCTACGTTGACAAACTTAAAAAAAATATTTTAGGGCAACAAAATTGGAGCCGGATATGACAGTTTGGCGGAAACATTTAAAAGAAAAATTCTTAGAATGTTACCCTCATTTGTCACAAATATCAGAACAGCGCATATCGGACCAAAAAAGAGTAATAGTTAATAAAAGTATGATTTTAGAAACACGGCTCCAGATACTAAAAACAATAGTAGAGAAAGAATAACTCGATCTTAATCATAATCATAATATTTTATTTACTTAGATAGTAGGTAGGTACATAAATAAGGTGTTTGCAAACTTTGTGATCCCTGTACAATCTGCCTTAAATTAGGCATGCAAATATTGAAAATAAATTTAACAAAAAAATGAACTCGTCAGTCAAATTAAAATCGTTGAAAAATAATAATTAAAAGTTAAAATTATAATTATATAATCAAAACCAGGCATTATACTTGTAATGTCAACAAACACAAACTGTAAAATTTGAAATCTAAAGTGTAGTGTCATTTAAAAATCTTTAATTGTATAATAACACTTATCAATTAATAGGGCTGTCGGTTCCTTTTGAAATTTTTGTATTGGATTTTTTTTTATACAATCTGGTATATTATTACATATGGTAGGACCCATTCTGGAAACACTTTTCTTAAGCAAAGCTGTATTGTAGCTACCAATTTTATTAGGTTCCTATATTGGCTTCTGACAGGCCCTTCTTTAGTTCTATTTTCTGACACAGTTAAAAAGATTTTTTTTGTGTTACAAAAATTGTAATTTCCAAAATGAACAATGCCGGAAATGTTAGCACTTTTAGGGATTTAAACATAGGTACACAACTGTCTGTCATTTTCAGGCCACGCATTGCCCTTATACAGCGTTTTGGGCCTTAAACACTTGTTCTCTCGAACTACAACTACCCCAGAATACAATTCCAAATCGCAGAATTGATGCCACCAAACCATGGTAAGCTACCAATGTTGTAGTTGCACTCACTTTTTTTGACAAGTTGAATAGCACATATGTAGAAGTGCTTAGCTTTTTACACGCCTCTCGAGGCGGACTCTTTTCATTGGCAATCTGATAGTATAAGATCAAATATAGAAAATTAACACTTATAACCATCCACAAATACACTTAATATAAATATAGAAAATATAGAGACGTCTCAAACGCAACAAATTGGAGAAGAAACGGAAGTCGATAACCTCAATAGCATAGGGTCAAAACACGCTGTACACCTTAATACACAAACTAGCTAAGAAAGAAACCTTGAAATTGATAAAATATTCTAAGAAACACTGCAGTACTACAGAGACACCAATCCTACCAAGAGGAGTTACATACCCATGCAAAAATCATCAAAAAGGTTAGCGAATATAGTTAGTTATATATTAACAGAGATATTTGACCAGAACAGGTTACCGGGGATACAGAATTCATTCATCTTCATATACTGCGCTGCGTGGACAGCTGCTAAGGCCAACGGTAGTAAAGTTTCACTGACACCTCCTAAACATAGAAGTAGACTCCAACAAGATCGCAAGCCTAAATGGCAAAAAAGGTTAGACCACAATATAAAAGCTGTCAGAACCAACATCGGAAGATTAACACATTACATGAAAGGCCATAGGAGCAAAAAGCTAATAAAAAAAGTGAACACAATATTAAGTGACCACAAAACGAGCCTAACACACACCTAGCACACTGTCTAGACACTCTTAAACAGAAACTAATATGAAGTTGTTAAAAGCGGACTAGATAGAAACACTGAATGCACACTCCGTAAAAACACAAAATAACCAATTTAGAAATAACGAAAACTTATTTAACCGAAAGCTGAAGACATCAACAGTGAGCCACACTACACCGAAACATAACGCACATACAACGTGGCCGGCCACAGACGAGTTGCAGCAATTCTGGGCTGGAATTTGGCAAAATCCAGTCTGTCATAATATTGAAGCAGAATGGATCAAAGAAGGGTAGGTCTATCAGACAAACGTTGAAGCGATGAATTTTGATCAGGGTGAGGTAGAAACTTTCCACGTGTATGTCCTAAAAAGATACACAATTGGAAAGCACTAGGCTCAGGTCACATACACAACTATTGGTACTAAAAATTCACAGATTCATTTATTTGCTAACACACATACTTTATTTAAAATAAAAACAACAATTATTCCGTCATACATTACAGAAGGCAAGACTTGCATGCTTCCGAACGACACATCAAATCCAGTAAAATATAGGTCAATTACCTGTCTGCAACCATATAAATGATATTGACATCGTGCATTACTTACATCATATACAAAAACCCTGAAACACAACAGATATTAACTGAAGAACAGAAAGGGTGCAGGAATTTCAGCCAAGGTTGTAAAGAACAGTTAACAATAGAAGCCAATACCTAAACATGCCCGACGTACTGAGAAAGATTTATTCTCTATGTATGTTGATTATAGGAAAGCATACGATTCAGTACCTCACTCGTGGTTACTTAATTTTTTTAATTTATACACAAGATACATTCACAACTCAACAACTTTTTAGAAAATATTATAGATAAATGATTTTATTTCTATAAGTAGGTTTGAACAAACACTTTTACAAGTCAATAATATTTTAAAAGCTAGATGAGATCGGCGTTTCCTATCTGACTACTCTGAGAAGAAAGGCCGAAACAAACTCAGAGGTCACACAGTCTATTTTAAAGTCCAGATATAATCTTGGTCAGGTTATGTGAAGACCATGTAGATTGATGTCTGAAATGGTCTTTTGAGGAAAAAACCACACAGAATAAGTGGACCTGTCCAGTCAGTGCACGCATTTGTCAGTAATCATGCAGCTCAACACAGAACTTAAGGAGCTCAAGAGAAATGGCAGAAGCGATTATTCTTGAACACATCCACAGGAATGAGTTGAGACATGACACATTAAGATCCAGCGAGAAATATTCCAAGGACACTCAATCAGCCCACTGTGGTTCTGTCTTGCATTAAATCCGCTTTCAAATAAACTCAATGCCTTCAAGCCCGGGTGTTAACTTTAATATAGTGATACAACGGCTGACCAGCAAAATTATAAAATCAACCACCTGCTCTATATGGATGATATCAAATTGTACGCATCATACGACTTATTATGAACTAGCTAATGCTACTGAACAATTTTCAAATGATATATGGCTATGGAGTTTAGGATTGAAAAATGTAAAATTAATTCATTCAGAGAGGACAAAACTTATTCACACTCATACCACATGCCACCATAGAATCATTAGACGAAAACTGAACCTACAAATATTTAGCGTACATACAGGCTTAACAGCTGCTTAATAAAGAATTAAATCTACACTCACTTAACAATTTAAACACATTACAAAAAACAATGTGTCATACACAAATAAAAGCCATTAACACGTATGCCATCCCCCTTCTTACCAATTATTGTTGTATCATAAATTAGAACAAGACCGAACTCAAACATTTGCAACGGATTATAAATACCACTCTGACCAAACACAGAAGGCAACATCCTAGGTCATGAGAGGTTCACACTGCCAAGGAACGAAGGTGGCAGGGGAATAATATGTATCAATAACTTACATAACAAGCAAAAACTATTTTAAGAACATACTTTAATGCTAAAAGTACTACTTCAACTCTACAAAAAGCAATAGCGTTTAATGATAAAAACTTACCCCTTTAAACATGTTTTGAGGAGACAACCCAGAGTAATGGACTGACCGATAGACTAAAATCGCAGAATGGACCCAAAAGTCATTGCATGGGAAACATCGACACGATCTTAGTCAAACTAACTTCGACATGTTAGCTTCGAATAAATGGTTAATGCGTGGAGAACTGTTCCCTGAGACAGAAAAGTTTATGATAGCCATTCAGGACCAAGCAATAGAAACATGCTTTTACCAGAAACACATAATGTGAGTTCCTGAAACCATAGACAGATGTAGGCGATGCAATAGTTCTCCCGAAATCATTCAACACATCACGGGTGCGACAATAGTCCAGAGTGATTACAAACACAGACAGGACCAGATAGCGAATATAATCCACCAAAAATTAGCAATAAAACATACATTAGTTCCCACACCACTGTAACTTATTATAAATATCAACCTGAAACTATTCTCGAAAACTCTACTCACAAGATATACTTTGATCGAGCTATACTCACCGACAAAACAACACACTACAATAGACCATACATCACATTATTAGATTAAAATAACAAAACTGCACAAATCATTGACATAGCTGCTCCTAATACACACAATCTACAGAATACTGTAGCAGGAAAACTCTGAAATATGCAGAATTGAAAATAGATAGCAGCCGAATGTGGCGGCTTATCAATGTCACTATAATTCCTATAGTATTGACAACAACAGATGTAATACCTAAACAGCCCCAACAGTCTATACCAGACAGTAATATCAGACTCTTCAGAAAACTGCAATCTTGAACACCTGCAGGATTGTCAGAAAATTTCTGCAATATGATAATGAAAAATCAATTGTGACCTCACACACGAGTGCAGCAACCACTGCACGAACTCACTCGTCTCATGGACAAACACTCACCCTCACACTATCCGAACACACAAACATATAATCATAATTTAACTAATTTCCAGAGGTAGCACTTGGCTTCGGCCCGTAGGTACTACCCCATAAATCCGGCGCAACGCTAAGATACTTAAAAGTATGATATTAATAAATCGCTTATTAACCAAATAGTGTTCTTAACATTTCCTTTTATCTAAAGTACAAAATAAATTACTCCAAAAATTATAGTTACAAAGGAAACATACATTTAGTATTTTAACTTACTAGGTCGAGCCTGTCTCGTGGAGTCCTTGAGAGTTTTTAATAGAAAAAAAATTATGGTCAATAGTGTATTGTAAATGAACAATTTTTTTTTGGAAAATTTGAATTTTTTGAAAATTTTACTCAAAACAAAGTCAAAAAGAAAGACATGAGTAGGGAAATAGGGTGAGTCGCAGGAATGTATTAATTGAAATTAAGCAAGGATGCGTCCAAGAGAATGATATAAAAGAAAGAATGTAATGTATGTGAGGGTTCGGAGGTAGTGTAAGAGTGTTAAGAGTGAGGAAGTGGGGAAGATACAGTGTTTGTTACAAATATGTTTTGACATAACTCTTATGAAGGCTTCGGTTTCTGAATAAGATTGAGATATCAGGCATTGTTTTTTTTTTTTTTACTTGGTTGGTTCTACAATTTTTGATGTCATAGATTTTTAAAATTTTATGTTAACGAAACTGAGCATAAATTCTTGCATATGTTGTGCCAAGGCGGTTTTTACTACAGTAATTGGACGACTCGACTGGGGTGGGAGTGGGTAGATTCATTGTTTAAGTTGTTCTTGATATTTTGTGGATTGGATGATTATTTTGTGCTGTTTTAGTACAAATTTAAGGATGTATAGTTACTGTCGGATATTAAGGGTTCATACAGGTGATCTGTAGGATAACGAAAGTGTTTTCTATACATAAGCTTAATCACTGATCTTTGGGCTCTTTCCAACTGGATAATTTTTTATTATTTAATTAAGCTTGTAGATTTTGTAAGTATGATTCTTAGAAATATTTAGAATGAAGTAAGATTTTAGAACAAAATTTTCAATTTTATTTTCCATGTTATCTCATTGTTTTAGGTTAAGTCTAAGATGCATTAGGACTACCGCGTCCAAGTTAACCATAACTCATAATGCACTCTGTACAATATTGTCATGTTCCATTGTGCCCATGACTTAGTAGACTTTAAGATAGACGCTTGAAATACACATTGAATGCAAGTGAAAATTACCTATAGTAGAAAGCAATTGTCTATGGTACCTATACTAAAGGATACATGCTATGTGTGTAACCGACGTTTTATGTTCCAACTTTATCACTTTAAAGCAAACTAAACCCTAGGTTGCAACTGGAATCTGCATTCGACATTTGGTTGTTTTGGAAATGCTTGGTGTTTCGCGCAACATTTATTTTAACATGCTATTTCCATACCAGCAATCAGTATCAGATAAGTTGCCTAATTTTTCCTAGGCTTATACTATTTCTTAAAGGGCGAAATAAGGTGCGACTTCCGAGATTTAATTGACTGTCAATTCGATACTTACCGTTTTTTTACCTTTTTGTTAAAATATGGTGTACATTAAACACACAGAGGCCTTCTCTCTGTGAGAGGGAGTGGGCCATAATCCACCACGCGGTCTCAGTGTGGGTTGGCGGATGTCGCATGTCTTTGATTTTTTGGTTTAGTGGTGATGAAATTAAATACACAAAGTGAAGTGGCCGTCTGGGTTCGAACTCACGACATACAACTGGTAAGTGGGGGGCGATACCACTGGGCCACCACTGCTCTTAAGTGATTAAAAAATTAATAATAATAAAACAATGACACATCATCTTATCTAATTTCATAAATGCGAGGGTTAGTTTTTTTTTGTATGGTACGCTTTCACGCTAAAACAGCTGAACGGATTTAGATGAAATTTGGCACATGGATACACCACGATCTGATGACGAGCTGCTTTTTATCCTAGATCGCAGACGAAAGATGATAGTTCATTGGTCTACCTAAGTCGGGCGCAGCTTACCAAGTTATTCAAATAGGGTAGGGGTAAACAATGTTAAGTTTGTGTTACTAACAGGAATTCAGATGCAAAAAGTTCACTGTGAAGGCTCGTACAGACTGACGCGACAAGCGACGCGATACAAAAGTACCGCGTGTCGCGCAAATAGCGGTGCCTTTGCGTCGTGCGCGATTCGCGTTGCGTGTCGCATCTGTTTGAAGGAGTTAATATATTTTGGGAGGATTTAATATATTTTGTTCACGAATCGTTTTTGCATGTAAAAGGTATCCCCATTCACATCCATAAATGAAGCATGAAACAGTTTAATCGTATTTTTACATTTTCCCTCAATAAACAGCACGGAGTGCTGGCTGTTCAAGAAGTCCCAGCATATTGTTTTTCTGAGAAATAAATAGAATAGTATCTTATACAGTAAAAGGATTTAAACGGTGTGATATAATTAAAAGCGGTACCCACTTGATTTGCACGTCTTCAATTTTTTTTTGCAACATATTCAGTGTTCTTAAGCGGCGCATAATTAAAAGTGTATTAATAATTTTTAACATAAGCATGTGAACATGATGTACATGATAACCGTTGTGTGTGTGTGATATTTATTATTTGAGGACTGTAAAAGGGTTAATAACTCTATTTTACTTCGGTAGGTTCCTAAAATGTTGATAACTTGTAATTTTTGTTAAACTGCAACTACTGCTGGCCTGATTAGTTGAGTGATGCGCCCTGTTGTGCTGTTATACAAAGTAATTATGCTCCTTTATTATATCTGCATAATCAGCCTATAATGTTCCCACTGCTGGCACACAGGCCTCGTCTCTGTGAGAGGGAGTGGGCCGTAATCCATTACGAAGGCCCGGTGCGGATTGGTATATGTCACATGTCTTAATTAATAAATTAATTGAATGTTTAGTACTTGGACGTGCCGGGTTCCTCACGACATTGTCCTTCATCGTTTTGAGAGCAGTGTTGATTAAATCATTGTCACAAAGTCTGAGTTCGAACCTACGACCGTTACCACTGGGCCACGACTACCCCACATTAAATGTATATACATATATTACTAGCTGACCCGGCGAAGTTCGTACCACCTCAGATTATTATCTTCATTATTATTTTTCCTGAGTTATTGTGCTATTCAAGGCATAAAAATTAAGTGTATAATACTCAATACTAAATAAAAAGTCAACATTTTATTTGCATTCCACAATGTGTACTAAGGTGATAACTTAAAATTATATGTGATCCATATAGACCCTGTCGGGCACAGCAAAAATAATAGCAGAGAGAAACTTATCTAATCACTTGCAACTTTATCAGTTTTCTGAAAGAAATATAAAAATTTCATATCATGTCTTTTTTTATTTATTTTTAACGTATAAAGTTAGCCGTAGCAATACTTATTTGGATATAAATAAAATAATATCTACGTCCATATTAAAACGTTAATTCAACCTTGTTCACAGAGCAAGTTACCAGCCAGCTAAACCGTAACTTGAGTGCTTAAACCGAAACTAAACTTAATCTACAAACACAGTAGAACTGAATTATAATATTCAAAAGATTAAACTCAAGCAAGGAATCTACGGCACAATAACGGGTGTGGAAAGAAGTCAAAGTCAAATAATTTATTTCAAATAGGCACATAAAGGGCACTTTTTGACGTAAAAGCAACCTCATGCCAAACCAACCTTGCCACACGGCAAGCTAAGTATAGTTCCCTACCCTGTGGAAAACAGGTCCTGCTCAGGAAGGCGGGGCCTCCAGCCGACTCGCCGTCCGCATACCGGCCCATAGTGCTGCTGGATGAGCCGACGATGGCCGACGAAGCGGGCTGCAATTATACATTGCAGCCCGCTTCGTCGGCCACTTGTACAGAGAGGGGCCAGATCTGGACGATAGTCAGTTCCATTTTCGGCATGGGCGCTTCACCGTATACGCCTAGAATCAATTCTATTTAAATGAAAATGTTGACGTTCAAAAGTGCCTTTTAGTGCCTATTTGAAATAAATGCTTTGACTTTGACTTTGATGCCATAACGCGAGTAAGAGTCCAGGCGGAAGAAGCGGTGTCCCGGGGCGAGGTGATGCTGGCGGTGTTCTTGGACATCTCGAACGTATTCAACACCCTGCCCTGGAGCTGTATTCGGGAGGCACTGTGCTACCAAACGGTGCACCCGCAGCTCCGACACATCGTTGGAGCTTATTGGCGGAGAGGTGTGTCACCTACAGGGGTTGCGATGGTTGGGTCCAGCGCGAAATGTCGTGCGGTGTTCCACAGGGTTTGGTCGTGGGCCCTCTCTTGTGGAACATGAGCTCAAGCCGGGATTAGACCTGACTGACGTGTTACGCGGATGACACGCTGGTCACGGCAAGGGGGCACTCTCACAGGGAGGCAGCGTTGCTGGCGACGGCTGCGGTGTCACAAGTGGTTGGCCCTCAACAAGTCGGTGGCCCTCAACAAGTCGGTGGCCGTGGTGAGGACAACACCCTCACGCTGATGTTGATCACGATTCATGTCGGAACGTTGTATATATGCTTGATATGCGGTTAAACTCTGCTTGGGAGATGCAGGATTCTGCGTGACGTCAGTATGATGCGTAGCTCACATGTCGCGTTGTAGATGCTAGAAACTTTCTCATCAACATCGTAACCGCAAAAAAATAATCAGCCGTCCCATACATGTGGGTCGAGTAGGTATTGAGGTTTTGTATGGGTCCCATGGAGAAAGCGGTTCAGTTTGATGGTCTGTAGGTACTCAAGTTTGACCACACCTTTTATGAAAGGTAAAACTGAATTATTTCTACAGCATTTAAATGTACATGCTGTAGAAATTCAGTTTCAATGTAATTTCAAAACATTAACGGCTCTTTAATGGAGAAATCTCATTAAAGACCCGCGTCGAATAGGAACGACGATAGCAATTACAAGCAGCATTCCGATTCAAAAAGGAGAATTGATCGAATGAAACGAGCGAATTTTAAGACATAAATTGGTACTAAAATACGAGTATTCCGCTAATACTTACTTATCTTATAGCCACGATTGTAGGCAGGCAGAACGTGCAGCATTTTGTTTCACAAAAAAACGAAAAAAAAAAATACGAATATTTTTAGAGAAAGTGAATCTATTTTTTCACGGAAATTATATACGAAGGCTCGTACAGACCGCGACGCGAAACGCACGCGACACAAAGGCACCGTGTGTCGCGTGCGTTTGAAGGAGCTTTGAGTCTTTTGTGTTATTTATGATACGTGATTCGCAAAGAATTTGAACGAAAAGTAAATACCTACTACTAGTTTTTTTTCCGCATATTTGAGATAATATTAGAACCTAATTCAATTACTGACAGCACAAAAGGAAATCTAGTTTTCTGTGTGATATTTTTTTTCAAGTAATTGTTTTTCGATACCTACAGACTATTAGACACCTACAAGGAAAAGTTTCAGTTTTCAGTGCGCAAGAAATAAAGTCAACAGAGAGTAAGTCCTTCTACCTATTGTGTTATAGTAATTTTATTCTTGTTGCATCGCCTTCACATATTATTATTTAATTAATTAATACAAAATGTTGTAAACTCAAACTCAAACTCAAATCATTTATTTCAATTAAACCATTTACAGGCACTTTTGAATTGTCAAGGAGTCGGTCAGTCAGAAATATGAAGCTAGTTGCCCATTCCAAAGCGTAGTAGGTACCTATGGAGAAGAACGGGCAAGAAACTCCATGGACACTCTTTTAAATAATAATGTTTTTACATATATCTTAGTTACATCGATTAATGTTGACACTATAAGTGAGAACGATGTACAAAAAACCGTACACGTTAAAAGCGTCCAGAGTGCATCAAAACATAATTAAAAACAATCCAGCTAGTTAATTATTAAAATAAGCCGTGGCAGCTAAGAGATGACCAGTCCCAACTGACGGCGCCCGATCACGAACATGACGCATGGATCAGCACCATTCAGCTCAACCATTTTGAAGGGAGCTAAATGATCCGACACACGTGCCACCGTCAACGAGATATTTGAGTGAGCATGACATACTATCAGCCGCCAAGGCACATTCAAGTCAATCTATGACATTACCCGGTAAATGGTAGCTCTATAGTACAAAGTACTCACATCTGTGCAATGCATCTATATAATAAAAAAGAGATTGAGTTTATATAATGCAAACAAATTCTTACTATCTTCAGCAGCTTCAACAGTGTTTCAAATGTCAATTAATTAGTTGTGGTGTGGAGCAGGACCGGCATTAAGCCAGGCATTTTTATCAGTTACGTAATCCTCCAACCTATAATATGCCTGCCTGAATAGTGTGCGTTTGACAAAGGATTTGAATTTTGTCTCATTCAGTTGAAGTATGTGGGGAGGTATTTTATTATAACATTTTAGACAGTACCCCATGAAAGATGACTCTACTTTAGCCAGTCTGAAACCTGGTTGAACTAATAGGTCCCGATTTCTAGTACTATAATTATGTCTTTCACCTCTTTTACTGTAAAGATGTAAATTTTTTCTTACGTACATGATGTTTTCATAGATGTATTGACAAGGTACAGTCATGATGTTAATATCCTTAAACAATTCCCTTAGAGAATCGCGCCTGCGGAGATTATATGGCTCTGATGGCTCTTTCCTGCAGAATAAAAATAGACTCGATGTCTGCAGCCCGTCCCCAAAGTAAAATACCGTAAGACATGATACTATGAAAGTAACTAAAATAGACCAGCCTCGCGGTATCTACATCAGTAAATTGACGGATTTTTCTGACAGCGTAAGCTGCTCAACTTAGCCGTCCTGCTAGAGATGTTAAATGAGGACCCCATTGTAGCCTTGAGTCGAGCGTGATCCCCAAGAAAACCTTTTTATCGACGAATTCTAGCTTCTCTTGATTCAATACTATCTCACAATCACTACTCTTGACGTTTGGTAAAGAAAATCTTATACACTTAGTTTTATTTCCATTTAGTACTAAATTATTAGCCGTGAACCAATTTTGGACCAGCAGTAGGGCGTTATTTACGTCGTCAAAATTTGAAGCACGTCTATCTACCTTAAAAATCAAGGAAGTATCGTCAGCAAATAACACCATTTGTGGTTGATTTATTAATAAATGGAGTAGGTCATTAATATATACTAAAAAGAGGAAAGGACCCAATATCGAGCCTTGTGGAACACCCATTTTTACCTTTAAACCAAGTGAATTGACACCATTTATTTGAACTTGCTGTTGTCTATCATTTAAATAAGATTTTATTAAACTGAGCGCAAGTTTTCCAAGTCCGTAATGCTCAAGTTTCAAAAGCAGGGTTTCGTGATCGACGCAATCAAATGCCTTGGAGAGGTCACAAAAGATTCCTATGGCGTCTTGAGCCTCTTCCCACGTGTTAAAAATATGTTTTAATAAGGTAACACCAGCGTCGGTCGTACAACGCCCTTTGGTGAAACCATACTGTTGCTCATCAAAACATTTTAAATGAGTAACGGTGGAGTTTCTTGCACATTCTTCTCAATACGAAACTACCTTTTGGAATGGGCAACTAGAATCAAATATATTTTAATGAAAACGTTGACGTTCAAAAGTGCCTATTTGAAATAAATGATTTGACTTTGAAATTGCTTTCCTAAAATCACAGTATAGACCAGTGCAATACGCTGGCAATCTGTTACTATTTGCTAACTCCACTAGCACGTTCCTCGAAAAACAAGCTTTAAATTCTTGTTCATAGTTTTGCTGACCCAGAGGAACATCCTTTGACTAAAAGAGAATATTGTGTTTTTAAGCAGAATAATGTAGGTACATACTAATATGAAACTGGCCAAGTGCGTGTGTCGGATCACGCACAATGAAGGGTTCCGTGGTTGGGATTAATTTATCCCAAAAGCGACTGAATATTATTGTAGTTGAAAAACATGTTCTGCCATAACCGATGTATGGGAGAACATACGTCACGGTTATTTCTCAAACTGCATAAGTTTATATTCACAAAAAAAAGGTATGTGATAAAACTACAAATTAACGATTTTCGGACATATTCCTTTCAAGTTACAGAAAATGTTATGAGATCTTGCCAAGAAACTTGATTTTTTTAGAACTCCAGGGGACCGTAGACATACGTATTTGATTTTAATTTCAACTTGATACCACCACTCGTCCCTGAGAAAAAGGGTCTTGACAGACAGACAGACAGAAGGACAACAAAGTCAAACCATTACTAAGGTTTTGTGGGGCTTAGTATATAAGTTATTTAATTACCATTTAAAAAAAAAAAAAAAAAAAAACGAAGTGTTCCTATATGGGTTCCGTTTTTTCCTTTTAGGTACGGAACCCTTAAAATAAATTAATTGTTGAGCTAATTGGCGACCTACGCCACTTTGCCGTGTTACAGCCATTTCATACAACTATCAGTTGATAGTAAATTTGCCTTACAATTAATTTTCCTGACTGTACCTATGAACAGTGTCAAATTAAATTAGCTAGCGAAACTGTCATATAAATTTTTAAATAAGATAAAACGATCCGCGACAGGAGAATTGCGCTCAACGCAGTTTTGGCGCCACGAATTTTACTAATACTCTCTGTGCTAAAATCACAAACCTAGTTTATCTGAGAAAAACAGCAAGGCATGCTTTGATTAAAATCGGTACTGTAGATTGTATCAAGTCAAGCAAAAGAAGCTGGATACTTCACCGCTTAATTATATAGAGTGGATGCACCGCGTCTGTTGTAGGTGAACAACAACAACAACTACGAAAACCGCCCTTACTACTACGACATAAAGGTAACCATGGTCCAACATCCGCTGTGAATAAAACCAACGACGCTTTCAAACATTAATTACTGGAACATTGTGGCGCTGATTTCAGCGTATGATGAATAAACTGCGCTTTAAAAGCGGACACCCTCATTTTGTGTGTTAGTAATTAAATTATGTTTTGAATGTGCAGACATCTATGTGATGTATGGTAGCGACTTAATTGTTGTTGATTATGATGTAGGTATCTATGTATTGATTAGACAAGTTGGTAAAAACTTTTTCTCAAATGCCTATTTTAACATTTAAGTTAAGTGTAGTGTGAGTGAACTTAACCTGTAGTGCAAGTGCTGACCACTATATAAAACAAATGAATCATGTGTCTCCCGACCCGTCGACCAAGGCATACTTTAATCGACCCCGACGACGCCACTACCCTCCTCCAGGAGAGTAGTAAGGCCACTAGCACGCTACAAAAGCCCAAAACCCGATCGCCGTCCTACCGCCCTCGCCGCCGAGGCCCGCCGCGACGCCCAAATCGACGCCCCTCCCGACCCTTGCTCGAGCCAGCCCGCGCCGCTGAGCCTGTAACTTTAAATTCGTCCGTAAATAATATCAATCCTGATCCAGCTAGTCATTTGCTGCCCTCTTCCAGCGACGCCCTAAGCCGAGGTTCGTACCCCACAGGGGGTGCCCTTAGCGTTGTCGCTTAGTTTTAGTTAGTATATAAGTTTAAGTCCTGGCTGGAGGCCTTAATTTATTAGGGAATCCACAGGCAAGTCCGCTTAAGCAGACGACAACCGCATAGGTTGACCTGCGAGATGCCAAACAAACAAAAAACAAAAAAAGTGTCTCCCGACCGTACAGTTGTTAAGAAAGATTATGAAAGATGTTATTGGACTACGCATTTCATAGTTATTTAAAATTACTTATCATTGAATAGGCAAGATTGTAAAGGCTCGTGGATACTGGCGCTACACGAGACGCGAATCACACGCGACACAAAAATACCGCGTGTCGCGCAACCAGCTATGCCTTGTTTGTAAGAGCCTTACCGTGAAGGAAAAAACTTGTTGTAAATAATTAATTATACCTACCTTTGCAATTGTAGTACCTAACTTTATGGTCTCTCTTGAAAATCGAGTGCGTATTCAACGAAATGCAATTAGGAAAATAATGACCCTTACCTACCTGTGTTTCAGTTCAGAGAGGCATGCAATGATGAACTGTTCGGTTCCATCAATTCTGCTTTGACGTTCCCGTGAGTGAGTTTACCGATACTTATGTAGTCCTCCATCAACGATAGGGAATTCTATTCACATATAGTAGTGTGATTCTAGGATTATTATAAACTGCACTTTCTTAGGCTTATTTCCGTCAGGTTTTATTGAAAAAGCTTTTTACACATAACATCACGCCGGTAATCCCAGAAAGGTTAGGCAGTGGTGGACTTATAGCACACCCACATTTCGCCAGTTATGGTTAAGTCCCATGTAATAGGGGGCGAGCTTATTGCTATCAACCACAAATCCAGACTCAGGGCTGCTACTGAGAAATTCTAGATAGAAAAACCCAATAACACTTTGCCCAACCTGGGCATCGAACCCAGGACCTCATGCTCAGCAGTAGCTCTTGCGACCATTGGACCAACGTGACAGTCGACGAGCTTTTTATTTTTCAGATTAATTAACTTAAGATTGGGTTTCTGCTATTTTTCAATAAAATTTGATCTATCATTTATTGAAATGTATATGTATGTATCAGTAACCCCATCACACCATACGCGTAATAAAATAAAGATCAAAAACCGGCATTCGATTATACAAAGGGGTATAACCAAAAAGTTTGCATTAGATGTCATAGGTCGCTGCCCACGCCCCTTTGTACCGAAATTCATATTGGTAGTTCGAATAAAAAGGTCGAGTGTGTATATGGAGAAGAAAGTCCCGAATCAGCAATTGGATTTGTGGGTTGGAGTTGCGAATAACAATACGATATGTTTTCCGCTTAGTTACGTAGGTATTTGTTACTCTAGCAAGTTTGCAGACAAGGATAATAGTGGTTTGTGTTGGGACGATCCTATCATAGCGGATTGCTGATGCATAAGTCATGTTGGCAGACCAACGGCCAGTTGGATGGACGACCTATAGAAGCATGGCACAAAAGGAAGGAGACCTATACTTAGCAGTGGTTAACAAATAATAGAATATGAACGACCAGTGCTGCCCGCATAGACAGCAGAAAACCAACCCTTCAACACGCGTATAGCTCGTGTATCACAAACAAGAAGACTGCAGAATTATTTTCCCAATTAAAGTATGATCTCCCTCACATATTTCACAACGTGGAATTTATGCAGAAGAAAATCTGTGAAAATACATAGGTATTTTCAGTGATTTTCAATTACTCTCTTGGTTGGTGCGATCCTGCTGAGTATGAGTTCCTGCGATCCCGGGTCGGGCAAAGTGTTATTGGGTTTATCTATCCGGAATTTCGTAGTAGCAGCATGGAGTCTGGATTTGTGCGCGGTTGCTGGCAACAGGCACGCCCCCTATTACGTTGGACTTAAACATGATTGTCGAAATGAGGGAGTACTACATCTCTGCCCAACCTTTCAGGAAATACTGGCCTCATATTATGTATCGCAGCGGCAATCTGTGGTGACCTAACCACATACAACTTAATTCGTATTATTTCATGGGTATCACACATTGAGTCGGCTTTGTAACGTTTCCCCCGCGCATTTATTCCCGTTGTCCCCGTATGTCATATCCCCGTCACGGGGAAAGCGGGACGTGATTAAATTTATTTCCTGTTGTCCCCAATACACTAAGGGAGTTAGTGCAGTGCTGTTACTATACTATAGTCAAGATCTCGAGGCGGGTCCAAAGTTCAAAGTTTATGTAGGCGTAGGCGACGGAGCCCCCCTTCGCGGGGCTACTACTTCTTGGTGGTTTAAAAAATAATTAACAACGAAGAGGATGGCGGGGTCTTTGTTCTAGACTAGACTAGACCCCGCAATTCTCTTCTAACCTAACATGTCCGAGTGGGGGTGCCCCGAATCCCGAGCTCGCTTCTCTCGCTCTTGCATCCAGTTGTTGACTCACACATAATACTACAGAAAAAAAGAAAAAAACGGGGACTGTGGGCAATAATTTTTACTTATTTTATTCAACTATATTAACGGGGACAGTGTACGGGGACAACTGGAAGTATTTTTAAATATTTAATTGAAGTACCGCTGTCCGCGTAGGACGGGGACACGGCGTATGGAGCCAACGGGAGTAAACTCCCCCGCGCATGAGTAAATAAATAAATGGCGTTTCGTTTATATTTGTTCACGTAATTAATGTTACGTGAACTGAACAAACTGTTTTTCGCTGAACAAGCAGCTCGTCGAAATCTGCTTAAATGTTATGGAGTTCTTTCAAATTGAAGCTGGCAAATATAAAGACTTTTCCACATCATTGCGTTATCATAATGTTATTATTATTATTTATTTATTTATTTTAAATGGTAATTAAATAACTTATAAACTAAGCCCCACAAAACCTTAGTAATGGTTTGACCTTAGTGATGGTTAGTATAACCCTTAGGTTGAATATCACTTGCACGTCATAAAACCACAAGGTCTATTTGTGTATGTGACAGTTAGAACCTTTCAACCTTATTGAAGTGTTAATTTTATGCGAATTGTTGTCAATAGTAGAAAAGTCGAGATCGCCTTTTTATAAAATATTATCATCATCAACTGTCCAATGTTCAGTACTAGTTTTCGAACAGAGCCTCTCTAAATTGACATAACACTGTATGATAACAGTCAAAGAGAAAATTGACAAAATAACCACATTTGGCAGTATAGATTAGTCATGGGAGTGTGTCTATAATATATAATCAGACAAGAGGTCTCTGATGGTCATCCGTACATTACAATTTGCCATTATATAAAATTAAAAAACATTATTAGAATTCCGCTCTAACAAAAACCGTAAGTTTTGTTTAGGTTTTTACAATACATCTCCTCGCGGGCAAGAAACGACATCAATAAAACTCCACGATATACCAACTTGATTTTATTACGAGATCGTAATTGGTCGGTTGGGACTGGTCGTCAAAAAAAACTTTGTTGACGTTGTTTATTTTGAAAGGATGCCTCTCTATCCCAACGGTAAAAAGATTCACTAGCAGTGGGGACTTTATTTAATTTCAAGTTCGACCTTAGGGGTAATGTGACTACGTTGATCAGGTTCTAAGTCCGTAAAAGTACGTTAACTTATTATTTTGTTCAGAATTTTCCTTTTGCATGATCCAGTTCGCATTTGTGTCACTCATGGTTTTGTGCATTCTGTAGACAGTGTAATGTTCACAATTTCTTAATTACTTCACATAGTCTGATCCATTATCCATAGTTCCCTTTACTATAATTACAAAAGGGTTGTAGTTGTAAAATTAAAAATTTTCTCACAACTAAATTACCTAAGTGACAGTTTTCGAACAAGAACATTACAAGACGCTGCATTTTGTCCAACAGATGACCACAATCTAATTGTTATGCGACACCCTACAACTAGTTACGAAGACAGTTTCATGTAGATGCCCAAAGTTGTGACCATGACTGGTCGATATGTCAACTGTACAAGCAATTTAAAACTTTGCTTTCACAGAAAATGAATTCAAACTGTGCTAGTAGGTCCTCATTACGTCTTATTTTGGCGAACTGACTTCATAACGTTACAGATAAGGGCCGTCAAGGCCACATACATAAAAGGATCACAATTAAATTATGATATGCTTAAAGAGTTCCAAGACAGAGGCAGCTTCTGGGGCTGGAATAAAAATAAATGAACCTTGCAGACGTGATAAATAACTCGTGAGTTTGACTAATTGAAAATATTTGTCTATCATTTTAATACCTTTTTGAGTTAAGATACAATATTGGATGAAGTACTGCTACTGTTTTTAAAAGTATCTAATTTATTAAATGGGGCCCATTCAAGGTCCGATAATTCATACAAGCTAAATATATCTTGGATTATAGAATATTAAACTAACGACATGCCCTGACTTCGATTTCACGAGAGGCTGTCAACCGAATTATTGCACAAAGTGGTCTGCATTGAAGTAGTTAAGGATAACTTTATGTCAATGTGTAATTGTGTATCGCATAAGCATAAGCATAATCAGCCTAATATGTTCCCACAAATGGGACACAGGCCTCCTCTCTGTGAGAGGGAGTGGGCCGTAATCCACCACGCGGG
The DNA here is from genome assembly GCA_963555695.1 of Dasypolia templi. Classification (NCBI taxonomy): domain Eukaryota; kingdom Metazoa; phylum Arthropoda; class Insecta; order Lepidoptera; family Noctuidae; genus Dasypolia; species Dasypolia templi. The sequence continues at coordinate 24,960,010 of OY743143.1, read as the reverse complement.
CCCAGTACGGGTTGTGTATCGATGCCATCATAATAAAAGTCGAAATCGTTTTGTGGAGTTTTACTAAACGGACTGAACAAATTGTTCGGAGCGTTAAATATAAGGGTGACCTAGAATCTCTCCTTGGGCTCGCCCCCGACGACGCCACTACCCTCCTCCAGGAGAGTTGTAAGGCTACCAGCACACTACATAAGCCCAAAACCCGATCGCCGTCCTACCGTCCTCGCCGTCGAGGCCCGCCACGACGCACAAATCCACGCCCCTCCCGACCCTTGCTCGAGCCAGCCCGCGCCGCTGAGCCTGTAGCTTTAAATTCGTCCCTAAATCAAAGAAATCCTGATCCAGCTAGTCCCTGGCTGCCCTCTTCCAGCGACGCCCTAAGCCGAGGTCCGTACCCCACAGGGGGTGCCCTTAGCGTTGTCGCTTAGTTTTAGTTAGTATTTAAGTTTAAGTCCAGGCTGGAGGCCCTAATTTATTAGGGCAACCACAGGCAACTCCGTTTAAGCAGACGACAACCTCATAGGTTGACCTGCGAGATGTCATTCCCAAAAACAAAAAAATCTCTCCTTGGGGAAACCTTTCAATTCGAAGGAATAGTACCAACTTGGTGTTGATACTATTGTTTTGCTGTTGTTGACTTGTTTATTATGAACCTACAGTAAATTAAACCCATTTCATTAGTCTGCTGAATACGAAATGTACGTCAATTACTGCACTGACTATTTGATTAATACTGTTAATTTACTTTGAATTGAATCTGACCGTATGAAGTTGTATTTACCAGAAACAGCATGTTTTGGTGTTACATTGATGTGGGCTTTAATACTTATTTCGTTTCATGAAAATGTTACATGTATATTTAGTGTTGTAATATGAAATTCCAAACAGCGGGTTTAGTCGGTGTGTTGTTTCAAATTACAGTTTCGGTATCAGAATTGTATTCAATTTTAGTGTTTTAAACCAAATTAAACCACCAATTAAACCAAAATACCCACCGTATTTTGGTTTAATTATTGCATTATTGTCACTATTAACACATAAACGATTCATAATAACATGTACATCGTATTTATTCAAATATGAATACACCGTAATTTTTCGCTTTCAGGGTACATAATAGACATGAGTGTAGGTAATTCTTATTTTTGAACATTTTAAGTGAATGAACATGTTTCTATTACAGCTTTTAGTGTCCTTTTCATCAAATGTTTTAAAAGTTTACTGAAGTAAAATGAATATTCTGAAATTATGTATTTTCGATGGGTAAGTGTCTAGCCATAACTGAGAGAAAGTAATTTGTGGAATTTCAAAGCGTTTTATGCCTTTTAGAGCTTTAAAGAGGCTCTAAAATAATGCCTAAAGATATAAGTTGGCACACAATGGGTTGTTAAACTATGTTAGCAGCTTTTTATGTTCTTATAACTTTTGATGGTTCGACATATTTGATTGTTTACTATTTCATCATGGTCTTTATATTATCGGTTTGGGTTCATCGAGAAATCATCTGATGAGCTTGGTATGGTTGGTCTTCGCTATAATGATGATAATACCAAGTTGCTGCACCAAAGCCACTGAAGGAAAGAAAGAATGGTAAATTCAATGCGAACCATTTAAATGACATTAAGAATACTGTCAGTACGAAGAATAGCCAATGAAAAATGATGTATAGCAGAGAACGAAGTGAAATCTGAGATGAAGACAGATCAAAATGTATGGACACAGTGTACTCATTGTTGAAAACCCTGATAATAAATAAATAAATAAACATCCTTGTAATAAATACAACACATTTTATTAGCTGGTTAAAATAAACGACCACCTAATAAAATTATCTTCGCAATTTGGAAGATCGTTAATAAAATTATGAAGGAAGGCGACGAAACGACCAACCATTCATTACCTACCTACCAACTACATACCCAAGATTAATTGTGTAGGAACGAACCGTAAGTAGGTACTAGCGATACGAAATAGGTAATCATATCAATAATTACTTATGTACTGTATTCGCGGTAACGTGAGAAATTTATCACCCCTTACTTTGTTGTTTCGTGGAGAACATGTTAATAATATGAAATTATGACAGAGAAGGAGCGTTGTTAGGTTAGAAAATGACAGTAATTTCAAAAAGTAGAACCAATTATTTGAGGGACTGAACAAGAAAGTTGAATTAGATGGTAGAAAATGTTAATGGAACAGTGTTGTGACTTTTTAGTAGTAGCCAACGAAACTTTAATTGAAGTCTTTGAAGTAGGTAAGTGAAATTCTCAATCACGTAGGTACCTGATAATTTTCTGATAAGATTACTGAACGCCGCGCCGTTTGAACCAGGGCTTGGTTAGCTCCAGGAAAATAAGCATGCCTAGGGACCACTGATAACGATTTGTCAATCTGACTTTCGTTTCAACATAAAATATGAGGTAGATTTGTGGGCGCGAACCATTTTATAGTCGGTAGAGTCATTCGGGGTAAAATGACGCAGTGGGCAAAAGTACGCAGTGCTGTTTTCTCTGAGGGGGTGGAAGAGGGGTGGATGCTGGTTCCTCCAGAATGTGTGCGCAAGGGCCGCATAAAAGCTAGCTTGGTGCTAGCTTAATTGATCCTTTGAGATTGAAGACACCTCGAAGACACACCTGCAGAATTATTATTATGTATTTACATAATAAATAGATACAACGAAATAAATAGATAGGTTGTATTTCTTTCACTCATTTTCTACTCCCTTTGTTATTTTTTGTGCCGTTTCCCTTTGATCAGATTTGGTCTAGTTGTATCTGTAATGATATCTTATAACAATGGCCTGCCTCACCAATGTATTGTGTATTTTATCAAAGTTAAACATTGGGGCTAAAACCCCATGGAAAAGAAATTATTAAATTCCTCCCAGATTTCCTGTGAACTCCAGCGTTTGTCTTTTGTTGAAATAAAAACATTTGGCCCCGTTGGAAGCCAAATTTTGTGCGTATTGTTTTTATAACAACGTACACCCTACCATCCAACTAAATTATAACGTTTTGTTTGAGATAAAGGACTCCAATAGACCGAAACTCGAAACAAAAAGTCTGAATAATATTTATAGGTTTGTTCTTGTTGGAAACAATTTGCCGCTCAGTTACGACGCCTCCATATAATTTGTCAGCTGAATGCACTTTTACACTGTTGCCAAATGATTAAAGCCACCATTATACAAAGTTAAAAGAAAATGGTCGCGAATGGTCTTTTGATGTTTTTTTATTGTTTTCAGTTAAGCACCATTGAAAAAAGATATTGAAAAGTTTTAATCTCGTAAAATATTTTAGTGTTCTGAGTTTTATTGTATTCGTTCATAAAAGTTAATTTTCATGCTCTGGAATGACTCACTTTTTTCATGTTTTTGTAACTGAAAGTGGAACCAAAAATTGACTGAAGCAAATAGCTGTTTTATAAGAGCTTTCGAAATTAGAAATTCTTATTGAAAAAAATCTGGAATTTATTTCACTTACTATACTCGTATAATCTAATACTTATTACCTAATATACCATAACTACTTTTGTTATGTTTGATCTCGTATAAGTATTGTAAGAACAAAAATTACGACTCGAAAACTAACGCGGTAATTTGAGTTTTGGAAAAAGAAAGAAATCAGCTGGAGACATATCTGGTGAATAAGGTGCTTACTCGATGGTAATTGTACTAAGATGCATTATGTGATGCAAAATCCAAGAATTGTCTTTGAGCAAATCTTGCCTTTTTCGTCGAATTTGCTCTCTTAATGGCCGTATAACGCTGAAATAAAATTCATTATTTTCCGTTTAATCTTCCGACAAGAATTCCGAGAATGCACAACACCGCGATAGACAAAGAAAACAGTCGACGTGACTTTTACTTTTGATCGACTTTGGCGTGGTTGTTTCGATTTTGGTTCAGTTGGAAGGCGCCACTCTGAAGCTTGTTGACTAGTTTGCATGTCAAACTCGTAAACCTACGTCCTGTCACCAGTAACAATTCGTTTCATGAATGTTGGGTCGGAATTGACTTGTTCTAGCATGTCCTCAGCTACTCTTATGCAATTGAGTTTTTTCATTCATGTCTTTTGGGAATAGCCTAGCGGCAACATGTTTCATACCCAAGTGATTATTTAAAATGGTGGGTACGGATCGACTCGTGAGATACAGAAAGTTCAACGGCTATCCAGTGAACGAAAACAATTCGTTCACTGCGGCTATCTCTCTCAAACTTGAATGAGGATTTTTTGTCACTATTATTAACTTCAGTTGAAGCCTATGAAGACCTACCAGAGCGAGGCAAATCTTCCAATAGATCTCGACCGCTTATGAACGCCTTGTACTACTCATTCACCCTCTACACTCTCAAAACGGTGAAGGAAAACATCGTGAAGGAAAACATCGTATTCTAGGACCGAAATTGCGAAGACATGTGACATATACCAATCGGCACTGAGCCGCGTAATGGATTACGGCTCACTCCTTCTCATAGAGAGGAGGCCTGTGTCCCAGCAATGGGAACGTTACAGGCTGATTATGTACTACTAATAATCACGTGTTATTGATAAAATCGATTCATCGTAAGCCTTCTGTAACATTTTCAGTGACTCCGAACACGAAATTCCATTGGCGCACCGTGGTACAGTCGAGTTCACTAATATATTGCCAATGACAATGTTTCAAAATATTGTAAGCGTTAAAATGATCTTATAGTTCTATACAGACATCAATAACATGTTATAATTTAAACTGTTCATAGATATGTTACGGTAGGGCAGTCAAAAATATCTGGATACTCTTCGGAATATAAATATCCAAATACTCATGCATACATCATCCAAATTTCAAAATATTTGGTGCAGCCTAGGATTCGTAAATATCTATACAGCTTTGAATTTTCAACTAAATGCTCATTACCATTAAATTTATTTTTGCTTGCCGGTGTAGAAGTACGAGTAATAATGCAAAGTTGCCGTTCGTAATAGGACTGTACCAATCTGGCAACGTTCAAATTAAAAAAAAATATGTAGAACCCTGCTAAACAAAAAGTACGAATGTCAATATTAATAAAATTAACGCTATGTGGCGCACACCTCATCCGCCCCGACAATAGTGTCGCTTTCGACAGTCCCGATAAGGCTGAATGTCTTGCCGACAGCCTAGAGTCCCAATGTTCTCCCAGCTCCCAACCAGTAGACCAAGCTCACCTGAACAAGGTCGACGCTGAAGTCGAACGAAGAGCCTCCCTCCCTCCCGTCGAAGACCCTGATGATCCTCTGCCTCCCGTCACTCCAGACGAAGTGCACGACATCATTCAAGGGCTCCACGCTCGTAAGGCCCCCGGTTCGGATGGTATTACCAATAAGGTATACAAACTCCTTCCTGCCCCGCTAATAATGCTTATGACCGCCATCTTCAATGGCGCCTTGAGCAACAACATCTTCCCACAAGCATGGAAAGAAGCCACCGTCATCGGTATCCCAAAGCCAGGCAAGCCAAAGTCTGAGCCCTCCAGCTACCGCCCTATTAGTTTACTCAAGGTTCTCGGCAAAATCTACGAGAGGCTTATTTATAAGCGTCTCAAAGACTACGCCGAAGCAAAGAGCCTCATTCCCAACGAGCAGTTTGGTTTCCGTAGCCAACACTCGGGCACCCAACAGGTCCACCGTATAGTAGAGCACTTATGCGCTGGTCTGCAGCGTAACGCGACGACGGGTGTGCTATTCTTCGACATAGCGAAAGCATTCGACAAAGTCTGGCACAACGGCTTGATATACAAGCTCTACCAACTAGGAGTGCCAGATCGTCTCGTGCTCATCTAACGAGACTTTTTGTCGAACCGGACCTTTCGCTATCGGGTCGAGGGAGCACTCTCGTCCCCTCATCCTATTCGCGCCGGTGTCCCTCAGGGTTCCGTACTATCTCCTCTCGCCTTCACGCTGTTCACTAGCGATATCCCAAAAAGTAAAAAGGCTCAGTTGGCTCTCTTCGCCGACGACACTGCCGTTTACTATACCGGTCACTGTCCCAACGCTATAGCTCGTACACTCCAAACCTCCGCAAACGTCTTAGGCGCTTGGTTCCGGAAATGGAGAATCGAGGTCAACCCCGATAAGAGTCAGGCGGTTCTCTTCTCGAGACGTCGTCGACTTCCTCCCCCACTTCCCAGCCCGATCACTATGTACGGCAAGCCAATCCCTTGGGAGAAGCAAGCCAAATACCTAGGCGTGATCCTCGATGAGAACCTTACCTTTAAGGCTCATATTAAGGCGGTTCGCGCGCGCGCCTCCTTCGCTCTTAGCAGGCTGCAATTCGTACTGACAGCCCGTAGTAAACTGTCCCTCAAATGCAAGCTCCGCATCTATACCGCAGTCATCAGTCCCATAATGACCTATGCCTGCGTTGTATTTGCGCACGCTCACCCACGTCATCTCCATAAGATGCAGACCCTCCAAAACCGTTTCCTCAGAAGGGTCACGGGTGCCCCCTTCTATGTCCGTAATATCGATCTTCACGTCGACCTCAAAATGCCAACCATAAAACAGTTTATGAAACGCTTATCAAAGCGTTTCTTCGACTGCGGCATCAAACATTCTAACCCCCTGATTACAGCGGCCGCCCGCTACACTCCCTCTCGCATTAGCAGTATTCGCCGACCAAGGCATACTTTAATCGACCCCGACGACGCCACTACCCTCCTCCAGGAGAGTAGTAAGGCCACTAACACGCTACATAAGCCCAAAACCCGATCGCCGTCCTACCGCCCTCGCCGCCGAGGCCCGCCGCGACGCCCAAATCGACGCCCCTCCCGACCCTTGCTCGAGCCAGCCCGCGCCGCTGAGCCTGTAGCTTTAAATTCGTCCATAAATAATACCAATCCTGATCCAGCTAGTCATTTGCTGCCCTCTTCCAGCGACGCCCTAAGCCGAGGTTCGTACCCCACAGGGGGTGCCCTTAGCGTTGTCGCTTAGTTTTAGTTAGTATATAAGTTTAAGTCCTGGCTGGAGGCCTTAATTTATTAGGGAATCCACAGGCAAGTCCGCTTAAGCAGACGACAACCGCATAGGTTGACCTGCGAGATGCCAAACAAACAAACAAATGTGGCGCACACATTATAATTTCTAAGAGAGAGTTTAATTAAGTTTTAGGAAATCTTAGGGTTACCGAAGACGAGGCGCCGACCAGCCAGCCCAAAGGGTCATGGCAATTCGGCTGATCCGGGGATACCGCACGGTCTCCTGTGAGGAGCCTCCTTGCCGGATTGCCGCTATGGGATCTGGAGAAAAAGCAACCGGACACGTGTGGGAGTGGCGCGAGAAGGCAAAACGCTGTGGCGTAACTCCACTGCCGCGAGATATCGCGGCACAGCGGACAGAGCTCCGGAAGGATCTCATGGCGACATTGAGGGTTTGATTGTCATAACCTAGTGCTGGGCACGCCACAATAGCGGCGATAAGTCCCCTCTTTTAGACTGGTTGGAGAGGTGCCACGGTGTCCTCACCTCCGCAGGTCCTCATTATCCTTGACACAGGTCCTCGCCTGACATGGTTGTTTCGGGATGTTCCTGTTCCGTATAAGGTGGGAGGAAACGCCACGTGTCACCATTATGATGTGACAGATTGTTTACAATTTATTGTAAGGCAAAGCTTTTGAGAGTTTTATGAAACTTACCATTGCACCTACCTCATAAATATATTATTGAAGGAAAGTGAAATAAAATTGCAACTTGGCAGCCATGTAATGCTTTGAATTGGGAGATGATTACAAGTCGTGAAATATAGGAGCAGTTATAAGAATAACTCTATAACATCACAGTTCAATGAATCGTTGATAAAACATACAAGGTTAATCGATACCAATATAACATATATTATTGCTCTCTAACTTCTGACGCAGGCAAGGCCGATAGATACTGTCATTAAATATATATAAATACGCCGTAAGTTTGTTGGAAAAATAATGATCTCACCATGTAAGGATAATATTTTTATATATAATGTTTTCAGATCTGTAATTATGCTCTTGTTTATCTATGCAACCTAAGTCAATATTTGGCGAGTTCTGAAACAATAGTGCTAATTTAGGTAGTTAAGTATGTGGCCATGACCACAATTCAGTGTAACATTGTCAGTGGGTGTAAATTATGTTGTACGTATTTTGGAAGAAGGCACAATTTTCCTCGTTTCGATCGTCTCTTAAACCTAAGAACTTTGTAAGATGATAATTTACTTATAAAAGGTTACACTTATGTGTTTTTTCCTCTCTGGAATGGTGATGGAATATTTACAAAAACAGAGGAACAGAATAAACAATAATCCCTCAGAGATTTTTCTCGCTCCATAAAGTTTGTGACATTGGTTCTACATCTTTTTGAGATTCCTGACATTTGAGTGATTTGTAAAATGAAGTAGGATTGGAGATAATCCTCTAAGGTATGTTACTCTCGACTCTCCCCACTATACGTCAAACAATTCCCTTTAAAAGACACAAAATAACACTTATTTATAAGCTTTTGATATCGGGGAACCCAGTCAAACATATTATGAAGGAAAATAGGGGTGGAAGCGGACGATAAATCGGTTAGTATATTGAAATTATTTACTGGCCAGTGTTAATATTTACATTTTATAGTGAAGCGTGCACACGCATTTATGAAATAAAAATCTGTGTTTTTTCCACACACGGAAAATAATGTAGTTATACATATTTTTATACACATTTAAATGATGAGTTACTTATTGTCTCAATAATGTCATGTGTTTGTTTGTTTAAATGAGTTCTAGTTTTCTATTGTTTTTTAGCATTCCAAAGCAAAATGCATAATCAGCCTATTATGTTCCCACAGCTGGGACACAGGCCTCTCTCTGTGAGAGGGAGTGGGCCGTAACCCACCAGTGCGCGGTCCCAGTGCGGGTTGGTAGATGTCGGTCTTCGAATTATTGGTTCTAAGACATGTCGGTTTCATAAACTAGTTATATTAATATGTAATAGTTGATAGGTATTTAGATAACATTTTTTTCATTTGTGGGGGACCTGGAGTCTAAACTATGCCTGGGCCTGTATGTTTGATGAAGACAATACGCTTCAAGTGGCCCACCAAACACAATAATCCAACAGACGTCAAAAACACAACTGGGTATGGTCGCGACACAATAGTGGTACATGGATATTTGCGGCGAGGAAAAAGTGGAAAAAAGTGGAATACTTACGCACTGTGGCGTATAAATCTCGCCGAGTGAGATAACGCGAAACGAATAGTAGCTCTAGTGTCACACGGAATTGTTTTACAGCCAGAAAATGGGCTTCTTTATGTTTTGGAATTACTATAAATTTCTGTCCTAGGATCTCCGAATTTAGATGAGATTTGTCAGGAAATAACGTATTGGCGATCTGTTTGCTTGCAGATTTTGTTCAGTTTAAGGGCCTTCAACAGGTATCTAAATAATAATACCAGCCTAATATAGTCTCACTGTAGGGCTAAGGCCTCTTCTCATGCAGAGATAGCACGAGCATTGATCACCACGCTTGCTCATGACGAACGATTATGATGTCAGTAACGTCCAAGATAAACTCAGAAAGAACAAATGAGTTGAAAAAGTCACATTGCCTGAAACCACAACCTCGTGCATGAGAGGCAGTGACACCCTTCAACAATTTATAAACAAACTTAAATGACCCTGTGTGACATCTCAACAGATTAACATTATTGGCATTGTTTTATACACTTTTGACTTTTTATAATAATTTATACCATTACTACTCTATTTCATAATTTTACTCATAAGCTTATTGATAATGACTATTACTATTTCATAATTTTACTCATATGCTTATTGATAATGACATTGTTCAATTATGTATGTTTGTGCTCAACGTAAAACGAAACGTGCGTCTGCGACTGCAAACGCACGTGTTGTGTGATTCATAACTCCCGCCACTGAGTAAGCGTATAAAAGTAGTTGTTGCACAAGCAAACGGTGGAGCTTCTAGCCGACAGTCTAGAAGCCCAATGCTCGCCTAGCTCTCAACCAGTAGACCAAGCTCACCTCTCTGAGGTCGACACCGAAATCGAACATAGAGCCTCCCTCCCTCCCGTCGAAGACCCAGAGTATCCACTGCCCCCCATCACACCAGATGAAGTGCACGACCTCATCAAAGGTCTTAAGGCTCGTAAAGCCCCCGGCTCAGATGGAATCACCAATAGGGCATTCCAACTTTTCCCTGCCCACCTGATAATGCTACTGACCACCATCTTCAATGGTGCTCTGAGCAATCAAATCAAATCATTTTATTTCAGGTATACACCCATATAGAATTTGCACAAAATTACAAAATGTTACAAGATTACCAAAATTACAAATAACACATTTATGATAATTTATATATGATTACAATACAATTAATTCTAATATTACATTACATTAAAAAAGATAAGAATAACTTTAGCTGGAATATTAATTGCCATATACGAAGAAACAGTTTACCTCGTATATGGCTCTCACTATTCCATTGTCAGATTTATGTATGCGGTTCATAAAGGAGGCCTGCGACTTTCTCATGACTGCGTGAAAGTCATCTACCCTGTTTTCAGCAAACATGCCGTACGCACTACACCGCCAAGACAGGCCCAGTATGCACCTGAATGCGTTATTATATTGAACACGCAAAGTGTTGTAAGCACGATGCGTATATTGGTACCATAAGGCACAGGTGTAAAGGGTCCGGCAGTATGCGTTAAACAGCGAGATTTTAACTTGATTTGAACATTTTGCAAATCGTCGTGCCAGCATATTACTCTTGGCAGCAAGAGAACGTCTCTGTCTTTCTATGTCGTCCTCATCTTTTAGTTTTTCATTCAGTCTATGACCTAAATATGTGAAGAACTTGACAGATTCCAACTTAGCGTTGCATAAGAATATGTCCGGTATATGTAATGTGCTGTTGTCGTAGCGAAAACACATTGTTTGAAACTCTTTTTAACATTATACTTAAGACCATGCTTATCCGCATATACCTCACATATTCCTATCAACTTTTGCATTGCTGTGACAGACGGGCTGAGCAGAACCATGTCGTCGGCGTAGCTAAGATTTTTTTCAGGTACGTTTTTAACTGAACAGCCGATCCCAGCTCCGCTCAGCTCCTCTATCAAATCATTCACATAAAGGTTAAATAATATGGGTGATGTTAATCCGCCCTGTCTTACGCCCGTTCCGAGAACATAATCACAAGACACGGCTTCCCCCACTTTACTACTTTCTTTCAGTGATAGAATACAGAACAAGTTCCTCCGTAGGATTACAGGCTCCCCCTGGTACGTTCGCAACGAAATCCTTCACGTTGACCTCAGGATTCCCACTATCCGCCAGTTTATGAAACGCATTTCAAAGCGCTTCTTCGAGACCGCCGCGAATCACCGCAACTCTCTTGTTGTCAAGGCCGCTAGCTATATTCCCTCCTCCATCAGTCATGTCCGCCGTCCCAAGCATGTCCTCACCGATCCCGATGGCCACATAACTCTCATCCAGGAGAGCAGTAGGGCCACCAGTACAGTGCACAAACACAGACCGACATTCCGACCTCGCCGCCGAGGTCCCTCGCGAAGACCTCGACATAACTGTCCTCCCCGACCCTTGCTCGACGAAGTGCCAGCCCGCGCCGTAGCTGAGCCTGTAGCTTTAAATTCCCCATTTAATAATAATATAATCCAGATCCAGTCTGTCCCATCTTGCTGTCCTCCCGTCAGCGACGCCCCAAGCCGAGCTCCGTACCCCACAGGGGGTGCCCTTAGCGAGCGTTCGCTTAGTAATGTAAGTAGTATTACGCCCCTGGCTGGAGGCTTTGAGTCCGCTTAAGGCAGCCACAGGTTCCGAGGAGGAGTCCGGTTAAGTAGTCACGACCTCTCAAGTTCAACTACGAGATGCCATACATAAAAAAAAGCAAACGGTGAGTTGAGTTGGAGCGATTGTAGAGTGCGCAACTCTGAGTGTAGGCTTAAAACGGAAGTACTACGATTTATTATTTATTTTATATGCAACAATGATTGTTCTTCTGATTTTGAATGTTTTGTTGTTATTGATAATGTAATAAAATATGCTTTTGTGAAACCAAGCTTAGTATATTTATTTCATCCCTACAACTCATAACCCAATTTAAATAAGGTAATAGAGTTAAGGTAGAATTGTCCTACAAAATAGTACGGTTATCCTAAAGTACATACTTTACATTAGGTACATTTTATTTCAAACAGGTGATTTTTAATATTCTGAAATTAAAACAATTCTTCTTAAAGTTCTTTGACACAAATGTCGTGAAAGTTGCTGTCCTATTTATTGCAGTCTATAAACTATATAGGCCTTTTTATAAAACGATAAAAAATACTAGTATTAAATTATACTACTGTTTCTTCTTCGCTTTATATATTTTTTACATTTCGTTAAAATGAAAAAGTGCTAGATTCATATAAATAGGTTTAGTTAAATAACCTGTTTTATTTTAAACAAGATGTAATTGAACGTTGTATATTTGTTATTTCAACATAGAGAAAAAAAAGTAGCAAAAATGTTTAATTTAGAATATAAATCAGGAAGCTACAATGAAATAATAATAATAAAATTGCAAAAAACCATCAATTTATATGGTGTCTACATAAAAAAATCGAATAATTTTATTTGTCATCATTGCGATGACAAATTAAATTGTTCGATTTTGGTATTTTTCTAACAAGCGGATATGGATGAAAAGATGGGCGCCAGAGTAAACAATACCTTTGTGAGCCTTATGAATAGTCACCGAGTGTTGAAATAATAATTGGCTCTTTTGTTTTTGCCGCGGACATACCTACTCGTATTCATCAATACGTAGACTTTCATCTTTTCACCACTTTCATCTCTGCCAGCTTTTGTTTAAATTTATCCTGTTGGAATATTAATCCGGATCACGCTCCACCTCCTCCTTCGCGAGCATTTCTGCTTCGCAGAAGGAGGGGACGGCTTTCCATTCCCTCTTGAACGTACCATGGCCTGGACCAGGACCGGACGTGGGAGATCGCCGCCGCCAATCGCCTCCGCGAGGACAAGGCGGTGCTCCGCCCAAGCTAGGCAGACCTCCACCGTATGCTCCACCGTGTCCTCCAGGCGATCCACGCAATGGTGACACCCGGGCGTTTCCTCCCGCCTTATGCGAAACAGGAACCTCCCGAAACAACTGTGTCCGGTGTGTCAGGCAGAAGGTGAGGACGCTGTGGCGCCTCTCCAACCACTCCTCAAAGAGGGGACTAATCGCCACTATTGTGGCGTGCTCAGCATTGGGTTGCGACAATGGCACCCTCCATGTCGCCATGAGATCCCGCCGGAGCTCTGTCCGCTGTACCGTGATTTCTCGCGGCAGCGGAGTTACTCCCCGGCGTTTTGCCTCTTCGCGCCACTCCCATAGTATACGTGCGCGAGGGCTTTTGCCTCCTGTTAAGGAGACCGCTTTGGGTTTTTACATTTATTCAATTGGTATCCTTGCCCATAAAAAATTTGGAAAGCATAATTTCTTAGCAACATTGAAGCATAACCTAGGTAGGTTGAAGCGACTTTTAACGATTTTCCCAAAGAATATACGGCGTACTCTAAAAAAGGATAAGAAATATAAAATATACATTCCAGGGCTCGAAAAAGGTTTTGTGTGTATAATAGACAAGTATTTGGACGTAGTAGCGTGTAAAAAAAATTACCACCAGAAGACGGCATAAATACTGGATCCCTGAGGACGTGAGATGTCGTCTTCGTATGGGGAGCGTCATCGGGTATACAGTTCGGTTTACGGCCGTCTCGACCTTACAAGATTCCCGTCACCCGTTACACCAATTTATTACGCCCTTAGAAAGGATTTATACTTTTTGCGGTAGTTTTTGTCCGTAGCACGCGTTCTACGTCCGTAACGTATTATCTACGAGAGTGGCTTATTCTGGATCTGGCAGATGTGGGCGGCGTCTGGTGCTGATGTCTTGTGTCCGGCGGTTAGTGAGAGATTTAGGATGGCAACTAAATAGCTATGTCGTAGTTGGTCTAAGTTATGATCAGTTTTGCTGGGCTTTGTTTTGTGGGACCTAATAAGTGTTGCCAGGAACACCTGCTATTGGACACGGTTCATCGTGACCACGACCGCTCTGTCAAGGGTGAAACGAAGAAGAAGAAAATAGTGTTGACATTTGATGATTGATAAAAAAGAGCTTGTTTAAATCAAAAAGATTTCGTGCGAACTTCACCAAATTAATCAAACGCGATCAGCACATAAACCTTGTTAAAGGGCTGTTAGTGTCATTATTCCAAATAAAATAATGACGCTGTCAGCTCTTAAACGTAGTTTATGTGCTACTCTTTTGAATGTTGTCGCCTTGTAAGCAGGTTTAACTAAACTTTTCTGAAAAAAGTTGTAATTATAAGTTATACATTCTAGGTGAGTGTGTGTTAGAGGTAAACACACCCACTCCTGTAAGATTTGCAAGCGGCAAGAGCATCCTTAAAAAATCGTCAACAACGTCTTACTATTTGTAGGTCGTAGGTTCGTACCCGGACAGGCGCTTTACTTTGGTTAAATCATTTCATTACCACTGCTGACAAAAACGTGAAAGAAAACATCGTGAGGAAACCGGCATGTCCTATAAACAAAAATTCGAAGACATGAGAGAGACATCTACCAACCCGCACTGGGCCCGCGTGGTAGATATTTCTGACTGACTTAGCTTCATATTTCTGACTGACCGACCACTTGACAATCGACACTTGACAAAAGTGCCTGCAATTGGTTTATTTGAAATAAATGCTTTGAGTTTGAGATTTCAGCCTCCCTCTCATAGAGAGGAGGCCTGTGTCCCAGCAGAGGGAACATTCAAGGCTGATTACGCAAACGCCCTAAAAATTAAAATCAGGGTAACTGTGCAATGAGTACGGCGAGCAGACAGATATGAAGTACAAGGGGAAAGTTTTTCAGTGGTGTCAGGAAGTTGATGACGCGCCACGACGGGACTTGTCGCGCGCCGCACCAGGGTTGTCATATCCGAAAAGAGTCGAAAAAAAACACATGAATTGTTGCAGAGACAAAAATGGAACGAAGAAGCATGGGCACGCACATTTTGAGGGTTGGCTTTTATTGTTTTTCCCTTTGCACGTAATATTTTTTTTGCACGTATTTTGTTCATAACTGCGAAATAAAATATTCCAAGTAAATTAGTTTGCAAGGCTTGTTTCTCTGGCAGCTCGCAACAGATTGAGTAATTAGCATTATCCCGTCATTTTTAATACATACCCCCGGGTTAAAGAGGAAACTAAAGCGCAGCGAAGTGTTCGGTGGCAACCCTGCGTGACGAGGCGATATGACGTCACTCTCTAGTTCCATGGAATACAAATAAGGATTTATTAACTCCACGATAAAGTAAATAAACTATAACAGTAAATGCTTTATTTGGGAACTACGAAATTGCTTTCCAAGCGAAATGGGTTCGGAACTCGGAACTGCCTATAAGTAATAAAGCAAGCATTGCTCGATGTAACAAGAGATTTCATTACAAAACGGAAGAGTTAACAGCTCAAAAGTCTGAGCTGTTTAACTCTTCCGTTTTGTAATGTACGAATGTTATAAGCTGGGCTTTTTAACAACAGGACTTTTTTCAACTGAGTGAACTTAATTTTCACAGTTTCTGTATCCGTCGCTTACAGACCCCATTAACCTTGAACTGTTTTAATTATTTTTTATCAAGCTGTGGTTTATATTGGCGTATACAAAAGTAAAGGCGCCACGTGACGCCGTTCGCCTTTGTCTAGTCCCTTTGAACAAACATTTCGGTGCATTACACTTACAAGTTTCATTTTATGGAAAATAAATATAAGTATGTTATTTTCTGGTTTTTAGGAAGTCTCTCCTAAATTGTAGTAATGTTGGTACTGCTGGGAATTTTGTAAAGTTATAAGGAATTCTTTTGCAGATCGATCGTATATTGTGAATGTAGGGTCAAGTTCCGATCTACATCTTTTCCTTCGAAAGAAGTTGCCTTTACTAAAAGAGGCAGTTGCTGCTGGACTAACGAAATACAGTATATATAGAATACTTGTTACTTATACAATTTGATTAAAATCTAGATATAGCTAAGATAATATTATCCTCATCAACTTAATGGAAGTTTTGAAAAGATCAACAAAATATTAAATCTTAAACGAACAAAAACCTTTATTTCAATACTTCCCAATAGTTTAATACCGTGAAGAGTGCTTAAAGGAACATGAATAACCTTTTCCCTTTACTAAGAGGAATTTGAGTAGCCAGTAATTCATTAAATTACTGTAGAATAACAGGTCAAATATCGTGAAACGATGGGCCAGACACCGAAATGATTAAAAGTATCGATAAAATAGAAGTTATGGAAGGAGTAAAGCGATTATCGTTTTGAAGTTATATTAATACAAAAGACGGAGGATCGCTCAAGGTTTAAGATAGTCTAGACTCAATGGATGTTTTTAGAAATTGTTCCTACTGTTCATAGTTTACACTTTTTTGTTAACATTTACTGTGAAATATTATCAGTTTTCTGTTAAAATGGACTCTACAAATGCTCATAGACAAAAGCATCCTTATTTATAACCAATATCTTATTATATTTGTATAGCGGTCACGTCCTTGAAAAACTCGAACAATACAAGTTAGAACAAAAGTATTGCGGTTGAGGTCTGACACTAATTTGTCATCGGATCTACACGCGTGTGGCATTCTATGCCAGCTGAGCTCTTACGCCCTTCGCAGACATGCTACTTTCGGAGTCGTGGATTTTACAACTTTATTAATGAAAGAAAAGGACAGAAAATAATGAAATAATTAATGAAACGCTATAATCGAATGAACCCCAAGATTTGCACAAGCCCCTGAAGCCTCATGTTTCGTGGTGCTATAGTGACCATTGCATATCAAGGAGTAGACCGGGGAGCACCGTAATGGTAGAGAAGACGTGCCCTTAGGATTGGGAAGGATTGAGAGCCGTCCCGGATATGCATCCTGGAGTAGGCGTTGGACTAGTGGAGAGACGGATGATATTTATCTATGGGGGGCGATCTTTTAACGGCGTCGCAGAAGGGTTTATCAGGTCGGATACATTTATTTGAAGCAGGTTAAGGCACGCAATATTAAAAAAAGAGAATGCTGCAACGCATTTTGAAACGCATAATAAATTAAGGCCTCCAGCCAGGACTACGCTATGTTATCAAGCACCGCCAAAGATAAAACTATGCGGGGCTTAGAGCTCCATCAGACAACGCGACGTGTCTATAGTAGAAAAAAATATTCATAAATGAAAATTTTACGAAAATTGTTCAACTAGAGTCGCGTCGCTCATGTTTGTGGGAGCCTTAAATCGCTGAATTTAAAAACAGCATGTCTGCTTACTGCTAAGTCCCTTTACGTAACACAACGAGCCCTCGTATTTCCTTCACCGAAACGACTTTCAAAAAGGGAACTTTCAGAAAAAGACGCCGTAGAATCCTCACTGTGAATATGCCGACGTTTTCCCGGAAATTAGGGCCTCCTTACTGTAGATTGCTCAAAGTGATAACAAGTGAAAGGTTACTGCGACTTGAATCGAATGAGGTTGGAAATAATTTACGTAGGAGCTGTTTTAATGTACTTTTTTTTTCCAAGAGAAAAATAATGGGTAATATCCTATGTTGAACGCACGGATCTTGTCACGCTTTCAGAAGGGTTTCAGGTCGGATCGTCACTATTAATACCTTATGCGTACTTTAATCGCATTTGGGTCGAGACAGGCATTTGTTTATGTTAACCTTTTGATAGAATACAAAAAAAGTTTGGGAAGTGAACTTATTAACCGAACGTTTTGATGTTGAAAGAGGCTAATGGTTGTATATATTTACATAATTTATTCATGGATTTTGTCTTTTACAATCTTAACGAGTGCCTATCGTTTAATTTTACTGAATGCAGACGATTTATTTTATAAGATGTGAATACTGTTTGTAAAGTAGGTAGCAACGATTCAAGGTTAACATTGTATTTTTGAGATAAACATGAAAACGTTCATAGTAAGTACTCGTTCATTTATTTCTATCTGGTCGGAAAAGCCGCAACCAAAACAACAGAATCACGATTTCCGCAAACATCTCCACTAGAAGCGTTGAGCGACAGGTCGTTGAGCTCTCTAAAATAGGGTTGAGCTACACGAGAATCACGACAGGTCAACCTAAAGCTGTAATAGCTGTTTCTTTTAAAGGGCCACGACCTCGAATCGAGACGTTCATGTTATTGGAAATATCATTTGATAATCGCGTGGTCTTGAATGCTAGTGGCCAATCTATCATGTGGATCTATTGAAGATAAAGGGCAGATTGAAACAACAGTGAATAATTCTATACATAATCTAAATGGAAATCTATACAATAGCCAAAGCACAAAGAAATTTTTCGGCTAAGCGAAATAAACATCTATAAATACTTTTAATAAATGAGCTCAGTTTTAACAAAGATGCAAAGCTTTGAACGTTGAGTGATTTTTACGACAAAATTAACATAAAGACAGGAAAGATTAATGAATATCCAGAGCAGAAGCGGCGTACTTCCGTAACCTCTCGCAACTGGGAAAATAAAACATCCTGTAGCTAAGCTTTCATCGATCGTTTCGCGGAAAAAAGCGCTCTCTGAATAAATTGAGGAGCTCTTTTGTCTTAATTTAATTCCACCCCTCTTCTTATTTTTTTAGACTAATTAGCGGGCGGCGTGTAGCGTCATTTCTGTCTAAAAACCTTTGCATTTTCACAATGGTATCGTCTTAATTGACCCGCAAAAGCGCCGTTAACACTCTCTCCACTTTATATAAATTTTCTCGGGAAATTTTCAACTTTTCGAATTTTCTCATTTCGCTCCGGGGATTATAATTCATCTAATTTTTGTGAAAGAACCCATAAAGTACAGACAACCTAACTTTTTTACAAGACCCGGCTGCAGCGTTAAACTTTTATTAAACGTTTCACGGGCTTACAGACCCACAAGTTGGAGGTCCCTTTGATGGAAACCGATATCATTTAATTATTGGTTTTGCGTTCGTATTTCGCGTTTTTTTAAAATTAAAAATACTATTCCAACAGCTAGAACGCTATCAAATATTGAATAAATATTGTACGAATAAAGATATGTAAAAAAAAAAGACTATATCGTATAACGTGATATAAGTAAGTCTACAGTATTGATATAATCTATGCCGAACATGAATTCCGCATTACCCGAGCCCAGTAAGAGGTACCTACCTAACACCGTGTGTAAAAGTTCGTGCTACACCTGGCGTAGTTCTAATAAGTCACCAATTGCTCGTTTGTATGAAGCCTGTGTTCGGCCTGTGCGTGATCTAGTGCCTAGTGGGCGCGCCAAATTCCAATATCCGGCCTTCATAGATTATCGCGACGAAAATAGGAGCATCGGGTTCAAACCTCTTTTTGTTCAACACCTGTGGGATATATCGAGACGCGAATTGGCCTCGTAACGTCAAACATATCGTTTTATTATTGCGTATGTCAAAGTATTTATGATTGAGTATAAAAGTGTTGTGATATAATAATACATGTTATCATTATATTAAATCCCAGGTTGGAAATTATTCAATGTAGGCAAATAGGTATGGTCACTAGAGTTAGTTTGTATTGGCCATAAAGCTGTATAACAACATCATCATTATGTGGGTATTTCTTATTAAAGTGTAAATAGGTACCCAAGGAAAGAAAATCTTACCTTTTTGTTTTCCGGGTGAATTTCCAATAACCGAGGTTTGATATCAACGCCGCGATAATTCACTTCTGAAACAAAACACACAACTTTTATAATAACTTCCGTCTTTCTTATCCCGCAGTTTATATAAAGACAAAATATGCTACATATTATGAGTTTATATTTAGATTTCAATATTATCATATTATGGTAGGTAGGTTATACCTAAGTTATGTTCAAAAATTTAATGGTATTTTATTAAATTATTTATTCTGGACGCCAACTTCGAGTGATTGAGGAAATCCTACCACCCATATTGTATTACGAAATCTATTTGTGTTATAATGTATTAAAGAAAAACACATTCCCTAATAAAAGATCTGTTAATTACTACGATACAGAACGTCACATCGTAGACCGCACTAACGTGCTTCCAAAAGTTCCACATTCTAAATTTACCTTAACGGGCAAAAATAGCTCGTACACGCTGCCTCGATACATAGTGTTTGAAAAGCTAATTTGCTTGGAGTTGGCTATAACTTATAAACTTCGGCCATTGGACAGGCATTAATAGACTGTCAGCGCAGCGATAATATTATGTTCACTACGATTTAAGTAACTTTTCTATCACAAATCAGACGTAATGTTTAAGTTTTGGGCAGTAATGTTATTTGTATCGATAATCCTTTGAGATGTTAGCAGCCAACTAGAACTAAATAACGATGTATTCCACTTAGAACACTGATTTTCAATGACACCTGACCGAACGGCATCAAAGCTGTTCCACTAATCGCACCGAAACAAAATTTTGAAAAGTGCGGTTTGGTGGAACAGTTTATTAATATCATTTTCAGTCCGCGAACGGCACCTGCTTATAGTTTGCAGTGATGGCATGTACCTTTGAACTTTTTGTTCAGGACATTAGTAACATAACGATACGGCCGCTGTCAGTCAAGCGCGACTCGGATCACGCACAGTAGGTAGGTAAAGGGCCCTGTTCTCGTGCGTAATGAATGCGAACAATCTTAATCGTGTGAATTTGTCTGTCAATAACATAACAATTATGCAACCAATGTGTTGATGTCCATGATACTCTCTTCCTTGCTTAGTACAACAACCCATTGGGAAGTGCTAGCTTAGGAACTGATTTATTAGCACCCTTTTTACCTCAATACCTACCAAAATTTAGTAGAAACCGAACTACTAAATAAATGTAATAGGTACTAGAAATTGGTAGGCAGCTACGATTTAGTAGTAGGGCTTCTACTAAATCTTAGCTGCCTACCAATTTCTAGTATACGCGTAACGCAAGCCAGGCGGTCTCGTGACCACAGAGCTGGTCCTTTCGGTTCGCATTAGTGAACTTTCTAACTGTCACATGCCTTATTCAGTTCTTTAACTCGGTTCAGCAGCCTAATTGCGTAACATATTTTCGTAAACGATTACGACTAATATGTTTGATTTTGACAGTTCAGCAACATTCATTGCGTTATTAACCTATCAATGGATTGGCAATCTGTTTCAAAACGATTCAGATTCCGATTGATTGTGTATTACGCAATTAGGGTGCTGGTAGCGTTTTACTGTTCCTGCCCAAAGAGTTTCTATATCATGACTTACAAGCAGACATTGTGCTAGTACCTACAAAGGCCACAGCACGAACGCGCGATTTTAGAATAAAAATTGTAAGTACATGTCAGCTCCTACAAGTGACTGGAGTTTACTCCTGGAAAATGATTGTCTTAAAATATATACTATAGTCAAAATAAGAATATGAACCCATAAATTTATTTATAACGATTTGATAAAAATCTATTGCTCGTATTAAAGTATTCATTTCGTGAATCCTCCCTCCCTCACTATCGGCTTTAGCACTCTCGAAAAATATGAAAACGACACCAAAGAAAGAGGGAGAGAGAAAATCGTCTAACGCTTTTCCGTATGTGACGATTTCTACCATTCATCCTACCGCAAGTCGCACTGAGGAACTTCTCTCCCCAAATACAACTATCCTATATCATAATGGTTTAAATTTATGCGGCAAGTACAATGACTCAGATAAGAATGAAGTTTAAAAAATAAATAAATCCTGTGCGCGAAACAAATACTTTTAGTTTTAAAAACGTTCGATTTTACGTAACATTTACTGAGCGCGTTCGTGTGGTCACTGTTTTACTGTTCAAAGATCCAGTAATACCTACTTACTAGCGGTAAATTAACTTTACCGCTAGTTAGTAGGCAGAGCACACCTTCTTCAACACATTCGTAAACACGCTCCATGTTCCATTCAACTAACTTTGGAAACAAGGTAAACAAGTACATTTCATGAAAGATATCGTAAAGAGGTTTCATGTATCGCTTCCCTTCTGCTTTCTGTTCATTCAACCACATGATCAAAACAAGATCTGGTTTTTCCGTAAGCGATATAAAACTTATGGCGGCCAGTTCCCTGTTCATATGGAGTTACTGCTCTCACAAAGTAGGTTAGCAGTCGTTAATTACTTACTTACGGTCATGTCGTAAAAATTTACGTGTAAATTATGGGGTATTGAAATTCAAGGATATTGTAAATGGTGATGTATTTCGACGATCGTACACAGTAAAAAGGGATCCCTCCCTTTTACGGGTTTTGAGTTACCTTTTTCACTTAAATTGTCTACATATTTCACTCATTGATCGAACCTAGTACAGTGCAGTGATTAAAGGTAAGTACAATACACCTTATGTACGAAAAAAATATAAAAAAACTGGCCATTGTTAATGTACACAGAAAGGCTCACGAGTCGATCACAACCAAAATAAGGGGTTCTAACAATATAAAATAAATCAATTAACCAGGCTTAAAGAGCAATCAAATCGTCAACACTTCAAACACTACAACCACGTCTGTTCAATACATTTTATCTCACACAATACAATATTTCAATTCTTATCGAGCTTCCAGGTAACAAGGGGTTTCCTATCGGCTCGCAGATTGTAACAACGATGTTTGTGTTCGATTGTGCGAACAAACACAACACAAACACAGGAGGATACACAAGAAATCGCAGATTCTAGGGCAATGAATACAAGTTTCCATCTGTTTATTTGTTTTATACATACTTATCTTTTCTTACAAGTAGTACAATCACAACAATAAAACGTTGATCACTTTTGGACTTTGTCACATTAAACTTGTTCGTTGACGGATCACATAATGGATGTCGCTATTCGCATCGTCGCCGGACGTTTTCGGGGACCCACAAGGTGGTAGATTTGGCCCATGATTCGTTCGACATGCGACAAACGTGTTTGGCCCAGTCCCACTTAAGCTTGGCTGCTTTTTGAGTGACGTCAGCGATTTGTGTTCCTTACACGATCCGTTAATCTGTCTCCAAGGAGGCTGCGCTCCATTACTCGCATCCACCACCGCGTCGCATCCCATGTTGTTTTACCTCGTTTTCGCTTAGCGTTCTTTCTTACTTTTTTCTTATTCTATCGGCTCCTGAGGGTCGTAGCGAGATCGTGAATAGCCTATAACTTTCTCGAGAGTTGGGCTATCATAAGCAAATAGTTTTTTCAAATCCGACTGATCGTTCCTAAGATGTGCGATTTCAAACAAGCTCTTCAGCTTTATTATTAGTACAAAAGGGAGCCTAGACAACTGGCAATCGCTTTCAAAGTGTTTCGTATGTTTATAACTACCTCAATAGGAATATCTCGACATCTGCTTTTCAGTAGCAACAAGCCAATACATTATTAATAAAGTAAAAATCGTTTATTTTCTTTCTATAAGGATGTTCAATCACAATGTGAATAGAAAAGCAGAGTGCTTTCAATTTCAGCTAAAAAAATATTGTAGTGAAGCTTCTCGTGAAAGACTTCGCTACTGCAGTATATTGTAAGGGGTTTCCTCCTCCCATTGATGTGGATGTTGGTGATTATTCCGGTAAACTGTAAAGTAGTGGAAGGTAGTCGGAATACTATTCACAGTTCCAAAATCTACGAGTTTACACTGAACCGAAAAATATACGCCAACGCGATTTTAGCGGACTTCAAAAAAAGGAGGAGGTTCTCAATGCGACTGCTTTTTTGTTAGGTTCGTTACCGGTTTGTATAAAGTTCTTTTATTTCAAAAGGTCCCATATAATTTGGTCAAGTTCTGCTGGTTGGTTTTAGAGTAAGCATCAATAATAAGTATTTTTTCCACTTAGTGTACTTATGTTGATGATGTTATACATAATAACTTCCTGTCACAGTTATTTACTTAGCTATTGTAGGTATACGAATTCGTGTAGGGTAGGGTCTACACCTAAAAAGTGAAAAATAAAAACTTTATTACAAGAAAACAAACAACCGACTTCCAAAAAAACACTATACAATGTGAAAAATAATTTTCATTTCGGAAGTCGGTGGCAAAAAAATAAAATACGAAACCGAAGACACCGACTTCCGAAATTGAAGTTATGTTTCACTTTGTATTGTTTTTCTTTAATAACAATAGTAATAAAACCTTTTTCTAAGTCAGAAAAATACACGGTACTAAAGTTATAATAAAAATAACTAAATAAAAACTAATAACAGATTACATAGGAGCCTTAGCATAGCATATTTAGCCTACTATTATCCCACTACCGGGACACAGGCCTCCTCCCTGTGAGAGGGAGAGGGCCGTAATCCACCACGCGGGCCCAGTGCGGGTTGGTAGATGTCACCTGTCTTTGAATTTTCGGTGCTAAGACATGCCGGTTTCCTCACGATGTTTTCCTTCACCGTTTTGAGAGCAGTGGTGATGAAATAATTTACACAAAGTAAAGCGCCTGTCTGGGTTCGAACCTACGACCTACAACTCGTAAGTCGCGGCCGTTACCACTGTGCCACCACTGCCTTAGGTGCTAGTTTTTTGTACAAATGCCCTGGACCCCACACTTGGATTCCCTGTATCGTAGAGTCCAGTCTTTTACCAAGTAAGGCATACAATTTAATTTATTTAGATGAAAGTAATCAATTTGAAAAAAAAAAGAATATGTAATTCTTAATTAAAAACATAAGTACAAGTTACTGAAAAAGTTTACGTATTAAAATTATTATGTTATAGAAAGGCGTTTTGATGACAAGACATTTAGATCCTTTTGGGTGTGAGTGTGTTAAGTGTGGGGTGTGTGGGGGTCGTATGTGGTGTAAATGGATGACTTGGTAAGCACAAGTTATTTTTTATTTTATAAATGATATCTCAGATATTACGACTGTGTGTGCAAAAGGTCTTCCGTTCGGTCATAGTTTTTGGGGTGCAACCATTTAAATATAACATTTTTACAGCTGGTGTATGTTACGGTGAGTATTGTTCAATTGTGGGAGTAGAATTTGGATTAGAGATATGACCCAAGAAATGCAAAGGATCTGCGTGCAAAAGAAGAATGCACTCTTGGCCGATCACGATTTAACGTTCTGGATGAATGGCGGGCCAGTTAGTATGCATTGGGAAGCGTAGCAGTGTCGAAACAATACACAGTTGCCTCACACGGAGGAGGCTACGTTCTGAGTAAAGGGCATCAGTGGAATATCGCCAGGGTTTTTGTAGGCTATTTTTAAGATAGTTCGCTGAGCTCGTTCCAGCGCAAGCAGACAGGTTTTGTTTGCTGCTCCCCAGACTGATACACAGTAACTTAATATTGACTGGCACAAGGTATAGTAAACAATTCGGATGAGTTTTGCTATTCCATTAGACTTTAATTTTTTGAATATGTGCGAGAGTTTGAAGTCGGTTGTTTTGTTAAAACTACTAATAGGCCTTATGATATTGTCTAGGTATAGAAAATCCAATACCCATAATGAGGAGTTCATTGGTCAGAAGTTCAACTTCAAGTTAAACCTGAAACGAGTAGTCCGGATCCTCTCTTGTCCGTTAATCACCAATTACTCTCCCACATGCTCACAGGCCTGGCTGTAGAAGATAAACATTAAATGCACTTCATTTATTTATTTTACTGCCGTTCGGCCACTGGTCACATCCATTAACCGATTGGACGCACACGGACATTAAAAGAGGTAAAAACAAGAAGTAACTAAAAGACGAAGATAACTCAGTAGGTTGCCCACGCCAGTACATTTCACAAGCAACTAAATTCGATAACAGCATAATATAAAAGATTGGATCGTGTTATGTGAATAAATATGTGGCTCTCCCGGGACGCTCGTCGTATCCATGTTTTATAACGCTATCTCTGCTCAGATTATTTCAAAATGGTTCCATCGCGCCCCCTGCTTGTTCCATTGTTTCTTTATCCTAAGTTTACGGTACACCGGAGAAATTTGCTTTATGATGTTATTTTACTGCTAATATTATTATTGGGGAAATAATAGAAAAAGACGCTATTTTCAAGAAATTTGCGGGCTAACAACTAAAATTCAAAATTATAATAAATCTGATGAAGATGTTATTGAATAGATAAGGTTCTTTATGAGCTCAATTTTTTTTTACCAAAACCTTAATATTAAACGTGCACCCGAAAAGCCCTTCCAAGACAACCATAGCTACCTTTATTCTGGTGCATCATAATGCACTCTAAAATATTATTTTGATCCCTGCCAATAACACCTGCAAGCTTAACACGGCCGCAATAGAAAAAAGTTTTGTCTACGTATGAGTTGACAAAATTACAGATGAATAAAAGACATCTGTCATTTTGTCTTTCATCGACAAAACTTGGTCATGCTTATGCCACGCGTGCATCCCAAACACGGTTTTCATAAATCAAAAGTCTAATAAATATGTCTGCAAGGTAACTAATAATGTAATAAGTTTATCGCAACTAGGTGGCCGTTTATTACATGACCGTGTAACGCAATAAATGTCCACTTTAGTGACAAATTTATATTTTGGCGCGTCGATAATCGTGTCAATTTACTCTATAGGAACTAAGTGCGTTTGGTTTCATATTGATAAAAAAGGCACGTGTTATATTTAGTAAAAATGTGGCTGAAAAACTCCCTTGTTGGTCTAGGGGTAGGAAGCGCTACTGCTGAGCATGAGGTCCTGGGTTCGATTGCTAGATCGGAAAAAGTGTTTTTGGGTTTTAATATGTAGAATTTCTCAGTTGCAGCCCAGAGTCTGGATTTGTGCCTGGTTGATGGCAATAGGCTGGTCCCATATTACACAGGACTTAAACATATCTGGCGGAATATAGATGTACTTTATGTATACCTCTGACTAACCTTTCGGAGACAATAGGCGTGAAGTATTGGCATGATATATGTCTGAAAATAAAAAAATAATTTCGGACGGTGAAGAGCCAAAAACCAAGTAGGTACACTTAATACTAAAATAAGTATAACCAAAATGACAAAGCCATTTTCTTCCTTTTCCGTCTTTCTCGAGATAAAGAAATATCACGCCTAAATGGCGTGATATTTCTTTATCGACGACGAGACGATAAAACTATCCCGGAATATTGGTAAAAGTGTACAATGAAAGAAGCAAACGTGTCGAATTACGAAGTAAACCTAGTGAAAGCGTGTGTTCCGAGAGAATAGGCCAGTTTTATAAGGATTTAGGCGCAGAAATAAGAGGATAAAACATGTGAATAAAAAAGCGGCCAACTGCGAGTTGGACTTGCACCAGAAGGGTTCCGTACCACCGTACAATATTAAATATAATTATATAAAAAAGTTTGTAAAAACAATGTCGATTTTTTCCTTTTTATTATTTGTTGTTATAGTGGTATTAGTAGCACTTTGTGAAAATTTCAAGTAAACTGATACAGCCCTGTGACAGACGGACGGATGGATAGCGAAAATTTAGTAAAAGGGTCCCGTTTTATTAAAAACAGCTACATTATGCAATATTATAAACAAAAAACATACAAGTAACTGAAATAATAATGTAGCCTACAGCGCTGTTCATAGATTACCATGAATAAATAAAACTAAAGTCAGTAGGAGGTGAACTGTTAATGCACGACAGTTATACAATATTATACAAACAATAAAAATTACAAAAAAAATATCTAAGAGCTCAAGGCTGATAAAAGGCTACGAAACTTTTTCGTCGTCGAAGTCGTTGGGTTCGAATGCTTCATTGTAGGTTGCTGCCTTTCGCCGAACTGGTGAACGTAGAACAGCGTTAGATCGGCAATTACCTACTGCAAAGAGTTTGCCTGCACGCACCTGCCGTCTATGGACAGAGGGGCAATACCCGTATTTTTATGAACGGTCGCATTCTAATCTCAGTCTCAATCTCTCAAAAATACAATTAATTTTCATGCGTTTTTGACATCGTTTGTCGCTAAGACGAGATTACGACTGGAATTTGAACATTTTTTAAATACGAGAGCTGCCCCTCTGTTCTGGGGTTGCATAGCACAATACATTTTTCAAATCAATACAATCAAAATCGTTGGCACCATTGGCACCCTTTGGGTAAGGAACCCAAATAACAAGGCGATAAAACATAAAGCGTGTGAATAAACAAGAAACGTGGTAAATCCATGGCTAAGCTGCGGTTGCCTCACGCAAAACATCTTGTTTTGGATTCCCGAATCACTTAATGATTGTCGGAAGGGAATGAACTGTTTCTGCCATAAGTTACGAAACCTTGAAGAAGGTTTTATCCTGTATTTTTATTTCCTTCACTGCTCGTACAAAGCAAAGGCCATCTTTTTTCAAACATTTTTTTCCGCTGAGATGAACACGTCCTTTATTTCGACAGGGGTTCTGCTCTTCCCGCCTACGAAAATTTTGTCTAGAGCGATATCACTCACTACTAGGTATTATGTTTTTAACTAATTTACCTAGGTCGTTGATTATGAATGAATCAATTGCCCTCCAAAGTTGAAGTGCACTTACGAGAGCTATTGATTAAGTTATAATTGAAGTCTATCGGCAATATTCCTTAATGGAAATATCTACGTTTTTTGAAAATAAACTGTTGTCAACAGTCTGTAGTGCTAATGAGATGCTTACAGATTAGCACTACAGACTGTTGACAACAGTTTATTTTCACCGTGAAAACTTACGTGAAGTGAGCGTAGAGTGAGCCATCAGTGCCACTGATGCTAGGGATTGATCAAGACGGGATGATACTGACATCTCACTCCACGCATGTCATCACGGTGAGATTTTAACAGGATCGACATGCCGGTCCTTTTGCGCATCTCACTCAATATTATAAAAACAATGAACGAAAACCATTTTATTTTAATCCGTGAAGTGTTTTGAGTGAAGAGAGAAGAGCGAGTGTTAGGTTCCGCTCAGAAATGAAGTTATCCGAAAAGAACCGGAGTAACTAATATAGCTTGCAGAGTAAGCAAGCTGAAGTAGCAGTGGGCTGGTCATGTTTGTCAAAGGACCGATGGCCGGAGGAGCAGATGAGTGCTGCAGTGGAGACCGCGTTTCGGCCAGCGTAGTGCGGGACGCACGCGAAACGACGTCGCCTACGACGACGATTTCAATGATAGAAAGCTACACATCATATGATATGTTAATATGTTGTACGGTATAGTTGACAACTGTGCGGACGAGGTCGCAAGCAGAAGCTAGTTAACAATAAAACACAGACAATACTCAAAGCGTATTTTGTCGTTCTCAAAACAAACAGACTGGATGAAGAAGGCGGAGATCAGGGTGTTGTGGCGCAGCCTGAGGGAGGCCTATGTCCAGCAGTGGACTGCAATAAGGTGAGTTGATTGATTGAGCCTCCTTTATCTTATCGTGTATTCTATAGACACGTTTACACGACACTTTTTACATCAATCATTATTATTCGCCCATAAACGTTCTCATCGAATCTGAACTATCTGTCTCGTCTTATTCTTAATTTTATTAATAGGAAAAGGCTTAAGATATTTGTATCCACATAATGCTTAAACTTTAAGAAGAGACAGGTATGAAGTCTGTTACTCGTTAATTGGAATTCATGCATTAGCATCGTCCTCGAATACTAATATTATAAACTCGAAAGTTTGTGAGTATGGATGGATGTTTGTTACTCTTTTACCCAAAAACTACTGAACGGGTCTGGATGAAATTTGGCACACAGATAGTTTATAACCTGTAATAACACATTGAGTACTTTTTATCCCGATACTCCCACGGGATCAAGATTTATGCGGGTGAAACCGCGGGGGCAGCTAGTTATTTTATAAAGAGGTCGCGATTGTTTGTTTGTTTGTAAGTGGTGATTATAAAAATGTTTTCAATGATAGAAAGCTACACATCATATGATATGTTAATATGTTGTACGGTATAGTTGACAACTGTGCGGACGAGGTCGCAAGCAGAAGCTAGTTAACAATAAAACACAGACAATACTCAAAGCGTATTTTGTCGTCCTCAAAACAAACAATAATTCTTATCCTTTAAACTTTGTTCGAGCACTAGAATTGCGTAGGTTGCGTTTGTGACTCGAATAAATTAAGTGAAAAGGAATGGTTTGTTTATACATTTCGTTTGTGGCTAGCTTGCGGTAAAACCAGAGTAAAGGTTATCAGAGCACCAAACATTGTATATAAGGCAACCATACGATAAACTATTGAACTGGATTTAAAATATTGTGCCTTTTATCGCATTTACAATAAGTACTGGTACCTACACAGAAGTAACTTCGCAGAAGTCTAAAAAACTGATACCATTATGTTTTTATAGAATATTTAGTAAAGGATACTTTAGAAAACTCCTAATATGTGAAATATCTATAGAATACCTTATTGTGGAGTTTCGTTTTAGGAACCACCAATTGGAACCGTGCACCTAGCTTCTGACGTTCCATAAGTGCCCATGTAGGTTTATGTGGAATAGAATATTTTGATTTTGATTGGAGACCTAATTACACTGTTAGGGGTTGACCAGTATGATTTTTGTTTCATGGGAATATGTCTATCTATTCAATATTAATGTGAGAAGAACATTTTAATATTGAATAGTGTAGCGAGTGCCGCCCGTCAGAGAGCGCCCGCGCAAGCTCCAGTAAGTTCGCATGGTAATCGTGAGTCAAGTAAGCCCGCAAGCGAATGTGCGCGCGCTTTAACCCAAAGGTTCTGTTAAATCGTAATTTATTTGATTTAAGTGATTACAGTGTATCTCCTAAGCACGTCGAAGCAAGCGTTTCTCTTACATCCGTTCCCCGGCTATAATAGTCATATTCATTTTAATACAAAAATAAAAAAACCTTGAGTTTTTTTATTAAAATGGATACAGGGTTAAAACTTGTAGCAAATTTGTGACAGGGTCGCGTAAGTATTTTGTTCCTCTCAGATTAGATAGCGATTAACATACGACGAGACCCCCCCCCCCCCGTACGTTTTAATTAATAAATGTTCTATTCATGACTCATTTTATCATTTTATTCGAGCAGTGGTGGCCCAGTGGTAACGGCCGCTTACGAGTTGTAGGTCGTAGGTTCGAAATCAAAATGAAAAAAATCAAAATCAAAAGTGATTTATTCAAACTAGGCTGAGAGTCAGCACTTTTCGAACGTCAAAATTACATAAGACAGTCCCCCAAAACGCCCGCCCTTCACCACTTCCTAGTGCTTTTACTGGGAAGAAGAAGTGGCGCAACAAACTCCCCAGCAGCACAGCTGTCTGTTTAGTTAGAAAAACCATTGTACTATACAATTATAAGGTAATCAAAGAAGAAAAACCGAAACACAAAAAGTCATAGTAAATTATCTGCCATATGTAAGCTAGCCACGCCAATATACCCAAAACATAAACCAATAAAATCAATGAAAAAAACAACTACACAAATAAAAGCCTCTAGGCATATGGGGCGTGACACCTTACATATGCGAACCTAGATAGGCGCTTTCATCATCAGCCTACAGCAGTCCACTGCATAGGACTCTCCAATTTTACGCCATTTAGCTCGAATCTCGGCAACTCTCATCCAGCTGCTGCCAAGCACCCGGCGAAGATCGTCGCTCCACCTTATTTTTTTTTTTTGTTCCCGGGGTGAAAAATCCTCATGGATGTCCTCCGCCCTGGGGCGGGCGGAGGGGTCTGTCAGACTCTTACTGACTAAAAACCACCCCGGTGTTCCATCTCACACCTACGCCGGGGTCGCGGGAACACATTATTCTTCCACAACCCCGGCTGGTGCCGGCCCGTTTGCGCGGGCCCCGTCTCGGGCGGGGGGAGTGAGGTGTACTCCCCCCGCAACGTCTGTGAGCGGCGCACGCGGAACACTACGCGCGCCGCCTTCTCGGGTCCTGATGTTGGGGGGCGACGGATGTCCCCGAATCCGTCGCCCCTGGACCCATTTAGGGGGGCCGGAAGAGGGCGTTGTCCGCCCTCCTCCGACGCCCGGTGCGTCTGCTGCGGGCCGGGTCGAGAGTCGAGATCTCTCTCTCCCTTTCCGCAGCCTCCTTCTGCGAGATGACCGTTTCGCAAAAGGAGACCACTGCGTCCCAGGACTCTGCGCCGCCGACCATCGCGTTCACGACGGCCGGCAGCGACAGGTCGTTGCCTACTTCGGTGATGAGGGCACGGCGCGGCTCCTCCCAAGCGGCACACTCTGCCAGCGTGTGCCGCGCCGTGTCCTCCCGGCAGTCGACGCAGTGGTGACACCGGGCGTCCGGCTCCCTGTTAATGCGACACAGGTACTTCCCGAAGCAACCATGCCCCGAGAGCACCTGCGTCGCCCGAAACGTCAGGGAGCCGTGCCTTCTCCCGAGCCAGCGGTCGAGCACTGGCCGGATCGCCTCGATGGTGCTGAGGCCGGCGGTAGGGCGTGACAGCCTCACCCGCCATTCCGCCACCAGGACCTCGCGGAGCTGCAACCGATGCTGCTCGATTTGTTGCTGCATCGGTCGCTCGCCCCGCTCCCGCGCTGCCTCGCGCCACCGGTACAGTGACGCGAGCACCTTCGCCTCCAGGTCCCAGGGCGGTGATCCGGCCAGTGCACAACCCGCCTCGAAGGAGATCGTGCGATACCCCCGAATGACTCTGACGGCCATCGCCCGCTGCGGCTTGCGCAGGACAGCTATGCTGCCGGCCGTCAGGTCAGACGCCCAGATCGGCGCTCCGTAGAGCGCCATGGATCGCACGATCCCCATATAGAGCCGCCTACAGGCGGCGCTCGGGCCCCGTAGATTGGGAAGCAGCGTTGCCAGCGCCCCGGCCGCGCCCAAAACTTGGGCGCCAGCCGCCGGAAGTGGGGTCCGAAGTCCCACCGGCTGTCGAGCACCAATCCCAGATATTTCATGGTGGGCTCGACAGCGATCCGGACCCCCCCGACCACAATGTGTGATCCAACCGGCGGCGCCCGCCGGGGGCCATGAAACACCATGGCCTCCGACTTGTTGAGGGCCACCTCCAGGCCGAGGCGCCGTATGCGGCTCACCGTCAGTGAGACCGCCGCCGTCGCGAGCAACGCTGCCTCCCTGTGCGAACTCCCCCGGGCCGTGACCAGCGTGTCGTCCGCGTAACACGTCAGGTCCGCGCCCGGCGGGCGCTCGCTACTCAGCACCCAGTCGTACCCGATGTTCCACAGGAGCGGTCCCACGACCGATCCCTGTGGAACACCGCACGACACTTGGCGCTGGTTTCCGCCATCACGTCCCATGTAGGTGACACACCTCCCCGCCAGATAAGCCCCAACGATGCGGCGGAGGTAGAGAGGCGCCCGATGATAACGTAGTGCCTCCCGTATGCAGCTCCAGGGCATGGTGTTGAAGGCGTTGGAGATGTCCAAGGACACCGCCACCACCACCCCGCCCCGGGACACTGTTTCCTCCGCCAGGACTCTCACCCTTCGACACAGCGTGGATGGTAGAGCGCCCATGCCGAAAGCCGAACTGGCTCTCGTCCAGGTCCGGCCCCTCTCTGCACAAGTGGCCGACGAGGCGGGCTGCGAGTATGCGCTCGAACAGCTTGCCCACCTCGTCGAGCAGCACTATGGGCCGGTACGCAGACGGCTCGTCGGCAGGGCGCCCCGCCTTCCTGAGCAGGACCAGACGTCCAATCTTCCACAGACTGGGAAACTGGCCCCGCTCAAGGCACGCTGTGTAGAGTCCTCTCAGTTGGGGCTCCAACTCCTTCAGAGAGAGGGCCAAAGCCAGGCCGTGAATTCCGTCGGGCCCCGGAGCCACGTTCTTGGCCCGGAGCCGCATCACGGCCGCCCTCATCTCTGCCTGTGTCACCTCTGGGACGGTGATGGCGTTCTCCTCCTCCTACTCTGCAGACTCTGCGGCTGCGGGCAAAGCCATCGGCGGCGGAACATGCTCCGCTCTCACCAGGAAGAGGGCTGCTACCACTTCCTCCAGCAGCTCGGGTTGGAGACTCTCCGTAAGTGGGGGCGCCGCGGCTCGAAGTTGCCCTCGAACCGCTTTATACGGGCGCCCCCACGGATCCCCGTCCAGAGTCTCCAACATCCTCTCCCGGGATCGCGTCCTCGCCTCGTCGATGGCCAGCCACAGAGTCTGCTTTGCCGCGCGGTACACCTCGTACAGCGCGGCCTCCCCCTCGGGTACCCGACGACGTCTCCTCCGGTAACGCATGCGACGCGCAGCTGCGCGATCTCGGCGGACCACCAGTACACCTGGCGCCTTGCACCCTGTGCGTGGGCGCGGGGCATGGACGCGTCGCATATCTGCGTCATTGCCCCGCGGAACCACAGCGCCTCCAGCTCGACGTCATCGGGTCCGGTCGTTGCCGACCCCCGGAACCAGGCCTGAGCAATGGCTGCCTCCTCGAGAAGCTCCCTGTCGATGCGCTTACGCGCCCAGCGCGGGCCGTCCGAACGCGGGACTGATGTCCTGCGGCCGCCAGCGGTCTGGGCGGAGACGTCGAATCGGATATATCGGTGATCCGACAACGTCTCCACCTCCGCGGCGACACGCCAGTCGCGGACACGGCTCGCGACAGCAGGGCTTGCGAACGACACGTCCACTATGGACCCGCCCCGCTGCCGCACGCACGTGTAGACCGAGCCCCGGTTCAGGACGACCAGGCCAGTCGTGATCGCCCACTCCTCCAAGCGTCGCTCCACCTAGCCTGAGTACGTCCTACCTTACGTTTGCCGATTCGCGGTCTCCACTCAAGAACACGTCTACCCCAACGGTCACCGGTTCTACGGCTAATATGGCCGGCCCATTGCCACTTCAGCTTGCTTATTCTGTGTACTATGTCGATATGCGCTTTATTTTGTGTAAATAAATAAATCAACTATGCTCTGTAAAATGGTGGAAGAAGACATAGTGAGGAAACCGGCATGTCCTACAACCAAAAATTTGAAGACATGTAAAGTCTACCAACCCGCACTGGGCCCGCGTGGTGCAGTATAATACGGCTCCTCTCACCGAGAGGATACTTGTGTGCCAGCAGTGGGAACATGACAGGATTTTTATGCTATTCGAGTGCCTATTATTTACTAGGCATGATTTCAGTTAAAAGAAGTGTTAAGGTTTCAGCAGTTTTACATAAATTTAATAATATGAAGGTAATAATGAACGACCGCGAAAGTTTTACGGAAAAATATTATGTTCCATAGAGACATAACATATTTTCTGAAAGTGGAACGGAATCGGGGGGCGCGGCAGTGCCCCCACCAAGTCGCGCGCGAAGCAAACACTGCCGTACCATCCTTTGCTGGAACCATTTCGCCGCATTTTCAGGCCCCCATTTGAGAACCTCTGGATAAGACGAATAGGGAGGCACTTGAGTATCTTGCGAAAGTTAGAAACGTGGTCATACTTTTTAAGTTTAAAAACCAAACGAATACAGATATTTTGCAAACGCTCAAGCTTATTTAATAGCTCCTCGGTGGCATCCAAATAACAGGCATCAGCGTAGTCAATGATGGGCTGTATGAGAGTTTGAGCAAGGGAGATTTTTGTGTTCAAGGGCAAGAAGCTCTGGAGGCATTTCAAGGAATGGAACGTGTAGTGCACCTTGCGACTAACTTGAGCAACATGAGCAGTCCACGATAAGTAAGAGTCCATAGTCACCCCCAGATTTTTACCGTTTTTGCGTATTCAATCTGAACTCCATTCAGATAGAGTGGAGACAGCGACGCAACATCGAGCCTATTTCGCATATACCTGCCGCCGATAATTATTGCCTGAGATTTCTTAGGGTTAGGATAACTAGAAGGATATCAAAATCGACAGAGTTAAAGGCACTGCTAAAGTCCTCCTCCTTTTTAAAGAATGTTTTTGGTGGGATTAATACTTACTGTATTAGGGTTTTCCCTTTATTAACCATTTTAACCTTTTTGCCACGAGATAAAAACTCATAATTTAAAAAAAGCCTCATCTCGCTCGTAGTCGTCTGATTTTGTCCATCGGGGGCCAGGAGTTTAGGTAAAACGCGTTCAAGAGCTGTCAGTGTAAATATTCCATATAAAATAATGAAACTGACAGCTTTTAAACGTAGTGTATGTGATGATCGCGTTTAGTTTCATTGGCGAATTCCACCCTTAAATGCTTACTTTTTAAAGCATTGATGTTCTTAATTTAAACCTTAAATTCATTCATGGATTCATTCTTTGACAGACAACGCACAGAAGTCTACAAAGAGTTCCGTAAACAAAGAAGGTGATAACTATGAAAGCATTTTTGAAAATTCATTCCCTAAAGAGGTTAAATAAGTCATGAAAGTTTGTATGTAAGTTCATCATTTTTGCCAATGGGAAAAAACCTACACATGCCTTGTACACATACACATACATACCTGACCCCACGCCTTCTTCCCATGGGGGTAGGCAGAAACTACAGAACGCCACCTGCTTCGCCGCCTACTCCTGCCGCGTTTACGTTCATACATCTGGTCTTACACCACGCCGGTTGCGAGTACTAGGCACCTGAACTTTCTGAAGAACATCGCCAATAAGAACTATACGTCCTCTTAGGGCATCCCCTCCCAGCGATTCGACTCACACGGCCTCATACCTTTTGTTAGTCGCCTTTCATTCATCCTCTCAACATGACCAAACCAGATACTCTTTTAAATGTTTGTCACCACATCTTCTTCTTCCTGTTCTTTATCTCGCTTTCTTTGTGTAACATAATACTTGCAGTAAGCCAGGACTTCCAATACAGATATAACCCAAACACCAGACGATTTTTTGGATTTTAACTCAAAAAATATTTGTTTCGAAATAGTGCACAATGTTATAAAATGTGAAATACCTTAAAAAATTGCCAAGTTTTAAAATAAGTGTTAGACAAGGCCAGCACTATCGTAGAAGTGACGTCACGACTTCATACTAGCGAGCGCCATGCATTGTTCATACCACGCGACAAGGACGGGAAAAGACGTTGAAAGCGTGTAACTTTTTCGTATTATCATTGATTCATGCGATATTTTCGATTTGCGAAATTACAATATTTTTAGAACATTTTGAAAATTAGTCATGCCCATTCTAATGTAATAACTATAATATTATAAATGCAAAAGTAAGTTTGTTTGTTTCACGCCTAAACCACTGAAACGATCATTATGAAATTTTGCATATACGTAGTCAGGTGTACAGAAAAGGACATAAAAAAAACCTTTCATCCAGAAAAAAAGTAGGTACTATTCCCGAGGGAAAGCACTTTTTTCTTGACGAAAAAACAATTGCTTTAGGACGCATGATGGCGCTACGTGTCTTTCGAATCATGATTGAATTATAGTATTAGAATCTTTAGGATACTTTTTATCCCGACCTCCAAGCGGTCAACAATATTGTACTCGTAGCCGTGTACCGCTAATTAATACCCGCAACTAATGTCTAGGAGTAAGGGAAGTAATTTATCTCGGAAAACTAATTAATTTCGAATTAGTTGAGCGTGTTATGAACTAACTAAGGGCGCAAACAGACTGCGGTCGAATCAAATCACCTCGAACCGTTGAGGAGGATGATCCAGTGTGGGGGGGGGGGGGGGCATGACATATGGATTATGGTCGATCGACGAGAAATGTTTTCTCTTCAGCGTTGGTCGGCGGTGTGGAGTTCACTATTAATGATCGCCCATTTTTTTTACATTAACAGAAAAGGACTATCGGCCAATCACATTAGTTAAAGAAAATTAGGCAAATACATACATTCGTCTCACAGAACTCCAGACATATTGACATTATCGTCTTCCATTCGCTCGCGAACACAACACAGCGTCCATAATGATCGATTATGGGTATGAGGGTACATCGATCGGTTTCGAAGGATTTGAATAACGTCGACGTCGATCATCCGCAGTCTGGTTGCACCTTTGCACAGTTGCTTTCTATTATTCCATCCAGAGTAAAGCCGTCTCTGTGGAAATAAAGTTGAAATTCATAATTCATGCTAGATTTTAATCCTTGGCTACTAATAGGCGTCTTGTCTTGTCTTAAACAATGATTAGCTCTCGGTGTTTGAAAGCATAATCGAGAATTCCTAATCTGGAAATAAACTGCCCGATCTTGAGTTTTGTAACCTAAATGGGAACAGTTTCGACATTTAGCTGCAGAATTAATTAATTAAACATCTAGAAACCTAGGTTAGGTGGTAGATAGGCAACATAACTACAATGAGAGACACTGGCAAAATCGCATTAATAATTATTAGAATTTTCTGCACAAATATCGATCGAATGAACGACCAGTGTTTTTCGTTTTCTACTCGGTAAGGGACAAGTCATTAATAATTTTTGCTGTAAAAGAGACAGAAAAAAACAAGCACGAATTGAACATTGTAGTTGAAAAACATTTCTGAACGGTCAATTGGGATGATGGCTAATATTGAAAAAATATTGTTATTACAGGGAACATTAAACCACAACATTGCGTAGTAAATAAAAATGAGATAATCCAAAAAATCTGTTAAATCGATGGAAATATGAAGAAGCTATACGCTTTGATTGTTTTTGGAGGGGATTATTCCCGTCCTTGTCGCGCGGTTCTGACAATGTATGGCGCTAGTATGACGTTACATAGACGTTACGTCAATTCTACGATAGTGCAGTCCATGTGTAACACTTATTTTTAAACGTTTATAACTTGGCAATTTATTAAGCCTTTACACTTTTTATGATATTTTTTGCACTATGTATTTACAAACAATTTTTTTTTGTTAAAAAAAATGTCGTCATCCATCACTACAAATGCAAGATTGTAAAAAATGATTTTCTTTAATTGATAAAGCTACAAATGTACGATTTTCGGAATTTTTCATTTACTTGTGCTGTGAGACCTTGCTTCTTACAAAATTTCAGGATTCTAGATCAACGGGAAATACCTTAGGTTTTGATTTATTTGGGAGTATCAAAAAATGTCGCATAAATAGCCGTGTTTTTTTATTTCATTGACTTAGAAGTTTGATTATTTTCGACCTTCAATCGACCGTTGACTTACGTATTTGATAGTCATTTCAACTTGATACTTCCACACGTTCCTGAGAAAAGGGGTCTTGACAAGACAAACAGACAGAAAGACGGGTAACGAAGTGATCCTATAAAGGTTCCGTTTTTTCCTCTTAAGTTAAGTAACCCTAAAAAACAAACCTATCCAATATTCGCATTAATTGAAGGCTGCAGCAAAGGAACAAAACGATAGTGTGAAATTTTTCCCTCCAGTCCTTGAACAGCGTAAATTGATCAGAGTGCAGAGTAGATTCCGCATCGAGGAGAAGATCTCTATTCACACCGAACAGAATAGTTTCTGCGTTCACAATACTGAACAATGGACCTTTTGTACATGTAGAATTATCGACTAAGATTAGCAAAACGTATTCAGATAAGACGTTCGGTTCTAATCTTAGTGCCAGCCGTGTGGAATACATGTTTACGCTATTTAGGTACAGGGATAAATAAGAATTTGCGCGAGTTTTGTTACAATATAAGTCTTTCAGCGATGATAAACGATCGAACAATCTAATAAAGAAGAAACCAAAATCACTAGGCAGTCATCGTGTATTATGTGCACGGATTATGCCTCTACGTTCTATTATAATTATCCATGGCCTTATTTAAACAACAAGAGTTCGCACAATTTTAGTGTGAGGATAACCTGACGATGCCTCCTTGATAACCTTTTTGTTCCAACGCACAATCAAGATAATAGAACAATGTGTAAAACAAAAACTTGTTGAACTCTCGAGAAACACTTAAAATTTCCCAAGTCATATCTAAAGAGAAGTTAATTAAATAAATTACTTGTTTCAAGTTCCTTAAAACAAACCAAGCCGTTGTTTAAACACTTATTTAAGCACGCCAAAATTGAAGCTTTCGAAATATTTAATCAAAATTGGAGTGTTCCTACCCGCAAAGAGTTGAACGATAACATCGTAAACCCCTTTGAAAACAGACTATTGTTATTTGAGCTCCCTTTCCCTTCCCGTACCTCCTGTATTTAAATCTCAAGGGGGTCAGGAATGTATGACGCGGTTCTTCAATATTTGGTTCTTAATAGTTCAGTGGCTGTTATCGCAGTGATGGAGCAAGCCAAGGCTACGACAGTTCGTGCTTCGAATGTAATACAAAATGAACAGTGGTTTTAAAACAAATCGAGATTATAATAGTCATTGTTTACTGATGAGTGTGACTTATGTGTGTTGTTATGCATTCGTATGCGTATGTTGTTTATTTTTAAACTAGCTGTGCTCTGCGACTTTACTTGCTTATTACTATTATTGCTACACATGCTTATATAGTAGCTGATCCGTGAACTTCGTACCACCTCAGAATATTAACTGCATTGTAATTTTTTTCCTGAATTTTTCCGTAATATAAGCCTCGTTGGTCTAGTGGTCGCAAGAGCTGCTGCTGAGCATGAGGTCCTGGGTTCGATTCCCAGGTCAGGCAAAGTGTTATTGGGTTTTTCCATCTAGAATTTCTCAGTAGCAGCCCAGAGTCTGGATTTGAATAGGCCAATCGACCCCTATTGTATGGGACTTAAACATAACTGGCGAAATGTTGCGGTACTATAGGTACACCTCTACCTAACCCTTCTGGGATTACAGGCGTGATGTTACGTATGTAATAATAAAAACAAAAATAAACATGTAATAGTTATTCTGCTTGTCGGGGCGGAGACAAATCCAACGAATCTGTTCGCCAATGTTCAACAAGTTCACCAATGAAACTGAACGCGATCAGCCCGTTAAACCCAGTTGAAGAGCTGTCAGTCCAATTGTCCATAACAATTTTGACACTGGCAGCTCAGCGTTCAGTAGATGTACTAAACGCGTTCAGTTTCATTGGTGAAATCGGCACTCAAATATCAAACAAATCGGTCCAGCCGTTCTAGAGTTATAAATGGTGCATAGCTATAACCCGACTTTGTTTTATGATTTTTCAATAGTCAGATAACTTGTATACTGAAAATAAATCAGACAGTCTGACATATTTTCTGTACAAATGCTGTAAAACCACAATATTTATTCCATACATAAAAGTTATCTGACCAATATCTGACTATTGAAAATTCACCCCTTAATTGGATTATTATTATTGGTCATTCAGGACAAAAAGTTTCCTTAGCCTCTTCTAGTTACTAAATCAACCAGCAGCCTAATTGCGTAACACATTTTCGTAAACTAATACGACTAATCTTTTACGACTAATTTTTCTACAGTTGTTGAACTGTAGAAAAATTCATTGGATTATTTACATTGTTGAGCAGATTTTTTTATCGAACTTGTGAAGCAGAGGATTATCAATGTGTTTCAAAACGATTCTGATTCCGATTGATTGTGTATTACGCAATTAGGGTACGGATACCTAAGTTTTAAGATTTTTAATCACGTACTTTCTGTTACGGAGGTTGGTTGTGAAAACGTAGAAAGCAGATAGACTAGGATTCTTAAACTTTACCTAATTTAACCTGCCAATGTGTTCTTGTAAAAATCTCACCGTGAAAACTTATGTGAAGTGGACTTGATGTGGGCTCAATACACTATTGACAGCATGCATCAGGGAAACAGCATGTGACTTAATTTTCTGTTGTAATTTTCTTCAACCAATCACAACTGCTAACATGGCTTATGACATCAGATTTACTAATAAGAGATCGATCAGCTTTTAAGAAACCGTCGTTTTAACTTTGTTAAAACCCACGTAGTTAACACACCCAGGCGTGGAGTGCGTACCTATGTACGCTCATATATATATATATATAACGCTCAGCCTGCTAACTACCCACAAATAAATTATTATTGCTTACTAAGTACCTACAATATGCATAGTTAACATGTTATGAAAGTAATATCGTATGGAGCTTGGTACAAAGCGTTTAACGACGACCCGGAAAACAAATAGCCGACGAAGCTCAACAGTCCCACATGGCTAGTATTCTTAAGTAATCACTTAAGAATACTAGCCATGTGCACTAGCCGGCTCTACCGTTTGATACATGAACATTGAGCCAAATTTCTGTGCAGCTGGAAGGGTTCTCTGATATATATAGAGACGAAGATACGACTGTATAGACAGGGAAATGACTTGTTTAATAAATTGACCA
This sequence comes from Dasypolia templi, assembly GCA_963555695.1. NCBI lineage: Eukaryota > Metazoa > Arthropoda > Insecta > Lepidoptera > Noctuidae > Dasypolia > Dasypolia templi. The sequence continues at coordinate 24,917,889 of OY743143.1, read as the reverse complement.
CCAACTATATTCCGTATAAGTATTCAAAACTGTCCAGCTGTATGAACGGCAAATTGACGTAGTATTTCAATTTGATTTCGTGAGTGGGGTAAGAAAAGTAAGATTGAGTGAAATCAGTAAATAACATCTTCGCACAGACAGGATTTTCAGACTAGTGATTTGTTAAAACTTAGTGATAAACTTCAAGATTTTCCCAAAACACTGTTATCAATGCCAAAGATTAATTCAAAAATATCCATAACAGATAGAACTAAACCTTGCCAAAGTTATAGCTTTTACTATCTCGAAAGCGACCCACGTTAACGTAAACGTCGCGCGTCGGTGTTACTCGGAAACACGTTTACGTAAACGTAAACATTTGTTCACAACGTATATCGAATTGTATACAATTCGATTTACGTTGTGAACAAATGTATCGTGGATTCATTAAGTGCTCCTACTAATGATTCGCATGCGGTTTGAGCTTAGAGTTTAGACTGAGTATTTTACCATGTTGTGCTAGATTTTAGTATTTCAAATATACTTTTGTTTCCCACAAAATTAGAAAAGGGTTTAAAGGCTAACACCCTGTTTCTGAATTGAATGCTGAGAATTTGTGAAACTTTTATTTAGCAGCAATGAAGGTGAAAGCCAGCTAAATTCAAAATTTCTTTGCAAAAACCGGCGAAGTGCGTTTCTGACCACGCACAATGAAGGGTTCCGTAGTTGGGATGAACCGTCTCAAATCAAATCAAATCAAATCAAAATATTTTATTTCACATAGACCTACATGGGCACTTATGAAACGTCAGATTCTAGGTGCACGGTTCCAATTGGTCGTTTCCCATGGAGAAGAGCCGGCAAGAAACTCCATGGTTACTCTTTTAAAAATATGTCTTTTACAATGTTTTCCAATTAGTGATTAACAGGTATGGGAGGACAGTGTAGGCCTGTCAACAGTTATATGTTAAACAAATAGACAATTGTCTATAATTTATAATCCACAGGGCCTACGACGTTCTCACATTTACAAAATATAAAATAATCTAATAAAGTAAAATAAAAAAAATAATAAAAAAAATTAGGTATATAATGTCAAATAATAAAAGAATTATGTCAGAGATATGTAAAAGTCCATATCTAATAATAAAAAATAAAAATTAAACACCATTATTTGGGAGTCTTAAAATGTTAGTTTTTGTTTTCATTCGTACCTATAGTAGTTTATGTGCTGATCGCATTCAAATTCATTGGTGAAACTCGCCCTTAGTAAATATCAATGGCTTTCATTTTGACAGTTCTACAAAATTCATTGCGTTATTTACGTTGTTGAGAAGACACATTTTTCGAACATCTTCATTATGTTCGAAAAATGTGTCTTCTCTTCAAATAATTAGGAATATCCTTCAAAACGATTTAGGTTGGGATTGAAAGTTTGTTACGCAAATTGGGTGCTCTGAATCTTTGCCTAACTGATTGTAAGAAAACCAACTTGCTGATGGTTCATCCAAGCCTAAACTTAGAACAATCAGTCAATACCGATCTCCTATAGTTTACTTATAAATCTCCGTAATATTACGATCTTACAACTGTATTTATGTTCCCTTATGTAAAGGTCTGAAGCAGCATTAATGAAGTTTTGTTCTGATATAACTCTAAGACTGCTGATATTGTTTGGACAGCAAAGTCGGAAGTAAGGTAAGAATGAGAAAAGAAAGTTTGAAAATGGAAATTGAATTATTCTAGTATAGCATGTGCATGTGATATCTAGAATATGTTAAATATCGTCGCACGTCTTTGTAAAAATTATAAGAAATGCATATAATACATACAATCATACAGGACTTTGTTTTTAGTAACAATTCACTTTTGTTTTATTTTGTGTTATTAGTTTTTATGTTTTTTTGAGTGTGTTTAGTTCATTTGTGATAGAAATAGTTTTTCTTTCTTTCTTGTCTGTTTGCATGGAAGCGGTCAGCGGTTTCAACAATCGCTGGTTCTTTCGACATTTGTCAGGTTGAATACCTACAACAAACAAATTTAGATACCACGGGAAAAAAGTTGTCGGCGGCTGCACCCGCTCAGCATGATGCTGTGCTAACCCACAGCACAGCGCTGATTTTTTGTGAGCACCCCAAAATTACCTAACCGAACGGTCAGGAAAACTCAGGTATTTAAAGTTAAACCGATTTCACAAATAATAAAGTAAAATAAACAGTTCTTATTATATCGTTAGATTCCAGTAATTTTCCCGTGGTTTCGATTAAGACTCTCTTGTAGTGCGATGTGTCTTGCCGGCTGGCCGGTGCAAGCACTTGAACTTCTAGATTTTGTATATCTTTTAAAAATAATAACGAAATTATAAAACGGAATCTCAACATGCCCTAAAAAATAATACGCCTTATTTTTTACATGGTTTCATGACGGAATCTTTTCAAGGTACACAGTTTAATTTGCGATTTAGTGTCATCTTTATGTTTTTTTAACTATGTTTTATTAAACGTTTCTGTTTTTACACATCGCTTATCAGCATGTTCAATTTTCCCCTTTTTCCCAACATTTACATTTGGCCAGATTTACAGCTGTTTAAGCAAGTTAAAAACTCCCCTTAACACTCGAATCAGTAACTCCTTTAAACTGCCCACATATGGCCAAATAACCAAAAAAGGCCGTCTCAAACGGTCACATCAAAAAGTCATAAAAAAGACCATTTTGAGAGCGCATCCGACCCTCTTGAAGTACTCCCGTAACAGTCAGGGTCACTTGGAGTCGTCTTCAAGGGCACATTACGACTGTCAAGTGTTTCCCTAAGGATCTCTAGCGCGACTAGTCCTCTACAAGTGTGTACTTGCCTACTAGTAGCTATTTATGAGTGGACGAAAAGCAGTTGGGAGATTACGGTACAGACGAATAAGGTAAGGGAATGTTGGACTTACGTTTCAACTCTTTTTTTTTCATACCGAATTAACAACCAACCGTTTGCTGTTAAATATAAATAAACTAAATGACACTGAAACCCATATGGTTGACAAATAAGTTTTAAAATATTTAACATAACACCACTGTGTTACTCGAATACTAGCCATTCGAGTAACACAGAGGTACTTAGTAGAGGTTACTTGCATCGGACAAAAATTTTGACTCCGTGCTGCTACTGAGAAAAACTTAAAAACACTTTACACAATGAAAGATCGGAACCAGGAGCTTTCACTAATTAAAGTCCTTTTGTTAGTTGAAAAAGGTGACCAAGCAATAATTGTCATGAAATAGGAAATGTTTAATAGAATACGTGACCGATTACCCAACTCTTGGTATCAAATTGTCCACGGAATTTCCCATGGCCATGGCGGAAAATCTCAGAGGAGACTGGCCATCGAAGCGGATGATATTATAGACTCTCTCTCCCTCACTCTTATAGGGCGGCACTCAGGAACGACCGGAGAGATATCAGGATCAGGACCAACGGCTTTACGTGTTTTTCAATTCACAGCTAACTTCCAAACTCCGGGTTGTGATGAAACCTAATGGAAAAACCCAATAACACTTTTTCCGACCTTTTTTTTTTTTCCGCCTCAGGGTCGCGGGTTATTCTACAGAGAAAACCGTGGCCCGGGCACAGGCAACTGAAGGAAAACGGGTGGGTTTTAGTCAGTAAAAGTCTGACACGCCCTCCCGCTCCACCCAGAGCGGGAGAAGTCATTTGATGATTTCCCACCCAAAAAAAAAAAACTTTTTCCGACCTGGGAATCGAACCCAGAAACTCAGCAGCCGCACTTGTGACCACGAGAACATCGGAGCAGTTAACCAATCTAGGTACAGTGTTCAATTCAGTGTACTCTAACAGGCTTAATATTTTTTCACATTTAGCCGGTAAGAGTTCACTGAATTGCAGTAGAGATTAAATTTGGCTGGAATTTACTAAAAATATTTAATTAACGTCGCCTTAACGAAGAAAAGATAATGGTAATGCTGATGGCGGGCCCCCTCAATATTAACAGGTGGTTCTTGAGGTAAGGAGTCTACCGCTGTGAAAATTATGATTACATGGGTTACAAGAAGGGAAAGATAAAGAGAAAATATGCTGTAATATATAACGTTAACGTGAATTGTTCTTCTGTTGACGACAACTTCTTATTTGCCTTAGAACCCCGTTTTTGAGTCTTTCGTTGACACTATTTGATTGCAATCAAGTTGGGTAAGTTTTTGGACTTTCAGCAATGGATTTTTTTTTGTCACCTTGTCTCATAGACTATTTGGTGAATGATGCTTTTTCAAGGAGAAAAAAATACCCTTTCATAAAAATCGAGGCTAACAATATGTTGTTGCTTGTTTCGTGAACCAATTTGGTTAAATTTCGTTTACCGTCTATACCAAACTTTATTCAGAATACCTACATAAAATAGAATAAGGTATTCCTTACAATAACGTAACTTATCCTATTACGTACCAGTACGCTATTCACTTAATCTTGTTCTCGCTTCCTTGCAAGCTGCCGTCTATAAATACAAATGCTGTATTCTTGAGGTACTTTCAGCCAGCAAACGCAAATAAGCAATCGTAATTACTACCGCTTTTGTCTACAGCAAGCTATTTATAAATGTTGGATTAAACGGAACTGGAGGTAATTTAGAGACTGAAAAGAAAGGGGTGTTTTGCGGTATTCATAGTCTACGCTTCGTTCGATTTAAAGACTGTTTCGGTAACAAATGATTTCGCTGCGAGACATAGACGCTACTTAGAAAGAAAATGTTGGTTCATCATAATATATTAGCTGTTGTCCGCGTTTCGTCTGCCATCCTTACCAAGGTCAAAGTCTATCTGTGTGACAAATTTCATCCAAATCCGTTAAGTCGTTTTGGCGTGAAAGCGTAACAAACTTACTTTCTCCATTAATATTAATTTAGGATTTTGAGGTGAGAGCACTACTTTCCTTTTAATTAGTAGTATGACACCGTGACACAATTTTAATGTCTTTAAAAACCATTCTTGCAATACTTTTGTTGAGGTAGGGCAGAGACAGTTTTATTTCACCGACGACTTTTTTTTACAAAAGTTTTTTTAAATATGAAACTCTGTATAAAAGCAACGATCTGACGGCATTACAAAATAAATAAATGGAGCAAATGTCACTAAGCGCACCATTCTGTTGCTTCCCATTTGTTCGGGAGGTAACGTACATTTAAGAGGTTCCGGTTCAAAAGCTTATTTTTCAGAAAGGGTTTAGCAATAAAAATCACATTATGAATCGACACACATATAACATAAAATCACGCCTGTAATTCCAAAAGGATTAGGCAGAGGTGTACCTATAGTACACCCCCATTTCACCAGTTATGTTTAAGTACTAAGTAATATCCTATCTCCATCGACAGGGCACAAATCCAGACTCCAGGCTGTTATTGAGAAACTCTAGATAGAGAAACCCAATAACACTTTGCCCGACCTGGGAATCGAACCCAGGTGATTTTGAATCTAGACAAGAATAAAGGAGATAATGAAATAAAAAGCAGACATATTGATAACTTCAATGACCAACTACTACCTACCGTCCTACTGTTTAAATGATCTCGTTTTAGTATTAAATGGTGACGTAAAACGCGTTCATACAAAACAGTTGCGACATTTATACGACGTCATCTCTTTAAATACTACTTCGGATAACCTGTCGTAACTCTAAGGATATGAACTCAGTATTCTTGCTTATTCCATAAGGTGTGCTCTTTACACCTGTTTGATGTTATCTGCTTATAAACCGATATATCATCAAAGCTTTTTCTTCTTCATTTTTGGATGCTTTTATTTTCAGAACGTGAATACTGTTCAACCTGAAATTCAGTATCATTTAAGCATCATGAGATGGATGATGAGAACTTTTTCATTTTTATCTAAAAAAAAAAGGTGTTTCCAAACAAGTTTTAAACGTTGTAATAAAAGTGTTAGACAAGGGCAGCACTATCGTAGAAGTGACGTCACGACTATGTAACTTCATACTAGCGCCATTACATTGTCCGTACCGCGCGACAAGGACGGGAATCCTAAAACTTCTGCATATTTATATCGGTAAAACTGTTTTTTTCGATGACTTAATTTTTTGTATGCCTTCTTTGAAATTACATTATTTTTTCGAACATTTTGAAGGCATCCTTATTATAGACCCTATCGTGCAACGCAATATTTAAATAAGTAGGTCATTTAATAACAACAAGTGTTAGCTAAAATGGTTAACAATATTTATTTTTCACTTTCTCGATTCGGCGTTTTATTTTGGCAGTAAGTTTGTATTTGTTTTATACCTACCTCAAACACAATAATGTCAAAAGGGCGGACTTAATACCATAGGCATTTTCTAGCAGTCAACCACTCACGCACAATCAGTATCAATTTTTTTAAACATCTGTTACATTTCCATTTTCCTGTATTTTGGTAACGTCACGGTAGAAGACAATCAGTAGAGTGGTTTTGTAAAATAGGACCGCATGTACACAGAACTGATAGTACAGACGCTAAGGTCAGTGATACAAGGTTAGGTCAACAGTGAGCACGCAGCGTTATATAATGTGGCAACACTTTTTGTTATCTCGAGTAAAAAATAAATAAATGACGTATTCTGCTGCTACTACCGAGGTTCACAACTCAAAACATGGGCACTAAAATGGTGAGTTATTTATACAAACAAATAAAAACATTTATTATTTCTAATGACGTCTATATCCTTATTCAAGTATCCGCGGGTTAGGATGAATAAGATGATCAATCTTCTCACAGACGCGAGATCAGACGTCCGTAATATAATTATTATACGAAATAATAATGTGTAGATATTAAAATATGAAAGAGTTTGACAGTGTCTTTATTTGTATAGCTGTATTATCATAATTCTCCTGCAATTGTCCCAATTTATTTGGGGTCGCCGCAACGTGATGTCTTCTAGAATATAATATTTTTGTTTGCCTGAAAACATGGTACATTAAGGTAGACATAGAATTATAATCTTACAAATATCCAAACAAATATGTAAAAAGAAAAACAACACATAAATTTGTTAAAATTATTATTCTAACATGTCTAATAAAGGCTCGTACACACTGGAGCGAAGCGACAGCGCGACACAAGGGCAGCGCGTGTCGCGCGTGTCGCCTGTTTGCGGGAGCCTGAAGGCTGGTAAAACCTTAACAATAATAAAATCATAAAGTAAAATGCCTTATGAAAACTTAGTAACCATATTCATCTGTTACTTTTTATCAATAAATACTTTCACACTGTGTTATACGTTTGCATTCATAGTGTTTAAGACGGAGTTCCCTGATTTGTTTTGGAATATTTTTGAATATTTTAATTGCTGTGATGAAGAAATTTTTATGGCATTATGTGCTAGTGTAGGACGCCCTCCGGCCAGGTGGGATGACGAGCTGCGAAAGATTGCAGGCAGATGCTGGATGCGTCAAGCTGAAGACAGGGCGCTATGGCGCTCATTAGGGGAGGCCTATGTCCAGCAGTGGACTAAAATAGGCTGATGATGATGATGATGTGCTTTGATGTGTTGTGAAATTCCGATGTGGAATTCTTAACCGTGTTGATCAGTATAGTTAAACCATACTTCTCCATTTGTCGACATCTCAGTCAATTTCGTGAAATAAAATAATCTCATAATCTGAGTTACTGAACTATAGAACCGCGTTTGTTTTGTTTCTTAAAGAATTTTACTGTAACCTAGTGTAGCGAAAAAAATAACCTTTCACCACATTAATACGTATAATTCCGTATAATTTATAATTATTAAAAATCGCATCCACAATTGATTATCTATAAAATGTTAAAACTAGGTTGCGAATATATTATAGACAATACGAGAAAACTTTAGGCAGGTTGGATGATAAATCCTTGTTATGTTGGTTTACGAACTAGCGAATCGATTACAATCGGTTTTTAGGCTAGTGTCCACTAAAATACGTTAAGTTCAAATGAACGTTGTTATCATAAAAAAATCATAAGTTTTACCGATGGAAAACAGTCTTGATTAAAAACCAACAAGCATTAGAATATTAAATATAAACTATCTATTCACGCCTTCTTCCCATGGGAGTTGGCAGAAACCACAGAACGCCACCTGCTACAATGCTTACATACATTTTTGCCTCTTTACGATTCAATTTTTATATATAAATTTATTATATTCTATCATATTGACCATTAAAAGATAAGGGAATGGTTCCCCTGGATCTTGACGAAACGCTGGCCTTGAAGCACTGCACGCGTCGATGGAATCGTATGAGACAAGGCTATCAGGTGTCATGGGACATAAAAGGCATACCTGACTCCTACCGTAAGAACTAGCCCGCAACGGCAGAGGACAAACGTGTGTAGAAGAGGGAGAGGGAAGCTATCGAGGCCTAACTTAATTACAAAAAATTCAGGGATTCATTCATTATAGCGACAAGAGTACCTCAAGCATGGTAGTTAGTCCGATACCTGGAAAAGTGCTGGAAGCAGCCTTTTAACTGGTTCTACACCTAGGGCAAATAAATAGGGTTTTACATCTGAGAAAACAGGCAGAGATTTCCGCTGAGAGATGAGATCAGTAAAAGTAGGTACATACCAGTTTCGAAGAATATCGTGCACAAATTGCATGCCGACTTGGTCGACTGTAAGAGATTTGGGTCAGTACTAGGACTCCATTAAGAATGCAAAAAATATGGATAACGTATCGTTCTGTGTCAAAATATTCCGCCAGTTTTTTTTGCTATCTATTAAATGTTTTTCTTGACTACGTTAAAATTTAAACAATTCTGATTAAAAATGTTGATGGCCAGACATATTAATTGGAAAACTAGGTTGTAACCGCAGAGGTCAAGCTGCACTAGGTACCGTCAAGTCGAAACTTAGTAGAAATAAACTAGTTAACTATTCTATTGATCGGTCGTACTAGCATTGCTCTCACGTAATTTCGATGGTAATCAGAATCGGTTCGATGCGACGGTTTCTCTAGATTTGATTACCATTTAAGTAACCTAATTTGGTCGTAACACAGTCATTGAACCTTGAACCGTAAAAACAATTACTCAGGTTTTATGTTAAGTATAAAATCTGTACTGTTGCATTATTTTACCTACCTTCATATTCTAGTTGAAATGGAACTAATTACCGCGAATTTCTAAAAGAACGTACATAATACACATGTCTGTTACTTGCACAAAGTATGCTAGTAGCTTGCATGCCATTGTAACATTCATCAATCAGCATGTCGACTATGTAAAAATCTCACCGTGAAGACTTGCATGGCGTGAGCTGTCAGTGTCATTCCGTCTTGGTCAATCCCTAGCATCAGTGGCACTGACAGCTCACTTCACCTAAGTTTTCACGGTGAGATAGTTACAGAATAGCACTACAGAAGTTGTTTTATCCTAATGGCATGCAAGCTACTGGCATACTTTTGTGCAAGTTACGGACACGTGTATATGTACGGCATAAAGGAAAAAGGTAGATGTACTATAGATTAGAAACTACTCATCTTCTTGATTTTAACAAGACGCACGGCTTTGAGGAAAGAAGGTCAAATTCACAAATTGTAACCGCTTTCGTCCTAATACTTAATGATAAATAAACTGATTTTATTTCTGTAAGTAGTTTTGTACAAAGACTTTTACAAGTCAATTTCATTTTTAAACTAAGTGAGGTCGGTGTTTCCTATCTTACTACTCTGAGAAGCAAGGCGGAAAAAAACTCAAAGGTTACAGTCTCTTTTAAAGTCCAGTCATAGTCTTGGTCAAAACATGTGATCAGTATATGAAATGATCTTTTGAGGAATTAACAAAAACCACACAGATTGAGTGGACCCCTCCAGTCAGTGCACGTATTTTTCAGTAATCATGCAGCTCAACTCAGAACTTTTAGAGCTAAACGATTCGACAAATCAAGGAAAGGACATTTGGGTATGCCTCAAAAATTACTGAAACTGTCAGATCAAGATTAAATCTAAACAATGAAGCGATGGCCCACATAGTCCTAACATTCACAATACTTAAAGTAATATTAAAATACTTCACAAAGTAAATACTCATGTCATAGTATATAGGTAGCTCACTGAGGTGATTGGTCAATTGGTCAATCAACTTGCGTAGACAATTTACCATGTCATCGCTTATTCATCTCCTAGCAACTATAATGAAGACGTAGGTAGGTACTTACCTGTGCATTAGCAGTCTATTCATAACTGTAAACTCCATACATTTATTGCAAAATCATGCTTCAAGTTGTTTTGTATCGTCGCATAAAAGCGGTCGCGCTCTACTTTGTTTAGAGGGAATAATATATCACACATAATACATACATAACATCACGCCTCTAATCCCAGAAGGGCTATGCCTATAGTACACTCACATTTATCCAGTTATACTTAAGTCCCATGTAATAGGGGGCGAGCCAATTGCCATCAACCAGGTACAAATCCAGACTCCTGGCTGATACTGAGAGATTCTAGATAGAAAAACCCAGTAACACTTTGCCCGACCTGGGAATCGAACCCAGGACCTCGTGCTCAGCAGTAGGTTTTGCGACCACTAGACGCAGACGAAGTCGCGAACAAAAGCTAGTTTAAAATAAAGTGAACAGTTATCGTCAAGTAAGGCCTGGGAATATTCTCTCAATAAAATACGTTTTTCGGGAAAATGATGATACAAGAAGTAATTACTAAAGTGAACGACGAGTAAGTAAATGAATAATGAAACGATCCTGAAAGCTGTTCGTCTGTTTCGTCTTAAAAGTCTGAAATATATTATAGTCGTCTTAAAATGGCAAAGTTAAATTCCACTCAATGAAATACGTCTACCTAATGCTCATGTAACAAGGAAAAGAACGCGGAGATATACTAGAATTAGCTTTTTTCTACTTCGCATGTGTATTGCATGAAGACGCCTTAAGTGACATTGCTTCATATCGATATCTTCTTTTCCTTTGGGGAAATAACTTTTCCACAATATGTATCATTCGGCTAGTTCTATACCTTTGAGGCTCGGTGAATAACATTCGTTTTTCCTGATTTCTCTTCGGAAGTCCTATACTCTGGTTCAAAACTGATTCTATTAACATCTAACAGATCTGAATGTAAAACGAATCCGATAAAACAATTTTATTTCAATTCACATTTTAGTATGTAAAGTTTTGAGAAGCGGGAATAATGTGATAGGTAATAAAGAATACGACCTCTAAATATATCTTTGTTATTTTAGTACTTACTTTTGTTTCTACATTTAAAATGTGTAACAATACATAAGTACGTATTCTTTCAATTAATCAGAAAATAAGAGTTGGTTTCGACGTTTGTGCTCCATAATACGAAAGTAATTCGTTTATTTTGTTTGCTGGATCACTAAACAATGTTTGTTCGTTAAAACAGTATAACAGTATTTTATTAAGGTTGTGCCAAAAGGGTACATAATCATTAGCGTCAGCGTTTTTCGTTCTATGCTCGGGGTATATTTTTACTGTTTATCAAAAGGGTTACTTTTGCTTATCAACCTTAACACAGGGTCGTTGTAAAGGCATGCGCTTGACACGAATCGTGGCCATGAGGAAAATAAAATAAAATATTTGTCAAATGTTTGAGAGTACTTTGTAATAAGTACATATTTAAATAAATCTTCTTAAGGCACTGACAAGAGGCAAATGTTGTAAGTAGAATTGTCTTCAAAAAAAAATTGCCAAATCTGTACAAGTTTGTGGTCGCTGAAAAAATATATGTTAATTTTGAACATGTTTCTGAAAACCCTGCTGTATTCAAAACAAGTTATAGAAAAGTTTTCTAGAACTACACCCCTATAATAATGATAATTTACCGAAAATTGTGAAAGAACGGTGAAGCGGCTCTCAAAACTGTGAATAAAAACATCGTGAGGAAACCGGCATGTCTTAGAACCAAAAATTCTAAAACATGTGACATCGACCAACCCGCACTGGGCCCGCGTGGTGTATTACGGCCCACTCAAATCAACTTAGCTGCAACGGACATTTTGAAACTGCGTGGTATTCGTTTATGAAGGTACAATTTGGACGGTGACGCGTGGACTGTAAAAGTACCTTTTTTTTACAACGGACACTTATTTAACTGAAAATCGAACTATTCGAGTCGTGACGAAACAACAGATTTCAATGCAGGATTGTGAAAACGAATTTTGTGCTACACAAACTGATTGATAGTAAACATTGTTCGACGTTTTTGATAGGATATACAGTGGAATCTCTATAACTCGAACCTCGTTAAGTCGAAATCCTCAGTAAGTCAAAAAAAAATTCCATTCCCTCTCGCTGAACACCTAAATACGCGGTATCTCGAATTATTTAGACTTTGTAACTCAAACAAAATGTTATTTCCCTACGAAGTATTGATGATACATATTTATACTCTATAACTCGAATTTCAAAAAGGAGACTCCGTAAGTCGTATTTAGTAAAATATAATGACGCCTTACTTGGAATTCCCCGAAATAATAGCAATAACAGTAGTAATAACTTAGAAATAGCGCCTCTGTAAGTCGAAATTTCACAGTTAGTCATATGTATCTCGAAGTTCTTGTTAAGTCGAAAACTCGTTAACTCGATTTTTTTTGCATTTCCCTTGACATTCGAGTTATAGAGATTCCACTGTATATGAAAAGATAAATCTACGAGTCTTTAGGTTTTTATATAGATAGCCTTGATCCATATCATGCTTTGCGTGGGTATCGTAAAAGTAGGTTATAGAGACAAAAAGGAGCGTTGTCTTTTGTGATAATTGCCCTAACCTAACCTTTCCTATTCGCATCGCAGTGCCTCGGATCACGACTGATGTTTAAGTAGTTAATAAAAAGGCCTACTTTACGTTCAAGAACGATTATAAAAGATAACAAATTAACAGACGTAGAAATAATAATAGTCAACGGGGATAAGATTGCTATGCAATAAGACGTTAAAGGGGACAAACTGGCACTTGTCACGGTGATAAAACGAAGACTGAAAAATGGTATATGGATGACTTTCCAAACGGGGTAAAAGTGAAGGTTGATCATTTTCTCTTGAACACTTCGAAGGCCTTTGACAAATGAGGCCTTGTTCGTCTTACTCCTTATGTAATCCTCATATATAAAAATCGATATTTTCTCCAGCATTTTTAGCCTTAAACCCTATTTGATAAATTGGATTCGTAACACTTTCGACAGCGTTATTAATTTTATTCGGAGTGGCCTTTGGCTACCAAAAAGCGCGATTAAGCATTTGAATATAAGAGATTGCTTTTAGCTGCTTTCGACGACCAATTATTGCGCCAATTATTGCCAAGATTGCGCTTGCACCACATCCTTGACTATGCTGATGCCAGCTATCTTGACCTTACCCAAGACCAACTCGATAAACTTGAGCGGCTTCAAAATTTTTGTTTAAGATTTATATTTGGCTTGCGCAAATATGACCATGTTTCTGAATTTCGTGTGAAGCTCAAGTGGTTACCAATTCGCCTTCGCCGTAATGCTCACATTCTTTCCCTGGTGTATAATGTGCTCTTTTCCCCTTCCACTCCTAACTATCTCAAGAAACGTTTCTAGTTTCTTTGCGACTCCCATACGAATTTTTTAAGTACATCGGATAACTTAAAGCTTAAAATGCCTAAGCACTCCACAATTTTCCTCGACAAATCTTTTACTGTCCAGGCCGTTCGTCTGTGGAATGCACTGCCTGTCGAAATAAAACGCGCGCAGTCGTTATTTGCGTTTAAAAGACTCGTGAAGGATCATTACTTGTCGTTGTGATCTTGCTTTCGTAAACTGTAATTATCATTTATTTACGTTTCTTATATTTCGCATGTATGTATGTATTTATGTATCTATTCCTTAGGTTTAATGTATATTTATTTCCTGCACCACTGACAGCCCCATTTTATGTCCAGACAAATCACTGTCCATTCTAAGGTTGCCTGGAAGAGATCGCAGAAAGCGATAAGGCCGCCCATTGTATGTTTTTAGTATGATATTTTTTTTTGTTATGTCATTTTGTGGTGTACAATAAAGTATAAATAAATAAATAAATTATTTTTATTTTCGAGCGAATCCTTTTTTTGCCTTAGAATTAGGTCACGGTAGAAATATAATCAGGAGCAAACTGATAAGAGTAATAGAAAAAAATAAATGTGAAGGTAAAAAAGTAATTAAGCGAAAAAACACAATCCTCCACACAAAGAATTGGTGTTAGTGAAAGGATTAAGTCTAATCTTGGTCTGGGATTTTGGAACTTAGAGTAATTACCATGCTTCTGCTTTCAGAAAAGGTATACCATTTCAGCTGGCAAGCTCTACAAGGGTTACTGGATGCCCGGCTTACGTAATAAACGGTCATCTGTTGCCATCATATTAATCAACAGTTTATCACGCGTTTGAGTAAGATAAACTACACTTGGGAGCAAATAAATCGAGCCACTACCTTTTTTCACGTAATATGGTAAATATTTTTGGGAATATGGAACGTATCAATTCGAACTATATATCGCCTAAAAGTTAAGTTAATAACCTTAACAATGAGGGTAAATTATTGAATAATAACCTTATTGAATGATAAATTATTGGCTCTGCAAGAAAAATGGTAATTTTGATAGACAATTTAGTAGGGCTAAAACAGTCCATAAAAACAATAAAAAACAAAATTATTGCAAAAAAATATTCTTAATAACTGGTATTACCCCCCCGTGCCCTGATGCATTCTTGTAGCCTATTAGTCATCGATCTGATCAGAGTTACGATGACATATTGTGGTATGTTCTCCCACTCTTCAAGCACAGCGACTTTAAGCTCGGGAATGGATGAAACAGCGGGAACCCTGGCTCGGACTCTCCGTTTTAGCTCGTCCCATAGGTGTTCGATCGGGTTCAAATCGGGACTTCGTGCTGGCCATACCATTTGTTGAATCCCGATCGCAGACAAGTATTCCGTAACGATCTGCGCGGTATGAGGTCTCGCATTGTCATGCATAAACAAGAAATTTTCTCCGACAAAACCAGCATACGGCATTACGTGGTCTTCAAGAATGTCAGTTATGTATCGGTCAGCTGTTAATCCACGTCTACCACTGCCATCGTTGGCGGGGTCGACGAAGACAAGTTCCGTTTTTCCGTCTAGAGAAATTCCTCCCCACCCCATACAAGAACCACCACCAAAACTCACAGTTTCTCGAATGCAACATTGGGCAAATCTTTCACCAGGACGTCTATACACTCGGTTTCTCCCGTCATTGCTAAAAAGACAGATTCTTGACTCGTCAGAAAACAAAACTGACCTCCAGTCTTCTAACGTCCAATTAATGTGTTCTCGAGCAAACTCCAAGCGAGATCGGCGATGAGCTACAGTCAATTTTGGGCCAGTTGCTGGTTTGTGTGATGTTAAATTTCGTTCCTTTAGTCTTCGTCTCACTGTCCACCTACTGATTGCGACACCTCGAACGTCACGTAACGCTTGCTGTAGCTGAACAGCATTAAGTCCACGGTCGCGCAACGAATTGGTTGCAATAAAGCGGTCGTCACGTTCTGTTGTTGCCCGTGGTCGGCCAGTTCCAGGTCGCCGAACAAAACCACCAGTCTCCAGATACCTGCGGTATACCCGCTGTACCTTTGAACGACTCAAATGAAGTCTGCGTGCCACTTCACGTTGTACGTGTCCAACCTCAAGTAAAGCTACAACTTGGGCAGCTTCCGTCGGTGTAGTATCCATTTTATCAGGTTATTTTGATTACACAGACACAGATAAAGACAACAATAACAAGTAATATGGGTATGATTAACAAAAACCTCAAATTTAATCTTTTCTTAACAGAGTACAATAAAAATGTCATAAGCAAATTAAATGCGATAATTTTATTCTACCCTTTAAACTTTAATTAAAATGAAATTTTGACAACTAACTACCCTCATTGTAAAGGTTATTAAATACCCTTTTAGGCGATATATGTTTCGAATCGATGCGTTCCATAATACCAAAAATAATAACCATAATGCGTGAAAAAGGAAGTGGCTCGATTTATTTGCTCCCAAGTGTATTAATTATAGTTTAAAAAGCTGCTTATTCCAAGTAAGTAGTTAAACATTATGATAAGCACACTTAGTTCTACAGTGTTACAATTTGGGCAAATATGGGGTTGTAGGTATTATATCTTACCGCGGCGTATTAATGCTTTTACCAATTTCATGAACCACCCAAGTTTTTACGTTACCTATTTTGATTGTTAAATTAGGTAAAGTTACTTTAGAGCTAACCAAATTTTGTTCCGATTAAATTGGGAGCGCAATGTCAGACAGTTCCAGATTTCCCTCGAGAATGTTTGCGCTTCATTGCTGAATGCCGACAGATTCTTGTGCTTTATTTTTAGTTTCCAAGCACTTTGGATACCGTTTGAGCACATTTGTATGAAAGAAAGGTTCCTTTTTGAAGTACAAATGGTTTGGTAATAGTATAAAGCGGAAGGTACTTAGGCATCAACAATTAATTAAAAATATTAATAACCGGTATTATTCATAATAAAGCCTTACGCTTTATAAACCTATTTTAGCTATCGAACTGTTTATCCCTTTCTGTCAAACTTTATTTTAACTTGACAGAACGAGACAAAACAGTTTGATGGCTAAAATATTAACAAAGCGAATGGCTTTATTATGAATAAGACGGTAAGCTAAGACGGTAAGTCTCTAAATATTCTCTGAAAAGTTTTGAGTTAACTAAATTGTATTCAAGATTGGTATAAGGACCTAATCATTCGCGAAATAAAAGAAAGATACTCGTACCAAAAGAACTATGCATTTCACGTTCAACCTTACCAAGTTATTTTATCCACTCGAACGTAAAAAATCAGGAGCTGACCGCGTTTTGTCAGAGTGCACACAAAGTTAAATTACCGTAATTTTATAAGTACATTAAATAAACCCTCACCATAACTTCTTATCAAATAAGGCTGTTTACGCACCATGACGTTATTACAGAAACATTTTTATGTACCCTACCGATTGAAATTTATGAACTAGACGTTAGTTTTACGTAGGCGTGTGTCAGATTGTACGCATCATCAATATGTCGATAGTAACTCACTACCGCGATATATATTCAGTTTCCACTTTAAGATGTTGTTAATCTTGCACAAAGACGCTTATGTTGATTTGAATAAATTAAGTTGTAAGTCGATTTTTTTATTAAAATGTTTAATGAAGTCTTTTGGTAAAAAACAGAAGTCTTCTGAATTTATTTTTTTCCCAATCACAATTATTTTTCAGGAGATTTTAAATGGGAAGGTAAAAAAAAACGGCAAATTTCGTGCCGGTTGGAAAATGAAACATTGCGTGCAGAGTTCTCTCGACAATAATTCAACATTTGCAGATAAAAATATCAGTGTGAAGTATTTTTTCTGATACTGTTTTAAATTCGCGCTGCATGGCCACGAGTGTGGAAATAAATTGGACTGTATCCCCTCATAAATTGGGACTGTTTTGTCTACTTAAACTAAAACTACGTTGCAAGTTTAGGTATAAGGTCTACTTAAACTTTTTTTATTTCCGATTTTTTGTATTTTTTTGTTTTGTATGTTTTTCATTACGGTCGCCTTTAACGTGCGTGCACGTCTTTCTACATCGTTCTCACATGTATAATTTCAACAAGACTGATGTAACAAATTTTCTGTAACAATATTAATCATTTAAAAGACTGTCCATGGAGTTTTTTGCCCGTTCTTCTCCATAGGTACCTACTTCGCTTTGTAATGGGCAACTAGCTTCATATTTCTGACTGACTGACCCCTTGACAATTCAAAAGTGCCTGTAATTGGTTTATTTGAAATAAATGCTTTGAGTTTGAGTTAAACTTCGTAGCAAGTTTAGGTATAAGGTAGAAAAGAGTGGTCGATAATGATGCGATTCCCGCAAGTTGCCGCAGATAGATTCCCTTCACATATTGTTTTGACTGCAATATAATCAACCTATAATGTCCCCACTGCTGGGACACAGGCCTCCTCTTTTCGAGGGAGTGCACTGTAATTTACCAAGCGGGCCCATTGCGGATTGGTAGCTAGCACTGTGGTCTTTGAACTTTACCTTTTAAGACACCGTTTGAAGAGCAGTGGTGACACTTATTATTTAGTGCCGCAGCATTAAGCTGAGATTGGGGCCTTTTGGGCCTCGTACAAGACTATATTTTTATTTAATTATTTATGTACACACAGTAAAATACAAAGTTAAACGACTTAATTACCATTTGAGAACAAAGGTACTGCTTATTTCTCAAGAAATTTCTTCCAGCAGACTTGAGAAAGGAGAAGTGAAAAAGAAATGTAGACAATAGTGTGTGTAAACAAGAAGAGAAAAATAAGGATAACGTGAAGTCTAAATACAAATATAAATAAACATGTACCTATGTCTATATATATATAATATCACAGTTAGGAGGAAAGGCAACGCTCTTTTAATCGACATTTGATGTAATGTGTGTTATGTTGAATAGAGAAATAGTTTTTAAATCACGAATGCTAGGCGGAAGTGAGTTCCACAGTCTTACAGCTTTGTTTATATTTTAATTTTGTTTTATTTTTATAACACATGGGACTTAAACATAACTGGCGAAAGGTGGGTGTATAGGTACACCTCTGCCTAACCCTTCTGGGATTACAGGCGTGATGTTATGTTTATTATTTTATTTTAAGAGTGTGTTTATTTAAGTTTAAACATGTACTGCGTACACCTGTGCGAGTTTCATTAAATGCTTTTTCTTTATTTCTATAAAATTATTATTTACACAAAGTGAAGCGCCTGCCTGGTTTCCCACGACCTACAACTCGTAAGTCGGGGCCGCTACCACTGGGCCACCCACCACTGCTCTCCATTTATTTACTAAAGCCTAAAGGCGTTTAAAAGTGGCCACTAAGCCTTGTTGGCTACCAAAGTTCATCATGACCATCATCATCGGTAGCCTTGTTCCACCCACTGTTCGGGGTTACAGTTTGCGCACTGGTTAAAAACTTATCATGTATGGTACATTTCAGTCTAAAACACAGCTACCTACAAACATTAAAAGAAAGTAAGGGTAACCTTCATCTTTTCTACTATTCAAGCCTAAAGCCGACCAAAAAACCCAAAAAACATTTTTACGTGAAAAAAAAGAATGCCAGTCAGCTTGAAAAGTTCACCCTTTCAGTACATACCCAATTTGGCTGATGGGTGTCCGTTTGACCGAGACGTAAGTCCTCAATAAGGGATGGTCGGCCCACTATCGGGCCAGTATCGCTGACAAAGCGAAATGTTATGAGTTTGGTCGAATCGTAAGCCACCACCCCTAGAAACAAATAGTGATCAAACAAATGACTTGGAAATAATTTTTCCGAACGTATTAGATATATAATTTGGAACTTATTTTTTTAGGTAACTTTAATGGTTTGGTGGCTTTATCAGTTTGGTTTTCTAATCTAAAGTATGGTTTCTCTCTTTGTTACAGAACAATTAAAGTGTTTTCATTAACTGTTTTTTACATCCGTAAGTCGTCCTTCGAAACCTTGGGTCTAGTTGAAAACCAGCGTCAGGCACGTGAGGCACACAACACTATTTTCTTTTGTTTTTTTGTTCGTGTAAATATTATGTGCTTGCTGAAACTGGGTCAAATAAACTTATTTCTTTCGGCTTTTCTTGAACTTTTCTAGCAGCATAAGCATATCATTATCAGCCTTTAATGTTTCCACTGCTAGAACACAGGCCTCCCCTCTATGTTAGAGAGTGGGCAGTAATCCAACACGCGGCTGGGCAAGGCTAAATCCCAAAAAATTAACTTGAATTAAATATGAAAATTAAGAACGAAAGGCACCACAAAACGAAGTTCTTAAAATTTTAATAAAAAGGGAGAAAATGGTCTAATCACCCTAAACGGCGGAGGCTTAATTTTATAAACTTTGAACAAATGATAATTTCGCACAAATAGAAGAAGTTTCAGTCCTTTTATAATTAGACGTCGTAAAAGAGTCAAAGTTTGATTTATACGAATAAAATTAGTACCGAGGGACTTTAGAAGGTTAGATTTAGGAGATAAAAAGGGTCTGAATCTGAATTGATTCTGTGAAAGTTAGGAAAAAGTCGCTTTGTTCAAAATAAAAGTGAATCTGATTTTCATTTGAATAAAGCTAAATGATAAATGATAAATGATTTTTATTTCTGTAAGTGGGTTTGTAGAAACACTTTTACACGTCAAACATTTTTTTTTTAAACTAGTTGAGGTCGGCGTTTCCTATCTGACTACTCTGAGAAGAAAAGCCGAAACAAACTCAGAGGTCACAGTCACTTTTAAAGTCCAGACATAATCTAGGTCAGATCATGTTAAGACCATGTGAATTGATGTCTGAAATGGTCTTTTGAGGAAAGAACCACACAGATTGAGTGGACCTGTCCAGTCAGTGCACGCATTTGTCAGTAATCGTACAGCTCAACTCAAAACATAAGGAGCTCAACGATTCGACGAACAATACCAAAGAAAGGACATTGGATAGGCCGCATAATTACTCAAACCGCCAGACCAAGTTACGATTAAAATTAACTGAGATAATAAAATATAAAAAAAACAAAAGTAAAAAATAAAATGACCCACATAGTCTTATCATTCACAATAATAACAATAAAATAATACCTAGGTAAGTATTCATGTCATTGTTTATTTTACAGATCATATGAGGACCATGTAGGTAGGTGTCTGAAATGGTCTTTTGAGGAAAGAACCATACAGATTTGAGTGGGCCTGTCCAGTCAGTGCACGCATTTGTCATTAATCGTGCAGCTCAACTCAAAACGTAAGGAGCTCAACGATTCGACGAACAATACCAAAGAAAGGACATTTGGGTAGGCCGCTTTAAGTACTCAAACTGCCAGATATAAAAAAATTATGAAATAACTGAGATAGACAACATATATAGAAATAATACCTACTAAGTCCTCACACGAAATTAAAATAATAATAATATTATACAAAGTAAATATTCATTTCATAATCATGAAATTTCAAAGTGTATATAAAATAAAACAAAAGATACGTACCAAAAAAAAAAACACACTCAGTATGCAAAATTTGGAGCAGGTCAGTCCCAAGCCTTTTTGTCCTCAATATAGTCTTTGACTGTATAAAAAGCTTTCTGGCACAACTACGCTTAGCATTCGTAAATTGCTGATAAGAAATGGATCTTCTTGGATTTGACTATGGCACTCGTAGAACAGTTGATTAAAGATAATGTAGTAGGCCCTGTTCGGCTGTAGGTGTGTTTGTTTTTTTCTTCAATGTCTTTTCACCGATTTCTCCGTTAATTGTATATAATTTTTTTTTGTTTTGTTTAAAAGGGTATGCTCTCGAGCTGGTCCCATATAAATTTGATTAAGTTTGTTTCAATAGTTTTTGTGTTAGCTTCAATAATGCGTATGTTTCCCAGTTAGGTATAAGTGGATGATGTTCTAATAAGATCCTGTCACTGTAATATACATAGTAAAAAAAAAAATTGGTGTTCGAATTTGTGAGGGGTAGGTACCACAACTAAAAAGCGAATAAAAAAACCATTTTACAAAAAAAAAAACAACCCACTTCCAAAAAACACTACAAAGTATCGGTGACTTAAAAGGAAAATACAAAACCAAAGACACCAACTTCCGAAATTACAGTTATTTTTCACTTTGTAGTATTTTTCTTTTGTTTCAAGATTTATTAGTTAGTTTTATAGATGGATCTAGTACCGTAGACACTAGGAAGGATAATCAATGCCGAATTTAATTATAATCGACCGTCATCCATTCAGACAAGTTCCTTTACGATTTAAGTATTTAGTTTCATCAAGCCGTGAACGAAGTGACTCAAAACATTTTCAGGAAAACTTTTTAAAACTCCACAAACATACTGCATTAAAATTAGGTATGATTCTAAATCAGTGTACAGCATGATTGAGTTTTAACGGACGCCGGATGCTGGGCGCTTTATTTATGACTCAGTAATCTTCAAGAGTGAGCCCTGGACTGTGGGCACTTTTCAAGGCGGCCGGCAATTTTTATATGTTGACACACGTGCCTTGCCAGATGCAACAGAATACATGATATTATATATGAAGCTCTGTGTGAAGTATATGGTAATACTAACACTATAATGTTTAATCATTATATTTTCGTTACTGCGGATTATATTATTAGGATCAATGTATTTTTTACACTATACAGGCTGGCAGGAACATCAACATCAACGCGCATGATCCTGTAATACTATTCTGTAACCATCTCACCGTGAAAACTAAGGTGAAGTG
Organism: Dasypolia templi; assembly: GCA_963555695.1. Lineage (NCBI taxonomy): Eukaryota > Metazoa > Arthropoda > Insecta > Lepidoptera > Noctuidae > Dasypolia > Dasypolia templi. Next base: position 24,895,612 of record OY743143.1, on the reverse strand, counting down.
AGCGTGGAGTGAACTGTCAGTGCCAGTGCTGGAATTGACCAGGGCGGGATTACATCGACCGCTCACTCCACGCAAGTCTTCACGCTGACATTTTAACAGAATCGACATGCTGAACCCACCTGCGTTTACATCTTTCGTCGGTTATTAAAAAAAAGCTTTTCCATACATTTCGACTGCGTAGGCATTGCACTTTTTTTTGATAACCGACGGGAAATCTCAAAACGATAGGTGGTCTAGAATCATGTGCTGACTTCATGGCTACTCATGGTCCTTGCCACCCTGTGTATAAACAAAAATATGCTGCACGTTTGGTACCTAAAGAAACCACCAATATATTAAGTAAAATATCACCGAGAACACTAAGCACTTGAAGTGTGCTTAAAGTTTGTGGTCAATCGCAAAAATCCATAGCGTCAGAACGTCGATTCTGTAAAAATCTTAATCTGAAAACATGCGTGGAGTGAGCTGTCAGTGTCATCCCGTCTTGGTGCCTAGCATCAGTGGCACTGACCGCTCATTCCACGCTCACGTAACCTTAGTTTTCACGGTGAGATGATTACGGACTAGCAGTACTAATGTAGGCAGAAATACAAGTTGGCTCTTTGGGTTATTATGTCTTTAGTACCAACCGTAATAAATATTCAAAATCAAACAAACACTGCAGTTTAGAAACTGAATAATTATTATTATCTCATTAATATAAACAGTATTTGATTTTTCAAAGTATCAAATCAGAATTTAAATGGTCATGGAAATTGCAATAACTTAGCAACTTGTCAGTAAAACCTACTTACATTCATGGGTTCGCCTCATTGCTGCTTCAATCTCAACCACACTGTACATTTTTAAATATACCTTGTTTTACACCACAAAAATAGGTACTTACATACCAAGAAAAAAAAACTACAAAATATACAAGGGGCTGCCTTAACCATAACCTTATAAATATTGTAATGTCAACAGTATACTAAAGAACAGTGTAATAAATTGACACAAAAAAAAAAACTGTCTTGCCTTTTCCCGCTTTTTATTTGACCTCCACATACCAGCTACTGGGGTGACACTATGGACTACCCGTAACGACTGTCAAAGATCTACGAATGACAGCTGGGATCGACGGTATATCCTACTTTCTCCTAAGTAATGGATGATCACCCATCTACGAACTGACCGCGGCAAGCGTAGCTTAACCTTTAGCCACGAGCCCCTCTTTGCTGTTACATACATTGTCAATTTCGAAGTGATAGAGGTTATTCATATCTAAAACTATTCTGGTTGCGTATGAAGCAGTCGTCGGATTTACCTAAAGACGGGTAGTTTAATAGAACCTGGATATCGAAGCACGAATTTAACTGAAAACGCTGACGTTCTAACGCACTTTTTCAGGGCTTGTTATTAGTTCTGTCGTTCTTGAAGGCTTTATGGTAATAATTATGTAGTGTAGGTGAAGTTCAGGGAAATTAATTCAGTCTGCGCGCGTGTTTAAACTTCAAGACTATATCCCTGCAAGCACTTTGAATCACTTTCGGCAGAATGATCTTGATTATTTACTTTGGAATACACGGAACTCTTCACACCTGATTTGTGTACGTCGAAATGGCGGCAAGCAGTTATTTTCGATTTCAGGCGTGCGCAAGTTTTTCTTCTCCGTATTTTTTATAAAACGTGTAATAAATAGCTATAACAAGGTAACTAGACATTAAAGACTCAAAAACTGTCTCGTATATCCACAGGCGACGTGGTAATATACACGAGTATGTACACAAGCGGTCTACAGTTGTCTACATAGTATGTAATATGAAGTATGTTGATTTTCCGACATCTGGGAGATGGCAACGTGATGACGTCACTCGGAGCGTCGGATGCGCTCATCCGAATGTAACGTGACCTGATGAAATACACGAATGAAAATTTTACGTCGAATAAGTTGAGATGAAAATAAGTTGCATTTATGTATTTCAAATTATGTTGGTAACTGAAACCGATTGGTTTGAATGAATCTGTAATTTATTTGAGGCGTGATAAAAGATTTTATTTAGGTAATTGACACTAGCATATCGTGGCAACAAATAAGATTCAAAACAGCGATGCATTTGATGTAAGTTGAATCGAAAACCACGAAAGAAAAAAAAAAGTACTTATATTGTTGATTGAATTCCCTTTTTTAACTTTTTAAACGTATTATTAAAAAGAAACCCCAGTTTTATAGAAAAAGATCCACAACAACATGATTTATGTTTAGAGAAAAGCGAAAATAGTTTTTATAGTTATAGTTTTTCCGTTTATAAAAAAATAGTTTAGGATTTGTCAAGTTCTCGCTATTTTGCGACGACAGTTAGGTTATTATCAATACGAACTTTCACCAAGTATGAAATATGAGGAGACTAAAGTACTGGCGAATAGAAAATTGTGTGGCGTAGCAATTTTTCAAAGTTCAGTTGAGCGCTTACTTATGTATGAAAAAAATTACAGTTGGATTTTTGCCAACGCGAAACGCTACGAGTCCCCTTGACAAGATCTGACACAATTGTAAAAGATTTTATTTGCAAAGCTGCGGCGATTTAGAGACGACATTGCGACTATGTTGGTCTAGTTCAGAAAACACTTTATTTCCTAAGTTCTTATTTCCTTTAGTTCCTAACTCTTTTGTGATATTTCATTTGCCCAAACTTTATTATAATCATTATGAATGATTATGTAACTTAATTGACCAAGTAAATATGGACGGCCATTTGACTTTCTTAAAACATTTGTTTAAATTAAAATGCGCAAAATGTTTCATACATGTGTAGCCCTTGGTTATTGAGATACTCGTAGATGTCACGATTTTGAATTTGGTACCCACTCAAAAAACACAAAAAAGAAATAATGTGACGTTACCTACTTACATTATCAAACTTGAACATAAACACGTATTTCATGGCTATTTTTATTTCCCCTCTGAGAAGTATTTTTTAAATAAGAAAAAATCGTCCATATTTACCTGGTCAATTAATTTACATAACCATTCATAATGATAATAATAAAGTTTGGGCAAGTAAAATATCACAAAAGAGTTAGGAACTTATTGTTTTTCACAAAATTACGAATTAAGCCTCATTTACACGGAGTGCTCTAATTGGATGTTACACGCCATCACATCAGTTTTAGCAACAATAAAGGTTGCACCGCATAAACAATGTTTATATAAGTTGTATACAGGGTGTAAAAAGACCCATCACGTAGCCGTCAACTACGGATTCTGTACATCAAAGTAACATAACACAAGAATAATTGCTGGAAAATGACTTTTATTTTGGTGTGAAACGCTGTTTGCGGTAGTGCGCAATGTAACACACGCAAAACATTGAGCTTTTTGGGTGCATGCAACGGTACACAACACACTCAACTTACAAAACATATGACTCGGGGGTCTTGGGATATTTAAAGTTGTGTTACTTTTGACATGACAACTTATTTTTGTAAACAGACGTCAGTTAAGAATAGTTTAAGTTGTAATTTTGACCTTCAATATCCGTAACCTTCTGGTTACGGATATTGAAGGTCAAAATTACAACTTGTTTCTAGGTGTGGTCCAGTACAAAATAAATAATTAGAATGAAGGGGAGTTCAAGTGACTCTCGGCGTCGTAAAGTGTCTTTTTACGAAAATTAAACAAAATCTATGGTTTAGACGATGTAAGACTTTTGTTGCTTCGGTTTTATAGTATTCCAGGAAACTGCACCGTGTGGCTACATTTTAAGTAGTTTGATTGAGTAGTAAAATAAATGTAAGGGTTATTTCAGTCTTAGGTTAAATTAACAATAATAATATGACATCTTCAACAATGTCATCCACCTTTCCTATAAAAATTTCGCCTTACATACTTGGTCCCGACCCGTGTAATGTATCTTGACCTGTCTTAAATCAGAAGAAACATAGAGAACTGAAAAATACTAATAATAATCTGTATATACAAAAGAACAGATTGCAGTAGGTTATAAACAGGATAGAAACAGTTTACACAAACTAGGTAGGTAATAAATCTCTGGCAATCTAGTGGAGTGGGAGAGCAGTGGTGACCCAGTGGTAACGGCTGCGACTTACGAGTTGAATTGTAGTTGTAGTTGTTGTTCATCATCACTGCTCTCAAAACGGTGAAGGAAAACATCGTGCGGAAACCGGCATGTCTTAGATGCAAAAAATCGAAGTAATGTGATATCTACCAACCCGCACTGGGCCCGCGTCGTGGATTACGGCCCATTCCCTCTTACACAGAGGAGGCCTGTATCCCAGCAGTGGGAACATAATAGGCTGATTATGTTATCAAGTGGGTGACGTGCTGTTCTCCTTGGTAGGCTATGTAATTGCCTGTATTAAGGAGTAACAGACAACAACAGTTGGTAATTAGGTCTACCAAAAAATTTGTTACTTAAGCGTTACCTGACTGGCAGGAGAGCAATTGTAAATCGATGAAAAGATAGTTCGCATGTTGAAAAAAAACAGTAACGAAATCTCTATTTCAAAAATTCTAACCAAAAAAACATTGCGTAATTAATTATTGTTAAGCCATAACTACGAAATAGGTTACTCTATGTATAATCACACTATAGATAAGAATGTTCATGCACTGTTCAAGGAACGGGGTCGAGCCTTCGACTTGTCATATGCCATGAAAAACCTATTTCATAACCTAGCAATTGGTTTTAAAATGACACTAAAATAAACTTCGTAATATTAATAGTTAAAAGCAAACAGTAATATATAATCTTGGAGTTAATTTTTGCAGATATATGTAGTTCTAAGAATTTGAAGTTAAAACTGTAAGGAAGGAAACCGTGTTTTTTTGCTCCGACATAATATACTGATAGATATGAAATTCTGCCATTATGTATGAACTGAAGAGAAAGGTTTCGATTTGACGCGATTTAGGTACTCGTCGGTGGAAAGTATGTCAAACTGAAACTGAAATCTTTCTTTCTATCATAAGAATCTTCAGAATGCGATAAGACCGTCCATTGTATATGTTGTAGTGTTCGTATTTTTTTTTGTTTTAGGTTTTTGTGGTGTACAATATAGTACATATAAATAAAATAAGTTTTACTCCGGGCTGCTACTGAGAAATTCTAGATAGATAAACACAATAACACTGCCCGACCTAAACCTGTGGTCTGGGTCTGGTTTTTTGCCCGGTTGATGGTAATAGGCTCGCCCTCTATTACAAGTTACTTAAACATAACTGATGAAATGTGGGTGTACTATAGGTATACCTCTGCCCAACCCTTCTGGGATTACAGGCGTGATGTAAAATTTAGTTTGACGAATGGAAAACGATCATGCCATATGTCTGTTGTTCTGGGTGATGCGTGTTTGAATTTTTATCTTTGGCTAATCTAATTAGCAGACCGCTGTTTTATAAATAAATACTATCGGGATTCATGATTTTTTATACTTTTCGGTAGTTAACTACGTTAGTATAGGTATTCCTTACTACTACATCTTTAATTTTCTATTAATCTATTAAGAAACGAATAGGTACCTAAGTAACTATATATATTTACGTGTATGTATGTAGGTATGTCTAAGCTATAATAGTTTATTTAAACTAGGTCAAAATTTGCACAAACCTTGTGCATCTTCTGATGTCTGCTTATTTTAAATGCTAACACTCAAAGTTGAAGGTAACACATCAATGGCTGTTTAATATCTTATACGTTAATGCTTAGACAAGTTATATATCAGTAGTGCTATTCTGTAAATTACTCATTTTGAAAAAGTAGGAGACGTGACGAAACAAGCGAATTGACACTTTTAAATAGTATTACATATTTTATCTGTGGGCTACTCGCGTGAAGTTTATTTATTTGCGGGCGAATCGACAATTCTAGAAATATTTATAAGGCAATTCGCACGTTTTGAACTTTGCGCATTAAAGTTAAGAACAAAGTACACTAGAAACTACGTTTACCAATTGTTATTTGGTACTTTTTCACAAAACAAAACATGCGAATTGCATACCTATACATACTCAAACGGACATGACGGGTCCTCCACAAAAAAAAAATACTTCATGCGAGTCGCCTGCAGAAAGTAGGATATTATTTAAAAAATTCGATACGCTTGAGCCGGGCGAATAAATTCGTGCGAATCGACTAATAAGACGAACTGAGCTGGCCTTCCGTCTGATGCCGGGAGTTTCTAGCCGATTCTTCTATAAAGAGATCTACGTTTTGAAATGGGCACCTAGCTTCAACTTTTTGACTAACTGACCGACTCTATGACATTTCAAAAATGCCTGTAAATGGTTTGGCATAAGCATAGCATAACGTTCCCACTGCTGAGACACAGGCCTCCTCTGTATGAATCGACTAATAAGACGAACTGAGCTGGCCTTCCGTCTGATGCCGGGAGTTTCTAGCCGATTCTTCTATAAAGAGATCTACGTTTTGAAATGGGCACCTAGCTTCAACTTTTTGAGTAACTGACCGACTCTATGACATTTCAAAAATGCCTGTAAATGGTTTGGCATAAGCATAGCATAACGTTCCCACTGCTGAGACACAGGCCTCCTCTCTATGAGAGTAAATGGTTTAACTGAAATAAATGCTTTAAGTTTGAGTTTGATGCTAAGGATTGGCACTATTGGCAGCTCAGTTCACCTAGATTTTCACGGTAAGACAGGTATTTAACTAAGAAGTAATTTTTACAAAACTGAATTATAAAATATGACAGAAATCCACTCAATGTTTGCCCGCTGAAATATATATAAATAAAAAGGAAGCTCTTGCCTCAACCTCTGTATAAAATATCGTAAAAAGTGAGCCTTTCACTGAAGAAGTAATGTCATAAATATATTTTTTGACCCAGAACCCGTGATAGATGTCTCTGTTTATTCTATAAGAGGATACAGCCAAACAACGTAAATTGTTGATTGATTTATTTTATTCATCTGTCATTTTGTCTATTCATCTGTCAGTTTGTCTATTCATCTGACAGTTTCTCTATTCTTCCGTCGACAAATTTCTTAGCTATGGTGGTCATGCTCTTGCCGGGGTCGCGGGGTGTTCGAAAAAGAAACCGTGGCCCTGGCACAGGCAACTGAAGGAACACGGGTGGGTTTTAGTTAGTTAAAGACTGACACGACACGCCCTCATTCAGAAGTCATTAAAAATTGAAAATTTCCCACCCTAAAAAATATGTATTCATGTTACGAATGCTGCTACTTTGTCGAGAAAAATATTGACGGCTAGAATTGACGGCTAAACAGGAAGTGGATTCAAAGTCATTAAAATTCTGATTGATCCGTAATAGAATTTACACTCCGTTAACATCCACACCCTTTACTTAGATTTTAATCCCCGTAAACATGAAAGGTTCTGGAGGTCAGTAGGTCCTTATTTTAAAGGGCGATTATGTCAAGAGGTCGTTATGTGAATAATTAGCTTGTCATCCTTCTGTGTTGAATCAAAAGCATGTTTTAAACGTTACATTTCACGTACAACGAGACCATAAATCCAGTCTTGTGAACATTTTTTTTTGTTTTGTAATATCATGAAAACGCGCGAAAATAGTTATCTTTTTAGTCCATAATTTTTCACCATGTTTATCTTTGTATTGTACATGCCTTGCAACAATATCATTTAAATACCTATATCAAGAAAGGCAAACCTCTATACATCTACGTGCCATTTTTTCCAAATAAATATTGAATGTGGCCATGACGTTCCATCAACAATATACTTTCTTATTTATACCTTTATTATTTCACATTAATGCTACCAATAATAGTTTTTACTATTATTAGTGCGACTTTTGCTGTTACAAACTACATTTCCAGGAACCTACATTCCTGAAAATATGGAGTACCCAAATTATTTTGTCACGTGCCATCATGGTTCGCCATCCCTGTCCTATATAATCATTAATATATATACACAAGAATACATAACTTAAACATAAAAATGTACCTATATCGAACACAATGAAAATAATGTTGCGATTGTTACCAATATCAACTACCTACTATTACGATTGTAACTCGGCCTTACATCATTCAGATAAAAAATAAACACAACAGAAACGGCATTGAGTGACATATTAATTTGTTTATATACTTACATAATAATTGTCAAGTGCATTTTTTTGCAGCTATTATACAGCACGTTCAACTAATTAGCATCTCAAAGATTAGTTGGGTGGAATGAGAAGGCATACGATTGCCATTTGTGGGTATTTATGAGTCACTCTGCAACTTGGTGACTTAATACTCTGACATACAAGGCCGTCTTAGATTGTGCACGATTATAAACTAAAATCAACTGTTTTTGTAAGTAACTAGTTTTTGTTGGAATTCGGAATATTCACGCAGCTGTCCCGAATTGAGAAATTGATGCGTTACACCTCATGGGAAGATTTAGACCCATATAATATGTAAACCTACATATATTATTTTAGAGTTTTTACCAAAATACGTATATTTTAAGACTTTAAAATGTTACAAAGATAAGCAACTTTTATAGATGCTCTCGAAAATAATGGCTCTTCTAACTCGAGGAGAAAGAGTTAATGATTTTAATGGGTTTACAACTAAATATTTTATTCAATGTTTTGAGTGTGGGCGGTTTTTGGATCAATATTGTTTAGTATTAGGTGAAGCAGACTAACTTTCTTTTGACGTAAGATGTGTAGATAGGCGTATACATTGAAATAAATGTAATATCTAAAATTCTAATCCATTTTCCACTTACCTAACCGTCAAGGAAAATCTCTAGCAATATTTAATTGCTAATTATCAACAAGATCTCCGTTATTTCAAAATGCGAAAACAAAACTTCACCGAACCACTTCTCACACAAACTCCCAGATATCAGTGCAAACAGTTCAACACATTATACCACATTCGCCATACACAACATTAATTCGAAATTCTAAATCGGCGCGAAAAACATCGCATCGGAGCGTCGTGGCACGCAGAGCACGTATCTACAGCCGAAGCGTTGCCGCCGTACTGACTTACGTACACTCTACACTTCGCAGTTCCACTTCTGTGTCTACTACGAAAGGTCTCAAGGGCCGCCGTAATCACTTTTCTGAGATAATCGCACCAGACATCGTTCATTGCTGGGTGAAACCCGCTGGTTAACAAAGATATCACCAGAGGAGCGGCAATGATATTAGTCTCGAGGAAATTTTTTGTGCGATTCACGTTGTGGTTGGCATCATCCTGTCAACAGTGGGAAAACGCGGGTTCCGTACGAAAGTTCCTCAGCCTGGTCATCTGGTTTACTAATTGAAGCTTATTCTGAAAGTCTAAGCTCGCTGCTTCGAAACTATAAAGGGGTCGTTACAGCGTCCAGGCTTCGAGGTCCCTAAGCTATTGGTGGGAGGAGTTATGTAAAATAAGTCGGGTTAATTTAACAAATTTAGCTGAGGAAACTTAAGTGGTTGCTTCGGGCCAATCCTACTGTTATTATTGTTTTGCGTCTAACTGTTGATTCAACCGCATAAGTTACAAAGCCGGAAGATAGCCTTTTTCTTACTTACAAGTACCTCCACGGAATAGAAAAACAAGTGGAAGTGCCCGTCAGAGAACCCGCGTGTGTCACAATTATGCGGAAAAATATGTAAATTAATAATAACTTTCGTCAGTTACAACTGCTACTAATAAGTCTTAATATTGTATGAATAACAAATAAGCTTTTCGTCGAAATTTATGTTGTTGTTCATACATAATAAAGTCTTATTACAACGGACGGAGGTTGTTATTATTTTACATATTTCCGCATAATTGTGACACGTGCGTGATAGCTGTGTGGGCACTTCCACTTGTTTTTCCTATTCCGTGAGTACCTCAGCTCCGTAGTTGTGCCAAAATGTTGCGAACATGTTTTATGTTTGAATAGACTGGTGTTAAGAACTTGTAAAATGGAAACCGACACTATACAGGGTGGCAGGAAACATCGACGCGCAACTAGACGGCAATTCCCGTATTTATAGAACGTTTGTATGCTAATCTGTTTCAATGTGTGAAACAGATCTCTAATTTTCATACATTTTTGACAAGGTCGACGAGATTTTGAACGGAAACTGGCCTTCTGTTACTGGATTCAGTACTCGTAACATGATTCTAACCGACGAAAAATTTCAACACGGTGCGTTGAAATTATTCTAATGAAAAAAATTGCTGTTCCTATTGAGTTTATAGCAATAGCTGTTCCATGTATTTTGACCGCGTAGCTATTGCACATTATTAAAAGAAACATAAGTTATTATTTATTGATAACCGACAAAGTCATCTTCGCTAAGTAGTCTAGCACCATGTGCTGAATTAATTGTTCAAGTGTGCCACCCTGTATTATTCATGAAATTATTTGATTTACAATTTGTCTTTTCGTGCTCATTCGTCGTCGTCGATAATCACACCAACGCGCGACAATCGCATCGTAATATAAGTTGGATTTGCAGTAAAGTCGAACAATGTGGCTGAAGACTTTAAATGCTGGTTTTGTATTGAGCTCATCTCAGTCATACATATCTACATTCTACGTGGTACCTCAAGAATGTATTTTCTATATCAAAAAAGTATAAACAAAACAAATATTATCTACACACCTAAATTATAATTGCTCCCACCACGAAGCAAACCCCCAAGACTTAAACAAGCTGAATTATAAACTACACAAACGCATAGCTCAAATCCATCCATCCCTCAATCGTTTAGAGGAGTGCACTCAACAGTTGAACCCATTCTTAGCAGAACCGTCGGCTTTCTAGAGAGATTAATAAGAATATGAATAATGACCACTTAAGGCCAGGAATCTTTTAAAATATGAAGTGAAGTACGTAGGTGGTTCTCAAGTGAACGCATAAAGTTTAAAAATAACAAAAGTGTACGAGCAGTGAAGGGTTGATTGGTCCCACGTGGACACTTCGGATGGCTGTAGCAAGTTTTGAAAAGTTAAATTAACTTTGCTTGTTTTGAACTGAGTTTAAAACGCTATAAGCCATACGCTGGCTGTTGCTTATTGCTGAAAATGTGAAGATAATAATAGATGATGAACCTCGATTTAAAGATGCAAGGCGAGTTTTGCACAAAAAGTTAAGTTCAAGAGAAAAGAAATGTTTTTTTATGTAAATACGTATCTGTTGTACAAATAAGAATAGTGGTTGTGTTAAGACCAACATTTATCTCGTTCGCACGTTGGCCAGTCACGAGAATAGGTAGTTTTAACCAATGCTGTCTACTTCACAGGAAATCCTAGTTTTCCATAGGTAAATTACACATTAATTCATTCCGTGTTTACAATAATTATTTCAAAGAAGACCGGTTCACTTTTGACCTTTGCAGTAAAATTAAATAATAAAACATCCCGCGGTGTCCCGAAACAAGAGAAAAATCAAAAGAAAAAAATCTCTGATTAACTTTTAAGTTAGTGTTTAATTCAAAAGTTTTTGAATTATTGACGCTTCCTCTCTGACTTGATAAAGACACTTCATTCAGTCGTTAGTTACTTCTCTTAATATTAATTTACTTGACTCTACAAACCGAATAGCTTTTCAAACATAAGACACACAGGCTAACAATTTAAAAGACTATATATACTATGTGTGTACCTATTATAAAAAAAAAGGAATAACAAATGAAGACCGTTTCAAGTACTCTTAAATCCCTTAAACTAATATTAATCTTTAAACTTGTTGGCTTAGTTTGTTAACTTTATTGTACACTCTGTGGTCTCGTTCGTTTAAGTGAAGGAGTAGATACTCCCACTTTTAATACTTGATGTTGTCCATTATTTTGTTGTCATTATGTTACATAACATACCTTCTCTTTTTTTGCAATGGAATAAATACAATATAAAGCTCAAATTAAAAGTACACTTCGTGGTTAACAAGCAAATTATTAAACAAGCAAATATTATTACAAATTAGAGGATTGTATCCAAGATAAGAATGCTTGGAAACATGCTTGTTCAGCTCCATAGGACAATGTAGAGTCTAGACAAAATCAAACTGGTTGATAATTTAATTTGTTATTTTTATGAAACTAATTTTACATTCTGTGATTAACTTACACACTGACAAATTAAATGCTTATTTTTTTGGTGGAAAATCGGCTACTTTAACTACATTTATTTGTAAATCTGTGTGTTGTAAAAATTTATCTATCACCATAATTCATGTATCTGTCATTGCTTATTTTTTTTTTTTTTTTACCTTTTGTGGTACAGCAATTGTATTCTCTTCACATATAATTATAAAATGATTGTACCTACATCAATTATATAATTACCTATAAAAAATATTGTAAAACATTTTAGATGAATGGCAAGAAACTGCACCGTTACTCTTTAGTAACGGTGCAGTTTCTTGCCATTCTTCTCCATACGAAACTACCTATTGGAAGAGGCAACTAGAATCAATTCAAATTTCTTGTAAATTTTTACGTTGCCAATGTGCCTCTTATGTGCAATAAATTATATGAATTTGACTTTATATATTTTGTTGGAGATCCTAAATAAATATAACAAACAGTTGAAGTAACCAGGAGGTTACTTGTCCCTTTTGCTAGCTGTACGAGTACATGTTATTTGGAAACCAGGTCAGGTTTCCCTGGTTTCGCCGACAAAGGTTTCAATCAAATCCAAAGGATCTTTATGCTATTTTATTACAATATCTGACGTATTTCTTCTCATCCTTAATAAGGGTAGGTATGTTGAAATGAAAAACCGAATTTCACCTACTTTCATAATTTTCGATAAATGATCATTGTGATGTGAATGGTCGGGTGATGTTTTGATTGCTATAGATGATTGGGTCCTTTTTAATTTGAGGCTTGAATCAAGATATGTTTTTTTTATAACTTTGAGCTTGTGCTTATGTTTTTGTATCGAGATTAGTAGAATTCGTGACAAAATTTTCGCCCCAGGTTGGTACTACATACCGCGGGATGTACGAAAGAGTACCGTGCCGTGTACCGTACCGTACCGTATACGTGTACCGTGTACCGTGGCCCTGGCACAGGCAACACGGGTGGGTTTTAGTCAGTAAAAACCTGACACGCCCTCCCGCTCCGCCCAGAGCGGAAGAAGTCATTTGATGATTTCCCACCAAAAAAAAAAGGTAGGTACTACATATATTACAGATATATATCGTTGCCACAATAATGGAAACATAGTAGAACTCAGTTTAATTTTAGTTTTATTTTGTATCTAAGTAGATTTTTAAGTGCAGGCAACTTCTATAACTAGGCTAAAAGAATTTACAAAATAAATAAATAAATAGTTTCAGCACCTATTTGGCTGTTTGCCACCATACAAGAGTTAAAAGAGTGTATATTTAAGCAGTGGTGGCCCAGTGGTATCGGCACTCACACACACACATAGTGAGGCATGTCCTCGAACCAAAAACTCCACCACCAACCCGCATTGGGCACGCGATATACACCTGATAAAGGTCGATGACCTACCCAGTATTTGACTGTTTTTTAGTTTTTTTTTACATTTATTGCATTGTCATTATTTGTATTTGCTATTAATGTTAAATGTACTTTTACTTCAGTAAAAGTAATGCAATTGCTAGTAAGGCAGCGGATGGATGCGGACTGCTCAGGAGCGGGATGGAAGGCGCTCTTTTGGGGAGGCGTTACGTTCAGCAGTGGACGGCAATTGGCTGATGATGATGAATGTAATTGCTAATGTTAAATTTAATTGTCGCATTGAAGACACGCCAATCTAAGAATTATATTGTTACAAAATTTCACCAAAATCGTATTCATCCGTTATTGTTTTTCACTTTGAAATTAATTAAAATAATTTTCTGGTTTTTTATTAAAGTTAATGTTTGGTACCACGGTAATCACCTTAAGCAAAGCTAAAGTGTAATTTGATAAGCTCTCGATTTCAAATTCTCAATCCAGAAACCTTGTATTACCTTGTTGTAGTGTATGTGTGATTCTTTGTTGTAAGCGTTGAATAAAAAATAATTCCTTCAACAGTTGAAGTATCTACCTACCATGTACTCATCAGAACATCTATTCTGATTTCCGCGAAATAAAGTGAGTAATTCTCCTTACCTGATTCTACGAATAATGAGCAACAGATAACTGGTTCAAGTCAGAAGCCAATTAGTAAAGCTACAAATAAATAAATAAATAATTTATTTATTAACAAACGCTAAACAGTCATAGAATTAGGACACGCTCTGTTGAATCTCACTGCGTCACTAGCCGTGCTGGCAAAAATTATTCTAAAAATAAAATACCCATACCTAGGTTTAATTAATTAGAAAGTATTATAAAAGTTGATTATGAAGTTATATTTGATTTTTAATAACTTCAGAAATACTTCGCTTCGTATACCTAGTTTTAAGGTGTTTTGTAAGTACGTATAAGTACGCGACTTCTCTATTGCGTTCACGTGGCGCTTTAGTTGCTTGAATACGGAATAATTAAAGAAAGATCTCTCTCTCTTCTGTAAGTTTTCATCACCAGTATACATAATAAAACAAAGCATATCATAAAAACATAAACTCACGCCTTCTCCCTATGGGGGTAGACAGAAACTACAGAATGCTACCTGCTACTATCCTTACGTATTCCGTATCCGCATGTAATATTGAAATAAAAAGTCCTATACGAAGTTTTCCAAAAATACATAGTTTCGAAGGTAACATCAGATACTAATACGAGACTCTTCATGTGTGTAGATACACACATGAAGAGTCTCGTAGTTTTATTGATAATAACGAGTGACTCATTTTCATTCAAACCAATGCTTCATATTTTAAAATAAGAAAATGCGACATTGTCATATTTTACGTTAGGATGTTTTATATAAATAATTGTAACATTGTCGAATTAGGTTGCTTGAAAAATGAAAAAGAAAAAAAACTTATGTCAGTTTATTCTTTGAAATGGTGTCATTATTAACCTACAGTTATGGGATATCAAAAAGCACACGTTGTATATGTTTCTTCTTTTTCGTTAATAGGGTACCTATGTAATTAAATTATGCAAGCTTGTTTTATACGGTATTAATGTATCTGCTATCTAAACAAAAGCTTAGACAAAACTTCTGAGTAGTCTTTGTAAGAAAAACAAGGAAGGAAGGAGCCCTGAATAATACCTAACAGAAACCATTACCTGCGTACACAGTAGTTCTGTTAAACTTCTTACACTAAAACCGACATAGTGAGTCGCTCCCTCGTTTTCCTTAGCTGTTTATTTGTCCCGACATGTAAATAAAAGATCATGTGCGCAGTTATTACACTGTTTGCTTTCGATCCTAATTCCTAATACTATGAATATTAAGTAGACCAGAGGGAACCGGTAAGCAATGAAATTCTGTTTTACAAACAACTGTTACGGTAAGGGTTAGAATATTGAAAGTAGGTACATTTGTACCTACTTGCCTGATAAACTTCTTTGTCTATATTTATAGACAAAGAAGTTTATCTAGAAGAAAGTGGTTTCTACCATTAGTGATAATAACCGATCTAGATTCTTGCTAGACATTTGATATTTTTTTGTCATGGGCCATCACATGGCCGTCTAGAGCCGGTCAACAAATAAATAAATACAGGAGATGATGTCTTAATTCCACAAAAAATATAATTACTTATTTCGTTTTATCGATGTTGATTTTCGATAATAGAGGGATGCTTTTACAATGTTATCTTATACTGGGTGGGCAAATAACAGGTATACACTTTATTTGTAATATTATATTTTAGGAAACTTTTTTTTAAATATATTATTAATGCCGGCAATTAATTATTGAAAATTAAGATAGACTCTAGCAGCATGGCAGATGGTTACACTTTTTCATTGCGTTTTTCATGTCATTTTCACAGATTTCCTGCGTTATCACGGATGGCGTGCCTGTATCTCAGATAATTTGTTTTAATTGTTAAAGGTTCATTAACCTGTTAGCATAGACACGTGCCTTTAGATAGCCCCATAGAAAAAGGCAGGAGCTGTTAAATCCGAGGATCTTAAGGGCCAATCAATGTCATCGTTTCTCGAAATTAATCGACCCGGAAACGTTCTTTTCAATGTCTCGATTGGGTTGAGTAGAATGTTTTAATCATGAAAACACTTTGTTCAGTTGTAAAACGCTCCACAACAAATTTTCCGTATCTACACAAAATAACTTTCATGAAACTAATGTCATATTTGCCGCCAAAAACAAATTGGCGGCAAAACAAGTTGTATACCTCCAAGTTGTCTAACCTGTATCTGATATCAATCAGATAAAGGTTGGCCAGCATAAAAAAAAAAAACATGCCATGACCAAAAAGTTGAGAAGTCAAGCGGAAATACTTTCTAGGGTAAGCTTCTACTGCTCATCATGCTAAGCCATGTTCTAAGTATATTGGGATCGGCTTCCAGTTTGACAGAGTCCATCTGAATACAAGAATTTTACATGGAGACACAGTCTTCATTCGACCGCATATAATACCATTCGGATCGAGCCGCGTTTTATATGTTATTATTATTTTATTCTGCTAGGTTCTTAATCTGTCGGTCTCATTTATTTAAAATATTCAATTTTCTAATCGCGTGTTCTATGACCAACATCCAGAAGTCCATACTCAAGGTCTGCCAACGAGCAATGGAGCGCAGTATACTATGAGTTAAATTAACGGATCGTGTTCGAAACACAATACTGCGCTCCAAAACAAACATAGCTGACGCGGATCAAAACGCTGCCCAACTTAAATGGCACTGCAATGGCAGAATTGGTGCCCTGGGACAGTGAGGCGGGGCCCCGGCTGACCACGTAGGAGATGGCGGGACGAGCTGTATATGTTCCGTAAGAACTGGGAAGAAGACGCGCGGGCTCGCGAAAGATGGAAGGAGTGGAGGGAGGCCTTTGCCCAGGAGTGGGACAGCGTGGGCAACTAAAAAAAAACACACGCATCATTATATCATCCTTCCGCCACGCTACGCTTTACGCTTTGAAGATAATATAAACATTCGTACGGGTTGGATTCCTGATCGAGTTGAAATCGGTGACCATATCGATTTTCAATATTGGTCTGACTGCTTACTGGGCAACACGATACCCCGTGGTAAGACTGGTTGTCAGATTATCGAGTTTGACCCATAGCAAATGTCAAATAACTATGAATGACAACCAGGACCAAAGTCGCAGTATGTAAAGGTCGGTCACCGATCCCAGGACCGACCTCGGTAAGATAGCTTAACTTTCGGTCGACCCAGTGCGGGTGTCATATTTTAGCCACGCCTCCTTTATTGGTAGCATAATGAGCCTATAACGTTCCCACTGCTGGGACATAGGCCTCGTCTCTGTAAGAGGTAGTGGGCCATAATCCAACACGCGAGCCAATTGCGGGTTAGTCTCGTGAAGGCTTCCCGATCCAACCTGCAGTATGTGCTGAATCTCTTGATACGTAACTCAATGCTAATATCTTGGATTCAAATTTTCACTGCTAGCACGCTTTCTTCCGTAAAAGCCGACCACTTCTTTCTTCAACCCCCAAAGTTAGTCGCCCGCGCTTGAATTCGTTATAACTTTAGAAGGGCCTTCACCCATGAATACCATTTTAAGTGTATCGTTCGATTCGTCCAGTTTCAGGCGACACTTGAAATCGTAAAAATTCATTGCGCGAAAATGTTCCCGGTGCAGATAATTTTTTTAACGAGACACGATAATTTAAATTAGCTCGCAAACAATGTCGAGGATAATTTTGAAATTGGAACGTACCTTTTTTTCTGCTTACAATTAATCATATTTAAAAAATAGACTATCACTGGCCAGTCCCTCATACATAAAACCTTTTGTTCGCAATACTTTCTGAGTGGCCTAGTACATTGCATTCTAGTTCACATTCAATACATGTGGTATTTACTCAGCTCTAGAATACGAAAAGTGTACAGAATCCCGTAAATGTCCAGTGGTGTAGACCCAGCCCATACGTAACTACATGTAATGGGCCAGCTAAGGGTTTTGCAGGCTGGAGACAAAACATATATTCAAAATAATATACTTACAATATGTAGATAGGTGCCTGTGGTTAGGCTTATTGTCACTACTGCACTAATAGCCTTGTGTTTACCAACATGTAAATAAACTGTTTAGATACTAATTTATTTTATTTATGTATTCATTTATGTACTCACATATAAACAGAGACGAAGAAAGGTACAAAAAAATAAGTACAAAGGTGCTTATTTTTTTGTCCCTTTCTTCAGTACTTATTTCTAAAGAACATCAATTTCCAAGCAAATGTATGCAAAGTAGTGAGCAAACGTTCGTAGTGGAATAAGTCTAAACCAAGATAGATTTTATTATAGCTGTTAACATTACCCGTTAGTTTAGGACCATTACTAAATTCCTATAAAGTTCTAAGTGTTAATTCAGCACATAATTGCAGTCTTCGAAAGTAAAATGGAGTTGTTTTCACAAACTTTACGACCTAAAATATTACTTTTCCTGCGAAGTCGACCAACTTTTTAAGCCTAACGTTGAACATTATTTACGATCTCAAATGAAGGGTAATAAGCTGTATTACAGAAGTCTTAAAAATAATGTATTGTGGCTTATAGCAGTGAAGCTAATAGCATTATTTATCCTTTTAATTTAAATAAAGGGCAAATATTTTTGAGTCATTGACTGCTAGAGTCTGTTCAATGTGTCAGTTTACAATGCTATGGAAATTTTTTCCATTTTTTTCGAACCTACCCATGTAAACTGACTTATTGAACAGATTATACAATATAATTTAGGGCTCCGATTATCAATTTAATTAAAGTATACATTTGAATGCGTCCCTGCGAATTATAGTAGATAAGTCCTTAGAACTTTCAGGTAGCGCAAACTGTAGGGAATGTTAAGAGCTCTTCTATAATTAGATTTCATGTAATTTTAGCAAGTCGTAGAGAGAAATAGTCGAACCGTATTTTAAGCTGAATGTTTGTAAATAAATAACGGTTTAAATAAATAACGGAAAAAAAAAGTGAAATACGTATTTGAATTCGAAAGTAGGTGGCAATAAACGAAAACACATCACCAAAAACACCGACTTCCGAAATTAAAGTTATTTTTCACTTTTGAATGATTTTTTTTGGAAGACCGATGGTTTTTTTTTTGTAAAAAAAGTTTTTTTTTGATAAGTAGCATTAGTTATAATCGAATCAAGTGAAATCAGACAGAATCGATTGAATTAGCAAAGCGGAAATACAAAACCGAAGGTTATTGTTTTCTTACTTTTTGACTTAAAAAAGAATTTTAGATATCGATCTACAATTGCCGATCGCTTAGCAAACATAAAAAAAAACAGACGAATTGAACCCTTTTGGAAAACGGTTAAAACGTGCTTCCGAATGATGAAAATACAACATTACTTGAACATTTTTTTACCCGGTTAAATAATAGTTTGCCATATAAAAGTTCACTTAGCTAGTCTAATTAAATAACTTGGAACATTTTGAAAACATGCGTCCACAATATCATCAATACCTACCGGATATTACAACTCGCTTCAGCAATTTTCAATCCGAACGTTTATGTTTGTGAAATTAAAAACACTCCACTGTGTTACGAGAATAAATTGGAGTAAGGATATACCGGGATTATTTTCTTTGTCTAAGACCCACGGGTATATTAAAAAAAAAAATACTTCAAAGTAGGCCATACAAAATCTGCTCGAGTTAGTAGGGAAAAATAAAGGAGCCGTGTTCAAGAGCTATCAGTGTCATTAATATAGTGGAATATTGACACTGACAGCTCTTGAACGCGGTTTAGATATGCTGATCGTCTTCAGTTTCATAGGTAAAACAAAATACTCTCTTTAAACCACGTTTTGCAAGGTCTAAGGGGGTTTATGTTATAGAGAAGGTTCCTTTACCCTGATTACTTACAAGCAAAATGCCAGTAGATAACATTTCGAAGCACAAACAAGCGTCGACGCGTCGTTTGTGAAGCTTGTCCTTGTGTGGGAAGGTGCATTGTTAATGTGAACACAAGTGGTCGGACCTTCACGGACTTAGAGTTGATGGAAGAGACAGTAGCTGTTCGCACATGATACTACATTACAAACTGGATGAATTTTGAACCGCTAAAGCCTTTGTCCAGCAGTTTGACAGGTAGACTCTGTTATTTGTCGGTTAATCAGACATGTTTTCAAAATTATTATGCATACAGAGGAAAATGTTAGGTTTAGTATTTTTATTTTACGAAGCGACTCGAACTTTTCTTGTGTTTTACCAAGTGTACAAACATGCTGTGAATGTGTGTGTAAGCGCAGGAGCTCTCAGTGCCGGCATAACAAAAGTAATCGTGCCACAACTGTCCCATACAACTTGTTATAATAAGGCAAAACGATTGCTCTTTTATGGACCGCCGCTGCATTTGAGGACTTATGGGCCATTGATAGCCTAATAGTAAGTTGCCTTAACTATTCCGTTTATTTACGTGGGCTGACCTTATATGGTGCCAGACTGGTAGATACTTTTGAGCTGACGTTTAGTTATTCCATTCTATTTAGCACACTGATGTAGAAGTTGTTTTTATTTTATTTTATTACAATTATTTTATTTGTATTGTTAATTATGTGTTGACTGTTTTAAGACATTATATAATAGATAAAATAATTAATTATAGTATTAATAATGATTTTATGACATTGTATAGAGTACTAATTGTAATTTATGACATTGTATAGAGAACGAATTGTAATTTATGACATTTGATAAGGTATTATTTGGAATTAATGACATAGTATAAGGTATTTAATGGAATTTATGACATAGTATAATTTGATAATCGTTTTGCATGCCTAAATTGGTGCAACGCAGTGGACTACGCATTCACATGACATCTAGAAATGTATGATTAATTATGTACTGTGTTGAGCAATAAACATTTGAATTTGAATTTGAATTTGAATTTGAATTTGAATTTGTTACGTGATTTATTAGCGTTGGTCTAGTGGTCGCAATCGCTACTGCTGAGCATGAGGTCCTGGGTTCGATTCCCAGGTCGGGCAAAGTGTTATTGGGTTTTTCTATCTGGAATTTCTCAGTACCAGCCCGGAGTCTGGATATGTGCCCGGTTGATGGCAATAGGCTAGCCCCCTATTACATGGGACTTAAACATAACTGGCGAAATGTGGGTGTACAGGTACACCTCTGCCCAACCCTTCGGGGAAACAAGGCGTGATGTTATGATGTTATGACAATCTCGATCTCTACCTACCCGACAAAGATTTATTAAAAGGGGATTTTCTGTTCCTGGAGAAATCATGAGAAATGTGTAAGATAAATCGCGTTTCCTTATTTTGCATCAGCTGAGATATTAATCACGTCTCTTATTACAGGGAATACTTCATATTCCACGAACATAGTTTATGAAATGCTTTAAAAGTTGTTATGGTATTACGAACTACTTTTCATCACGAACTAATAAACAAGCTTCCGTTATTTATGGCAAAAATATATAAGTGCAGGATTGAGCGGCTTAAACTCTTTCGCGTAAAGCCGTTTAAAAGGAAGTAGGAAGCTGGCTAGTTCGGTATGAAAATGTGGATTTAGTTGGACAATCAAGTTAAAACAACGCTGATATTTCTAAGAATACATTGGATAGCTCTGTGCATACTGAGAGAAGTTGGTGATTTCGTCTTAATACGCGCAAGCGACGAACTCCTAGGCTTTTCTTAACGTTGCCGACATTAAAAAGAGTTAGTGGTATTTGTAATTAGTTATTTTATGCACTACTCGTGAGGATGTTATTAGAGCAAGAAGCTTTGTAAATGTGAATGAATTTGCTGCGTTTTCGGGTACTTATGTAAATTGTTGTAGGTAGCGTTTGGTGAACGTGTGGTAATTCAATGTTGACAAAATGGATTTAGCCAATTTTGGTCATGTATCGTAATAACCCAGCTATGAATTCGGAACGAAGGATTAAATAGACGTCCCTAAATAAATACAGTTTGTATTTTCAGTTCTAAGCAAAACAGGAAAATCTAGTGATGTAAAGACAACAAATAACAGGAGAGAATGACAACAGATTTCTTGTTTATTCGCCGGTTTCAATATCAAATACATATAGAGAAAATATCACAGTCATATTGGGCCCAATGTCAATGGCCCAGTGATTTTATATATGTTGCGGTTTGAGAATATGCTCACATCGCTGACACAGCATTCGTTTGTTTAATTGACTGAATTTTCGTACAATAAACCCACCTCGTAAGAAACAGGATTTTTCTTCATGTTCTTTTTTGTCTCAAGGGGCGTGTGACTGAGTCATAACAGGAGTACAAGTCGATCGATCAGGTTAAGCTTCGCTTGCTGCGAAGACTCCTCCTTGCCTCGGAAAACGCGTTAAGCCGTTGGTCCCGGCTGTCATTCGTGGATCTTTGGCAGTCCTTTCTGGCTTCATCATCAGCATAATCATTTAAGCCTAAAACATCCACTGCTGGACATAGGCCTCCCCCAAGCACCGCCACTTCGACCGGTTCTGTGCTTCCCGCATCCCTCGGAGTCCTTAAAACCTACGTCTCCCGGTACGCGGTTGCCTTTCGGCCTCATCGGCCATCTGTGCTGCGAGCCATCTGCCCGTTGCCACCTAAGTTTGGCAATTCTTCGGGCTACGTCGGTTACCTTGGTTCAGAAACCCGAAAGTCTGGCACCAGTCTCACCAAGTTTTGTGCAACAGCACTATCTCGACCGACATTTGTAACTGTCAGAAAGAACCTCTTGAAACCAACCAATACAAATCTAGAAGACTTTATAAGATTGAATATTGATTAATTTAATTAACGATCTATCCTTTCAGGCAGAGCAAAGGTTAGAAAAGAGGAACGGAACACACTCTATTTTCAAGGCGCATTAAATAACTAACAGGAATGCCTTTTTCCCAGAAAACGATTTCATTTCAAGACTTAAATATCGAGAATGGCAGCGAGGAGCCCGGGGATACGAGGATCGCGTTAATTCCGGATGAACGATCCGCCTAGGAATGCCTGCGATGTCTGAAGTTTCACCAAGTCCCAGACTTTTGTTATGTACCCATAGGACTTAGGAGGTAAGTGCCAACAATTCAGTCATTATTACTTCGTTTCGTCTTTTGTTTAGTTTTGAGTAATAATTTTGTGAGAATTAACGTCATTTTCATAGATAAGATAAGATAATTCTTTTTGCCTCAAACATGATATAAAGTTGTTAAAGTCTGGTTTGATATAATGTTCACATACGCCTTTTTATTTATTCCGAATTCAAAGTATTTTGATTTATGGAAAATTATTTTTCAAATGAACTGTATGTTTCTTATGACCCCTAAAGTGGCCGAGTTTTGAAAAATCGTTAATATTCTTCGTTCAATTTTTTGTCTCAATTAAGCCACGCAATATAACCCTCTAACATTTGCTTCCCAATTTCACTACATCAGGGGCAGATTTTCGAAAAACCCTGATACCCTTTTTTTGTCATTTCTATAAATACTGAGTTCGATAAAAATCTTCCATACAAACTTTGATACCCCTCAATCCCTCTCACACATATCACCAGGCAGGTTTTAGCATACTTGGCTAACTTAGGATTATCCTTTAATACAAGTCTATGTGAATCCCTTGTTGCTCGAGAGAAAACGTCATACGCTTTTTTGAACTAACCCTTTTATTACTGTACACTAACTTACAGATTTCGTATTTATGTATAGTGAGGGAAGTGGTAATAAACCTAGCTTTTTATAAAACGGTTCGCAGGATTTTTGTGCAATAAATACTGTATCCTTATCCGCACTTTTAATATATTTGGCATATAATAAGACCGTAACGTGTCATGAATTGTACTATGCATGCGTACTCGTATATGTAATTATTGCCTATTACATTAATTTTCTAGATATACTTTCATATTTAAGTCTTGATCTTGAGTTACACGAACCAAATTCATAGGTGTAATTAACCTAAGAATTTGGTTTGTGTAACTTCTTTCAGTCTACATAACTATTAAGTTTAAAGTTGTATTTAGCATTTTTTGTTAAATTGTGTAGTAGATTGATTAAATTGTATAAAATTTGATTTATCTAAGTTGATTATGGGACCAATTCTCTTTTTGATTTTCGTCAATGACATTGTTCATTCAATACGGCACTGCAAATGTTCCATGTTTGCAGACGATCTGAAACTTTACAGGGAAATTAAAACAGACTGCGACATTCTTCTTCTTCAGGAAGACTTGGATGCGGTGCAGGAATGGTGTCAGCTTAATATGATGACTCTCAATGCAAGTAAATGCTATCATATGACTTTTACGCGTAACAAAAAAGTACGATCATCATCTTATGCGTTAAATGGGGTTACTCTGCAAAAGGTTGATACCATCCGTGATTTGGGTGTCCAACTCGACAGCAAGCTAACTTTCATCAATCATATTGACACGATTGTAGCCAAAGCGTCAAAAATTTCGGGTTTTGTAAAGAGAACTTGCTCGGAGTTTCGGTCCACATCGACACTAAAAGTGCTCTACTACACCCTTGTCAGAAGCATACTGGACTACGCATCTCCAGCTTGGAACCCGATATATCGTGTCCATATTAACAGGATAGAACGTATACAGAAGGCCTTCACCAGGTACTTACGCTTTAGATGCCCTAGTTGCCCTAATGACGCTAATTATTCCCAAAGGCTTAATCACTTCAATATGTCATCACTTGAAAAACGTAGAGGCAATTCTGATCAGCTCTTGTTTTACAAAATCATCCATAACCTGGCCGATATGCCTGAGTTATTATCAGAAATTAATATAACTGTACCTAGGCGTATCTTAACTAGATCTATGCGCAAAATAAATACCTTTGAACCGTCCTCATCAAGAACCAACCTTAGTCACAATGCCCCTCTGAATCGATTTATGGCCAATTATAATAAAATAGATGTTTGCAACAATATTGATATATTTACAGACTCATTTTCCCAATTTCGCAGAAAACTTCTAACTATTAGCGACGAATCGTAATTCATAACCGACCTACTTTTTTACAATTTTTATTGTTTTGGTCTTTTGCCACCAAAGCTTGTCATTTTAACAGTTTTAGAATGTTCTCTTATTGCACTCGTTATCGCGTTCTACCAAGGATTTTGAATTTCATTTAACTGTTTTTTTTTTAATATTAATGTTTTAATTTTTAAACTAATATTTTTTTTTAATTCTAATTTTGACTTAGTTTGTTGTGTTTTACTTAATGTTTTGTCCTTTGATTCCATTTTTTTTAATATGTAAGTGCTGTGTACGCCTGTAAGTGACTAATTCACCATACCTCAATGCATATGTAATATTTTATTCTTTTAATGTTACTAGTGAATAGGTCGTTGGTGTACCTTTCAAATAAAATAAAATAAATAAATTATTAATTCATTTGTCTGTAGCCATTCTAAAACATTGTTAACATTATTATTAATTTCGGTTTCGTGATCAGATATTGATTAATACGTCATAACAGACGTGACGATAATTGAAATGGAATCTGCAAATGAAGGATATTATAAATGTATATTCATTTATAATATCCTTCATCTCGTTACTCTGCTAATAAGATCCGCTTTTCAGCCTATTTAAAGCTTTTTAGAATGAAGATAATAATTTCCTTATTTCTCGTATCTAACTAACCACTTAAAACATGAATAAATAATGATGATGAAAAACAAAAATCACGCAGTTTTCGGAACGCGATTGAAATGTTCTCAACTGGGTACGTACAGTCAGCGAACTAAATTGTTAAGCAAAATTAGACACTACCGAAGTCAATTTTCCAAAGAATGTTAGATGTCATTTAAATAAACGGAGATTTTTGTTGGTTAATTAAATAAAACAGCAATTAATAATACATTAAATACTTCTTTTTAATATAAATAACACAACAATGTTTTGTTATGTGTGCCTACACCATATTTGAAGAACCTGAATCGATAACCATAACACACTGTACCAAGATGAAACCAGAAAATCAACTGCCATTACGAAATAATGACACGGAGGATGTAATATGTTGACGAGAAGTCGGGCGCGACTATTGATGCAAACCACACACCCAACATCTTCGGGTTCGTCGCTCAGATTCGCCTGGTAGTTGCCGGAACCTGCTCTAGACGAGAGTCCAGTGGTACCGGCCGTTGCAATAGCGTCAAGTTCGAGTGATGAATACTTTTCGCCGCCGACGTCACCACCACCAGTACGTCAACGCGGAAGAGGCCGACCACCGGCCAGCTTAGGACTCCGAGGCCCACCGGCCTCTGATAGGTTCCCCGCTCCCAGTGGAAATGTGCAGCGTATGCGCAGCGGTGGACATGTCATGCTCGCATACTATGGGGCTACAGAGGGTCCCAAGTAACTTGACTGTGTACCGTGGTCGGATGCTCTCTCTGTTTCAGGTGCCAGTTGAGCCAGCTGTCAACGTGTCGGCGCAACGACTGTCGGATCAGGTGCGGGTCATCCAGCGTAACTATATGCTGGAAGAAGTCGTACTTGATCGACTACGCATCGAATCACGGAATAACCGTATTACGCCTGCTTCGACACTGGTCGCGTTGCAATTGCAAAATTTATTCAGTGTTTCACCGAGACCCGACCGCGTTGGTGAAGAGAATGTTACTAGACTATTTCCGTGAGTTCCCAATGCATTGCACGAGCGAGGACAATTGAGGAGCGCTTTGGAGGATGCATTCCGGTAGTACCGTTCCATTCCACATGAACTTAGAGCACGTTTACCTCGTTTGCCTATGCACAAGAAAAACAAAGCGCTGGTATGTGCTCTATACTCGCTGATGTCAAATTGTTTTGACAGCAGCAAAGACCTTGCCGATACCCAATTGATCTTGTACTGTGCGGCTGTAGCGGCATGTCGTGTACCTCATGTTAAATTTCCCCACAGTGACAGAGCTCCACAAGCAAAACTAGCTGTACCAGCTTGGCAGTGCAGGACTGAACGTCGTAAAGACGAAACTAACCGAAAAGGAAATCAAGGTAAAACCTGTGTCGTCCATCTTAAATATTCGAGAGCTGTACAAAACTTGTAAGTAATGCAGTAAAGTCAATTAAACTGAAAGAAACTTGGTTATTTGCAGCTGGAAGGCGGGTCTTTAGGATTGCGATGCCTTTAATAAGGAGCCGCGGTTTTGAGCATATTTTTTGCCCTTATGTCAAATGAATAAATAATGTGTCTGCCCTTTCCAGTTTCACACAGATTACGTTGTTACCGGTTTTTAATTCAATAGTTTACTTCCAATTTCTTTTATCTGATTTTGATTTTAAGCTACACCTAGTTTGTAGGATGTTATGCTTTGAATACGTATAAGGTTGGTTAGGTAAGTACACCTAAACTTACTTCATCGATTTACTTAATGGGAATCACTTAACAAAGTCAAAGTCAAAGTCAAAGCATTTATTTCAACTACATATATAACTTCGTAAGAAATCCAAATTATTATCTGCGTATATGCAAAAAAAGGACAGTAGAGGAAAGTTTATCAGGCCACGACGAGCACCGCGTGATTCAGTTTTGCTCGGTTGCCAAATGCGGTAATTCCCGACCAAATGGTCTATTAAACCAGCCAACGAATGCTGCTTACATCAAAAATTTCACGCGCCCACATATATTTATTGGTACTATTTAAGCAATTGTTGAAACAACATGTAAATTGCAGATTTTCAGCAAATGAAGCATGTTTTGATTCATTGCTTTTCATAAAAAACGTCTTGTAAAAGAACAATATTTTCATGAAAATACACAATTGGTACTTATTTTTCTAAGTAGCCGAAAATATTCGTGGAATCTATTGTGGTGGGAAACTAATTAAAGTCCGTCTCTTTGTGTGAATATTAAATGAGTACAAGAAAATTATCTGTTAACTGCTCGTAAATTTTCTCGGTGGGAATTTTATTTCGCTTTGCGGGCACTTGGCGTAGAGTCGTGTGGTGTGAGGGATCCCAGGCTTTGCCTTCCCTTCCTATATGTATACTTTGAGATTCAACTCGGTCCGGTCACCAGGCTCAGGAGATTTGTCGATGGTCGTCGAAAAAGAGTTCTTAGCATAATCTGAGTTATTTTAATTTTAAGTTGTAGCACAGATAAATTTGTGTCTTTTGCTCTAGTTTTAATGTTAAAATGGTGTGAGGTGTAGAGCTTAAAGCTCCTCTCTCAACCCTTAAGTATCTACGTTTTGCACTTTTGTTCAGCGTTCACCCTCAAAGAGTCGGGTCTTCGGAGTGTACCTTCACTCCAAAAACCGACTATACTGACATTGATCAAACTCAACCCTTTTATTTTAATTAAACGAATGACAGGCACTTTTAAATTGTCAAGGAGTCAGTAATTCTGAAAGAGTGAGAATTCAACTTTTAATTCATTTAGAATTTTAATTTAATTTTATATTTCAATTTTTAACGTTCATACTTTCTGTCATAATATTATTGAAAATCAAGTTAATGCTTGGTTATATTTTATTCTATTATTCATGATAATTATCTTTGGTAATATTAGCATGTATTTTTTTATGATCATGGAAGTATTCTTAATTTAATTATGTAATCAGAGCACGTGTGCTCGATCATGTGTAAGCTATCATATGACAAGCTACTAACCTGTAATGGAGTGTGCATTACAGGATAATTTAGTATACTGTTCGAGTTTATATTTTTTATCCCCGACGCAAAAAGAGGAGTGTTACAAGTTTGACGTGTATGTCTGTGTCTGTGGCATCGTAGCTCCCAAACGGCTGAACCGATTTAGTATTTTTTCTTTGTTCGATAGGTGACTTAATCGAGAGTGTTCTTAGCTATGATTCACAAAAATCTATTAAGCCGTTTGAAGTTTATCAGCTCTTTTCTAGTTGATGAAAGGATGTGGGCATCTTCCACAGGGCTGATCTTGTCGAAATTTTGTATTCTATTACTTCAATGATATTAAAAGTACATAGTAACCTTGAACTGATGCTGCAGCATCATCTGGAATAAGCAGAATACCCAACTCCCTCATCAACATACAGCAGAAGTATCGTGTTTGGACTAACTGGAATGGTCCCAATAAATAATAGGTTATAGAAAGATGGTGATCAGGGTCTGATGACGAAGTAGCAAAGATAAATGAAGAGAAATTAGTAACTACCTCCACTGTGGGAAACATACGTAGGTACAGCTGCGCAGATTTAAGCGAGGCACGTGTCGCGGGGACGGATACTGTGTCCCGTAGAAGATATTGAAGTTTGAGGAAGCCGAACGTCCATAACTACTGTGTTTGACTTGTGTCAAATTAGTAATCATTGTCTGGTTCCGTAACTTTAGGGCTCTTAATATATTGTTAAGCTATGTTTAATCGAAACTTGAATAGATACACACGGCAACTTATCGATCCATACATTACCAGTATATGGCGATCTCGCATTGTAGTTAGAGGATTTCCGTACAATGAGAGGTCAGTTTATACTGGAAATGTATAGCTTGATATGCAGCTGTGTACCTACCTACTTGGATTAAGTATAACTTATCGTGGTGACTGTGTCCTTTACCAAGGAGACTCGTCGCTCGACTCTCGCCGCGGACGGACGTGTTTGTCCGCTCTCCCGCTCCAGTGTTGTGTTTCGTGTTATTATTCGTCGCTGCCACGTGACGTCATCGTAGTCGCCCCGACTACTCCGATTTAAAATCAAATCAAGAAATTGATTTGATTTTAACCAATCAAAAAGTGCCTTTTTCAAGGCTCTCTTTTCTTTATCAGTCATTCGTGAGTAGCTTCACTAGGCCCCTTCTGGGTAAAACCACAGTTTCGTGGTCCTCGGTTGAAACCTTACGGTGCCAACGAAGCCGAGTGGGGTGTTGTCCCAACACACCCGCCGAACCCCTTCAGGGCGAGGCAGTTAATTGGACGGGTCCCAGAGTTAACCGGCCTTGGGGGATTTCCTAGTTGGCTCTGGTGTACAGTTTTCGTTCCACAGCTACTCACCTAGTGTCTTTAGGGTGTGTTTACACCCTTCGCGCTAGACTGGTCAGGGCCCCGTTCGCACAATAAGACTGGCGACGGGTTACAAGCTTAGGGCTCACCAATAGGTAAACACCTCCCTGTCTACACCCGACAGGGAGGGAACTCATCCCCGGGCCAATCCACCCGGGGAGTTAGGTATAGGGTTTAGGCTACGTAGGGAAATTTTTCTCTTTCCACCATTCCTTCCCTAATATAGTTCCCGCTCTGATCATGGAGGACGCCGTCCTCTTGGCGTTCCTCAAAGAGGTCCTATTAAAGGACCCCGAGTTTTTGGCGAAATATGGCGCCAAAATAAGCCAATGTTTCAGTCCCAATCCGTCTCAAGGCGCACTCGCTAACTTCAGCGACGCGCTTGAGAGCCCGCTATCGCCACCTGCATGCGAACAAGGCATTCCGCCCTTTGTTCCGGCAAACAATGTTCCGGCTAATATCTCTGCCCCCATTGTTTCACCCTCTATTGTACCGGCAGATAATACTCCGGCCGCTAATCCGGCCCCTATTGTCTCGCCCGCCTTTGTTCCGGCCGCCATTGTCACGGCCGCCATTGTTCCGGCCGCCATTGTCTCACAGACAACGCAGCTGCGCGCCGCAGCAATAAACACGACTCGCCCGGAGAGCATGGACACGTCAGTCCCACTCTCCGAGGATGAAGCCCGCACCTCCTCCTCCAGCGACGACGACTTCCAAGTAGTCGTTAAAGGAGGCAAGAGGAAGGCTAAATCCTCCGCCCCCGCTGGCCCGGTCACCAAGGCCCAGAAAAAACAGGACGACTTATCGACCAGCTCCACTTCCGCCCCTAGTCCGCGGGCCAGTCGCCCCGTCATCCCTATGGCTTGCCCACCTGCCCCTACCGTGAGGAAGCAAAAGCCTCCTCCCCCCATTTACGTCCAAGACAAGTGTGAGTCAAATGGACTGAAATTTCTAGGATGTGTGTTGATCGCAAGATCAACTACACCAACGCCCGATCCACCCTCCAGGGGATCAAAGTTACCGTCCCCACGTCTACGGACTTTAGGGATCTCTCCCGCGCCCTGCGTGAAAGGAACTATTCCTTTCACACGTACTCCCTTCCGGAGGAAACCCCCACTCGCGTCGTCATTAGGCGCGTTCCCCAAGAAATCCCCACTGAGGAGATTAAGGACGACCTTATTGCACAAGGCGTCCCAGTATCCGCCGTCCATCGCTTGCACAAAGCGAGGCAGGGCCTTGTATACGACATGGTCCTTGTCATCTGCGACCCCACGGAAGGTCACCACCCGATATTCAAGGTGAAGTCGGTGTGCTCGCTCTCGGGCATCTCTATCGAGAAGCCCTACCGAGCCAACTTGATAGGCCAGTGTCATCGCTGCCAACTGTACGGTCACTCGCAGACCAACTGCTATGCGACCCCTAGATGCGTCAAGTGTCTAGGTGAGCATGGCACCGCCAACTGCTCTCGCCCTAAAGATAGGGAGCTATGTGCAGAGCCGCCGAGCTGCGTCCTCTGCGGACAATCCGGTCACCCGGCAAATTACCGGGGCTGTCCGAAAGCGCCAAAGTCATCCTCTCCGAAACTCGCGAAACGCGCGAGTGACCGCCAGCACAGGGAAAGCCCCTGAGGGAAGCTTCCCTCCGCGCAAATGCCGGAGCCGGATGCCGGGCTTAGCCCTCAAAGGCCCTCTCCCTGGGCAAACCTTACGCACCTTAAAGCTCCCGCAGCTTCAGTGCCCTCCAAACCCGCTGAAGTTCCAGCGCTGATGGCTACCGCCATCCCAGCGCCTGCGGCAACCACCGCGGCCCCTACGGCTCCACCGGTTGCACCGCAAAGAGCCCCGGGGCGCGACAGCGCCTAAATCATAATCAGCACATACGCGGCCCTCTATTCCTCCGCCGCGGAAAAAATGGCCGACGAAATCGTTGCTGCAAACGGCAACCCTCGTCGTCTCTTAGAAATCCTTAACGCGTATCCCGAGATTGCGTTAGTCCTGAAAACCTTAAAATTCTAATTTCCAATGGATAACACAAGGTTAAATTCCACCAAACCCCGATCCCTCAAACTAGGATTTTTCAACGCTAATGGCGTTTCCGGTCAACGCGATGAGACCGCCGCTTTCCTCCGCGACCACCAGCTCGACATCCTCCTCATACAGGAAACCTTCTTAAAGCCTCATCACCGCAACCCGAACATTGCCAACTACAAACTAGTTCGCAATGACAGGTCTCGATGCCACAAGGGTGGCACACTCATATACTTTAGGAAATCTCTGTATTGTATCCCTATAGACCCACCTCCTCTCTTCTCCCATCTGGAGACCTCTATCTGCCGGCTCGGCATGACCGGCCACCAACCGATCACCATCATCTCCGCGTATATCCCACCCGACAATGGTCCGGAGGATCCCATCTTGCTCCAAAAGGACTTCACTGCCCTCTTCGGTATGAGTGCCTCCGTCATCTTGGCGGGGGATCTTAATGCCAAGCACCCGGCGTGGAATAGTAGCACAACTTCAACCAGAGGTAGGTTAGTTTTCAAGTTAGGCGATTCCCTTAACTTTGACGTCATCGCTCCAATGAGCCCGACTCACTTCCCAGGTAATCCAAATCACCTTCCCGATGTTCTCGATGTAGCGCTGCTCAAGAATGTGAACCTCCGTTTGCAATCGATAGAGACGTTCCACGAGCTTAACTCTGACCACCGCCCTGTAGCCATGCATCTTGCACCCTACTCGGGCCCGATCGACCCCAACCGCCCCCCTCAGACCCAGATGATAACCGACTGGAGGAAAGTAAGCGAAAGACTGAAATCCACCACGTCGCCTCACTTAGAGACCATCCCCGATCACTTAGTGTCAGTCGCCGACACGACGGCCGCAATCGACTCTTTTACAGAGCACGTACAATCCGTATTGACGGATTGTTCACGGGAAGTTCCGGTGATGGAAGACCATCACTGGAAACTACCTACTGACGTACGTGACCTGATAACCGAGAAGAACGCGGCCATCCGTGCCTACGACTCCTTCCCTTGTGACGCGAACAAAGCCCACATGCGCCATTTACAGCGTGCTGTAAAGAAACGCATAGGGGAGGTTCGCTCTGAGGGCTGGAACAAGATGCTCAGTGAACTCGAGCCCACTCATCAAGCCTTCTGGCAATTACAGAGGAAATTGCGTTCCTCAGAAGAGGTCTCTATGCCTCCTCTCATCCGCCTCGACAATAGTGTCGCTTTCGACAGTCCCGACAAGGCTGAATGTCTTGCTGACAGCCTAGAGTCCCAATGTTCTCCCAGCTCCCAACCAGTAGACCAAGCTCACCTGAACAAGGTCGACGCTGAAGTCGAACGAAGAGCCTCCCTCGCTCCCGTCGAAGACCCTGATGATACTCTGCCTCCCGTCACTCCAGACGAAGTGCACGACATCATTAAAGGGCTCCACGCTCGTTAGGCCCCCGGTTCGGATGGTATTACCAATAAGGTATACAAACTCCTCCCTGCCCCGCTAATAATGCTTATGACCGCCATCTTCAATGGCGCCTTGAGCAACAACATTTTCCCACAAGCATGGAAAGAAGCCACCGTCATCGGTATCCCAAAGCCAGGCAAGCCAAAGTCTGAGCCCTCCAGCTACCGCCCTATTAGTTTACTCAATGTTCTCGGCAAAATCTACGAGAGTTTTATTTATAAGCGTCTCAAAGACTACGCCGAAGCAAAGAGCCTCATACCAAACGAGCAGTTTGGTTTCCGTAGCCAACACTCGGGCACCCAACAGGTCCACCGTATAGTAGAGCACTTATGCGCTGGTCTGCAGCGTAACGCGACGACGGGTGTGCTATTCTTCGACATAGCGAAAGCCTTCGACAAAGTCTGGCACAACGGCTTGATATACAAGCTCTACCAACTAGGAGTGCCAGATCGTCTCGTGCTCATCTTACGAGACTTTTTGTCGAACCGGACCTTTCGCTATCGCGTCGATGGAGCACTCTCGTCCCCTCATCCTATTCGCGCCGGTGTCCCTCAGGGTTCCGTACTATCTCCTCTCGCCTTCACGCTGTTCACTAGCGATTTTACTATACCGGTCACTGTCCCAACGCTATAGCTCGTACTCTCCAAACCTCCGCAAACGTCTTAGGCGCTTGGTTCCGGAAATGGAGAATCGAAGTCAACCCCGATAAGAGTCAGGCGGTTCTCTTCTCGAGACGTCGTCGAGTCCCTCCCCCACTTCCCAGCCCGATCACTATGTACGGCAAGCCAATCCCTTGGGAGAAGCAAGCCAAATATCTAGGCGTGATCCTCGATGAGAACCTTACCTTTAAGGCTCATATTAAGGCGTTTCGCGCGCGCGCCTCCTTCGCTCTTAGCAGGCTCCAATTCGTACTGACAGCCCGTAGTAAACTGTCCCTCAAATGCAAGCTCCGCATCTATACCGCAGTCATCCGTCCCATCATGACCTATGCCTGCGTGGTATTTGCGCACGCTCACCCACGTCATCTTCATAAGATGCAGACCCTCCAAAACCGTTTCCTCAGAAGGGTCACGGGTGCCCCCTTCTATGTCCGTAATATAGATCTTCACGTCGACCCCAAAATGCCAACCATAAAACAGTTCATGAAACGCTTAACAAAGCGTTTCATCGACTGCGGCATCAAACATTCTAACCCCCTGATTACAGCGGCCGCCCGCTACACTCCCTCTCGCATTAGCAGTATTCGCCGACCAAGGCATACTTTAATCGACCCCGACGACGCCACTACCCTCCTCCAGGAGAGTAGTAAGGCTACTAGCACGCTACATAAGCCCAAAACCCGATCACCGTCCTACCGCCCTCGCCGCCGAGGCCCGCCGCGACGCCCAAATCGACGCCGCTGAGCCTGTAGCTTTAAATTCGTCCGTAAATAATACCAATCCTGATCCAGCTAGTCATTTGCTGCCCTCTTCCAGCGACGCCCTAAGCCGAGGTTCGTACCCCACAGGGGGTGCCCTTAGCGTTGTCGCTTAGTTTTAGTTAGTATATAAGTTTAAGTCCTGGCTGGAGGCCTTAATTTATTAGGGAATCCACATGCAAGTCCGCTTAAGCAGACGACAACCGCATAGGTTAACCTACGAGATGCCAAACAAACAAACAAACTGTCCTTTACCAAGCTGTTAGGGTTTTGCTAGACAAAGTCATTCTGGTTGCTAATTTAATTGTATAATTTGTTATTTTCACTTAACTCACACACTGACTTATTCCATAATAACATTTTAGGAAAATAATATACTTTTACAATGTTTGTAAATATGTGAGCACCATGTACCTATCACGTTATTGATTTATCTGTATTTGCTTCATTTTAAATTCTTTTTACCTATTGTGGTATAGTATTTTAATTCTTGGTGCATCGTCTTTACATATACAAATATAATTAACGTATTCAAAATGTTGACATTTTAAAAGAATAGATAACAGTGGAGTTCTTGTCATTTGTTCGATACGCACGTACATACGAAACTAACTTTTGGAAGGGGCGCCTAAAATTAATTATATTTTAATGTAAATGTTGTGGTTAAAATTGCCTTTTATATGCGTATATGATATAAATGCTTTGTCTTTGACTTAACCATAAAGTAGAGTACGCCCTAGCTCTAGTATCAAACTACTTTATTGCTGATTGCAATACGTTAAAGAAAGTAAGTCCCACTATATTGTGAGGCGAAGGCCTCCCTTCTCCCTTTTCCACACAGTTCTGTCTTCTTCTAGTTTGCCGGCCATTCCTTTCGGTATGCTAACCAATAAAGCTATAATTTAAACGGATTACTCATGTCTACAGGAATGACGTTAAATGGAGAAGCAATAACTTATTCCTGTCAAATGAAAATAATAGGAGATTTGATACATAGTGTTACTATTTGACCCGAAAGCAAAAATAATTTACAAAAACCGACCACGCACAATGAAGGGTTCCGTTCCAAGTTGGGATGAATTTATCCCAGTAATAAACTTAACATAGTATTTGAAAAACATGTTCTCCCTTACATCGGTACGCGTCTCGGTCAATTATCGAACTGCAAATATAAGTTTGTAATCACATTTTTTATACAGATTGACGATTTTCGACTTTTTCCTTTAACTACTTATGCTGTGAGATCTTGCTTCTTACCAAATTTCATGATTCTTGGTCAACGGCAAGTATCCTATAGGATTTTTATATATTTGAAAGTATCAAATATGTAATAATAATATAATTCATAAATCGTCGTATTTTTATTGCGTTTGCTAAAAAGCTTGATTTTTTTTAAACTCCAAGGGACCATAATCCTATGTATTTGCTATTTAAACTTGATGCTGCGTTTCTGAGAAAAAGGGTCTTGAACTCTTGACCTACTGACAGAAAAACAGACTGACAGACAGACTTACAACGAATGGTCCTATAAGGGTTCGGTTATTTTCTTTTGATGTACGGATCCTTAAAAGTCAGCTTAATATTAGCATTTTTCCACTGCACAAATTTTCCAAGTTTTAACAGCTAAAGAAGGTCAGCAGGGAAAAATAAAATGGCGATGTTTAAGACTGGCAGCAATCTGGCAGCATTTAGCGCCATATGCCACAATGGCCGCCGAGTCGACTGGACAAGTTGGACAACGCCTGTCAAGCTTACTGCGATATTTCACACTCAGTTTCAGAGCTTATTTTCTTTTATATTAAATTTTCTTCGAGACGTTTCTCTGTTTTCAGCATGCTTTCAGTCTAATGTTATGGTGGTTGTATGTTAAAAAATATTGTTAAAGCTCTAAGCGTATATTTATAGGATAGTGTATGAGATTTTCTATCTTCATTAATTTCTTAAGGTTGATATAAAACTCGCATTTCCGAACTATCGTGCGAGCCTTATTAGAATTATCTATCCATTCCTGAACTCATAATCCATCAATTTACCGAACACTGACATACCACCAGCTGATCAAACGAGGAATTACAACAAGTAGGTAGTGTCTACATCTTCCTGTAGACAAACGTCGATTAATTAACGTAACGCAATTAAGTGCGGCCACCTTCACGTGTATACTGAGGAAACGGACGACATGTTTCTGAGGAAGCTAATTTTCAGCTGGAGTTAAAGGTACAATGACGTCGTGCTCAGGGCTGCTACTGCCGTAGAAAACAGGGTTGCAAACCGAAACGTTTCATGTTAAATTTTTCGGACGGGCAAAAATACACCTCGGTATCAAAAAGTACTGAACGCGGATGGTGCCGTTTTGTTTGAATGCCGTTTTGCTATTAGGACATGTCTTTTTATTAAACGCAAATAGTGTTTAGGACTTTTTGATACGGAGGGAAAAATCCACCGGGATTCGGGAGGAAGGACATCTGTCAAAATCTGTTGTCATTAATTCTTAGTTCGGGCCCCGAAGTTATCTTATGTCCGTAGGTGATACGGAGTAGGTAATGCCCGTAACTTCGACCGAATTTACGGACTTTGTGATTAGGGAGTAGGTCCCCAGATTTCTTAATTGAAATAATTACAATTTCTGCTGTACCTAGAGTCATTATCTCTTAGTTTATAAGTTAACCGAGTACTTGGTACCTACTAGAGTTTAAGGGATTGAATTGTACTGGCCTCTAAACTAAAAATAAAAGCTCCTTTAAACAGACACTACACGCGTCGTGAATCGCTCACGACAATAAATGCACCACTCGTCGCGCGACACGCGGTGTCTTCTGTACGAGCCTTTAGGGTTTCGGTTCTTGAAACTGAACAACTTTTTACTTAATTGTTAGCCGTAGGCCCACCACAGACATAAGGTAGCAAGAAAGAGATCGGAATCAGATCGAAATAAGTTATTATTAATATAATGCAGACATGTAATTGCAATTGTTATGAGATTTGAATAGGTGGAATTATTGGAAGGAGAAAATCCAAAATACTTTGTTAAACTAAAACATAGACAGCAAAAGTAGTTAGTCTCATTTGTCCATTCATACTCTCGGTACCAAAGAAATTCGTTGTGAAAACCTAATAGCGTGTGAAGTGTAGCAAACGGCAATTGCTTTAACAGCACTTTTGCGAGCGTTGCAGCGCTGCAGCGCTGGCCGGCTCGTTCGAATCAATTTAATTGCATGCTGTAGTACCCTGTGAAGCGATTGGTTTGCAGCCTCCAGCCAGCATTCATCGCAAAGTTTTAACAAGATGAACAAAGTACAAACGCGGTGCTTTTCCTCCGATAAGTAGTTTCTCAGACTTCGAGCGTCATGTAGGCAGGTGATGCTTTCATTAGCGAGGGATATTATAATAATTCAAAGTATTAGTTACGTAAAATGTGTGTTACTTAAAACCGTTTTTAATTTTTCAGATGTCATTATTTACAATTACATGAGGTATATTATGATTACAAAATTCAATTACAAAAATGGAATGAAAAATGAAAATGGAAAATAGAACTACAATGGAAATTAAAATAATGATTCGGTAACTGATTTAAAAAAGGATCTCCAAAGCGGGTATGAGATCCTATCAGTCACAATCTTCAAGATTTCGTTGCGGCTGCCACGCATTCTGCAGATCAGGAATACCGTCCTCTGGCGAATGATGCCAATGAAAGTCATTAGAGCGAAACAGCGCACTGATATTCCTCACAGAAATAAGACGAGGCAACAGCCTTGAATTACAGAAGTCGAATTTATGAAAATTACGTAAAACAGTTACAGGCACAGTCTATCCAATCAACTATTTCATAAACACGAAATTGCAAGAAAACTTGCCGTTTTTTTTTAAATGGCATCTCGCAGGTCAACCTATGAGGTTGTCGTCTGCTTAAACGGACTTGCCTGTGGTTGCCCCAATAAATTAAGGCCTCCAGCCAGGACTTAAACTTAAATACTAACTAAAACTAAGCGACAACGCTAAGGGCAACCCCTTTGTGGTACGGACCTCGGCTTAGGGCGTCGCTGGAAGAGGGCAGCAAGGGACTAGCTGGATCAGGATTGATATTATTTAGGGACGAATTTAAAGCTACAGGCTCAGCAGCGTGGGCTGGCTCGAGCAAGGGTCGGGAGGGGCGTGGATTTGGGCGTCGCGGCGGGCCTCGACGGCGAGGACGGTAGGACGGCGATCGGGTTTTGGGCTTTTGTAGTGTGCTGGTGGCCTTAATACTCTCCTGGAGGAGGGTAGTGGCGTCATCGGGGGCGATTAAAGTATGCCTTGGTCGGCGAATACTGCTAATGCGGGAGGGAGTGTAGCGGGCGGCCGCTGAGATCAAGGGGTTGGAGTGTTTAATGCCACAGTCAAAGAAGTGCTTCGATAAGCGTTTCATGAACTGGTTTATGGTAGGCATTTTAAGATCGATGTGGAGATTTATATTACGGACATAGAAGGGGGCACCCGTGACCTTTCTGAGGAAACGGTTCTGGAGGGTCTGCATCTTATGGAGATGACGTGGGTGAGCGTGCGAAAATACAACGCAGGCATAGGTCATGATGGGACGGATGACTGCGGTGTAGATGCGCAGCTTGCATTTAAGTGACAGTTTACTACGGGCTGTCAGTACAAAGTGGAGCCTGCTAAGAGCGAAGGAGGCGCGCGCGCGAACCGCCTTAATATGAGCCTTAAAGGTAAGGTTTTCATCAAGGATCACGCCTAGGTATTTGGCTTGCTTCTCCCAGGGGATCGGCTTACCGTGCATAGTGATCGGGCTGGGAAGTGGGGGAGGGAGTCGACGACGTCTCGAGAAGAGAACCGCCTGACTCTTATCGGGGTTGACCTCGATTCTCCATTTCCGGAACCAAGCGCCTAAGACGTTTGCGGAGGTTTGGAGAGTACGAGCTATAGCATTGGGACAATGACCGGTATAGTAAACGGCAGTGTCGTCGGCGAAGAGAGCCAACTGAGCCTTTTTACTCTGTGGGATATCGCTGGTGAACAGCGTGAAGACTAGAGGAGATATGACGGAACCCTGAGGGACACCGGCGCGCATTGTCTGCCGGAACAAAAGGCGGAATGCCTTGTTCGCATGCAGGTGGCGATAACGGGCTCTCCAGTGCGTCACTGAATTCCACAAGTGAGCCCTGAGACGGAGTGGGGGCGAAGCGATGGCGTATTTTGGCGCCATATTTCGCCAAGAACTCGGGGTCCTTAAAAAGGACCTCTCTGAAGAACGCCAAAATAAAGGCGTCCTCCATGGTCGGAGGAGGAGCTAATTTAGGGAGGGAATGGTGGAAAAAAAAAAACCCACGTAGCCTAAACCCTATACCTATCTCCCCGGGTGGATGGGCCCGGGGATGTGTGACCCTCTCTGTCGGGTGTAGACAGAGAGGTGAGTACCTATTGGTGAGCCCTAAGCTTGTAATCCGTCGCCAGTCTTATTGTCTACACCCTAAAGACACTAGGTGAGTAGCTGGAAAGCAAAACTGTCACCAGAGCCGACTAGGAGATCCGCCAAGGCCGGTTATCTGGGACCCGTCCAACTAACTGCCTCGCCCTGAAGGGGTTCGGCGGGTGTGATTGGGTCAACACCCCACTCGGCTTCGTTGGCACCGTAAGGTTTCAACCGAGGACCACGAAACTGTGGTTTTACCCAGAAGGGGCCTAGTGAAGCTACTCACAAACGTCTGTTAATGAAACGAGATTTGCCTTGAAAAAGGCACTTTTTAATTGATTAAAATCAAACTCAATTTCTTGATAATGATTTTAAATCGATGTAGTCGGGGCGACTACGATGACGTCACGTGGTCGCAACGAGTAGAACAGGAAACACAACACTGGGCCGGGAGCGGGAGAGCGCACAGACACATCCGTCCGCGGCGAGAGTCGAGCGTCGAGTCTGCGAAAACTTTCCGGTGTTAACCCTGCTTTTTAAAGGCGGGGTTACTCGGAACCCGGGTAACGACGGCACATCTGTCGCCGACAGCGACAGATTGCGCCCGTCTGTCGGGCACGGCAGACGACTGCATTTTCTGTTTCGGAATCACGCTGTAAAGCGCTGGCAGCTGTTGCACTCCCCAGCTTTATTGTGATCAACTTATGTAAATCCTTACGTACTTTGCTTGAGAATTATTTATTGTGTTCTTTTTCCGGAATAGATAAATACGAGATCCAATAGCTCCAAAAGCTTCTACCTTAATGTCTTATGCTTAATATTGCACTGCTAAAGGCCGACATTGACAAGTATTGGACGGGTAAAAGCGCGGGTAATGTTTTTTTCCTATTGTCATTTCTTGTTCTCGACAACAGCATTAAAAGCGATGAATTTTTTTTTTTTAAACGTAAACTGAATGCTTCGATAGTTTTGAAATGGCGTTTCAAAGCGTTATTCGTAACCAACACAGAGCAATATAGATATCTATGGGACCTAACTTAAATATAAAACAAGTAAATTTCCCTTGACGAGATTGATTACCCACAACCACAGTCACTAACCACGATGTCAAACAGTGTCCACACTGTTTTCTTTTTATCCCTTGATAAGCATGGAAAATTAATCACCCTCAGGAAATCTGATAAAATATTCATTGAATTATTCAAAAAGAACACTTCCGTGTACCTACTTACTACAAGAAGAATGATCCAGTCGGCCGAAATAAGTAGTGAATTCGTATTTTTATAAATGGAATATGTGTGTGAGACCGACACGGGAAGAAAGACTACGCTGTACCTACGTCTTTTCTCCGACGGGAAGAAAGACGTAGGTACAGCGTAGGTACGCTTTTTGTAGGTACTTGGAGGTACACTTTTCTTGAAATATTTCTGTAGACGACGTACGCGTTTTAGAATATTCAGGTACACACACGAACCAGTATGTAGATTCTGCAAAAATCTCTCAGTGAAGACTTGCGTGGAGTGAGCTGTCAGTGTCATCCCTTCTTGGTCAATCCCTAACATCAGTGTGGCACTGACAGCTCACTCCACGCTCACTTCACCTAAGTTATCACGGTGAGATGATTACATAATAGAACTACAAATTGTTGTCAACAGATTATTTTCAAACAACGTAGACATTTCCAATAAGGAACACTCGTATCGGCAGTTAAATTTGCAACTGCAACGGCAACTGATTACTTCATTATCAATTACCTTGGTAAATTAGTTAAAAACATAATACCTAGCACTGAGTGATATCGCTGTAGACTAAATAAGCGTAGGCGGGACGTGCAGAACTCCTTTCGAAAGAACGGGTTCAACTTCCGAAAAAAAATGATTGTAAAAAGAAGGCCTTGGCTTTTGTTTTGGCTTGCAGTTGATAAGTAAAAATGTTTTCATAACATAGCCTCTAATACTCAAGAATTTCTCAGAAATTGAATCCGACATTTTGGAGTTATGTGTTTTAAACGACATCGTCGTTCGATTTCCAGCGTCTAAATGGTAGAGCTTGACATGATTGTACAACATTATAGGCAGGTACAAAAGTTATGGAATAATGTATTTTAAATTACTTTTGAATAGGTCTCTAAAGTAGAATATTGATAACAGAACTTAAAAATTAATCTTTTTGACTGTTTCTGACAGGCTGTCGAACGGACTCAAAATTTCAGTTTCGCTATCTATCCAAATGTATAAGTAGCGGAAGATTTTGTCAATAAATAAAAGGCGACACTTGCCTGGTTACAGTTTAAAATTGTATGTTCCATAGCACAACATGCGCCAGATGTGGCCAGCTAAATCCCACTTCACCAATAATACCACATACACCAATGCGATCCGATCCACTATTCACGTTATAAATGTGTGATTGCGTAGAGCTAAATCAAAACGTTAGAACTACCGATAGCTTCCATTTTCAACGAAGCGCTAGCTTTTTATGTTGTAGCAGGCACGAACCACTTTTCATTAGTTTGTTATACCATTCAAAACATACATGGGAGAAAAAGTAAGTGCACTCGCAT
Source organism: Dasypolia templi (assembly GCA_963555695.1). Taxonomy (NCBI): domain Eukaryota; kingdom Metazoa; phylum Arthropoda; class Insecta; order Lepidoptera; family Noctuidae; genus Dasypolia; species Dasypolia templi. The sequence goes on along the minus strand of OY743143.1, from coordinate 24,852,801 downwards.
GTACTTGGTTAAATGGTTAAAGCATGTAAACCAAAAAACTATATCTTATGGGATTTACGCTCTGCTTAGCGACGAAAGTTGAAAATCCAACAGTGTGTTTTTTCGACGCACTGAGATGCACTCTCTTGGATTCTCAACGCTCGTCTCAACACCGAGAGTTGAAAATCCAGTGCGCGATTAAGTTCCGCCGCGATATTTTACGTCCGAACGGACGTGAGCTATCTGGCAATATGTTGCTCTCTGCTTACACCTTCGGGGTAAAACAAGCGTGAAACTATGATATGTTTTATCCGTTACGACCAGTTGAAAAGTAATTTACTGTCTTTAGCATCTAAGAATTTCAACGTTTATATAATCTTGTGATTCAAAGTCGTGCTCAAGCAAGAAAAGCCCTGTTAGGTAACGTTTAATTTACATTTAAAACGTTTCGCTCCCCGTCTTGGTCGTCGAGGGTACTTCTTAATATCAGTTAGATAGGCTAGGTAAACCGAGGCTCCTTTATATAAAGCAATTAGTTTTTATTATATGCCATAGTATTACATTGTTGAATAATCAAATGCGAGATAAACGTTCCCGTTTTGTAGTGAACCGGCGTCACAATCAAACGTTGAGTGCCGTCGTGCCCGTTAACGCAAAAAAAAACTGAAAAGTTCTTGCCACGCAGAGTTATGAAAATGTGAAATAGATTTATAAAAAAATACAATAGGTTTTATACAAATTCATTTTACAGTATTTTATGCGTTGCTTTTTATGTTCGTGAATGCCAATGTCGTTGTGCACAAAAATTGCCGAAAGTATTTTTGACGTAGTATTAAGGATATCCTACGGATGTCAGTCACAAAAGGTCAACCTTTCTGATTTTTTATCATGTATGAATTTGAAATATCACGTTCATCGATATTCGAGTTTGTGAATGAAGCCCCTGGATTAATCCTACAAACAAACTACTAATACCACTCGATACTTAAAATTTTCTTTTTGGTTCATTTTGCAAGCGTTTCATAAAGAGTCTCATTCGCATTGAAGGATAATGTTAGGATTTTTAATTATTACTAAGGAATCTTAAATATAAACAATCAAACACTAAAATATACATATCATGTGCAAGTAGGTATATTAAGGAAAAAAAAGGGAAAAGCTCATTGGTCATAATAAAAATTCGTCCGCATCACTGTCAGTAGAAAAAGTATGCACAAAACCACCGACACGTCCGGCAGCGTTGCCACGTTGGATGGCAGTGCTGATTCTTTGACCTACAAATAGGTCAGCCCTCTGGTCACATAAAGAGTCGACCGCTTGGCGATGTCCCGAATAACTCCATGAACACTCGTACCCGACGGTCCTACTGTTTCAACCTAGTGTTAGGATTAGATTTACATGCAGAATTTGAATTTCGAAAACAACTGTAGGAACACAGGTTCGTGTTGCTAAACTATTGTTGTAAACTGTACACTGGACTGTTTCCCAAAGGTGATTTATTCAAACTGTATTGATAGATAGCAGCGGACAGTATTGATCCATTGCATGTTTTTGTTTTTATCCCAAATAAGAAACGTAAAGCGATTTTGTGCTAACAACAATAGGTGCATGAACCACCTGAACCATCTACTCGAATCTAGAAATAGAATTGAGTGGATGTTTCCAGTGTCATCTTTCACCTAGCTTTTAGCCAATTAGTTAAAGCAGGCTTCCGGCTTCCAGTACCTAAACGACTTCTTGCCCAAAGCAGAACCGAAGTCACTTCGACTGCGAATCGGTGAGTGGCAATTGAAGTTTAGTCATAACTATAGATACTCGATAACGGTTGAGAGTAGGGTTGCTGCGTTAACTTTTTTATAACAAATACTTGTAGCATTTTCGAAAACATTGCCTGTACAAATAGTTAGTTTTATCTACAGGCAATGTTTTCGAAAATGGTACAAGTATTTGTTATAAAAAAGTTAACGCAGCAACCCTACTCTCACGTTGGATGGCAGTGCTGATTCTTTGACCTACAAATAGGTCAGCCCTCTGGTCACATAAAGAGTCGACCGCTTGGCGATGTCCCGAATAACTCCATGAGCACTCGTACCCGACGGTCCTACTGTTTCAACCTAGTGTTAGGATTAGATTTACATGCAGAATTTGAATTTCGAAAACAACTGTAGGAACACAGGTTCGTGTTGCTAAACTATTGTTGTAAACTGTACACTGGACTGTTTCCCAAAGGTGATTTATTCAAACTGTATTGATAGATAGCAGCGGACAGTATTGATCCATTGCATGTTTTTGTTTTTATCCCAAATAAGAAACGTAAAGCGATTTTGCGCTAACAACAATAGGTGCATGAACCACCTGAACCATCTACTCGAATCTAGAAATAGAATTGAGTGGATGTTTCCAGTGTCATCTTTCACCTAGCTTTTCGCCAATTAGTTAAAGCAGGCTTCCGGCTTCCAGTACCTAAACGACTTCTTGCCCAAAGCAGAACCGAAGTCACTTCGACTGCGAATCGGTGAGTGGCAATTGAAGTTTAGTCATAACTATAGATACTCGATAACGGTTGAGAGTAGGGTTGCTGCGTTAACTTTTTTATAACAAATACTTGTAGCATTTTCGAAAACATTGCCTGTACAAATAGTTAGTTTTATCTACAGGCAATGTTTTCGAAAATGCTACAAGTATTTGTTATAAAAAATGTAACGCAGCAAACAAGTACCAAGAAACAAGTTATTAGTTTTATTTTATCTTTTCAAAATAGTGTCCATTTACATCAATACATCGCTGCATTCGATGGAACCACTGAGAAAAGTACTTTGACCACTCGTCCTTAGCTAAGGGTCTCTTCGACGGCATTTTGAAATGCACACACTCTGCCTCGTCGGCGTCCATAAAACGTTTTCCTAGAAGTTTTTCTTTTATTTTCAGAAATAAATAAAAATCGCAAGGTGGATGTGGAATTACTGACGGACGTGGAATTACTGGCTCACCCGCACCTCGGTGCAGGTGAGCCAGTAATTCCACGTCTGACGTCGCCAAGTAGTCGATTGTTTGCTTGGCGGTGTGCGACGAGGCGTTGTCGTGGTGAAGGACGATCCGACTGCGAGGTCATTTCTCCTTTTTCCAAGACAAGTGGCAAACAATTGTTTGCGTACCACTCCGCAGTAACTGTTTTTCAATCCTCTAAAACAATTGTTGCGAAATGACCTGTCCTTCACTTTAGTCGGCAACTCCTCGGAAGGAAACACCCAGAAAGCAGACTGTCTCTTAGTTTCAGGATCATAACAGTAAATCCAGCTTTTGTCACCCGTAAGTATGTCGAACACAGCATTTGAGTCACCTCCGTTAAATCTTTGAACCATTTCACGACACCAATCAACACGACGGAGATTTTGGGCCTCTGTCAAATTATGAGGTATCCACCGAGGACAACGATATCTCAAAATGTATTTATTATTTTATGTTGTGTGGAGGTATAAAAAAGTTTATTTACATATACCTTATACATTGATAGATGCATTCACATGGCCTCAACACTCACTTTTGCTCGGAAAAACTGTGTGACTTTTTTGTTAGAGAAGTTAATTTTACTTGAATTTTTAACCGACTTCGAACATAATACAGGTTGTTCATTCGAACCGTATGTTTGTTAGTTCGCAAGTTATCAACATCAATAATTAATAGGATTTGATAACTCTGTCACTAACGTAATGTACATACTTTCAGGAAGGTTTTAGTACTACAAAATATAAGGTTGTTGTCAGTAAAACTTGTTAAATTAGCTTGTTTTAAATCGAAGAGCGCAGGGCGGGTAAATTAATTAGCACGTAAGTGTATAAACACGTTATCGTGAAGTTATCTACCAATAGGTACTATTACTAGAAAATATCGTAGTTAAAGCAACAAAGTATATCTTGACTTGAACGAAGGAGAAACATTCGACACCACGAGCCTGAAAAGCTTATCCGGATAAAGCGTATTAATCTCATTAAAAGCACGACCTTTTGAGAGAGTTTCCATGTTTCAAAGCTGTACACTAAAGGTGCGCTTACACTGGCAAAATTCTGAGCAATATTGCTTAAATATCAAGTCTCGATAGCAAGCGAACAGCGAAGACAACGTCTAGCTATTCGTACTAGAGTTATCACCAAACTGACGAAATAACAACTAAATAAAGAAGAATGCCCATTTTTCACCTGACTATGTATAGAAATGAAATAAATCTTAAAATACAGCTAATTGAACAGTATATTAATTACGCTAATCACAATGTTAAAAGAAACGCGGGGATAAACGATTTTTTAATATGTCTTAATGCTTATTCTACGTCAAGAGTTAACATATTAGCATGTTTTGAACGCATCTCAACTTCCCTTTTTTTACGACGTTCCATTTTACATACTGCTACTTGACTTTATTCAACTCTGTTTCTGAGTTTCATACATTATTTTACGTTTTATATAATCGGTAATCGTGTTTTATTAGTCTTTGTATAAGGCAGATTAATTAAAAATAACATCATAATTAAATTAAATAATCATGCAATATGTAATTGAGTTCGAACGATGGAAACGGTTTTTTTTGACGTTTCACAATCAATTTATAGTGAGAATCATCTAGAGTCTAAGCAGTGACATAAGGTCAGTTGGTTTCAAGTAATTCACTAAGTAAAAAGTCGCTTTAGACCATAGATTTGTATTATTAGGGAAGTATAGGTATTTTAGACTAAACTTCGAGCGTTATTTAATTCGTTCTAGCACATGTATTTCTTTATATTTGGTAACGGAACAGTTGTGAACAGTTTGTGCTACCTGATCCCTCGCACCGTACATGTTCGGGAAGTTCGCTCTAGACACTTGTTTGCAACTACTTTCTGTAGAACCAACTCAGGCGTACGCTCACCGCTGCATCGATTAGTTGATACCTACAATGAGCAGTTTGGTTCAAGCGATATCATGTTTCTCAGCAAGACTGTATTTAGAAAAGAAATTGTTAATATTTTAAATGATCAGAACTGTAATAATTAAGTAATGTTTACTTTTATTCCTTTTATTTTTGTATTGTTCTTACCAACAACTAGTAGATCTGTGTTTTAAACTGTGGATAACGTTGTGAGTAGTGTGTTTGATACTCCTATTAGCATCTAATCTATATATACCTATTAGTACACTGCTGTTTGTTGTCCCTATGTGAATAAATAAATAAAATAAAACGGCAAATCCTAACCTAAAAAGTAACATTAATATTTTTTTGAATTCGTAGCGTTTAAATCGTAAAAATGACTATATGACATTATTTTCTAAACATACAGGTAGTCTTTCTACTAAACCTTATAACTATACATAAACTTTCATTATCAGGTTTTTAAATGTATGGGAAGTGGGCATTGTTCTTTGGCAATACATTTATTTGCAGTTTTTTAATAAAGTAATATTCCTGATGGAGCCAATACCAATTGGTCAATTTAGCAGAATTGTGGAGCAATTAGCTCCTCCACCGTACCCATGTATGCGCAGCTTTATAAACGTTTTAGTCTACATTATTAAAGGAGCTCCTGAATATATAAAAAAAGGGTCAGTGTTGGCTGTTCTGGGGCACCGGCGTAAACCAAGACCCTTCCTGTGTTTGACTGTTATAAGATTTGTGATACTGACCTTTCTAGTGGCTCGCTATCTGAAATACAATAAAGAATATTGTTAGATGAAATATTTCGATATAGAAATGGTTTTTTATGTTATTGGTAGTTTTTAATTTTTTTATGATATGCTTTTTTATATGCATAAAATATTGTGTGGATGTAACTTAAGTGTCATCTAACTATTTAACTCATGCCAAAAAAAAACTTAAATACATAATACAATCTAACACTAAAATATACATACAGTAATTGAAACTTATTTCTAATTTATCAAAAGATAGTAAAAAGTCATTCAGTGTGCCTTAAGTAAATATGAGGACAATAAAAGGCGTAATATATTAGGTCCGTAGGTGCTGCCGAGCCTTTGACACGTATATTACGCATTGTTTACATAATCAACATACTTCGAAGGCTCGTCACTCTTTTATCAGGCAAACATGCATGGTATGTCACATTCTGAAAAAATAATGTACAATATACACGTACGTAGACACATCCAGCTTTAAAAAATATCGTGGCGGGATTTTATCCGGTCAGGATTTTCAACTCACGTGTTGAGCACAGCGTTGATATTATATCTGAGTGCATTCCAGCGCGTCGAAAAAACTGTTGTGGGTTTTCAACTCTCGGCGCTAAACAAAGCGTTGAAAATTCGGTGAGCGATATTTTTACGTCTGCGCGAACGTGGGCTTAGAAAGAGAGTGTCACAGGCTTTGTGACACTCTCTTTCTACGCCCACGAAACTTTTCCAAAAAGCTATGTCAAAGTCCATTTTTTTTCAAATAGACACGTAGAAGGTCCTTTTCAACAAATAGAATTGATTCTGCGGCCCCTTCCAAAAGCTAGTTTCATATGGTGAAGAACGGGCAAGAATTTGCAATGGAACAGTGGTGGCCCAGTGGTAAGGCCCGCTATTTACGAGAGTAGCAGGTCGTGGGTTCAAACTCAGACAGGCGCTATACTTTGTGTAAATTATTTCATCACCACTGCTCTCAAAACAGTGAAGGAAAACATCGTGCGGAAACCGGCATATCCTAGAACAAAATAACAAAAACATGTGACATCTACCAAACCGTACTGGGCCCGCGAGGTGTATTACGTCCCACTCCCTCTGACAAAATTACAGTTTTCGTTTGTTAATCTGTTATTTTGTCTATTATTCCATCGACAAAACGCGTTTCTATAGTTGAGAGGAGGCGTGTGTCCCAGCAGTGGAAACATTTTAGGCCGATCATGCTATGAAGTGGAATATTTATGGGCACTGTGTAAGTATTTACTTGTCAACATTTAAATCAAAAGTATAAACATCCAGCTTTACGAAAGGGAAATTAATTTGTACATTTTATAAATATATATAAATAATTGAAACATAATTTCGTTTGAGTTTTCAAAGGGAAGTTCAACAGTAAAGTGGTAGTTACTTTACTGTTCAACTTACCTTTGCAAAACTCGAATAAAATTAAATTTCAATTTGCCTAAGTAATTACACATCTTTGATGTTTATTTATGTAATTTTCCTTCTAATATCATATTAAGCCCCGTTTAGCTTAAAGTAGACAACGCGCTCTTAACTGTACGTTTCTCTATGAGTATTCATTTTACAATTTTCTAATGGCAAAATGTGGAGTGGGTCCCATTTTAGTATAAATATCAATACAGGTTGCAATTAAGCTAAGACAGTACTTATTTAAAAGTAGAATTCAGAAACTACAGCCCTGACATGTAGCCTATACCGAGTTATTTTATGATAGAATAGCTATGGCCGCAGCTTCGCAAGCAATTCGGCAATTATCCAACGGAAAAGTACTACTGGGATAAAAAGTATCCTGTGGCCATGGTCTATCAGTGTGCCAATTTCATCGAAATCCGTTCAGCCGTTAAGGTATGAAAAGGAAACAGGCCGACAGCGCAACGACTTTCGCATTTTTTATAAAAGTATGAATGGATTTATCATCGCGTCCACTGCTGGACATATGCCTCCCCCAAGCACCGCCACATTGACCGGTTTTGAGCTTCCCGAATCGAGTGGCTTTCCTATTCGTCTTCCGGATGGAAGTTATGTGCGATCCGATTTCCGTAAGAACTTGTGTATAGTCTTGCGTAATGTAGGTAATATGACTATATGGTTTATCTTTACAATTGCATGATTTGATTGCTATAACAACCATTGCATGCTCCCATTAGCACAACTGCACGTTTTTTTCACATTGCGCACTACTGCATTAATATGTATGAAACTGTCCCAGTTTAATACATATTAATGAAACAGTAAGTCTCACTGTCCTCTTAGGTTCAATGACAGTTTTGTAGAGAAACACAACAACAGGGCGGGTCTGAACTAAGCCTTGATATTTCACTTCATCCCCAAAATCCCGCCTTCTCTGTGTCTGGCATCTGTTGGGTTGGAACTAACAATGAATTTATCATACATAACATCACGGCTTTATTCCACAAAGGGTACAACAGAAGTATATTATATCTACCTAAGTATGTGCAACTACATTTGCCCGCTTAGCTTTCAGTCCTAGGAATCGAGCCCAGGACCCTATGATCAGCAATCGCTTTCTCGACCACCAGTTTTACGAGGTAGTCCAATAATACATATTATGAGAGTAAAATATTCAAACTGCTAGGCCTCAGTCTGCCTCTCTATGAGAGCAAGAGGGCTGTAATCCACTACGAGGGTCCACTGCATTTTCCTTTCATTATATAACAAAGTTTGTTTACACTGTGTTGCAAAAAAAGATCTTTATGATCTTGAGACGTATCTTGTGTTTTAATTTTAATTTTGTGTGTGTGACTTGGCTATTGCATTACGTTAAGACCTGTAATGATAGTATGAGTCATTTAAATAATTAGTAATCTACTTATAAGAGCATTTCATTCTCCGTCTAACAAACAAACACGTCTTCAAATTCCTAACAAACAAGTCCTTTATCAGTGCACAGCGTGGCTGCAACGTTCTTTTCTCCTCGACAAAAAAAAAAGTAAACACATCAAAGGAAGTGGGATCTCGGGAGGCGGCACGTGCCTATGTTGATCCAAAATTTAGTCCTTAGATATGCAGTTGGACACATGTGCACGTCGGCTTGGCGGTCCAAAGTTTAAAGATAAAAGTTTCGTGAATACTTGAACCGAAATGGCAGTCTTCAGTGATGTGAGGGCCGAGAATTTTCCTCGCTAGAACTATTGTTTTGGAGGAAACTAATGTAGAAATGGAAAAGGCGCTTCACTTGCCACACTTACGTGAATTGTACGCGGAAATGGGAACATATTGCATTGGCCCAGCTTAGGACAGTGTGCGAAAGAGCTTCATTAAGAATATTAGTGAAACTGTCTGAATACTTAAGTGTATGTTAGCAAACATAGTTGCAGGCTAAAACAACTAGGTAAGTAGGTATCAGAATCAGTAACTGTATATTTTATACTAGCTTTAACCCGCAACTTCGTCCGCGTGAAATTTCTTGTTCCCTCGACCCACCACCTCGCATCGCGTCGCCATCTTTCTTACTTTATTTTTTGTTCGGCTCCTAAGAGTCCAGTGTGATTAGCATTCCCAAGAAATAAACTATCGAATGCAAAAATAATTTTTCAAATCCGACTAGTAGTTCCAGAGATTACCGCGTTCAAACAAACAGACAAACGAACTCTTTTGCTTCGTTATTAGTATAGATTAATTAACATCTGTATACAGGCGCGTTTTACAGCAAATACTCCCTACTCTGATGTTTTTCCTCAGCACCTCCACCAAACAAATCAAATCAAATCAAATTCTTTATTTATACATAAAACTCAGTTTACAGGAACTCTGTGTTCGATAACAACTGCATTAGTAATAATACTGTGTCGCAGTCATTAACGCCCACCTCCAAAAAGTCCGATACAAAGGAAGTCCAAAACAAAATTTAAAATAATAAAAATAAGATAAAAAATAAAAATTAGGAACTTAAAATTAAAACTGAACAATTTTTAAATGTGCAATTTTATATGACATTGTGTGTTTATTTGGAAGGATTGTGTAGTATTGTGCGTGGAGAGTATATGTGTAAGGGTGTATGTGTGTGTGTGTGTGATCCTCTGTCCATTACGCAGAGTTAATTATTACGTTATTAGAAGCACCTCTGGGAAATCACTGGGTCAAAGCTAGATTGCGTGAAACTGATAACAAGCTTTATTAGAATAATTATGCCATGAAACTTAGAATGAACACCTGTCCACAGACCACAAACGTCTGTAGAGAGACTTAATACCAGTCCACAGACCGTTGGTGGTATGTTCGCACGTACAATTTCTAAGCCTCGGACACTGTGGACGTAAGAAGAAAGTCACATCATATAATAAAAACATAAGAGAAGGCGCGTAACCGACACAGGGGGCGGGGGGGGGGGAGGAAATTGGTTGACGAAGAAGAAAAAACTTGGAACGACGTATGAGATTGTAAGCAAATATTCGTTTTTTTTATCGATCGAAAGTGATAGCGATTTGATTAATACAGCTCGCGTGTAACTCGAACACGCGCGGGATATCTGTCTCATAAGTCAAAGGGAGCCATCTGTCAACCACACTGACACGTCTCGTTTGATATCGACTCCAAACAAACCGACTACTATAATTCGTTCTGTCTGCGTAGGTCTGTTCTTTAAGAATGACGCATAGCCATTCTCTACGCTGGCGCTGCGAGGTACTTTTTATTGGAAAATATATCACTTCCACGGTATGCGTTTGACGGTCGCTATCGACTGGAATTATACGTAGACATTGTTTTGAAAGTTCCAAACACATGATTTACGAGTTTAGTTTTTCCATGTCCAGCCCAAAGGTTTTGCTCCAACTATTCAGACGTGGGACTATCAAGTAACAACAAACTGGATGAAAAATCACAAACAGAACAAAGTTAGTGAACCATGTCGGGGCGTGCTCCGCATATATCTGTTGTCGACGAATCTAATTGTATTTGTAACGATACCCAATCTTCGATAAAACATTTAATTACAAAGAAAGCCGCCGAGAGCTATAAAACTCCAGGGTCTTTATAAATGTGATAAATAGCGTAGTAATTAGGAATAAAATATAAAATGGGACAATTTCAGTCCGCAGATATGGCGTGTGGGCGGCAGCTATGAATATTAATTCGTACTACTTTATGAGCAAAGAAGGAGATATCTTCGACCGTTTACATATTAGTAAGAAGTAAATCAGTATTTTACTAGAAATATTGTACACACACACACAGCCACAGCTTACAATATTTCTTGAGAAATTAGTTAACATACACGACAAGAGAAATTAGCACAAAAAAAAATCTAGGAAGTCTGTTCAGAAACAAGAGTATTCATATCGAGGACGATGAATTCATCGAAAGGGATTTCATGGAAGGTGTTATACAGTCAAATTTTACTATCCACTTTATGCAGCAACAAACAATACTTTCCACGACTGTACCTACATTTATATTTCGCATACAATTTAGTCCCATGTATGTCGTACTTATTTATTCCACCCTACCCTCCTTAAAAAGGACAACATCTCCCTCCGTAAAAAAGGAATATCTTTAAAACATTTACATCATCGACGTCCGGACATCCATTAAAAATGGAGAGGATAATCTAATCGGCAATCTATAAAATGGAGTTTTCATTTCCATAATCCTTGTAATAAACGTTTGCTTCAGAATTTTCTTCAGTAGTTAGTTCTACAGTACTTATTTATTTCTCTGTCCCGAATGAAATGGTTTCATACCAACCGAAAATCTGTTGGAATCTATAAAATTTCGTGAATTGAATTAATAACGTTAATTGAAAATTTTAATGAGTTTCACGTTGTTTTAAATGTTTTATGTTGTTTTATAAAGGATATGTATAATTTGGGACCTTACTTAAGAAACTAGGGTAACCTTAATATTTTTACAATCCGGATAAATTTTGGCCCTTTTTATTTTGGTAACTACCAATAAACCATAGATATAAGAACGAAACATCGATATGAAAGAAACTCTAGTATAAGTAACAGTAACTAATGTTTTTAAAATAAAAATTTACCTCCGTAGGTAACGTGGAGGTAAATGATCAATTACACAAAAGATTATAATGTAACTTTTTATTCTCTAAACAAAAGTATTCTTCACGGAAAATAATGTAATTTCTCTTTCTCTATACCGACTTAAAAAATAAGGCTATAATTAAGGCTTTCTTACAATACAGTTCTTAAATACGGGCCATTGTCGATATAACTCCGTTTGCTGTAAAGCCCGCATTTCTCCGGCTTAGGAAGCACTGCTCAGCGCTAAGGCAACCAGATTTTTGCTTTAAGCCCATTAAAAGTGAGCAAACAAATGTTTTTGCTGGGCTCTAATTCACTATGATACTTAATGATCCTTTGCTTCGAAACCACGTCACTTCCTTAACGAGACATCGAATATCGTATTCTTTATGTCAAAATGAACGAAACCGAAATGTGAACGCGAAATTGGCGTGATTTAAACTGTCAAAATACCACGTTTGACAACCGTACGGAATCATTGTAGTTTCGAGTAAAGTAAGATTGTGTTCGAGTAAAATTCCGCAAAACTTAAATTGAAGAAGATTAGAAACCATTGTTTTTCGTTATTATACTGTGACGGTGAGTGACAGAAGTGAAATCACAACGAAATAAAGAAATATTTACTAACCTAAAAACTGTAGAAAATAATAAACAAACAGCAAAATTACAATCAGAGAAACAAAATCATCATCCATCAAATCAAGGAAATCAATATCTGTATTATAGATACAGAGATTACACCGAACGGCTGACAGACAGCGCTTTCCGCACGCAACGCAGTCCAATCGAAAAGTGAGTCTGACTCTTTTTCCTTTTTTTTTTGTGAATCGCAGGTAAAAAAAAGGGACTTGTTTATGGACAAATTTAAAGCTACAGGCTCAGCGGCGCGGGCTGGCTCGAGCAAGGGTCGGGGAGGTTTAAGTCTGATTTGTCGCCTACGGTAGTTTTATAATGACCGCGCAAGGGGCGGGCAGTAGTATCCAACACGGCCATCCTGATCATGCGTCGACCTCGACAGCATCAGAAAGGTCCGGTAGTTAATATTTTAGGAAAGTCATATATTTTTACAGTGTTTGTAAATATGTGAGCACAATGTACCTATCGCGTCATTCATTTATCTGCCTTTGCTATATTTTTAGTTCTTCTTACCACTTGTGGTATAGTATTTTTATTCTTGGTGCATCGTTTTCACATATAAAAATATAATTAATGTATACAAATATTGTAAAATATTTTAAAAGAGTAACGGTGGAGTTTCTTGCCACTTCTTCTCCGTACGAAACTACTTTTTGGATGTGGCACCTAGAATCAGTTATATTTTTATTATAATTTTTGACGTTCAAAAGTGCCATTTTATGGGCCTATTTGAAATAAATGCTTTGACTTTGACTTTGACTTTGACATTGGTTTCGTCAGCTGGACGGGAAGGCCCAGCGACCGGCTCTGCACCATGATGAGCATGAGTAGTGTCTTCAGTCAGGTCACCTTCTGTGAATCCAACAAGGAAGATTTACGTCTCTCGGAGAGCAAAAACATTTGCCTATTCTTTTGCTTGCACTCAGTTCATCTTACGTGGCCTTTTTCTTTCATTCATCCGACACATAAACTGACTAGCTGAATTGTCTATGGGGTACCAGGACGACATCTTAGTACTCCATGGAGTTCCATTCTTCACACATAAACATCAATACTCGTATCATCGACATTCATACATCATGCAACACACATGGATCCATGATCATTCACTTTCATGTAGGGCGTTTATCGCCGAAAGGATCGTCTCGCGGTCCGTTCTCTACATTTAGCGCGCCGCTGTCTATTAACACATTGGTGCGGTGGTTATGTCGCTGTTTCTTCCGCAGGATCATGACAAAAATTTACATAGCGTTACGTCCGGTATACCCTGTGGTCCAAACGATCTTTCTTTGGCAAAACAAATGTCCTCCCTATGCCCTATCTTTTTACACAACATGCCGTTTGGAACGTTGGGACGTACTTTGGACACTGGCTCGGACGGTTTCGATTTTTTTGGGCAATTGTGAAACAAGCGACGTCGGCCCTTACAGTTAAAACAGGTCTTACGCTGATTCGAATATGCATGTTCTGTAACGGGTTTTCGTGACAGAGGGTATGCCGTAGTTTGAGCTGAGCCACCCTTCGTTTGATCTGGTAACGCATTTATAAAAAAGACACCAGATTTTCTGATGTTAGTTCTGTATTACCGCCGCTACCCGTACACGGTCCACGGACCACTATTTGCGTCATTACTTCCTTTCCTTTCTTTAAGGCCTTTGACAATGCGCAAGGGGAGCAGAGTACGTTTCGCGTTTTCAGCGTACGACGTGAATCTGAGGACGTCTTATTCATAGTTTCAAAAAGTATAGTCGCGTTATCTAATTTTCGAGGGCAAAGTGGTTTGAATTCGCGTTTAAAGCTACTCCATGATCTATCAGCGGTTACCCATTCATTTAATAACGTTCTCACGTCGCCTTAAAACTTCCGGCTACGCGTGACTGGCATTCTTTGTCGCCCCAGCGTTTGGCTATTTGTACGCGATCCACATCATCACACCAAGTGTCCAAGTCATGGATCGACGGATCACAGTTTGACACAAAGTAATGGAAACGTCCCGGATTTATGGAGTAGACCGCATCTACTATAGCTTGAGCCACAGACGGCGCCGTTGGGTCCGGTTGCGAAATGGGTAGACGTAGAATTTGTTCTCGATCTTTTCCAGACGGGATAAGATTGTATCTAGCGTATGCGTTTCAACGGAATTAGACCGCGGTGTCTGGCTAATTTATTACGCAAGCGACGGCGTCCCACTCGACCGTACTTTAGAGGGAGTCCGTTCGCGACGACTACGTGACTTTTTTCGAGGTTTTCGTGAGCTATCTCGCGACCCGTCACGCCTACGATTCCGTCGGTGCGATCTGCTATGCGATCTGCTCCGTGAACCATGCGTGTTAGGCATGTTCACCCGCCAAAACAAGTTCTATATACTCAAAACAACAAACACCAAAACAAATCGAAGATTTTTTTTAAACACGTGGATAACGACAAAGTTCCAATGTTTATGAAATTGAAATTGGTCAAGGGGCCTAAATTGGGGTTGGATTGTTTTCCCACTTCTGATTTTATGACAGAAGTGAAATCACAATTAATTAAAGAAATATTCATTAATCTAAAAATTAATCACATGTGTTTCATGAAAATAATAAACAAACAAAGCAAAATTACAATCAGTGGAACAAAATCATCATCCATAAAATCAAGGAAATCAATATATGATTATGAGATGCAGAGATATCAGATAACACCGAACGGCTAACGCACAGCGCCTTCCGCATGCAACGCAGTCCAAACGAAAAGTGAGTCTAACTCTTTTTTTTATTTTATGTATGGCATCTCGCAGGTCAAATAGGTGTGAGGTTGTCGTCTGCTGAAGCGGACTTGCCTGTGGTGCCCTAATAAATTAAGGCCTCCAGCCAGGACTTAAACTCAAATACTAACTAAAAACTAAGCAACTACACGCACCCTGTGGGGTACGGACCTCGGCTTAGGGTGTCGCTGGACGGGAGCGGGGCGAGCGACCGATGCCGCAGCATCTTGAGCAGCGTCGGTTGCAGCTCCGCGAGGTCCTGGTGGCGGAATGGCGGGTGAGGCTGTCACGCCCTACCGCCGGCCTCAGCACCATCGAGGCGATCCGGCCAGTGCTCGACCGCTGGCTCGGGAGAAGGCACAGCTCCCTGACGTTTCGGGCGACGCAGGTGCTCTCGGGGCATGGTTGCTTCGGGAAGTACCTGTGTCGCATAAACAGGGAGCCGGACGCCCGGTGTCACCACTGCGTCGACTGCCGGGAGGACACGGCGCGGCACACGCTGGCAGAGTGTGCCGCTTCGGAGGAGCCTCGCCGTGCCCTCATTTCAGAAGTAGGCAGTGACCTGTCGCTGCCGACCGTAGTGAGTTCGATGGTCGGCAGCGTCGAGTCCTGGGACGCGGTAGTTTCCTTCTGCGAGACGGTCATCTCGCGGAAGGAGGCTGCGAAAAGGGAGAGAGAGATCTCGACTCTCGACCCGGCCCGCAGCAGACGCACCGGGCGTCGGAGGAGGGCGGACAAATCCCTCTTCCGGCCCCCCTAAATGGATCCAGGGGCGACGGATTCGGGGACATCCGTCGCCCCCCAACATCAGGACCCGAGAAGGCGGCGCGCGTAGTGTTCCTCGCGCGCCGACCACAGACGTTGCGGGGGGAGTACACCTCACTCCCCCTGCCCGAGACGGGGCCCGCGCAAGCGGGCCGGCACCAACCGGGGTTGTGGAAGAATAATGTGTTCCCGCGACCCCGGCGTAGGTGTGAGATGGAACACCGTGGTAGTTTTTAGTCAGTAAGAGTCTGACAGACCCCTCCGCCCGCCCCAGGGCGGAGGACATCCATGAGGATTTTCCACCCCGGGAACAAAAAAAAAAAAAAAAAAGGGTGTCGCTGGAAGAGGGCAGCAAGAGACTAGCTGGATCAGGAATTATGAGATTTTGGGACAGCTTTTGAAAACAGACGTGACGGTACGTTCACACGGAGCCACGTTTTGCCGAATCGTGTTATCATCGGATCTGTAAAACCGAATGTTGTATTCACACAGCACATCATGCATTGCCGTAACCGACGGCCTCGTATCGAGATCCCGTGTGAACTCACCATCCGGCTTTTTTTAACAAGAGCGCGCACAGTTCCTCATGTTGATTTGGAAGCGATGGACGTGAACAGTCTTGCTATAATATACTGGTGTTATCGCCGTCAGCGTCGTGGAGAAAGATTGTGGTTAAACCCAATAGTACAAAGACGATCAACAGTTGGTGCCTTTACTCGCTTGTGCGACCCGACGACGTATTCGGTTTCAAGATCCGGCAAATAACCGAATCTACCCCTGCATGTATCGTATGAACGCATGTATTGATTGCGCCATACCACTGCACCGGATCTTACATTTTGCAATACGGCCGGATCGGTGTGTAGTCGCAAAATCGGATGTCAATTTCAGCAAGATTCGGTTTTTTTGCCGTGTCTTGAAACTGAATGCATGTGTGAACTCATTCATTGAAATACTGTTGCCAATAAACCGAATCCTTCAAAAAACCGATTCGGTAGAGAAACACTCGACGCCGTATGAACGTACCGTAAGTTCGTTACAAAACGTTTTTTTGTATAAATTGTTTTCTTATAGGATTTGTAAGCTTTTCAATTAGAACTTTTCATGTTTTTCCGCTGACTGATCATTATTAATACCGAAACATGAGACATTCTTACACATTTCTCAACTCAATTATACCTACCAATAACTGCAACTAATTCCAACAAGGAGAGAAAGTAACATAATTATTTTGACAAATGAATCTCACTGTTATAAGGAAAATCACAAAGGGAAACCGTCAACCAACAGACATTATGATTATTATCTTGTTAGACAGTTATTCCAACACCAGTAATATGAAGAAATTACTCGCGTGCCGCCATCATCGATTGGCAATACAATTATCTCTGATTATTTCTGGCCATAATAATAAAGGCGATGATTATTATTAGAGACATAACGTGGCAATGTTATCTTAGTTGCTCGCTTAATTAACATAAAACTCACATCATACAATAGACCCATTGGGGTAGGCAGAAACTACATAACGCCACCTGCTACGATCCTTACATATTACAATTGAAGAAAAAAGGCAAATTTTTTTTCAAATAAAATTTAACTACAAAATACCTCTACCTATTATATAATAATAAAGCCAAAGCCCTGAATTTCATTAGGGTCTGACATTTTGAAGGGAAGTTACCTAATAGCTGCGCTTTTAGAAATTAATTATTAAAACCATTTTAGATTAACAAAATTCCGATCATAATTTTGTAGACAACGAGCTAATAATTAATTATTTAGAGATGAGAACTGTTAACAGGATTTTCTGAATAATTAATAAATAAGCAGAAACCGTACTTAGGTTTAACCTTTTTAAGCTTGATTCGCAAATTCTCGACCACTAACAAATTTCTGAAGGCCGAAACTAAGCCGCCCGGTCCGCTCCGGTAATGACCTCTCGTGGGGTAATATCTTACCGAGTATATAGCCATGTTGGGACTTACGATTAGGACACCGAAGGATCTTGACCGCTGAATAATTGCTGACATAACTCAGACTAATGCACACTTGAGATAGCCCCGACAAGATTGTGCTGAAGTCGCTCACTTGTAACATCCCCCATAACACTCATTGGTCGTCTGACACTACGAAGTCACAAGTCATGACAGCAAAGAGCACGCGGCGGTAATCGCGTGGTGTGTTACGTGTCTGTTCTCGGCTTTAGGCACTTACATAGCCAGTACATTGGTACTAATAATAATAACCACGTTAAGCGAGGAGCGATACACAACGCATTAGTTGATGTTTCAGATATCTAAAGGACGGGCTGGAAATGTGTTATAAATATTACAATTATTACACAGCGAACTATTTGATTTTTTAAGAAAAGACTAAACCAATTCTGAAATAAAATATACAATCTAACACTAATATATATTATGTACAAGTATAGGAAGGAAAAAAAATGGGAAAAGCTCATTGGTCATCAAAAAATTCGTCCGCATCGCTGTCAGTGGGAAAATTGCCCAAAAGGCTGGCAGCTTTGCCACGTTGTAATAAATTCAATTGGAGCAATGAAGGAAAGTGAAGTACATGGAAATTAATTTGGACTGGAATTGGGGAACAAGAAAATTACAAAAAAAAAAAGGAAACTTACTATGCTCATTCCTTGTAATAACGCACTACCACCGTTTATATAAAGCTCCAAAGAACCTTCTCTTGTAGACTTTAATTCTTAATTGTAAACGAAAAGAATTCTTTCTTTACTTAAATCATCAAGTAATTTGTTGCTACTTTACGTCTTTCTGCTAGATATTGATAGTTCTCTCTTCAAACACATTAATTGTACGAGGAAGAACATCGGTTATAACTAAGAACAAAAATGGTTGTTTCTCATTTGCTACTATCAATTAACTACGAACTATCCGAACCTACCTACATTGCTGTTTGGAAAAAAAAGCTTTAATAAATCCCTGCCTATCACACACGCGTAACAAAGTCCGGGCTCATTTAAGCTGTGACATTCTGACCATCTGTTCATAACGTACCTACGCTTTGGCATGACCGTCATTTGTTTTCATTTGTTGGCGATCACCGGCTATCAGGCACTATCTTTGCTAACCAAAGGTAAGATTGTTGTTTTTAAGTTTAAAAAAAAAACTGGGTTAATTTTCTTAAGGAAATCACAAATTATGGTACCATGTTTCTACCTAGGAAGCGAGAAAACTAAAATTAAGTTAATAAAACTAAATAATTGATTTATAATGCCTGAATTACCTTAAAAATGTAAAATCTGAGAATATGTATGAAAATCGAGTGACAAGTGCATATCAAGCTTTCGTGGAATCGATTGAATCGATTCATAGTGATTTTTTTCTTCTTCCAGCAACACTTGTGTCTGACATCAGTCAGTCAGAAATCTGAGAATATGTATGAAAATCGAGTGACAAGTGCATATCAAGCTTTCGTGGAATTGATTGGATTGATTCATAGTGATTTTTTTCTTCTTCCAGCAACACTTGTGTCTGACATCAGTCAGTCTCTGACTGACAGGACAGATGCAGTCGTTCGTTTTTTTTTTTATCTGAGTGCGCGCGTACTTTCCTTGTTTTATTGTTTAAACCCACGACCTCGGCTTTGCATATTATAACGGACTATTTGACGGATCTCGCTACTCTAAATTACCTGGCTCTCTATTTTGGACAACTGTTTACGTCTATCGATTAGATATTGACGACATGGATCGCTGTGTAAGAGGACTGCTGTCGAAGAGGACGAGATTCAATATTTTCATATTATTGTAACTGTGTTGTAGGTAGAAGGACTGTAAGCTGCTGTGCCCATTAATGTGCATTATATGGTATCTCAGTTGGGCAAGATACCAAGAAAATATCGTACCTCCTGCAAATTATTTTTGATATTATTATTTTTGATTTTAAAATTTTTATTATTTCGTTTATTTATTTTTATGCTTATTTTGCTACATTTTTAAATATTTTTATAAAACAACTTTAAAAAAAACATTTAAAAATATAAAAAAATAGTGGTCCGCCGGTAGCGGGAGCAGGGTCCAAGCTATCGGTGGTTAGGGCTCCAGAGACACAACCTCGTGTGCTAAGTCGAGATATTTAATTTGTTTCTCTTTCTCAGCTTTCACGAGGTTCTCGTCATGCGGAATGGTAACATCGATAATCATTGTGTGGCGCGCTAATCGATCTATCACTACTATGTCAAGCTTATTAGCGATAATAGTCCTGTCAGTAATGATAGACCGATCCCAGTACAACGTGACAAGGTCATTTTCGAGAACTGGGTCGGGCACATACTTGTAATACGGTACCTCAGAATCCACAAGTTTATATTTCAAAGCAAGTTGCTGGTGAACAATCCTGGCTACTTGGTTATGCCTGTGCAAGTACTCGCCGTTAGCCAGACGAGAACAACCAGAGATAATATGCCTGATGGACTTACCTGGACGGTGGCATGCCCGACGGTGCGGTCATCGGTAGTAAGTACTACAGGTTTGTGCCAGTTCTCTTTAGCCATGGAGAGCGGGGTGAGCCCCTTGTCCACTGCGACCACATCACGGTGCATACCCACTTCGGCTTTAAAAAAATATTCCCTGAGACTGCACACCTCGCGGTTGTGGCATTTAAAAAGCCTCGACCCCCACACTTTCGCGGGATGTACAGTCTCATCACCGATGATCGTGGGTGATGCATCCGATTTGCGGTCAGAAGTGTACGGACCCGCCTATCCAGGTCGTCAAGTTCGGTTTGGGTCCATTTGAGTATGCCGAAAGAGTACATCAAAATCGGCATGACCCAACCGTTTTGCCCCCAACAAATTGCAACTGATGGAGCTACTGAAGGTAACTGAAACATTCAGTAGCGCCATCAGGATGGAATTTGGTGTGGACAAATGTGCAATCATGCATGTTAAGCGAGGTGAGATTATGGAATCCGAAGGTATTCAACTTTCGGATTCCATACACCTTAGATCCCTCTCTTCATCCGAAAACTATAAGTATTTGGGTATGTCGGAAGCGTTAGGCATCACCGTTATTAACATGAAGCAATCGTTGAAGGAGCGCTTCTTTGGCCGCCTGAAGAAGGTATTAATTAGTCTTCTTTCGGGCGGAAACAAGGTGCGCGCCTTCAACGGTTGGGTCATGCCGATTTTGATGTACTCTTTCGGCATACTCAAATGGACCCAAACCGAACTTGACGACCTGGATAGGCGGGTCCGTACACTTCTGACCGCAAATCGGATGCATCACCCACGATCATCGGTGATGAGACTGTACATCCCGCGAAAGTGTGGGGGTCGAGGCTTTTTAAATGCCACAACCGCGAGGTGTGCAGTCTCAGGGAATATTTTTTAAAAGCCGAAGTGGGTATGCACCGTGATGTGGTCGCAGTGGACAAGGGGCTCACCCCGCTCTCCATGGCTAAAGAGAACTGGCACAAACCTGTAGTACTTACTACCGATGACCGCACCGTCGGGCATGCCACCGTCCAGGTAAGTCCATCAGGCATATTATCTCTGGTTGTTCTCGTCTGGCTAACGGCGAGTACTTGCACAGGCATAACCAAGTAGCCAGGATTGTTCACCAGCAACTTGCTTTGAAATATAAACTTGTGGATTCTGAGGTACCGTATTACAAGTATGTGCCCGACCCAGTTCTCGAAAATGACCTTGTCACGTTGTACTGGGATCGGTCTATCATTACTGACAGGACTATTATCGCTAATAAGCTTGACATAGTAGTGATAGATCGATTAGCGCGCCACACAATGATTATCGATGTTACCATTCCGCATGACGAGAACCTCGTGAAAGCTGAGAAAGAGAAACAAATTAAATATCTCGACTTAGCACACGAGGTTGTGTCTCTGGAGCCCTAACCACCGATAGCTTGGACCCTGCTCCCGCTACCGGCGGACCACTATTTTTTTATATTTTTAAATGTTTTTTTTAAAGTTGTTTTATAAAAATATTTAAAAATGTAGCAAAATAAGCATAAAAATAAATAAACGAAATAATAAAAATTTTAAAATCAAAAATAATAATATCAAAAATAATTTGCAGGAGGTACGATATTTTCTTGGTATCTTGCCCAACTGAGATACCATATAATGCACATTAATGGGCACAGCAGCTTACAGTCCTTCTACCTACAACACAGTTACAATAATATGAAAATATTGAATCTCGTCCTCTTCGACAGCAGTCCTCTTACACAGCGATCCATGTCGTCAATATCTAATCGATAGACGTAAACAGTTGTCCAAAATAGAGAGCCAGGTAATTTAGAGTAGCGAGATCCGTCAAATAGTCCGTTATAATATGCAAAGCCGAGGTCGTGGGTTTAAACAATAAAACAAGGAAAGTACGCGCGCACTCAGATAAAAAAAAAAACGAACGACTGCATCTGTCCTGTCAGTCAGAGACTGACTGATGTCAGACACAAGTGTTGCTGGAAGAAGAAAAAAATCACTATGAATCGATTCAATCGATTCCACGAAAGCTTGATATGCACTTGTCACTCGATTTTCATACATATTCTCAGATTTCTGACTGACTGATGTCAGACACAAGTGTTGCTGGAAGAAGAAAAAAATCACTATGAATCGATTCAATCGATTCCACGAAAGCTTGATATGCACTTGTCACTCGATTTTCATACATATTCTCAGATTGTACATTTTTAAGGTAATTCAGGCATTATAAATCAATTATTTAGTTTTATTAACTTAATTTTAGTTTTCTCGCTTCCTAGGTAGAAACATGGTACCATAATTTGTGATTTCCTTAAGAAAATTAACCCAGTTTTTTTTTTAAACTTAAAAACAACAATCTTACCTTTGGTTAGCAAAGATAGTGCCTGATAGCCGGTGATCGCCAACAAATGAAAACAAATGACGGTCATGCCAAAGCGTAGGTACGTTATGAACAGATGGTCAGAATGTCACAGCTTAAATGAGCCCGGACTTTGTTACGCGTGTGTGATAGGCAGGGATTTATTAAAGCTTTTTTTTCCAAACAGCAATGTAGGTAGGTTCGGATAGTTCGTAGTTAATTGATAGTAGCAAATGAGAAACAACCATTTTTGTTCTTAGTTATAACCGATGTTCTTCCTCGTACAATTAATGTGTTTGAAGAGAGAACTATCAATATCTAGCAGAAAGACGTAAAGTAGCAACAAATTACTTGATGATTTAAGTAAAGAAAGAATTCTTTTCGTTTACAATTAAGAATTAAAGTCTACAAGAGAAGGTTCTTTGGAGCTTTATATAAACGGTGGTAGTGCGTTATTACAAGGAATGAGCATAGTAAGTTTCCTTTTTTTTTTTGTAATTTTCTTGTTCCCCAATTCCAGTCCAAATTAATTTCCATGTACTTCACTTTCCTTCATTGCTCCAATTGAATTTATTACAACGTGGCAAAGCTGCCAGCCTTTTGGGCAATTTTCCCACTGACAGCGATGCGGACGAATTTTTTGATGACCAATGAGCTTTTCCCATTTTTTTTCCTTCCTATACTTGTACATAATATATATTAGTGTTAGATTGTATATTTTATTTCAGAATTGGTTTAGTCTTTTCTTAAAAAATCAAATAGTTCGCTGTGTAATAATTGTAATATTTATAACACATTTCCAGCCCGTCCTTTAGATATCTGAAACATCAACTAATGCGTTGTGTATCGCTCCTCGCTTAACGTGGTTATTATTATTAGTACCAATGTACTGGCTATGTAAGTGCCTAAAGCCGAGAACAGACACGTAACACACCACGCGATTACCGCCGCGTGCTCTTTGCTGTCATGACTTGTGACTTCGTAGTGTCAGACGACCAATGAGTGTTATGGGGGATGTTACAAGTGAGCGACTTCAGCACAATCTTGTCGGGGCTATCTCAAGTGTGCATTAGTCTGAGTTATGTCAGCAATTATTCAGCGGTCAAGATCCTTCGGTGTCCTAATCGTAAGTCCCAACATGGCTATATACTCGGTAAGATATTACCCCACGAGAGGTCATTACCGGAGCGGACCGGGCGGCTTAGTTTCGGCCTTCAGAAATTTGTTAGTGGTCGAGAATTTGCGAATCAAGCTTAAAAAGGTTAAACCTAAGTACGGTTTCTGCTTATTTATTAATTATTCAGAAAATCCTGTTAACAGTTCTCATCTCTAAATAATTAATTATTAGCTCGTTGTCTACAAAATTATGATCGGAATTTTGTTAATCTAAAATGGTTTTAATAATTAATTTCTAAAAGCGCAGCTATTAGGTAACTTCCCTTCAAAATGTCAGACCCTAATGAAATTCAGGGCTTTGGCTTTATTATTATATAATAGGTAGAGGTATTTTGTAGTTAAATTTTATTTGAAAAAAAATTTGCCTTTTTTCTTCAATTGTAATATGTAAGGATCGTAGCAGGTGGCGTTATGTAGTTTCTGCCTACCCCAATGGGTCTATTGTATGATGTGAGTTTTATGTTAATTAAGCGAGCAACTAAGATAACATTGCCACGTTATGTCTCTAATAATAATCATCGCCTTTATTATTATGGCCAGAAATAATCAGAGATAATTGTATTGCCAATCGATGATGGCGGCACGCGAGTAATTTCTTCATATTACTGGTGTTGGAATAACTGTCTAACAAGATAATAATCATAATGTCTGTTGGTTGACGGTTTCCCTTTGTGATTTTCCTTATAACAGTGAGATTCATTTGTCAAAATAATTATGTTACTTTCTCTCCTTGTTGGAATTAGTTGCAGTTATTGGTAGGTATAATTGAGTTGAGAAATGTGTAAGAATGTCTCATGTTTCGGTATTAATAATGATCAGTCAGCGGAAAAACATGAAAAGTTCTAATTGAAAAGCTTACAAATCCTATAAGAAAACAATTTATACAAAAAAACGTTTTGTAACGAACTTACGGTACGTTCATACGGCGTCGAGTGTTTCTCTACCGAATCGGTTTTTTGAAGGATTCGGTTTATTGGCAACAGTATTTCAATGAATGAGTTCACACATGCATTCAGTTTCAAGACACGGCAAAAAAACCGAATCTTGCTGAAATTGACATCCGATTTTGCGACTACACACCGATCCGGCCGTATTGCAAAATGTAAGATCCGGTGCAGTGGTATGGCGCAATCAATACATGCGTTCATACGATACATGCAGGGGTAGATTCGGTTATTTGCCGGATCTTGAAACCGAATACGTCGTCGGGTCGCACAAGCGAGTAAAGGCACCAACTGTTGATCGTCTTTGTACTATTGGGTTTAACCACAATCTTTCTCCACGACGCTGACGGCGATAACACCAGTATATTATAGCAAGACTGTTCACGTCCATCGCTTCCAAATCAACATGAGGAACTGTGCGCGCTCTTGTTAAAAAAAGCCGGATGGTGAGTTCACACGGGATCTCGATACGAGGCCGTCGGTTACGGCAATGCATGATGTGCTGTGTGAATACAACATTCGGTTTTACAGATCCGATGATAACACGATTCGGCAAAACGTGGCTCCGTGTGAACGTACCGTCACGTCTGTTTTCAAAAGCTGTCCCAAAATCTCATAATTCCTGATCCAGCTAGTCTCTTGCTGCCCTCTTCCAGCGACACCCTTTTTTTTTTTTTTTTTTTGTTCCCGGGGTGGAAAATCCTCATGGATGTCCTCCGCCCTGGGGCGGGCGGAGGGGTCTGTCAGACTCTTACTGACTAAAAACTACCACGGTGTTCCATCTCACACCTACGCCGGGGTCGCGGGAACACATTATTCTTCCACAACCCCGGTTGGTGCCGGCCCGCTTGCGCGGGCCCCGTCTCGGGCAGGGGGAGTGAGGTGTACTCCCCCCGCAACGTCTGTGGTCGGCGCGCGAGGAACACTACGCGCGCCGCCTTCTCGGGTCCTGATGTTGGGGGGCGACGGATGTCCCCGAATCCGTCGCCCCTGGATCCATTTAGGGGGGCCGGAAGAGGGATTTGTCCGCCCTCCTCCGACGCCCGGTGCGTCTGCTGCGGGCCGGGTCGAGAGTCGAGATCTCTCTCTCCCTTTTCGCAGCCTCCTTCCGCGAGATGACCGTCTCGCAGAAGGAAACTACCGCGTCCCAGGACTCGACGCTGCCGACCATCGAACTCACTACGGTCGGCAGCGACAGGTCACTGCCTACTTCTGAAATGAGGGCACGGCGAGGCTCCTCCGAAGCGGCACACTCTGCCAGCGTGTGCCGCGCCGTGTCCTCCCGGCAGTCGACGCAGTGGTGACACCGGGCGTCCGGCTCCCTGTTTATGCGACACAGGTACTTCCCGAAGCAACCATGCCCCGAGAGCACCTGCGTCGCCCGAAACGTCAGGGAGCTGTGCCTTCTCCCGAGCCAGCGGTCGAGCACTGGCCGGATCGCCTCGATGGTGCTGAGGCCGGCGGTAGGGCGTGACAGCCTCACCCGCCATTCCGCCACCAGGACCTCGCGGAGCTGCAACCGACGCTGCTCAAGATGCTGCGGCATCGGTCGCTCGCCCCGCTCCCGTCCAGCGACACCCTAAGCCGAGGTCCGTACCCCACAGGGTGCGTGTAGTTGCTTAGTTTTTAGTTAGTATTTGAGTTTAAGTCCTGGCTGGAGGCCTTAATTTATTAGGGCACCACAGGCAAGTCCGCTTCAGCAGACGACAACCTCACACCTATTTGACCTGCGAGATGCCATACATAAAATAAAAAAAGAGTTAGACTCACTTTTCGTTTGGACTGCGTTGCATGCGGAAGGCGCTGTGCGTTAGCCGTTCGGTGTTATCTGATATCTCTGCATCTCATAATCATATATTGATTTCCTTGATTTTATGGATGATGATTTTGTTCCACTGATTGTAATTTTGCTTTGTTTGTTTATTATTTTCATGAAACACATGTGATTAATTTTTAGATTAATGAATATTTCTTTAATTAATTGTGATTTCACTTCTGTCATAAAATCAGAAGTGGGAAAACAATCCAACCCCAATTTAGGCCCCTTGACCAATTTCAATTTCATAAACATTGGAACTTTGTCGTTATCCACGTGTTTAAAAAAAATCTTCGATTTGTTTTGGTGTTTGTTGTTTTGAGTATATAGAACTTGTTTTGGCGGGTGAACATGCCTAACACGCATGGTTCACGGAGCAGATCGCATAGCAGATCGCACCGACGGAATCGTAGGCGTGACGGGTCGCGAGATAGCTCACGAAAACCTCGAAAAAAGTCACGTAGTCGTCGCGAACGGACTCCCTCTAAAGTACGGTCGAGTGGGACGCCGTCGCTTGCGTAATAAATTAGCCAGACACCGCGGTCTAATTCCGTTGAAACGCATACGCTAGATACAATCTTATCCCGTCTGGAAAAGATCGAGAACAAATTCTACGTCTACCCATTTCGCAACCGGACCCAACGGCGCCGTCTGTGGCTCAAGCTATAGTAGATGCGGTCTACTCCATAAATCCGGGACGTTTCCATTACTTTGTGTCAAACTGTGATCCGTCGATCCATGACTTGGACACTTGGTGTGATGATGTGGATCGCGTACAAATAGCCAAACGCTGGGGCGACAAAGAATGCCAGTCACGCGTAGCCGGAAGTTTTAAGGCGACGTGAGAACGTTATTAAATGAATGGGTAACCGCTGATAGATCATGGAGTAGCTTTAAACGCGAATTCAAACCACTTTGCCCTCGAAAATTAGATAACGCGACTATACTTTTTGAAACTATGAATAAGACGTCCTCAGATTCACGTCGTACGCTGAAAACGCGAAACGTACTCTGCTCCCCTTGCGCATTGTCAAAGGCCTTAAAGAAAGGAAAGGAAGTAATGACGCAAATAGTGGTCCGTGGACCGTGTACGGGTAGCGGCGGTAATACAGAACTAACATCAGAAAATCTGGTGTCTTTTTTATAAATGCGTTACCAGATCAAACGAAGGGTGGCTCAGCTCAAACTACGGCATACCCTCTGTCACGAAAACCCGTTACAGAACATGCATATTCGAATCAGCGTAAGACCTGTTTTAACTGTAAGGGCCGACGTCGCTTGTTTCACAATTGCCCAAAAAAATCGAAACCGTCCGAGCCAGTGTCCAAAGTACGTCCCAACGTTCCAAACGGCATGTTGTGTAAAAAGATAGGGCATAGGGAGGACATTTGTTTTGCCAAAGAAAGATCGTTTGGACCACAGGGTATACCGGACGTAACGCTATGTAAATTTTTGTCATGATCCTGCGGAAGAAACAGCGACATAACCACCGCACCAATGTGTTAATAGACAGCGGCGCGCTAAATGTAGAGAACGGACCGCGAGACGATCCTTTCGGCGATAAACGCCCTACATGAAAGTGAATGATCATGGATCCATGTGTGTTGCATGATGTATGAATGTCGATGATACGAGTATTGATGTTTATGTGTGAAGAATGGAACTCCATGGAGTACTAAGATGTCGTCCTGGTACCCCATAGACAATTCAGCTAGTCAGTTTATGTGTCGGATGAATGAAAGAAAAAGGCCACGTAAGATGAACTGAGTGCAAGCAAAAGAATAGGCAAATGTTTTTGCTCTCCGAGAGACGTAAATCTTCCTTGTTGGATTCACAGAAGGTGCCCTGACTGAAGACACTACTCATGCTCATCATGGTGCAGAGCCGGTCGCTGGGCCTTCCCGTCCAGCTGACGAAACCAATGTCAAAGTCAAAGTCAAAGTCAAAGCATTTATTTCAAATAGGCCCATAAAATGGCACTTTTGAACGTCAAAAATTATAATAAAAATATAACTGATTCTAGGTGCCACATCCAAAAAGTAGTTTCGTACGGAGAAGAAGTGGCAAGAAACTCCACCGTTACTCTTTTAAAATATTTTACAATATTTGTATACATTAATTATATTTTTATATGTGAAAACGATGCACCAAGAATAAAAATACTATACCACAAGTGGTAAGAAGAACTAAAAATATAGCAAAGGCAGATAAATGAATGACGCGATAGGTACATTGTGCTCACATATTTACAAACACTGTAAAAATATATGACTTTCCTAAAATATTAACTACCGGACCTTTCTGATGCTGTCGAGGTCGACGCATGATCAGGATGGCCGTGTTGGATACTACTGCCCGCCCCTTGCGCGGTCATTATAAAACTACCGTAGGCGACAAATCAGACTTAAACCTCCCCGACCCTTGCTCGAGCCAGCCCGCGCCGCTGAGCCTGTAGCTTTAAATTTGTCCATAAACAAGTCCCTTTTTTTTACCTGCGATTCACAAAAAAAAAAGGAAAAAGAGTCAGACTCACTTTTCGATTGGACTGCGTTGCGTGCGGAAAGCGCTGTCTGTCAGCCGTTCGGTGTAATCTCTGTATCTATAATACAGATATTGATTTCCTTGATTTGATGGATGATGATTTTGTTTCTCTGATTGTAATTTTGCTGTTTGTTTATTATTTTCTACAGTTTTTAGGTTAGTAAATATTTCTTTATTTCGTTGTGATTTCACTTCTGTCACTCACCGTCACAGTATAATAACGAAAAACAATGGTTTCTAATCTTCTTCAATTTAAGTTTTGCGGAATTTTACTCGAACACAATCTTACTTTACTCGAAACTACAATGATTCCGTACGGTTGTCAAACGTGGTATTTTGACAGTTTAAATCACGCCAATTTCGCGTTCACATTTCGGTTTCGTTCATTTTGACATAAAGAATACGATATTCGATGTCTCGTTAAGGAAGTGACGTGGTTTCGAAGCAAAGGATCATTAAGTATCATAGTGAATTAGAGCCCAGCAAAAACATTTGTTTGCTCACTTTTAATGGGCTTAAAGCAAAAATCTGGTTGCCTTAGCGCTGAGCAGTGCTTCCTAAGCCGGAGAAATGCGGGCTTTACAGCAAACGGAGTTATATCGACAATGGCCCGTATTTAAGAACTGTATTGTAAGAAAGCCTTAATTATAGCCTTATTTTTTAAGTCGGTATAGAGAAAGAGAAATTACATTATTTTCCGTGAAGAATACTTTTGTTTAGAGAATAAAAAGTTACATTATAATCTTTTGTGTAATTGATCATTTACCTCCACGTTACCTACGGAGGTAAATTTTTATTTTAAAAACATTAGTTACTGTTACTTATACTAGAGTTTCTTTCATATCGATGTTTCGTTCTTATATCTATGGTTTATTGGTAGTTACCAAAATAAAAAGGGCCAAAATTTATCCGGATTGTAAAAATATTAAGGTTACCCTAGTTTCTTAAGTAAGGTCCCAAATTATACATATCCTTTATAAAACAACATAAAACATTTAAAACAACGTGAAACTCATTAAAATTTTCAATTAACGTTATTAATTCAATTCACGAAATTTTATAGATTCCAACAGATTTTCGGTTGGTATGAAACCATTTCATTCGGGACAGAGAAATAAATAAGTACTGTAGAACTAACTACTGAAGAAAATTCTGAAGCAAACGTTTATTACAAGGATTATGGAAATGAAAACTCCATTTTATAGATTGCCGATTAGATTATCCTCTCCATTTTTAATGGATGTCCGGACGTCGATGATGTAAATGTTTTAAAGATATTCCTTTTTTACGGAGGGAGATGTTGTCCTGTATTTAAGGAGGGTAGGGTGGAATAAATAAGTACGACATACATGGGACTAAATTGTATGCGAAATATAAATGTAGGTACAGTCGTGGAAAGTATTGTTTGTTGCTGCATAAAGTGGATAGTAAAATTTGACTGTATAACACCTTCCATGAAATCCCTTTCGATGAATTCATCGTCCTCGATATGAATACTCTTGTTTCTGAACAGACTTCCTAGATTTTTTTTTGTGCTAATTTCTCTTGTCGTGTATGTTAACTAATTTCTCAAGAAATATTGTAAGCTGTGGCTGTGTGTGTGTGTACAATATTTCTAGTAAAATACTGATTTACTTCTTAATAATATGTAAACGGTCGAAGATATCTCCTTCTTTGCTCATAAAGTAGTACGAATTAATATTCATAGCTGCCGCCCACACGCCATATCTGCGGACTGAAATTGTCCCATTTTATATTTTATTCCTAATTACTACGCTATTTATCACATTTATAAAGACCCTGGAGTTTTATAGCTCTCGGCGGCTTTCTTTGTAATTAAATGTTTTACGTGTTTTATCGAAGATTGGGTATCGTTACAAATACAATTAGATTCGTCGACAACAGATATATGCGGAGCACGCCCCGACATGGTTCACTAACTTTGTTCTGTTTGTGATTTTTCATCCAGTTTGTTGTTACTTGATAGTCCCACGTCTGAATAGTTGGAGCAAAACCTTTGGGCTGGACATGGAAAAACTAAACTCGTAAATCATGTGTTTGGAACTTTCAAAACAATGTCTACGTATAATTCCAGTCGATAGCGACCGTCAAACGCATACCGTGGAAGTGATATATTTTCCAATAAAAAGTACCTCGCAGCGCCAGCGTAGAGAATGGCTATGCGTCATTCTTAAAGAACAGACCTACGCAGACAGAACGAATTATAGTAGTCGGTTTGTTTGGAGTCGATATCAAACGAGACGTGTCAGTGTGGTTGACAGATGGCTCCCTTTGACTTATGAGACAGATATCCCGCGCGTGTTCGAGTTACACGCGAGCTGTATTAATCAAATCGCTATCACTTTCGATCGATAAAAAAAACGAATATTTGCTTACAATCTCATACGTCGTTCCAAGTTTTTTCTTCTTCGTCAACCAATTTCCTCCCCCCCCCCCCCCCGCCCCCTGTGTCGGTTACGCGCCTTCTCTTATGTTTTTATTATATGATGTGACTTTCTTCTTACGTCCACAGTGTCCGAGGCTTAGAAATTGTACGTGCGAACATACCACCAACGGTCTGTGGACTGGTATTAAGTCTCTCTACAGACGTTTGTGGTCTGTGGACAGGTGTTCATTCTAAGTTTCATGGCATAATTATTCTAATAAAGCTTGTTATCAGTTTCACGCAATCTAGCTTTGACCCAGTGATTTCCCAGAGGTGCTTCTAATAACGTAATAATTAACTCTGCGTAATGGACAGAGGATCTCGATTAGGAACTGATTTGAATTGTATACTGTGTATCGTTATCTTAGGTATAGATAGCAATGTATAGTTACGTACCTATCTGGCTGCACGATTTTGGTATTACTGAACGTACAAACACTTTAACACTTCAATCATATTTTAAAAACTAGATAATGTCGACGTTTCCTATCCGACTACTCTGAGAAGAAGGGCCGAAAGAAACTCAGAAGTCACAGTCTCTTTTAAAGTCCAGACATAATCTTGGTCAGATCATTTAGATTGGTGTCTGAAATGTTCTTTTGAAGAATGAACCACACAGATTGAGTGGACCTGTCCAGTCAGTACAGCCATTTGTCAGTAATCATGCAGCTTAACTGAAAACTTAAAGAGCTTAACGATTCGACGAACAATACCAAATAAATGACATTTGGGTAGGCCACATAAAAAAACATAAACTGCCACACCACGATTAAATCAAACTGAAAACAGGATGACCCAAATAGTGTTCACATTTACTATACTTAATTAAAATAATATTATACTTTTCAAAGTAAATATTCATGTCATTGTCTATGTATATAGAAAAAAATAGTGTTGGCTATTGTTCAAATCAAATTAGAATTTACGAATATAATATACCTACACTAGCGAATCACGCACTGCAGGTACACGACACAACAACCTATACGGGACGCGCGACAGTTTCTAAACATGTTCACTGCTTGACCGCCACCGAAAAACGCAACTTAACTTTTTCGAGCGTATCTGGCGTTCCAATTAGTCTAACGTATTTCCGGCATATATTACAAAAACAAGATTCACTGTGTAAATTTATTTGAGCAGCTCAATTCCAAGCCTTTTTGTCCGCACTCTAGTCTTTAACAGTATGAAAGGCTTTCTGGCATATTTTCCACTTTATAGAAGGCTAGCTTCTGCCCGCGAATACGTCCGCGTCAAATGTATTGTTCCCCCGACACACCCCGTCTCATCGCATCGCCTGCCCGCGCTATTATTTTGTTAAGTAGCATTCTTCAAGATGGGCTATAAAATGCAAAAATATTTATCAAATCTGACCGGCAGTTCCAGAGCTTACCCCTATATACAAACTTACAAACAAAAATTACTTCTTTATAATATTAGTATAGACTATATACAAGCTCACAACCCTAAAATAATAAATAATATGTACAGTAAGCGATCAAAAGTGCATAGGCACGTTAAGAGTCGTATTGCTGTGAACTCACGGTACGACTGTATGTGTTTCAACGACACACACCACAAAGATCGCAGTTTTGCACGGCACACACTGTAGTATCGCGTACTCGCGTCGCTTTGCACGAAACAAAAATATGTTTCGTCGCTTTTGTTAGCCACGCATCATGCGCGTGACCTGGCCGGTTTATGGCATTGTTAAAATTCGAGTTAATCTAATATGAGCTGGTAGGCTTAGGTTCTGATCTCATAAGAGGCAGCGCAGTTTTATTGCCAATTTTTATTTTGGTTTGAAATATTATATTCCAAAAAATTGCTGTTTTTATGTTTTTGTTGTAATTGCAATAAAGGGTTAAAATAAAAAAAATATGCGTTAGAAGTGATAACAAAATTTTAATAAGATTTAAACATTCGTCACTAACCAACAACGTTCAATTAGGTGAATAGTCGTAACGAATTGCATCTACCTCACAGAAATCGAAATAATTTACTCAGTTTTCCGGGGGCTTCCTACAAAAATTTATTATTTATGGAAACAAGATGAACGAGACAAGTATCGAATGATTAGCGAACCACTTCAAGTAATTTCATTAAAACAAACAAAATGTAAAATTTTTGGTATTGTTAATAACATATCAAAAACTTGAAATAGATATTATTTGAAAATATCATCACGCAGGCGCAGATGAGATTCGAACTCGGGGCTAGCCATAATCGTGAGTGTGTGTGCGTGTCTATGGTATAGAAACAACTTATAGAAGAAGGTCGTAAGTGAAACCGAAGCGTCAATCTATTGCTTTGTGAGATTGCTTATGGACTTTTGAGCGCTACTGTACATGAATATATAAAAAACAGCATCGCTGTCAACAGGAAAAGTCACTCTGCCACTCTGCCTAACATGCAGGGTGTTATGGTCATTCCGTCTCTTCCCATCGTCGCGCGTCAAGCCGTTGGGTTCTAAAACAGCTGGCACCCGGGCGGTGACAAGAGCACGATGGATGATGTCGTTACTTCATAGATTTGAATTTATCAAGGCTTAGTTCTTGAATGTGGCTAGGAAGTTTATTATAAAAACGTATATCTTGGCATCTAAACGAGTAGGAGTATTTTCTTGAGCTTGGTTAGCATAAGCATAATCAGCCTAATATGTTCCCACTGCTGGGACACAGGCCTCCTCTCTTTGAGAGGGACTGGGCCGTAATCCACGACGCACGCCCAGTGCTGGTTGGTAGATGTCACATATCTTCGAACTTTTGGTTCTAAGACATGCCGGTTTCCTCACGATGTTTTCCTTCACCGTTTTGAGAGCAGCGGTGATGAAATAATTTACACAAAGAAAAGCGCCTGACTGGATTCGAACCTACGACTTATAGCTCGTAAGTCGCGGCCGGTACCACTGAGCCACCACTGCTCATACGATAAATTTGTTTATTTCCTAGTATTTATATTGTGGACATCACTGTATTTTTTTAACAAATCGATATGTTTATATGCTTAATAAAGATTGATACTAACTGAGAAGACATTCATTATAAGAATCTCCTTAAACAAGAATTTACTGAATATGGGCGGCATTTCCCCACAACAGAATACCGTACGACTTCACACCGTTTCGAAAATAACAGATATTGTTATTTTGTAGTTGATTAAGAGATATGAGCTTCTTCCCCAGGGCTGATCGAGTCGAAATTTGGTATGCTACTACTTCAATGATGTTAGAAGCACATATTAACCTTGTTTAATTTCAGAGGTTTTCTTTTTAAATAACTTTTATAACTTGTCTTACATGAGGTTTTGTAAACTTATTACATGTAGAGTTACATTTTTTTCCGCAATGTGGTTAATAGTCAAACTAATGAAAATAATATATCGATACGAAGAAAGGACAAGATAATGGAATCCTTTCGCCAATTGGCATCACCGTCGAGATCACCGTAGTCACAGATCTATTAAATTATCTTTTCAGTCGACGATTTGCTTAAACATACATTTCTCCTAAATGGATATTCTTTAAAGTACCTAATATATAAGAGCGAATTTATCTATTTGGATATTAAATTTGCGGAGAAATTCTCTTTTGGCACGTGTCCAGCTAGAACTAAGGGAATTTAACCACAACTCCGATGAACTTACGCAGAAACTATAAAGTTTTCATTCTAGCTTTCCTCACGTTCATCCCCTTATACGATTTGTTAGCGAGCGGGTCAAGGTTCTTATTCCTATTTAATAAGATTATCACCATTCGGATTTTTATATAAAATATTTTATACACTATTCCTACCTTTAGAAAACTTCATCTCCGCGGACAACATTTTATTTTGAAGCCACTTTAGAACGAAAAAATATATCTTGCATTGTTACTTTGGACACTTTATACAAATTAAAAAATGTTGTCTTTTTTGTACACCCATTTGGGAACAAATGGGTGTACAAAAAAGTGAATTACTGAGGTTTGCTTTAGGGTTAGGTGTTGCAGAGTCATGTTTAATACAATGACGGCGAGTTCTTGCTAGTGGGACGCCGGCTTAATCGAAAAATTCCTTCAGGCTTTCCGAAAATACTTGCATGATTGAATAGGCGGCGGACGAACACACGCCGCCCTTACCTGCCGATATTTTGAACTGCACGGAATGTTTGCAGCGGGAATTCTATGAAAATAACAGACGCCCCACCATAATACCGATCGTATTTGTGTACCGTATGCATCTGGCCGTGTTTAGTAAATAAAATAACCGTTGCAAAAATGTTAACAAATTTATCATAAACATGCTTGTTTCATGTAGTCTGCGCTCTGTTGACTAACATCTGGATCATTCGCTTATTAACCCTAAATAGTTGCAGTCTCTGGTAAGTGAGGCCAGTTAATTGAGTTGGTCAACCAACAAACCACATGGCCGCCATGATACTTGTGTAAGAATCCTCACGGACTTTTTCAATGGATTTATTGAAGTGTAATAAGAAGCATATGGCCTTAAATTTTTCCATCGCATACTGACAATGTTACGTCATTGTATATTTACTTATTCAAAAGCAGAGTTCGGGGATATTTACTTAATTCTTGTAATCGCCTAGTCATTAGTGCGGGCGTTGTGGCGTAAACGCCAAATGCACTATTACGGCCTTACAACGGCGTAGTTAGTGCAACAATAAAACAATCATTTGTACAGAAAATGCAGTTTTCCTATATGTTATGGGCATTTTGGTGAGGAAAGCTGAAAAAAATTGATATTTCAATTTTTTCGGTGAAGCTCAAAAGATTTTTGTATGTGACCGCCAGAATTACTTAGTATTGTTTAAAAAGGGATAATATTATAAGCGACTCCTTGAAGATGTGTAAAGAATGTGTTAGAACCGTTACGTGAGCGACGTTGCATAATAGTTTTCGTTGTTCACAAACAATATAGTGGCGAACAAAAAATTTAACTTTCTAGAGACAAGATGGTCGTCTCCGCGGCATTCTGCTCATGTTTCATGTTTTCTCTAGAAGTAAGATCCTTTGATCTCAGGTTTATAATATCATGTTTTATTATAATCTAACAGTAAATATACATCAACTGTTGTACGTGTAGGGATTTTTTTCTCTGCATGTTCGTATGTACAATAAAAAATTGAAATAAGTTTGTTTGCGGTTAAGTACATATTTCGTCGAGCGTACGTGTTTTATGAACAGCCAATTATGTCTTGGGCAAAAAAAAAATATGATAACCTGCCCTGCCATCAAGTAATGGATATTCAAACTTTAAATTGTTTAATACTAGGCTTGTCGTTTCTTTGTGTGTATTTTATGTCCTTTTCTTGTAATGTGCGTTTTGTTTGTGCAGAATAAACAATTGTTCTTTCTTTCTTCCTTTTCATAAGATATTTAGAAACAGAAGTCTTCACGGTATCACTTAAGTCTTCACGGTGAGATTTTTACAGAATGGACATGCTGTTCGGTTCGAGCTGGGATAGTAACTTCGATTTTGACTGCGGCGTATACTTGCGGCGGATATTACGGAGAAAAATTGTAATGTACATCAATATTTCTCTAGATTCCAATAAATGTAGAGCTTACGTAAGAAAAGCATCTAGGTAGGTAATAATGTTGTCTCTTGGGTTTTATTAAAATAAGGTTTCGTACTTTAGAGACAATTAAATTCATTAATTACCACGTCTGTAAGTTAGCTTAATTGGGAATTACCTACTGTTAACTTTGTCCTTTTTATTGTCTTTTTGTTATTTTTTTAAATGTCGAATACTAAGTATATGGCTTCATAAGATTTCCGTGTATGTTTGTGTTCATTTTATAATGAATGTCTCATTGGTACAGAATAAACAATTTATCTTTCTTCTTCTATTATTATTTTAAAAATGTCTTTGATTAATCTCAGGACTCTCGCGTCTCGCACCTTTGGAAGGCGTACTAGGGGCCTAAGCCAACTCGCAGAGGCCCTTTATAAAACTTTAAATGATGAGGAGGCACCAACCGACAATTCTCCATGTATGTACTATGCAAGTGTACCCAAGCACCGAATGGTGTGTGTTTCTATGGTTATCTAAAGTGGGCTGGGGTTACCTAGAACTATGGAAATACTTCATAGACTAGACTTGCCTGACCAATTTTTAAATGATTAATAATACTTATTAGTTTATCTGTAGGCGCATCTGTAGCACGCAACACAAAAAACAAAAACCATTTTTTTTCTAAACACGAATACTTTTAAATTCTACCAACTTTCGGTCACCGACTTTCATCACTGACAGTTAGTCCTCTCCTTGTTCCTCAAGGGATTACCTTCCGACTAGATAAGAAAGTCGAAGTCGACAGGGACAGGTGACACGGCTTCCTTAGAGCTTAAGACTATTTTATGTTTCAAGAAATTCTTGGAATTGTTTGTTAGACAAACTGCAAAGAGTAAGCAGGTAACTGGGAAATGTACCTGGCTTATTTCAGTTACTATTAATCTCTAAGAAAGGCATTTCAGATCTCTTCATTCTGTTAATGTTGACATTTTCTTCATTTTCAGAGATAAAGTCAATGTTTTACATACTGAAACGTGATTCCGAGTATTACTGCTTTTGTGGGACGTTTATCGAGCTTTTAGCTGTTGTCTTTTCGAATTTTCGCTTGGCTTGCCTAGAATTTTCGGGTCTTTACTGAATGGCCCAAAGCTTAGTATATTCTAGTTTTCAATGCGCTTTCTCGTAGCCGTAAGTTTCAACAAATGATATTATCTGGTCTGTAGTATGGGCTAATAAATCATCCTAATTCAGTTGTGCTTTTATTGAAAAAATTAAAATAAAGCACAAACACAGCCTGCTTTCAGGGACAGGAACACTTTATCAACGCACCTGAGTTTTCGGGAAGTTTTTGTAGACAAAGTTACTCTCAATGATCTTGCTAACATATATTGCATTAAAGTTGTATTCAACACCCAGCAGCGTACACATAAAATTGAAGTCTACGACCAAATTAATTACAGTACATTTGTGTATTGGTTCGCCAGTGCCACGTAGAGTGGCATCATTAGCGGCGCGGACGATGAAAGTGTCATTTGTTTCAGCACAGATTTGTTACTTTACATGGCAATCAATTTGCATAATAGAGATTCCGATATTGCTGATAATGAAGATAATTTAATTTGTTTAATATAACGCCTAGTATTAAAGTATAGGAGAGGATTAAAGCGTTCATGCCTGTGTATTACTCATATGAACAATTCGAGCGATAAGCCAAAATTAGTGCGACTCTTTCGTAAAAGTGTACAGGCGTGGGGTGGGATAGATCCATGGGACTGTCACCATTAAACCAACAAAAAACTTGACCCATAATTTTATGTCATTTCATGTCACTATTTTCGTAACGTAATTTTGGCTTTGTAGTGTAAATTAATACTGGTAAAATTGTAATGAGTTGTTTCTCTATTATAATATTTATAATAAAGAATAAAGCTTATTTCAGAATAATTAAAGCTGAAACGTGTTCACCAAAAACTCAGGAGTTTGTGTGTTTTGTGTTAGTAATAAAGCCAGTCATTATTTTATGGATTAATTTTGTGAACAATGTTGTATTAATCCCAATTTCCGGATATACCTATGTATAAGAACGAAGAAATGAACGAAATATACTTCTACACACTATGGATTCATTATATGATTCTCAACCCCTCTTTTTTATTTTTAACTTGTGGAAATTCTCATGAATGTCCTCCATCCTGGGGTAGGCGGAGGGTCTGTCAGACTCTTGCTGACTAAAACCACACGGTGTTCTGCTGCTACCTTTAGCTGGGGTGCTGGAGTGCTTGCGCATTTCGTCTCGCTCCCCCGGCTAGGTGTTGGCTCGCATGATATTTTTTTTTTAATTTCCGTTCTGAATATTTTTGAAGCAATACCTACAGCTTTATACAAGCTGGTGTGTACATCAACGCGCCCCCTAGCACAGTAACGTTTCGTCGGAAAAAAAACAGCAATTGTTTTTGACTAACCGACGAAAATTTTTAACGCAAGGGGTTCAGAATCATGTACTGAATCCATGGTAACAGTAAGCGCATCGGTGTCCCTGTCACGGTTTTTTTTTGGGTTAGAAATCATCAAATGGCTCTGGATGGAGCTCTGGATGGTGTCAGACTCTTACTGAGTAAAACCCACCCGTGTTCCTTCAGTTGCCACGGCTATCTCTTTCGAATTTCCCGCGACCCTGAGGCGTCGGCCCTATCGGACCCCGTCAATTTGTGCTGACATCTCTTTGAAGCGTGCGTGGAACACGACGCGCCGTCGACCTGGGCCTGGTCCTTAGCAGACGGCGAGCTAGTTCTCAACCCCCCTGCGATTTAAAAATCTAAAAATAAGTCTGCTGTTTCATAAATTTTCACAGCTTTTTTTTTTTAAATAACCGATGAAGGGTTTCAACGCTTAGGGGGTTGAGAATTATGTGCTGATTTCATGGTTACAGTTGGTGTGTATGTCGACGACGACGAAGTATACTTCTATCCAAAGCCGCACTCAAATCGAAATGAATATATGTGAGAACAGACGAGTCCGAGGTTTGTCGCATGAGCTCGTCCTAATGGTCCATTACCTCAGCACAAAGTTCAAAGGGATCGCCGACGATACGTTTTATCCTGCATGTCGTATTAAATGGATTGCGTACTTCACTTCTGTAAGGTGATTATGACTTACGTTTCTGTCTGGTGTTAGGTTTGAAACAGTGCGACCTGTGTCTTACCTGAAATAGAAAAATGTTACTTTTATGAAAAAAAAATAGTTTTGTGATATTTTAAAAATTGTGAATAGTAAATTGCTAAGAACCTACTAATTCATTATTTTTATCAGCCAATGTGGAAGTTAACATATTTTAACGCAAATTATTATGAGACCAGAGCGGCAATTCCCGTATTTTTAAGAACGTCCGCATTCTTATCTCAGTCTCAATCTGTCAAAACTACAATCACTTTACGTACATTTTTGACAAGTTTTTGAGATGAGATTGCGACTTGAATTTGAACGTTTTCAAAGTACGAGAATTGGCCTTCAGTAAAAACAACAATAATAATCATTTTATTCCTGAATAAACATAATAGTTAGTAAACATTAACCGTAATAACCATGTCAGTAATAATGCAGGTGGGACAAATAATGGACGAGCGGGCAATCAAATTTCCCCGCATTGATATTAAGGAGGCTATTCGAGCTGCCCCGGACCCTCTGCAGCAGCGACGATGAACGCTTACGTCTCATCGCTGCATCAGCGGCATCAGCAAACATTCCCGACGCACTGCAGAAGCGTGGCA
The DNA here is from genome assembly GCA_963555695.1 of Dasypolia templi. NCBI lineage: Eukaryota > Metazoa > Arthropoda > Insecta > Lepidoptera > Noctuidae > Dasypolia > Dasypolia templi. The sequence goes on along the minus strand of OY743143.1, from coordinate 24,811,948 downwards.
GCCCCAGCAGCATCCTGAACGCATTGTTGTATAGAACTTGAAGATCATTGATGGCTTTCTACGTACAACTTTTCCAGAGGCTGCACGTGTAAAATGTCTGACAATATGCTTTAAAAAGCGTCACTTTCACTTCACACGAGCAAAACCTACGGACAAGCATGTTAAATCGAACCGTTCTACATTCAGATCATCTTTGATGCCCGTGGTTACAATATAGCAGAGATATTTTAATTGTTGAACACGATTCAAGAAATTACCCGCCAATTTAATGGAAGGAAAACTTTCTGGAGACTTTGCTCTAAAAATATGAACCTCACTCTTTTTGGCATTGTATCTCAAACCGTGTTCCTCAACATACCTCTCACAAACATCCAACAATTTTCTCAAGCCTGGGACGGACGGGCTCATCAGTGCTTTGTCATCGGCATAGCTGATATTATTAAACGCTACTCCATTTATATAACAGCCGGCCTGCAACCCACTGAGCTCACTAATGAGATCGTCTATGTATATGTTAAACAATATTGAAGAAGTCAAACCACGCTGTCTGACCCCACGCTGTAACCATGCTGTAACCTAAAGTCATCAGAATTGGCCTCAGCCCAACGCATACACTGGTGACCATACCAGTACCTAAATATCTTTATTATATTTGCATATATATATATGATATGACCAAGATTATTTTCAGATTTTTATTTACACTTTGATATTGATGGACTTTATGTATACAATGACATATAAATTTACTTTGTAAAGTATTATACTTTTTAATTATTGTGATTGTGAAGACAATGTGAATTTGTCGTTTTGTTTAGTTTTAATCATGGTCTGGCAGTTTGAGTAATAGCGGCCTTTCGATCGAATCGTTTAGCTCCTTTAGTTCTGTGTTGAGCTGCATGACAACTGACAAATACATGCACTGACTGGACAGGTTCAATCATTCTGTGTGGTTCTTTCCTCAAAATACCAATTCAAACATCATCAATCCACATGGTCTTCACATGACCTGACCAAGATTATGTCTGGACTTCAAAAGAGATTGTGACCTCTGAGTTTGTTTCGGCCTTTCTTCTCAGAGTAGTCAGATAGGAAACGCCGATCTTATCTAGTTATTAAAATATGATTAACGTGTAAAAGTGTTTGTACAAACCTACTTACAGAAATAAATCATTTATCATTTATTTATCATTATCATTTATGTTAACTTATCCCATAACTTGTCATCATTCACCATATCAAATGCCTTTGACATATCAAGGAAGCAAAGAAAAGACAGGACTCTGATTATCTAAATAATAGCTTACCGCCTTTTTAGGCACAATATAGCAGTTTCTGTAGATTGTCCCTGGCGGAAACCGTGCTGAGCATCATGTAATAATCATGCTCTCTGAATGAATTCACAAAAGTAATATTGTGTGTTTTATGTTATTTAAGATAGTATAATAAGGACCACGCTACCGCATTAGGATTTTTCCTGTAATGATAGCAGGAAAGGAAATATAAATAAATAAAATAAATAAATAAGTAAGTAGTACGAATATTAAAAGTGCGCTGTGGCGAGTCTTGAGGGACAATGTCCAGTAGTGAACGTTTTTCGGTTGATTTATCATGGTGATGATGGAAACTGCGATATCCAACGTGTAAAATTGGTGAACCACTGAAGTTTACTGCAGTAAATGACATGGCCGGATCATGACGTCAAAATCTATTTAAATAAATCGCAACAAATAGATGTCTCTAGAATAGGCGACAAAAATTCAAAAAATCTATATATTTATATAGTCACGCTTCTTCTCGGATCATTAAACTCAAACTATTGTTGTAAATACATGCATGTAAGCTTTAATATGACGTACTGTATGTCAATATACATGATTATATTTTGTTAGGGCATAGCTCTTTTCAAATTCCGGCAGCGTTCTTTTGTATGTTGATTTTATCGAAAATCGGATTGATTTCACAATTGAAATTGGTTCGGCTACGTTTTACATACGCGTGACCAACGCGTATGTAAAACGTAGCCGAACCAATTGTCACCAAATGCCAATCAACCAGTGATTGCGGTTCCTGAATAGTGAACCAATATGGTTATCGCATTAAACACGTCGCCCGACGTGGTTTAAAATATTTGATTCATTGATTTTTACAAGTCAGTAGTTTAAATAACAGGTTAAGTTCACATCTCTCTTACTGTATATTGCAATAATCTCATTATTAGTAAAATAAAAAGCTTTAGGCCATAAAAATGTACATATACGTAACGTAAAAGTCCCTAAGATTTTTTAGATAGCAGATTTCAAAACCTTGAGCTATAACTTTTAGATTGTCAGAATGGGAACAATACACAACATCAAAGGGGGTATAGAAAAGACAAAAACGCAATTTTTTAAACAAAAATAACTCTTAAGCCCACGTAAATTGATCTACTCTCTCGTTTGGAGTAAATCTGCTGCTCAGGGAGCTTTATTTTGCTTAACAAGCTCTCGGTAGTTTGTAACTTTACATTAATGATATATTTTATTAACTCTAGGGATATTCAATTTTTATTTTACTGAAAGGTTTGGGTATCCCGTTGAATTTAACAACGGCAATTTTAGTTCGTTCATTTATATAAAGCAAATGGTCGGGAAGCGCGAAAACGAGCGTCCTAATAGAAATTTTGAAGTTAAAATACCCTGGAGACAGTTTCGAGGATTCCCACGCCTGTCACGTTGGTTGTAGCTGTGTAACGTTGTGATTGCTCGAGCCGACGTCAAGGGAATCACGTCCATTACTCCATTTGTGCGGCACAGGTTGATCTATTTACTCAATGAGCAATCCATTACATTGCTGTCCGTTTTGGAAATTAGTTTGCGTGACGGAATCGTTATGTAATTAGAGGACCCTTTTTTCGTAAAACCCAAATTAAACTTAGGGAAAGCATCAAAATATGAATTAATGAATGAAATGCACCGACTCCAGCGTGGTTTGATCGGACTCGATTAATCGAATGAAACCTCATAGTTTATGGTGCTTCAAAGACCATTGCATATATAGAAGTAGACAGGGGGGCGCTTTAATGGTAGGGAGGACGTGTCCTTAGGATAGAAGGGATGTTGAGCCTACGGAGCATGCACCCTAAAGTAAGCATTGAACTAGTGGAGAGACGGGTGATATTTGTCTATGGGAGGCATATATTAACTACGTCGCAATTCCAATATCTTATCAAGGAGAGTCAAAATATAGGTACTCATACTGTTAAAAAACAGTTTGTGCAAATTCAATACGCAATAAAGTCTAACTCACGATCGTTTGAATTATGAAGCTAAAAATAGAAGTCCCTTAAAACAAAACTAAACGTATTCTAGTACAAATTACACACATTAATAATAATTTATATGAGCTGTACGTTTCGGGGTAGAAAATTAACGGCTCCACACTTTCCTCTTCAAATAGTCTAAGAGTCAAGCAGTACATTATAAACGATATTTACTTCCCAAAAATAGCTCTGAGATTCGTTTAAAAACAGGGCAATGTACGCCTTAATGATGGCGTAGACTTCGGAGTCATAGGAACACTGAGTGGCATGTAATTTTAGTTCGTTTTGTCATAGAATAAGTTTGTATGGAAGTGAAACTCATATCTTTTGAATTTAGTTTATAAATAACCACCTGCTACGAATCGCGCTCGGTCGGCCAAGCAAGAGAAATCCTTTTTTTTTATTATTTTATTTCACATAAATGACGTTTCTTAACGTCAGAAGCTATGTGCACGGTTCAAATTGACCGTTTCCTATGGAGAAAAGCCAGCAAGAAATTCCGCGGTAACACTTTTTAAACAGGGATGCCAATTCTTTCGATACGATCCTGACTGTGTTGATTGGACGTATCTTACGCCAGACAACTTAAGCAAGATTTTGACTGCGTTTGGACCAGGATTTACGCTTCTACAAGATGGATGATATTTTATCGAAGCCTAAATCATCATCATCATCATCCATCATTTAGACCGTCTTTTAAAAGTCAGGAGAATATTCAGCTATATTCCGAAATTTTCTCCTGACATAGATTTTTGTTCTGCATGCGTAAATTAGATTGGGTTTTGCAGTTTAAGTACCTCGGACATTACCTTGCCGACGACCTTAAGGATGATGAAGGCTTAGAGAGGGAGCGCAGGGCTCTGTCAGTCCGTGGCTACATGCTGTGTCGTAGATTCACCCGCTGTACGAACCAAGTCAAGATTACGCTATTTAAAGCGTATTGTTAGGGTCTGTATACGGGTAGTCTGTGGGTTAGCTGTACTTAAAAATCTCTGGACACCTGGCGCGTCCAATACAACAACATTTTCAAGATTATGTTGGTACTTCCTCGTTTCTGCAGTGCCTCCGACATGTCCTCGCAGGCTCATACTGACGATTTTCATGCCGTCATTCGGATGAAAGTCGTGTCACTTATGAGGTGGGTGCTGGGGAGTCACAACAGCATCTTGGAAGCTGTAGCTGAGGATGTACGTGCCCCTGTGCATTTCGTTCATCTGGTGGTATTTTTGGGCGGTTTGTCACAACACAGGGGCATTTGTGTGTAGAAGAGAGATGTGTACATAAGTACTAACAATCATTTCTAAGTTTTTGTATACTGTCCTTTTGGACCTCGTTGTCCCATTTATTTTTTAATAAAACAGATTTCCCTAATTAAAAAAGGTTTTAAAAAAATGACTTGTCCTCATTCTTACTCTATGCTTCCCTCGTAGAAGCAGGCTAGATGACCATTCACAGTCGGGTTGGATCGCGCCCAACTGCGAGCAATTAGCAACGGATCGAAAGTCACGGTAATGGTTGTCATTCACTACAGAAGCCCCTTTTTGATCGAGTTTGGTGGGTCTTATTGTGTGTAACAATAAATTAGGGTGCCCGAATGTGTGTATATATTTGTTTGATATGGGTAATCAAGGTGTCGTTTTTGGCGATAGGACTGTTTAAAGGCCTATAATTTGTTTGAATTGTAGCAGTTCATGTTTGTAATGACGCTATTCTTAAAATCAAATTTAAAATTTTAAAATCCCCGACACAAAAACCAAAGTTCCCTACAAAGTTAAACAAAAAAACGTCGCGTTGGGGGACCGCTCCAAATTATTTATTATCTACGATTTTAGATTTTCACCCCCCACAACTTTTAAACGGCTCAACCGATTTTTATCAATCATGTCTAAGAACACTCGCACATATGTCACCTTTAATAGGAAAAATACTAAATTGAAATCGCTTAATCCGTTCGGGAAATATGATGCCACAGACAGACAGACAGACACACACACCCCTCTTTTTGCGTAGAAGCTTTCGATAAAATACTGTTTATTAAGGAGTCATTCTACATTGGTCAATATATTCCTTACTCACTTCAAACGTGTCTTTGCGAATGACCGCCATCTATAAAGTATTCGAAAGAATGTGTTCACATTCTTTCGAATACTTTATAGATGGCGGTTATATAATTATCGCAAAAAACATTTTTGAAACCGACACTAATTTCATATATCATAATAAACACCATACTTAACTCCATAGGAAGCAGCGATGCTGTCTGGTTTATTTATGAGACGCTCGGAAACCGTGCAAACATAGTTCGCCATTAGAATGACATTGGGACCGAATAGATTCGCTGATGCAGACCCAATGAATACTGTGCTAACTGAATTATATTTCCATCTTGTCTTTCCTTTATAGAGGTCTGAGGAAGTCTTTGGAAGCTGATTTGATTAATGTAGATTATTGGTTATTAAGTTACTTAATTTTGAATAAGGAGTAGTTTTAATATAGGTTAACTATGTAGTATAGAGATAGTCTTTCTATGATGGTTACAGTCATTAAAAAAACCTTCGGCACCTCTTTTCCCTAAGCTCAACAATGTGCCCCTCTTTTCGAGGTTGACTACGACTTATCTCTATATATCTTAGTAATATACTGTACACAAAGACCAAAAACAGGATATAAAACTATATTTATGTCTAATTTAGAGTTTTAGACATGGGTGAACAGGGGGGGGGGGGGCAACTGGTTTCCGCCTGTATCCGCGCCTGACTAAAAGCAGACCTTAAATATCAATTTTCAGTTTTTTTTTAAATATATTTTTAAGGGCTGGTTCGAGGTGGCGCGGGAAATGAGTTCCTGAAAGGTTAAAACCATATTTTGCAAATGAAAGGTTGTTATATATTCTTTGCATGAATAACTTCTCATAACTCAAAAAAAATGACCCAAATATGATGCAGTCTGTACAACGCGTGACTGGCATACATATATTTATTATGCTAACAACATGTTTCATCAAAGCCTGAATTCTTAAATCGACTTCCATTGTCTTTGTATTACAGGGGTGTCTCTCACTTGTGTCATAAGTAATCAGTGTCACTACTATCATTAGTCTTGTCGTTCTCTTTCGCGACAACCCTTACTTGGCACTGGATTCGGCAAGAGCACTAATTTGCTAGGTCTCTCCTTGCCTGCCCTAATTGCTTTCCCGCCTTCAATGTAATAAATTAAAATACAATTGGAACAGTACTGTTATAGTAGTGCTAGTTAAGCTTTGTCGACTTGAGGCTGTAATCTATCATTTACGTCACGGAGAGCCGAAGGAATAATTCCAAAGTCAGAATATACATCGAGTCGCTGATTTAGTCCTGCCTTCCCTTTTTATGTCCAATCGAAAGACATAACAAAAACTGTGTCAAAACCATCTTTTTTGCATAATTTTTAAATAGGTTTAACATGTTTGTGTGTTCAATCTTAATAATTTAGATGTCTGTAATCGAGACTTACCCAAAGACCTTATATGCAAACTTCATTTTTACAACACAAATTATCCTTAATTAATTTTCTCCATGGAATTTCAGCAGAATTTTGGCAAAATTCTACTAATTAAGGCAGTAATTTCTCTCACAGTGTAAGATCGGCTGACTTAATACTCTTAATACTGTTTTAGTTAACGTTGTGGCCCGGCACATGCATCTGCGCACACTTTAGCGTCTTACGAACAACTTAACGCTATCTTTTGCACTTCTCAGACCATTACACACTTCTTGGATTTATTGTTTAGTGTTAGTTCAGGATGTGTTCCTCTTTTGTTTTACCGTATTCCCGGTGGAGCATAACTTGTGACGAGACAGAGAAGGAGCTTACACCATACTGCTTCACGTGAGGGAGTGATGTTGGAGCTGGAAAAAAACATTGAAACGGTATTTCGTCAAAATAAAGGACCCTGCAGGCAGCATATTTAACTCGGTTGCAAAACCATTTATTCTAACATATCTTGGTATCTTGGTATTTGGATGATACCACGAAATGTATGGAAGCTGGTACCCGCTCCATTGCCAAGCTCAACAACGCAAATGCTATTATCTGAGTACAAATACCTGTGTTCACAGTTCGTCTTCCAGTTAAGCATGTATGTACTATTGTTATCATTATTATTCAATAAGTAACAATAGTACTTTCTACCTATATCATGTCGTGACTGGATGCGACAACGTAAGAGCCAAGCATCTTCATTCATCCCGTACTCAGGTAAATCTTCCAGTGCAGCATTTTCCCTTTAACATTTGGTTCAGTGTTGTAGCTCGGAAAATCCAAATTGCTTGCCTCAAACCAATAAGCTCTTCTACTATTCAAACAGATAATATTTTTTTTAAACTTATACCACAAATTCAAATATCCCCACGACCCCTGTATGCACCCAGAACAATGTTTTGCTTGCGTTAGGTACACTGTGCTCTACCGCAATACCAAACTTAGTAACAGCTGGTGTAAATTTTGGTAAATAATAACAGCTTTACACCAAAAATGGTTTTCCAGCAACTGTTTTTGTGCAATGTTACTTAGTTTGTTGTACCTACGGAATGCGTAGTTGACGGCTATGTGATGGGGCTTTTAACACCCTGTATAGGTAAGTAGGGTGGTAATTTTTCTTGAATATATTCCTCGCAAGGTTCCTTAAATTATGAGTTATGACCTATTCTAAGTACTGGACGTTTCCAGGCTGTTATAACGGAAATATAATGATGTAGATTCAGGAAAATTACTTTTTGCTTGCGGAAGGGAGTGGTTTTTTCGTTTTTAATTAACTTCATCTTAATTCGATTCTAGTCACGTAAAGGGTTGGCCTTTGTCAATGCGTTGTTTTCGTGCCTCCTCGTATGTTTGTACCTACACAGGTTGTACGTACCCATTTTATTTATATATTTATTTATTGGATCTCCAACAGAGGCTACACAATTACATGCAAGTATACATAGAACAAGGACAAATACAAGTGTGCGCTTCCAATTATAGGGGACCACATAATTTACTTATAATCTAGGTACGTTAAGTTTGACAAGGTAATTTATTAAAATTAATCATAAATCATACAAAGTAAACAAAGAAAGTTAAAATACAAATGAATAATAAGAAATCAAGAATAACCATACAAGACAACAGACCAAGATAACAAAATGTTACGATTTATATACTATGACTTTTATATCCTTTTTGAACATTGATAATTTGCTTTTAATATCCAATTCATTACGCTTCGATACTTCGTTATACTGCCTACAGAGCCTTGGCTGAACGGCGATGTCTCCGAGGTTTGTTTTGGATCCCGGATATATAGAAAAGGTTATAACAGGTGGGCCAAAAGTAATCACCCTATTGGAAGATGCTCCCATTTTTTGCAAATGGCCGCCAATGTCAAATCTGTTTTGACATTTCTGGACTAGACAGATGCAGAATACAAGTGAACAAGCCATGGAGAGATACACTCCCCAAGAACGCGGAACAATATAAATGTAGAAATTTTACATTGGATACAATGGGCGGTCCCATTGTGTCCAATGCAAAATTTCTACATTTATATCTGTAATTTATATGGTGTACATAATAAGAAGTATTCTATCGATGTACGTTACTTCAGGGTGACACTATTTTTTCATGAAACTGAGTAACCTGCTCAGTTTATTATGTTAGGTAGGTAGTAAGATAATTGTCTAATTAAAATGCTAACAAAATTCTAGGTAGGACAGTTAGCAGAAAGTAGGATTGTTTAAACATTTTTATAGTGATGGCTAATTGGGGAGGTTCGCATGTCGCTCTGCCTTCATTACATAAAGGGTGAGGCTTAGGCCTTGAGAGCTAATAGCTTACACCTAGCGATCTGTGACGTCACTGCTTCTATGGTCCTACCTCATTTTGAGTACCTAAAGAATTTAATTATACGCTATAGCTGAATGTAGGCTCGGCTGCGGTACGTGACGTTGAGCGTTCGAGTTTTACAGCAGAATTGTTCCGGCAAATAATGTACACAACACACGGCAGATCAAGCTACACATTTCCAGTATAAGCTGATTTCGCATTGAATACGATGTCCATACAATGACAGGTCAGCTTATACTGGAAATGAATAGCTTGATAGCCATGTGTACCTTACCTAAAAGCGTGTTTTGGAATCGGCGGTTTGGGTAACAACTTTATTTCGTTTGACTGTCGAAACAGCGACGTTGGAGTACCCTGCAAAGGATGAAATTGTTACTCTGAAACTGTTTTATTTTTTCCATTCTCTGCAACAGCCAACAGCTTTCTATGAATTAATTTGTTAGATCTCGTATCGTAGTCGTGTCGTTGCCTCTAAATGGACGCGAGCGAATTCATCTAATAGTGTCATGTTACTATGCCATTACTCACTGCAAACATTTTCACAGAAACGCTGAAAATATGAAGCGAGTTATTTTTTTCATGTTATAAAAGCGACAAAAAATTGCAAAATTCTATGTATTAAAATAACAAATACACCAAGTTGACTACTCTGTCTTGTATCTATCTTTTTAGCGAAAATAAATATTATTCCTGTCCATTGCTGATTACAAAAAAAAAACTAGTAAATTCATGATTAACGTTTTTGCCAGGGACTCAGACTGTAAACGTAAATAAGAAAAACCTTTATAATGTTACCTATACAATATTATTACAGTATCAACGTGCAACCTATTATATCTGTTAATATGTGTAACAGAAATAAGCAGTTTTAGGTATAATGGCACGGTACCGCAACAATGCGCGGCGGACAGACAGATGCAGCGTTGCCAAAACAGCCTCAATCCAGTCGGGATTAAGGCTATTATGGCAACACCACGTTAACGTGTTACACTTACAATACTGTTAACACTTCTATCTCGGTAACAGATATATTTCTGTTAAACTATAATAAGTGTTTTTGAAAAACACTTTTGGATTTGAATGTAATGATGTATCAACATTGAATATTGATCAAACACAAATACTCATCCAAATTTATCGAGATTAGGTGTATCTATTCATGAATAACAAAGAATGCCTATCTAATATGAAACTCAAGAAAGCTGATACCATATAAAGTACTATCTCATCTCGATGTTCGCCAGTACATTTCTGCGAAACCTACATATAAAACTAATCTAACTAGTGGCTTGAAACGCGTGTTGTTTCTACAAACTATAAAAGTTTCTAATACGAGTGTAGTTAGAGCTCAAGTCTCGTATCTTCGGGTGCCTTCGGGCGCCGTCGGCCACTTTCGGTGTTCCATAAAACATGAGTGCACACGGACAGTAGGACCCGCTAGTGCTGTGCAGCGCATAATCAGATTATCTGCTCCGAATATGTACGGAACGGTACTTCAATAGTTTTTTTTTACTTGCCCAAGGATTTGTGGTGCTTCTAGAACCCGGACCTTTTAGTTCCGAACTCAGGAGGACGCCTGCGATCAGAATGCAAATGAGAATCGAAGAATAATTCAATTATACTGCGACCTTTTGCGAATCATCGATATTTATTTGATGGTGAACGTACTCCTCAAAATTTATGTGAGCAATCGGAGAAGATTACTAGTGGATTTGTGAGTTAATAGAATGTAGATGATGAAGTGATGTACTAGTTTGACGCCAGAACATGTCACAATTGTTTCGAATAAAACAACTAACAAAAGCTCCTGTTGATACTTCAAAAGGCACCTTTCAAAGGCAAGAGAATGACAAACATAGGCACTTGTAATATTGAAGCACTGCCAGCGACTCGAAAATATATCCATTGAAATGTAAAACGTGTCCCTGCTATAAAATTCCCCTATCCTAGTTGAGGAATGTCAGATTTGCGTTCGTCGTCAATTTGCTCTCGTCTCGCTTGTGGGGCGAAGGTCTGTGTACAATTAGAAGAACAAGTATATTTAGCTTCGTTATTGAGGTAAACAGAAATACTAGTTCGTTTGACATTATACAAGTTTTGACATCATCAACCATCACCACATCATTTTACCTGGGAGTTATAGAGACGAGTGTTTAACTTGGCATTCGCAAATTGATATGGATATTTAAAATATAAGATATGTGATGCCTCCGAAGACACTAAATAGCATCTACATTGCGCTCACACACCGTTACAACATACTGTTTACCAGTCTGGGGAGGAGCCACCAAAACAAAATTCTTTGAGATAGAAAGAGCCCAAAGGTCACAAATATTAGTGATGTACTATAAACCATACAGATACCCACAGTCGATCTAAAATCAGTGGCTTACTTTCAGTAAGGAAACTATATTTCTACCCTATATTTACAAAAGTCTATTCCATTTAACCACGACAGCCAGGAGAAAAGACGAAAGGATATAGTAGCGTACTCCCCAAGGGTCCGAACTGCCTTTGCACGACGTCAGTATGCAACCCAATCAGCCTTCATTTACAATAAAATAAATGTAAAATTAAAGTTCAACCATGAGGTCTCACACGTAAGCAAAAAGGTAATAACGGAGTGGCTAAAAACCTTAACATACGAGGAAGCTGAGCAAGTTTTAGCTAGACTTGGTTAATCAATTTCTTTTGACTTTCCTTCTAATCAAATATGTAAGATCTCCTCGAATAAATACTTTAAATTGCGCTTGGAACACATCGGCACTTAAGAAGACATACAAATTCACATACACACACACCCACACACAGCCACACACGCACCAACACATACAACAACACAAATCCTGTAAAATACTACACTACAACAACTACAGTTACACAAGGAGCTGCAAATTAGTTCATAAGTCATTTAATGTTATCTTTTCTTCATACATTTAGTTTTTAGTCACATATTGTAAACAATCGTCTCAATATTGTTAATAATTAAGGGAAAGAGCGAGATACCCCAACACAAGCATTATCAATTACTTACTCGGGTTGTCTCATTTATAATCCATGTAACTGTTTTGGACAAATAAACAATTTTAATTTCAATCAACACTACAACTAATAAAATTAATAATTCAATTCTCAATCTGACACTGTTAAACTTTATCTCTTGAAATGACATAGGTACAACTTTGATATAAATTAATAAATTTGTTCCTAAATCCTAATGCAAGAGCACTTATTTGTTGTTGCTGCCACATTGTTTTTAATTAAACATTTGCACACAATATGTCATGGTAATTTTTTATTTTTTTTGTTTGTCATCTCGCAGGTCAACCTGTTAGGTTGTCGTCTGCTCAAGCGGACTTGCCTGTGGTGCCCTAATAAATTAAGGCCTCAAACCAGGACTTAAACTTAAATACCAACTAAAACTAAGCGACTACGCTAAGGGCACCCCTTGTGGGGTACGGACCTTGGCTTAGGGCGTCGCTGGAAGAGGGCAGCAAGCGACTAGCTGGATCAGGATTTATTGGATTTTGGGACGATTTTAAAGCTACAGGCTCAGCGGCGCGGGCTGGCTCGAGAAAGTGTCGGGAGTCAAATATAAAGGGACTATTATAGTTTTAAGATCATACAAATCCATGTAAACCTACTGGCAAATAAACGAATTGAAATTTGATGAAAAACCCACATTAGGTACGAAACCTTTGAAGAAAAATACAAATACAGCTGGCGTTATTTGCATACCGCTTTCCCTGTTTTCCTTTCAAAGTCGGAAACTAGTAAGTTATTTCCTGTACTTTTAATTGAATTTAAAGTAAATAAAGTTAGTGACTAAAACGTCAACGCTCGGAGTCAAACGCTGATCGTGGAAACGTAGTCAAAGCACATTCTATAGGGAACCACTAAGGCTTTATGCAACTTTTGCGTCGAAATTGAAATGTTAAAGTATATGTTTCTCATTGAAACGTGTAATTGAATTATAACTGCCCCTCATCACAGACCATGTTACCCAAAAATCTTTTGAAAACTGCTCTCGGCCCTCGGACGGATTCCTACATCGGTGTGATTTTAATTTCACTTGGCATACGTACGAATGAATTAGTTATAGAAATCTCTTTACAAGGGTTTAACGGCCTATCCGCATGATCCTCCTACACTAACAAATACTGTTAGTGTAGGAGGATCATGCAATAGTTTCTTTGTAGAAAACATAAAAGTAGATTAAAAATAATAGAATCAGTTTTGATAGCATAATGGATTGCCGAAGTTGCAAGTGTCCAGGTGTATATCGTGAATAGATTGTAATTTAGTTAGAGAAAGCTTTTACTGTGAACATTTCAGATACTGTGGTGTTATTGAAAAGTATTGCTCTGTTTACGAAATGTTTGCGTTGTGCATTGAACATATGGTTTTGTGGCAGTGAGTGAGGTCTGGATTGTACTCTTCTTCAATAAATACGTAGCCAATTTAAATTATATTAGTAAACGGTCTATATTACCATGAACGATCAACAATCTTTATAAATAAATAAAACTCGGGTTAGTCACATCATTTATAACTCAAGAACGGCTGCAACGATTTTTATGATTTTTGATTAGTTGGATTTGTCTACGCCCCTACCTAACAGCAGAATTACCATGGGAAAAGTCAACGAAAAAAAACGATCGCCGGGTCAGCTAGTTACAAATGATTTTGATATATTTTATTAAGAGCAGAGCAGAGCCAGGCCAGAGTGACGCAGTGGAAACGACCGCGAACTACAATTTGTCGGTCGTAGATTCGAACCCAGACAAGCACTTTACTTTGTGTAAATTATTCCATCACCACTGTTCTCAAAAAGGACATGGAAAACATCGTGAGGAAACCGGCATGTCCTAGAATTCAATGATATCCACCAACTCGCAATTAGCCCGCGTGGTGGATTACGGCTTGCCCCTCTTACAGACAGGAGGCCTGTGACCAAACAGTAGGAACGTTATAGGTTTATTATGTTTTACCTATGGATGTATATATTCGAGTTTTTCATCACGTTTAGGCACAAAGGCATTTTGAAGAGACAAAATATAGTGTTATACCACAAGGCCCAAGCAAGCAGGACAAGCCAGCTATTAATAAATAAGGGTATTAAAAATGTCACCCTTGAACATTTCCACGAAAAGTTCCTAAAGAGGGAAATGTTACGGGAAATATTTATTGACATAAGTATTTCGAGTTCTACTCCATTTTGTTCCTCCGTCGCAGGTGGAACAGATGCCATGAGGGATTAACGAGTTATAGAAGGCCATAAAGGGCCTGGATTCAATCACAAGGATGCTGTTCATTGGGTTATTGGAACATGGAGTAATCCACAATGAGATTAATTAAATCCTGTGCGAGTGAAGACCCTCGTTTTAACACGTTACGTACCTAAACGGGTTTAAGTGTTTGTGGTACGGCTGCAGTTATGTGTGGTCCGGATACATGTAAAGTTTAGGAGTTGGTGCATTGTGGGGCATGATTTAACTGTTAGTTCAGTGGGGAGTTTACTGTTGTTCTTTCCCTCGCCATCACAATAACGAGCAGCTTGAACTTCTTTTACTTCGATGGTCCTAGTTTATTATTTGTGTGTCTTATTATTGCATATGTATGCTGTCACGCCCTTTATGCCTGGAGGCTTTTACTTACATATTAAGTTATGTTTTTTTTGGGTATTTTGGTGTGGCTATCTAACATATAGCAGATAATTTAATATGATGTTCTGTGTCTCGAAATTTGTATTACTTTGCAAACCTATTATTGTATAGATTCAAGTTTTTTTCTAACTGGACAGACAGCTGTGCTGCTGGGGAGTTTGTTGCACCACTTCTACTTCCCAGTTAAAGCACTAGGACGGGATGAAGGTGGCCTGTCTTATGCAAGTTGACGTTCGAAAAGTGGTCAAACACAGAATTACATTTTGACAAAATTTACTTCGGTTTGAGCATATTTTATATTGTACTTGACCATATCAGAACTTGAGTTCGGGTAATTATTAAGGAGCGCAGAAGATAGCTGCATACGTTTCTTCTTTTAAACTTTTTTAAATAATCTGAATGGCTTTCTATTTTTTCCCACTTCATATCATATTTCATTCCCTTTTGAATGACCATACGAGAATTTCCTTTTACTGGAACATTGCCGTTTAAGTAGGCAGCTCTGGTTTAATCCGCAAGATGGTCCCCTCCAAATTGTCTCATATTTTATTCGACATTGTAATGATGAGCTTCAATTGTTTGGTTGAACCGGTGCCTTTTTGTCAACGAAGCTCTTGTCACATGTCATGAAGGAAGGGGAGTTGAAAACCTTTCTTGCAGTTTTTTTTCTAGATTTATTTAAAAGCTTTGCTGTCGCTTAAAACTTTCTTTTTTCTGATAAAATCTGTTAAATCGATGTAAATATGAAGAATAGAAGATACACGCTTTAAATGTTTTTGAGGGGATTATTCCCGTCCTTGTCGCGTGGTACGGACAATGTACGGCGTTAGTATGAAGTAACATAGTCGTGACGTGACTTCTACGATAGTAATTTCCTTGTCTAACACTTATTTTGAAACGTTTATATCTTGTTTTTTTTTTACTTTTACAGTTTTTGTAATAATGTTTGCACAATTTGAAAAAAAAGTTTTTTGAGATTAAAATTTAAAAAATCTCGTGATCCCTATTATTATTATATTTATGTAGTTATGCTTTTTTGTGGAATATTCTTAAAATTATGGTGTAGTTCAACACTTAAAACCATTTCCTTAACTCTGGTTTTAATTTAATCAGTCAACTCAGCCCTCTTCCAGGCCTTCCACATCCAGTCTGTTCCAGACACCTTCGTAAGGTTTAATTTATCCATCTTAAATAATGAGTAAAAGCTAGCATGAATACGACCTACCATTTACTACTTACACAATACATAATTTGTACGCTGAAAGGTAGAACGCACATACCTACCTACGACGAAAGATATCACTTCAACAAAATGTGCGGTCAGCTGTTCAGAGACAAATTGTAACCCTTTTTACAGCACGTCACCATTTAAAACCTGAAAGTATACCTGTAGGAATGGACTTTAGTTTGATGTTTGTTTTACGTCGTTACACGCCAATGTAAATTATTCAAGTGGAAATAAAACTTTAAATATAGAGGTCAGGTTCTATTTCACGTTTTTATTTATTTACCTATGTTTCAGGTACATAAATAATTCTTAGGTTCCATATTTACCTATTAGGATATCTATTTTCTTTATAAAAAAAACCAACGCAATTAGTAACGAATGGAAAACACTTGCAAAACAAAATTAGTTCAACCCATGTTAGAGCAAACTAATATCGAGAAAATCACATCTTCGTCGAAAGCATGTTGCATTCAGTAAATGCGGATTCAAATGTATTCAAAATGTGGACGAGATTTCAGCACCGCTTTAAAAGCGTAAGGAGTGCTTCCGATAAAAATGTAAATCCCATTTTACGATTCCATTGAATTTAAGTTTGAAAAGTTACTGAAACAGGAGTTTTGTCATGAATTTTTTACATCCAACTTTTGTAAACCAGTAAAACAGTAAGCAAAAGTAAAAGTTGAAAAATAATTATGAAACTTGGACGAGGAAAAAAAAGACTGGTGAAGGCATGCCCTATGTCAGAATTTAAGGCGGCCCCTTTTACCCATTCATTCAAATTTCATATTTATTAATTTTGTGAACATAAGGTGGGTAACAATTATAAAGATTTTATATAAGAAAATATGGGTTTTTACTATTTTCCGACAAAGGGTAAAACAAAATAGCAGAGGTAATTGAATGTCAATGAACAAAATATAAACAAAAAATCAATTGTACATAGATGTCACACTTTCATGCCAAACTACAAAAAATACTTAATAATTTGTCAATAAATTAAGACAACACATAAACAAGTGGGTATTCTTAAATAACAACATTACGATGATCTATGATATTCCACAGCTCTTGCACTCAAACAATCCGTTATTTTCACGCAGACACATTTGACCGCTTCAATGTTTTCGCGTGAGCAAGACCTGCGCAATTAAAATATGGTGCAATACAAATTAAACTCTCCCAAACTTTTGTTCAATCATGGCCTGGGTAAAAGACCACCTTGTTTTCATTTCTTGTTTCTACCTCCTCCCCTGGTTATCTAGCCCCCCACTTTCAGTATATTTGCGCCAACCACAACAGAAATCTTCGTTCATCACACAATCGTCTTCTTCAATGTCCCACTCACCGCACAGACTTCATTCACTCTTCCTTCTTCGTTCAGTCTATCTCTCTGTGGAATGCACTCCCCCAAGAAATCAGGGTGACAAACAACCGATTATCCTTTAAAGTTAAAGTTCGTGAGCACATTCGCAAGAAGCTGGCAGTATCATCTTAAGGGTTTTGTTTTCTCATCGGCTGTTTTATTTGTTTTAGTATAATTATATATTTATGTATATTTATTTGTGCTTATATTTATATATAATTAGGTATATATGTATATCTATGTCTTAGATTAAATATTTATTCCTTGGTTTTTTATAAATTGCACCTACCACTGCTTGTATCTGCATCACGGTTGACTGGTAGAAAATGCCTATGGCATTAAGTCCGCCGCTGTACAAAATGTGCTTGAAGTATAAATAAATAAATAAATAACATCGGGCTATTCAAAGCAGTGTAACCACACTCGTGGTTACTTTCTAAGTGTGTTCTTTACTCGACAATTCCTAGTGCACTCGGAGTAATTACGCGTTGTGTGGTCTCACCACAAATAGATCACCACGACTCGGTTCATTCTAGCGATTCAACGGGCGTTCCAGGAACGTTGTGTAGTCTTTCCGGTAGACTAGTATAGTTCACTATTTAACATTCATTTTATCCTGGTGCTGAAAATATATAGTAGAACTTAAAAGGTATTATAATTAGGAGGTTACGTCGATGATCTCGGAATGTGAAGTATGGGAAATGTTTAAATTAATTAATCATAGTATGCGACGACAGTTTTTGTGTTCAGTTTTTTGTTGCGTTGCCAGTATGTGCCAATCCTAACCCAATTCTAAGTAAAGGTAGTGCGCACTTGGTGGTAGATAAGCAGACATTTTAGCCGCAGCTAGATAAAACGGAAGTAATGTATCGCAGTAGGCCGCCAATTTGTCGTGTGGCTAGGTCTGCCTATGAGCAAATACAGGGTGAACTATGTAATTCAGGCATATTTTTTGCTTATAAGTCTGATAGGCGGGTCGCGGGTCGTTGTACACAATCCAAGGACCAGCAAACCTAGATGGAACGGGTAGTACATGTTGTACGAAATCTTGCACGCTGCAGGCGTGCCGAACAGCATTTTTTTTGCACTGAAATGCGATGCGCTGTAATGTGCGCTTGGATTTAGTTTCGATGATTGAACGTGACAAGTCAAGGCAACCCATAAGAAGAAAAAGTCAAAACGTGTCGTGAAATCCTGGTAATCCATTATGATTCGTTCAAAAAATGGGATCGTTTTCCAAGTTGTTTAAGAACTTCGGGAATAAATAACTAAATGTATCCCAATTGCCGCATTTTAACTAAATAATAGATATCAAACAACAGTAAAAAGTGGCGCATGGCGCTAGATCTGAATTGATACAAATAAAAATGATGTATACCTCTGAGCTTGTCACAAACTTATACAGGGTGTCTACCCTGTATAAGTTTGTGACAACTATTGATGAGTAAAATATTCAAAAGTTTCGAACATAAATAAAAAAAATACCGCGTGCAATGATGCGACGCATGAATTTATTATAAAAGGGGCGTGGTTTTCAACGGTCGCAGGCGCATCGCATTCAACGTTGTATGATCTTTATTGAGACACACGTAGAAAGTAGAAAGAGTACGTTTGTGGCTTGAATGGTTTTGTACATGTGTTTATGTTTTTCAGCAATATTGATTTCAGAATAGGCAGGTAATTGTATAGATGTATCTTTGCTCCGAGTGGGTCGATGTACAGAGCAAGTCAGGCTTCCGCATAGGTACAATTAATTTAACTAACAACTGCAATTGGTGTATGAAAAACCCTCAGGACACTGAACGGCTTCGATAACGATAATATGCGTGAAAAATATGTTTATAGAGGGTGAGTTTATAAAGAGTATTCAATTTTATCAAAATAAAAATAAAACGCCGTGTACTATAACCTGAACTAAAGCACACTCGCTGTAAAGCACAGTTCATAATTCACCATAGTAGCAGATTGCCGGCGAGGCCGCAGACCGCCGACGGAAACCACTATACGTAAGCTTAAAATTTAAACGGACGTTGAAATCCAAATTAATTTTGAGGATTTTTTGTTAAATATTAGAGCAGCTCTAAATATGAGGCATAAGGCATGATAGAAAATAGTTAGGGTTGAGGTAGTTTATCAGTAGATATTTGTTCCCAAAAAGGCTTTACTTTTGTAATTTCTACTTTTTTGCCGCCTGCCAGCACTGCAGCAATCAATTTAGTGATTAAAGCCAAAACTCCATGAAAAGCTGCCATGAGATAACGTTAACTACCGAAAATATTTTTATCCATCGTCCGGGATTTCAGTGAAATGTAGCCTAGGTCCTTACCCGGGTCGAGTGTATATCTGTGTGCTGCGTGTGTGTGTTTCATCCAAATCCGTTCATCCATTACGGCGTGAAAGCGTAACAAACAAACTTACTTTCGCTTCGATAGGGCTTAAGATGTACACTGTGGGTACTCAGTCTAGGCTGGGATCAGCTTTGCTAAAGGTGCATAGCCTACGCAAAGTGTGTTTAGTTGACACTATTGGTTAAACTTATGATTGCGTTGGCTGATATTTAATGCGGATTAAGATAGCGAGAACGGAGTAGATTTTTCCTCTGGCGGATGAGCATGCGATAGTTGTTTTTTTAAATGAACTCTGATTTCTTAGCCTTTCCCTCCCTCTGGCTCAATACCGGCCGACGGGGTAAAAGATTATGATGTTAAGTTTATTCTTCTAATCACTTTTTGGCTGATGTGAATCATCTCGTCAATTTGTTTGTACATACGAGGCCGTGTCGCCTCTTTATCGCCAGTTTGAAGCATGACGTAAGTTTGTGTGGGGACACATTATCACACGTAACTATTTAACATAGGTATCTGAAACTTTTCGTAGCCTGAGATTCTCGATTCGTTCGTCTTGACTTAAGCCTTCTCTTGCAAGACCTTCTCTTGTCGGATCTCCTAGTGTGAATATAATTACTGGCGTTAGGTAATTATTCTGTTAAGCATAAGCAGGCAGGAAGAGCCTGAAATGTTATGAATAAATTTCTTCTTTGAAAACAAGACTACGTCGATCTTTTTATTCAAGGGTAGCTCAACAGAAGGTTGTCTGCGAAAGCCGACCTTAAGTTGTGTAGCCTTATAATAAAGCTACTCGTATCTGTGATTATATTCGAACTTCAAGCAGGATTAGATCATGTATGGAAAAACGAGAAGAAAGATAGACGCGTACACACAAAATGATTTTTAATATAACATGCAATTTCTAACGTGTTCTTCGTCTCTACGTCCCCGTAGTTATTAGTATTAACAAATACTATTACAGTACCTACCTCATAGGTACAGTACCTATTAATTTAATTATTTTTTGAAATACCTAATTTGTAATATTACAGCATCGTACAACGGGGCGAGCATGGGCGTACCCAAGATGTTTGTGACAAGATGAGATAAATTATATCATGTCATACAATTTGTCTAAATGCTAACACGGGTCAACCATGTGACATAATAATATGGCGTGATATGCCTTTCTTGTTGCTGAGTTCATAATGTGACACAGTAAATTAAAAAAATTAAAATGTCTATGGCCATCTGAATATGAGACTAAACAAAATAAGTAGTTCTTGTTTGATAATTCAGTGCCGGTTGCAATATTAATAATGGAAGGAAAAAAGCAGTAAGTATGACAACCTTAATATCTTTCGAGAAATCTTTGCGATACTTATGTACGACGCTATTGACGAATCCGTTGTCTGGTCAATTTACATTTAATTTTGCAATAACTCTCTTCACAGAAAAAGAAACACGATTGCTCAATAAATAATAAATAAACTCACAGGGTATTAGCGGAACACTTTTACAGCGGAAAATCTTTTGGAACCGTCTGGCAACTCGAACGGTTTATAGGAGTCCCGAATGGTTCTCCGGAAGATTTTCCTGCTTTGGGCCTCTTGTCTTTTGGCAAGGACATAATTATTATAATTTACTGTCATTTGGTGCAGTAATTAAAAGAAAATTTTTATTTATATTAATTTTTTTAATCACCACCTCTGACCGAATGTGATTAAAATTTTCATAACCATCTGTCAAAGTGTGACGTTTATGTCAAAGTGGCTGTGCCCGTATTAGCAAATAAGACAAAGAGTCCCAACTAAACGTCAAGAAGTTATGTCACATGTCGAGAGAATTATCTCACGCCACCGTGCTAGCATTTAAGACAACGTTTTGGCGCCCAAAATGTGATAAATAGCGTGACTCATGACATGTCACAGTAGGCCATGCTCGCCCTGCAGGTGTCCGCGTGATAAATAATTTCCAGATACTTGGAACCTCTCGAGAATTCAAAATAAAGCCGGCATCGTCGCGAGCATTCGCTAATGTTTGTCTATCCCAATCTCATTCATCTCCGTTGACAACATAATGTATCATTTCTTCTTCTTCTTCTTAAACTGCTTAAACTGCTTAAACTTCTTAAACTGTATTCCTAACCATCAACTTAACCTACTGTGCATGCATATTAATATTCGATCAATAATCTTAAACTTCTCTGCATTAGAACAAATGATTCTTATCTCAAAAAAATGTATCGATGTCATCATTCTAACGGAAAGTAATGTATCAGAAAGCAATAGTGTTCTGTATCCACTACGAGGTTACCGAATGTACACAGCCTTGCGTAAGACCCGAAGGGGTGGTGGCATTATAGTGTATGTAAATAATAAACACAAATGTAGCATTATAAATGTGAAAACTATACACTTTGAAAGTTTATTCTGTACTGTCACCACCCATTCGAACTATACTGCGAATCTGTGTGCGGTATACCGACCACCAAGCTCTAGTAAAATTCTATTTATTGACGAACTACAAACTTCACTACAAAACTTCACTAAAAACACAGAATTATACTTACTGGGAGATACTAACATAGATTTAAAAACGGATAATCCTGTAAGGCATAAATACAATAACATGTTATGTAGCATAGGCCTTTTGTGCGGGATCACTGAATATACCAGAATAGCAACATCTAACGGTAAAATAAGTAAATCTTGTATTGATCATATTTATGCGCGATCCCGTACACAAGACGTACTTACAGCGGCACTCGGTACCACACTGGCTGACCATCGCGCTGTGATGCTCGCATGCTCTGGCGCGCGAATACAGGATGTCCCTAAATACAAGACCTGCATAAATAATCATAAACTTATTCAAAGTTTCAATGAGATTCAGTGGGAAAAATCACAGGATATAAAATGCCCCTTAACCCTATATAACTTCATGCATACCCAGTTCAAAGAATGTTATAAAAAATCTGAATATAAAACCAAAGTTAAATGTAGCTCATCCCGTAGTAAAAATGAATGGATGAATAAAAAAATTATAAAAGCCTGTGAACATCGTGATAAATTATTCATGGAATGGATAAAAGACTGCAATAACCTAGTCTTAAAGCAAAAATATAATAAATCAAGAAACTATGCAAATACTTTAATACACAAAACTAAAAACAATAACATAAAGTCAGAAATTTTATCTAATAAGAACAATATAAGACAGCTGTGGCAAATTCTTAATCGAATTACAGGAAGAATAAAAACTTCTATTGATGACGCTATTCAGTATTCATTTTATAAAACTAATTTAACTCCTAAAGATATCGCTGAAAATTTTGCACACACATTCAATAAAAGCGTAAAGCTAATTATGCCTAAGTGCTCGAAACCATTGCTAAATAAAAGAGAGTACACAACCCCAGCTAATGTTACTATGCTTATAAAGCCTGCAGGTCCTGAATCAGTTAAAAAAATCATTATGTCTTTGAACAATAATAAAGCCCCAGGAATTGATGGAATGAGAGCCATAGATATCAAAATATTGTGTACGAAAATTACATCAGTCATTTCTAACTTAATTAATTTATGCATACAAACATGCAAGTATCCATGTACACTTAAAACAGGGATTGTCAGACCGATACACAAAAAAGGAAGTAGGCTGGATTACAACAACTACAGACCTATTACTATATTGCCCACTGTTGATAAAATAATAGAGAAATACATTTACAAACAAATACATGAATTCTATGAAAAAAACAACATACTAACTGACAAACAATATGGTTTTCAACCAAAAAAGAATACCACACAGCTGCTATCAACGTTCACAGATAGTATACATAAACACTTAGATGAAAAAAAACACGTTTTAGTAGTATTTATCGATTTCAGCAAGGCATTCGATACGCTCAGACATGACCGGTTACTAGAGTGTCTTCATGACAGCGGAGTTAGAGGCAAACTACTCGATTGGTGCGAAAACTATCTTGATGACAGAAAATACATGGTCAAAATCAGCGACGCGACTAGTGAACCAGTCATCGTAACTGAAGGGACGGCGCAAGGATCGGTCCTTGGACCACTGCACTACCTCACTTATGTAAACAGCCTTGTGAATGTTATAAAAAAGTGCGAGATCTATCAGTTCGCTGACGACACCTGCCTTATAGCCGCTGAACGGAGTGTTAGTGATGCCCAAAGGCAACTACAAGAGGACTTTGATTTGTTGGCTAAATGGTCCCATGACGCTGGGCTAGTATTAAACGCTAGCAAGACCAAATTAATGTACATCAGTTCCAGTCAAAATAGAAGCTCTTACCTGCCTAAACTAACAGCTCACTGTCATGACTGTTTGCATGACAGCTGCACCAATAAAGTAACCAAGCCTTGCAGCTGTGACTCCATAGATCTCGTGGATAGCCAAACATACCTAGGACTTACCATAGATAGCCGACTTAATTGGAAAAAGCACATAAACGGTGTGTGCGATAAATTGAGATGTATATTAGCAAAATTCTCAATTATAAAATGCAAAATTCCATATCAAACTCTGCTAATGCTTTACAAAGCCTTGGCCGAATCCACGATATGCTATGGTCTGTCGAGCTACGGTAGGACATATAAGACTCACCTTGATCAAATTTACGCACTTCAACTACGTATATTGAAAGCAGTGGTCCCGCATAACATTAAGAAGAAATACAAAAATGACTATCATAAATTATTTGAATTCTGTAAGATAATACCTATACATGAAAAAATTAAATTTGTACTGTTAAAGGAACAATTTTTTAACAAAAATCTAAAGAAAACAAAAACCATTAATAACAATGAAATTAGGACTCGTAGCGTCATCAATGCTAAGCTGTTACTTCCAACGTACACGAACTTACACGGCAAGAGATCGTTAAAGTATTTAATACCTTACCTTATTAATCAACTACCTATATCACTGAGGGACAAAATTACTCGGAAAAACATAAACTACAAACTAAAGCAACATTTCTTGCAAAAGATAAATACTTAGGATAGCATATTAGTCAAAGGTTATATACTTTTAATTTTTTTTTTAAAAATCGTTAAAAAACATACACAATGAAGCCATAATGTCTACCTAACAATAACAACATAAAGCAAAAGTAACAAGAAAATAAGCTGTTGCTAAAAAGGAACAACCTGTATCAAATCAAACATTCCTCCACCACTTTTGTTGCAAGGACGGACGGTCAGAATGGTCACCGATGTTCGCTCGTTAGTAAAAGATAATGTTTTAGCTAATACCCGTTTTATTTCATTTAATTTTTTATTTTTGACTGTGTACCTTCTTGAGTAGTTGTTATTCTTTAAATGATGTCGTCGATGATTTTGGTGCACGGTAAAACTCTAATGAGTTTATGTTGGCACCAACTTAATGTAATTGAATGTATGTGTATCTAACTGAATAAATAAATAAAATAAATAAATAAATAAAATAAAATTTGGACAACGACTCCTTATGTTTTAAAAAGATTAACAGCTTCTGGCTTTGAAATACTGAAATTAAGGTGAAGAAAAACATCGTGGGAAAACCTGAGCTTAATGGTTTGAAATCGTTAATACACAGTGAGCAAGCGTTATGATCTGCTCTGTGAAAAGAAGAGAAAAGGCCTTAAATTCGTGATTAGGCCCACCGTAGGTACTGGAATGAGAATGCCAACTCCTACTGGCTAGAGGCTACAGCCACCACCACGTATAAACGAAATGTAAAAATACAATAAAAGCCAACTGCGACCAACAAGTTCAATATAAGGTCACTTTGCAAGCAGTCTGATGAAGCTTCGGCAGTAATTTTAGATCAATCTCAGATTTGATGAGTTTGTCGACGGGTTATATTTTTGGAATCATCATCTCAAGCCTGGTTGTTGTGCTCCGTGCCTCAAGCTCTGTACCCCACATATTGTTATACTCTTTGCCCCAAATGGACAATTTTCATTATCATTGACGCCTGAAAACCCCCATTTTGATATGTTAGATGATAAATGATTTTGTTTCTGCAGGCTTAGCACGAGCGCCCTAGAGAAGCGTATTGTCGACGGAAGAGTAGACAAAAATGGCGTTTCTGTGTAGACAGTAGAAAGTTTTCTACTGTCTACACAGAAACGAAACGCAATTGTACGGTAAAAATGGGTAGTTATACACATCACTAGCAACTAACCTGTTGCTATGGAAAATCACTGTCTATAAAGCAACCTGAGTCTAAGTGTGTCCTCGTGCTCGCGAAAAAGAGATTTCGAGGAGCGTAGAAAGCGATTTCTATTCTACAGTAGAGTAGAAACAGAAAACGCCATGCTAAGCCTGCTGTAAGTAGGTTTGTACAAACACTTTTACACGTCAATCATATTTTAAAAAAACTAGATATGGTCGTATAAAAACCAAACGTAACCAGTAACTATCACGCGACCTAGCAGACACCTTATGTAGGTATTAAAAACGAATTATTAGAATGTCGATGCATTCCAGCAGTATTTATTTACAAGTCTTTTACAGTTCAAGCAGTACGGTTATGGAATGCCTTGCCCGTGTCGATAAGGCACGTCAAACACTGACCACTTTTAAAATTCTGGTTAAAAACACTTCCTCTCTCCTTAAACAGCATCATTACATATAGTTTTCTTGCTCTTGTTTCATGTTAATTTATTACGTATGTTTGAAGCTAAATATATGGTAAATGTATGTATATATTTATTGTATAAGGTACACCACTGACTACCTGCAGTATTGTCTCTCCTTCTCCCTTTAATCCATCCAAATTTTGTCTGTAAAAGATGGCTTTTAGAGATAAGACCGCCCATTGTGTACCCCAATGAAAATTTTCTATCTGTATCTCTGTAATTTTTATGGGGACATAATAAAGAGTATTCTATTCCATACTAAAATTCATCCAGCCTTTAGGACGCTTCGAGAGCATAAAGAATCTCACATACTAAGATACGCATGGAAACCATAAACCTGTCTTAGCTGTCGCGCCGTCTGCTAATAATAGGCTAAGCAAAAAAGAAAATGATCCTTGCTACAGATTTTATAATAATTCTTTAATTAACTTGTGAATAATTTTCCTTTACAATTCATGGCAGATTCGTGGATATTTAAAATAGTATTAATGATGTATGATGATGCCTGTTAATAATTACTGTTTCATTATAGGTATGACGATGTTCTCGTCATCATGTTGTTGTAAATTTTCCCGAAACAATGAATTTGGGTAACATAACATGTAACTCCACATTGAAATCTTTGCACAAGCGAATGAGGGAATCACACCATTTATTACAACAAATTGCGCACGATGTTGAATTTAATAATTGATCAATCAGTCAACAGTCTTTATGGCTTTAAACGTACCATGAAGGTACGTTTATAAAGTAAGTGGTAAAGAAAACAAAAAATAAACTAATAAAAATATCTAGCATTTTTTCTTAGATTTCCCGTGGGTAATGCTTAATTTTCTTCGGCTCAATACCTAGTTCATATTTTCATTGACGCCGATATTCAAATGAAACTGACACACCATTAATTTTCAGATTTTAATAACCTGTCAAAATTAATTAATTTTCATAGCCATGATGTACATTGGCGATGAAAATCAATTCAACGGCATTAAATTGCTTGTCGGAACAAAACCACAGAAACAGTGCAAAATTGTTTGCAGAGGCGTAAATTAACAAAATTATGATCAACAGCGAAAATATACCTACGAAGATACACAATATACACATGTGCTTAATTTACTGTCATAAGCGAGGAAAGCGACAGGTGCCTCTTGCTTCGCTCACGGTTACATTAAGGTAGGCGTAAATGGCGCTACGTGAATACAGCCTGTCAAATATACATGTATCATATAATATACGCAAGCCACATCTGCCATGACTTCGTTACAAGAAAATGTTTATGTTGTAAAGGAAATTTTCTCAAACCTAGGGAGATACTTACTGGAAGCGTATTAGCGAAAATTAAAGTAAATTATTTCTTGGAGGTAAAAGAATAATGTAAGTCTAATTTAATAATATAACTTGTAGGTTTTATGTAAGTAAATACGTGGGGCACTCAGAGTTTTGCGAAAATTAAAATAAATGTTCTTTAGGTAAATATTTTTAATAAATCTTTTCAAAGTACTTTCCACTAGCCTATACAAAGTTTCATGCGTCTGAACCAGTTTTCGAAACACTTTTCCCAATTCACCGTAGACACCTCGTTTACAGGCTGCTCGAACGCTGACAGCGCATCCTCCGGCGACGAAGACTGTATCCCTTTGAGCAGATTTTTTATTTTCAGGAATATAAGAAGTCACACGGTGCTAAGTCAGGGCTGTTAGTAGGGTGAACCAGTAGTTTGACCGGCATGCTCTCCAGGAAGTCCCTTGTTTTAAGCGCGGTGTGCGAAGGCGCGTTATGGTGGTGGAGCAGTAGCCCCCGGAGCCCTGTTTTGAAATAGACTATAACTGGCCATTCGCTCATACATAAAAACTTTTTTCGCAATACTTTCTGAGTGGCCTGGTACATACATTTATAGGTAATGGCTGACAGGGCGAACTTCGTACCGCCTCAGATCGAAATCAGTCAATCCGTTGTCGAGATAAAAAAAGCCGTTCCATACAAAATGTATGAGATTTTTTTCCGTTAATTTTCCAATGGTTTAGTAGTTAGGTAGTCCAACAAATCAAAGATCTCCAAAATAGGTCCAGACGTTCTTGAGAAAAAAATGGTGAAACTAACCCGACTTTGTTTTATTTATGTAGATTATAGTTAGAAGGAAAAGTTTTTAGCTTCCAGAATATGAACGACACGTTTAAAACAAAAGTTTCGAGAGCGACTCTGGGCGTTTTTTATTGGTAAACTAGAGACTTTTTTGCCAAATGTTACTAGATGCTGCCAAAAATGTCCGATAGTACGGTCTTTAATTCCGGGAAACTATTTTGAGCAAACAATTGTTACAATTGAAACCAGTTTTGTGTTTTATTTGATTATGGATACGAACTTTTTTACGTTCGCAGATATTTTTAAGTACATTCCTAACGGCAAAAAAAATAACAATTAAAATCAATTGTTAAGTCTCCGATTATTTAAGAATCGAGAAAACAATATTTATTAAATTTTTCTTCTGTTAAAATATCAATTGAAATATTGTGTCACTAAAGCGCCATAGAATAACACTGTAAGAGGATTTGGTTCGGTCTGGATGGCACTTTGCGAGAAGATAATGTTAACGATAATATTTGAATAAATAGGAGTAAGCAAATAATAATGGCGACCAACTAATCATACTACATCATAAAACCACGGCTTTTCATACAGGGTTGCAAGAATCACGCGCGTCGCATTAAGCCAAGACCCACGGCGTAAAAATAACACTCCCCTTTTTTCGAGGGTATATAAAAGAAAGAAAAAGGAAGGACATAAAGGAAGTACGAAACTGATTTATTTGTGTCACGCACGGTACATTAACAAAGTTAAATTAACAGGTAATAATTAATCTGTAAAGAAAAAACTCGGTCTTCTATGATCATTCGCCGAATATTATCGTAACATGTTTTAGTCACGCATAGCGAAAAACTAGATCTATTGTTTATTCAGATGTCGATGTGATCAGGAAGCCGACCCCATCATCGAAGTTGGGGAAAAGCAAGGGTGATGGGAAAAAACAGATCTTAGCAAAAACTTAGGTACAATTCAAAAATATAAAGACTTCAGTAAGGTTATAGTTAAAAGAAAGTAGTAGGTCATTCTAACCTCGTGTCGCTGCGCTGGAACAGCGTAGCAATCTGTTATTTCCACCTTTGTGTGCGCTTTTTTGCTCTTCTGCAAATGAATTGAATAGTTAAGCAATTTTAAAACGGACTATTTATTTAATAAAGGCTTCTTAAAAGGAGTTATGTTAAAAAATATTTGTGAAAAGTCCAACTGTAATTTAATAGACTCTCAAATTCTATACGTTATAATTATAAATTCTATACATTTAAAACCCCATAGCCACATTATCTATCTATTTTATTACAGTTAGGGTAAGATATTACAACCATTCTACCATGCAAATACATCCGGATATGAAAGTGATGACAATAGGAAGTTTAGTTTGATTGGTTTTGTGGTCCAGAAGTGGAACAAACAGATAAAAAACAAATTGGGTTAACTAAGTAACATGGAGAACAAAGACGACGCGTGCCATTTTTGGAAGTTCATGTGCTGAGTTGCCTCAAACAGACTAAAACACAATTAACTCTCTACTTGTTTGTACGGAAATAACAATAAAACTTCTATAAATTGTTGTTTAGATGGCGAAAATTCCAAAGCGTAGTGTAAATATAACGCCCGCAGGCAAGAAATTAAATTTGTTGTTTCGTGCTCTGATCTTATGTTCGAAGTTTCTTAAGAGGTTTACCATCAGTTTTTAACCCTTGGGAGATTTTCAGTTTAGGGAGAAATCAAATCGAAGAAAATGTTCGCCGAAGAGACTGATCCCAAACACGAAATCAAAGAAAACAGGAGGGTTCACTCCTTGAGGCTATAGGAAAGGGTCGGTCATAAATTTAACACTGCACCTGTTCCACATCCTTTACTTTGCGGGCGGCTAAGTGAGTATTACTATTTGAGTTATTTTACTAAGTAAGTTACGTTGTCGCAGTTCTCAGCAAAACTGCAAAACAATGTTTGTGAAAGTTTAATATGACAAGCGACGAGCTTGGGAGAATCACTCGGTGGGTTATATTGATAAAATATGGCGTAGGAAGTAGTAAAATAGTGACATAAAATATTTGGGTCTCTCAGTAACTAGACGACGTAATAAAGATCGGGTGATCGTATAAAGGGAACAGCAAGGCAATGAAAGGGGGAGGCTGTGTCCACAATGGGGTGTAAACGAGCTGGAGGTGTCGGAACATCGCGTGATCTCAGCTGATAATTTAGCTTAATCGCCGATTTATTTATACGAAATTTCGAGGCAACCGTATCTGAATCCCTCGGTGGTGTTGGTGTTTGAATAATTCAGGCATTCATTATCGTTCTTATTTTGGAAAAAATCTTCTCTCATTTCGACAGGAAATGAATTCTTCAGGAGGTTCGAATTGGGATTTATTGGTTATATGAATTGTAAAGCAACTTCTGCTGAACCACATGCTTTTAGCTAACATATAATTTAGGTACAATATTGTGAAAGCCTTTTTTAGAATGATGACTAATACTAATACTCGTGTTTAGTTAACGATTCCATTAATGAGATATAAGCTAAATTTTATTCTCAAGAATGGTCGCTTTTACTAATATTCATTCAATTAGTTTGCAATAACAGTTGGTAGTTCACATGAAAAACTTTAAAATTATTAGCATCAAATGACCGTTACAATCCAATTAATATTTTACAAATTGCTATAATTAATATTTTACAAATTGCTTGTGGGTAATCGATAGCCAATTACTAGTTCGTATAGTCAATGTATCCAGTGGTGCGATCGCAAAAATGCCCTGGGCGATACTGTTAAATTGGAATCGGTTCTCTAGTTGACAGTCAAGACATTCAGCAAACTGCAACTGTGAACAACAGTGGATACTTTTGCTTTTTATCATCTCCTTCCTCGCTTCCTCTATAGTTTTTGTTGGTTCTTGGTAGTTTATTTCTTAGGAAACTTAAAAGATTGCTGGTAGAGATTATATTTCGACAAACTACCTAAGAAACACTATGAGGAAAGTTTAGATGGCTGTTAGGATGGAACTCATTTAGGAAGGAAACTGACTAGTTTTAGCACAGAGGGGAACAATAGGGCTTATAATACTTTGAATGCAAATTCGTACGTGTTTAAACATTATTTAGAACTTTTGAAAATGTGGTTGCCCATTGTTCTTAATGTTTTATAGGGTGACAGTATTATTATTTTCATGTCTAAAATGGATACGAAACCCGAACGTAATAATGATGAAAAATTGTTTTGCATTACGTAATATAATATTATTTAAATAACATTTTTAATATGTGCGAAGACTTGCACCATTTCTCATTTTAGGTATTAAATCATTTCGAGCACAAAGTGTTGACATTGAGCGCATTCTGGAATGGCAGACATTCCGGATGTCGTGCGCTCGGAAAATGTAAGGGTAAATGTGTTAGTATTCTGTAGTCATGTGAAATCATGTGATAATTACCTATATAGGCTACAAGTTGGTTAAAGAAATGAGCGTCAAAATTAAAATTAAATTAAAGTTTTCCGGTTGATAGAAAAATATTTGAGGGTAGAACTTTTAGAAAATGTATATCGTCTTATTTGAGAAAAGAAAATGTATCGTCTTATTTTGAAAAACTATAGTCCTATTTTCATCAACCCAATGAGAAGAGTGCCTACCTAATATACCTACTTAAAGTAAAGCTTATAAAACCACCTACGTACACCTTTTTTTTTTTTTTTTGGGTGGGAAATCATTAAATAACTTCTCCCGCTCTGGGTGGAGCGGGAGGGCGTGTCAGACTTTTACTGACTAAAACCCACCCGTGTTCCTTCAGTTGCCTGTGCCAGGGCCACGGTTATCTCTATCGAATTACCCGCGACCCTGAGGCGTCGGCCCTAACGGACCCCGTCATTTTGTGCTGACATCTCTTTGAGGCGCGCGTGGAACACGACGCGCCGTCGACCCGGGCCTGGTCCCTACCGGACGGCGAGCTACCCATTGCTCGCCGTCCGCAAGCCCGCGCCTACGGTGGCCGGGAATCTGCAGGCGACTCCCGACGCCCAGGGCGTCTCCTGCGGCGACTAGGGGCGTGAGGGCGCAAGGCAGAGAGCCTTGCGCCCTCACGCCCCTAGTCGCCGCACGCGCTCCGCCTCCTCCTTCGCGAGCAGGCCTGCTTCGCAGAAGGAGGTGACGGCTTTCCATTCCCTCTCGCTACGTACCATGGCCTGGACCAGGGCCGGACGCGAGAGATCGCCGCCGCCGATGGCCTCCGCGAGGACACTGCGGTGCTCCGCCCAAGTTGGGCAGACCTCCACCGTATGCTCCACCGTGTCCTCCGGGCGATCCACACAATGGTGCCACCTGGGCGTTTCCTCCCGCCTTATGCGAAACAGGAACCTCCCGAAACAACCGTGTCCGGAAAGGACCTGTGTCAGGCGGAAGGTGAGGATGCCGTGGCGCCACTCCAACCACTCCTCAAAGAGGGGACTTACCGCCGCAATTGTGGTGTGCCCAACCTACGTACACCTAATTCCGGCACCATGCACGCTTAGCATTCTTCACGCGAGGTATCCAACGAAACATAAACTTAATTCAGTTCACCAACTTACAACAGCACCTACCCGGCCGTTAAAATGGCACATCGGGTTTTGGAAGAAGTTCGACTTCGTTTTCCATCTCTGTCACTCATAGCTTTTGACAGTAATTAGAGTCCGACCGAATTTCGTTTTCGGTTAACTGTAATATTCAGCAATGTTCACTTACTGCAAAAAGAAAATTACAAAAGTATAAAGTTCCGTGTAATTTAAGTTTAAACGGTTAAATATAATGTAATGATTGAAGGTTGACAATATTTATTTCTTTTATTTTACCAAAGAATCGACAGCCAAAAATGCATTTTCTATTCATTATTATTTTATGTTTTTGACCGAAAGGGCAGATCAGGCCAAATTTCGTTTCGTTTTCGGCTGATAAGAAATCCGTTTTTGGTCGGACTTTAGTGTCGGTCTCCTACTAAAGCTGGTATGAATATGGACTGGTTTCGTGTGCCGTGTCTCCTCCCCACTAAGAACCTCTTCAGAATTCCACTGGGCGTCGAATCCATGATGATATTTCAGGTATTTGGTAGCGATTATTCGGGTAGTTACAAAACATAAAGTTTAAATTTTTAACGTAAAATCTGAATGTAATGGTGAATTACCATGATGTAAAAAAATGATAAGTGCTATTTAGTTAAACTCTAAAGTACATAGTTTACTTCGTAAGTACATAGGTACACGTCGAAGAATAATTATGATAAATAAGTATAATAATGGCTGGTTTCCATAATATGGAAGACGAAGACCGTAACGTATCGCAATTTGGATAATGTACATTTATAACGACCTCTGTAAATGGTGTGTTTTTGGTGTAACAAAATACCCGGCTAAACGTGGTTACAATGGCGAGATATTAAAATATTTGTGTTGTTTACTTACAGCTAGTACTGTTCGTAAATGATAAAGTTTGGACAATTTATTGCACGTCCAATGTTACATGTTTCGTTCGTAACGTCAATGACGTCCTCGGTATGGCTAGGGGACAAAAATTTAATATTCAAGCTTGTGCACATTTTAAATCAAAATCGGTTGCGTTACACTTTATTTAATGAAGCATACAATTTCCTTTATACAATTAAAAACAAAATATTTTTTTGAACAAAGCAGATTTCAAATTATGAATGCAAGATTATAAAACAATTTCTATTTACTCTTAGTTTGGTTAACTAATAAGGACCTAGCATCCGTGAGAGTAACATAGGCAGTTTTAAAAATATCTTGCTAAAAGGAAAAGTTTACTATCTTGGAATGTATTAAGACTGGAAAGGCAGCATGCTGACATTCGCTGGCCGGATAAATTCCACATACCTTGGATTCTTTTACGTTTTTATTTTTAAGCGAGCGGCTTTTCTCCCGTTGAAAAGTGATTGGATTTCTGATTTTGCTAGAACGCTTCACTATCCCGAACTTGTTGAGTTTTCAAAATGGATTTGTATGTTTTGGATAGATCGAGATAGACTGTAAAATTGATTAAATGTCAGATGTACTCACATGCAGTATTACGTGTGAGTGGCATGACTGTCTGTCTATATAGTTTGAAGCTAGGTTTGTGCAACGATGTAGAGTTTCCAGAATGAGAACACATTTTTTCTGCGGCTAGAAACAGACACATGTTGACTGAGTTGATATTGATTTTAATTTAGGTAGGTACCATAACTTTAAATTAATCAAAGTTGCTTGCAATGAAGAAGTGGAGAAGAGATACGTAAATGTTGTCCTGATAATTCTAATTCATCTCGTTCTACGATTGACGGAAAACTGCTTTACCTATCAAGTTTGCAACAACCAAAGCAAACTAGGTAGGTACCGAAATAAACCCGAAAAATCCTTTATTTGTTTGATTTGCAGATGTAAATGATTTTAATGAATTTAAAGACGACATGCGATTTAACTTATGAACTTATTTTACAATTTGATTTTATGTTAATCAGTTATTTAATTTAATTTTAATATTTATGTAGTAATATCGTGCAAGTTTTTTAATTTTTGGTAACTAACATATTTTTTGTAAATTAAAAGACAATCTAAGCAAATTCAAATCCACTGTAGCTTATTATACAGTGGATAGTACACGACCAAGTTGTTTATGAAGTAATGTCTGCAAGTACTTTAGGATCTGTGTTTTAACAGCTGGTTGGTGCGGTAGCTCGGCTTTTAACTAATAAAACAGCTCGGTTCGGATCTTTAAAACCCCGAAAACGGTACCTGTGAGGATTTTTATTGCTTCGAATATATTAATATGGGCAGTTTACTTCGGCACTATAGAGTTATCTTTCCGTTCGTCGTGTGTATGAGACACTGGATGTTAAGTCGGTTAATTATATACCTAAAATATTTAATTATTTTTTTATTTTACTTTATTAGATTATTTTATATTTTGTAAATGTGAGAACGTCGTAGGCCCTGTGGATTATAAATTATAGACAATTGTCTATTTGTTTAACATATGGTACCTGTTGACAGGCCTACACTGTCCTCCCATACCTGTTAATCACTGTAATTGGAAAACATTGTAAAAGACATATTTTTAAAAGAGTAACCATGGAGTTTCTTGCCGGCTCTTCTCCATGGGAAACGACCAATTGGAACCGTGCACCTAGAATCTGACGTTTCATAAGTGCCCATGTAGGTCTATGTGAAATAAAATATTTTGATTTGATTTGATTTGAATTCATTAAGCTTATGTTGCCTAAGTGTTATCGGGCTTTACTATCTGGGATTTCTCAGTAGCAGCCCGGAGTCTGGAATTTGTGCCCGCTGGTGGCAAATGGCTCGCCCCCTATATTACAAGGGATTTAAATGAACATAACTGGGCCCTAATCCCCTATGAGCACTTAATGATTCCTTGCTTCGAAACCACGTCAATTTCTTAGCAAGACACGACATCTTCTAATATCGTATTTTAAATGACGCAATTAACGAATCCGCGCGAAATGAATGGGAAATTGGCGTGGTTTGAACTATCAAAATATGTCCCACGCTTGAGAACCGTACGGAATCATTGCAGTTTTGAGTAAAGTAAGATAGATTGTGTTCGAATAAAATTCTGCAAAACTATGTCATAAATAATATGATTAAATACAATAAAAAAAGATACTTTAGGAATTATTGATGTAAAAATTGTGCATTTTTGCTGTTACTAGTTTTAGGATCAACATATGTCGAACAAAACTTCAAAAAGCACGCGTGGTTTCATAATGTGCCATAGACAATTTGTCTTGGAGCATAAACACATTTCGATTCCTTGTTACATAGGTTTCTACAAGACACGATATAGACGTGGTTTGCACGTGGTAAGATTCCGCGGGGAATAATAATAACCATTCAGAATTGGGGCCCAGGCGAAATTTGGGTGTACTAGGTATACCTCTGAACAGCCCTTCGGGGAAACAAGGCGTTATGTTATGTCTGTTGCCAAACTCCAAAATGGCGAATTTCTCGAATCCTTTTTGTCATTCAAGCGAAGAAACAAGTAAATTGAAAAAGAGAAAATTAATAAGAGTATCGTTGCGAAGCCCTCGGGGTTGTTCGGCAAGCCGACATTGTGATGAAAAGACGAGATAATGCACGCCGCCAGTAGCTATTGTTTTTAATGTTTCCATTTTATAAAATAAAAAAAAATAAAATGCGACATGACGTATTTAGCAAGGAAACGAGTTATTAATACGTGGGGCGGGCTAACAAATTCTGGGATAAATAAGAAAAATTACTACGAATTGTCAAAAATGTATTTGTTGTTTCTCAAAATATTCTTCGTTAGTGTAAATGCAATTTCTCATACGAATAACAAATTTTAAAAACATTTATGCCACTCGTCCGTGCAAAGCCTTAGTCAAATTGTGTGGGATCAACCGCGAGCACAGCTGTTTCATATCCAAATGTTTGTGTAGGATTGATTGTATGTTACTCATGCCTATGCCTAAAGAAGTCCGAAACTCATGGTAGGTCACATGGTAGGTCTGTTTCGATCATATGGAGCACAGCATCGATGTTTTTGTTATGTGACTCGAGTGATAGACTCGATCGCGCTTGAATTCTGCAAACCAGCTAACAATAGTCGTCTTGCATGATGCTTCGTCGCCAAAAGCAGTTCGAAGCCGAGCGAGGATACGAAGCTGTCAATTTACTCGTATAATTGTAGAAAATCACACTTATTTTTTTTGTTATTAATTTATTCATGCGGATGAAGGCAAGTAATTTTTAAATGACGCTACAATTTAAAAACAATTGACAGTTCGATGAAACAAACTGTATTCTACAGCCAAATAGTTCCATTTTCGAATGTTGAAATTAATTTTCAAATATTGTTTATGTAAGTGGCCTGCATGCACTGTTGTATGGCTATGCAAGTTGGGCACTTTTCCTGTTGACAGATGTGGACGAACTTTTTGATACCCTATGATTCTTTTCCTTCTTTTTTATATTCAAGTTTATATAATAATAATAATAACCCCACCGCCGTATCTCTACGTTGACAAAACAAAATTGGAGACGGATATGACAGTTTGGCGGAAACATTTAAAAGAAAAATTCATAGAATGTTACCCTCATTTATCACAAATATCAGAACAGCGCATATCGGACCAAAAAAGAGTGTTAATAAAAGTATGATTTCAGAAACACGGCTCCAGATACTAAAAACAATAGTAGAGAAAACATTTTTCGATCATAATCATTATCATAATATTTTATTTGCTTAGATAGTAGGTATATAAATGAGGTGTTTACAAACTTTGTGTTTCCTGTACAATCTACCTTAAATTAGGCATGCAAATTTTGAAATAGAATATTAACAAAAAAATTAACTCGTTGGTCAAATTAAAATTGACAAAAATAATTATTAAAAGTTCAAATAAAAATTATGTAATCAAAATATTATAATGTCAACAAACACATACTTAAAATCTTTACTTATTTAAAATCTTTACTTGAATAATAACACTTATCAATTTATTAATAGGGTTGCCGGTTCCTTTTTAAATTTTTTATATTGGATAATTTTTTATACAATCTCGTATTTGTTAAAAAAACACTTTTCTTAAGCAAAGCTGTATTGTAGCTACCATTTTTATTAGGTTCCCATATTGGCTTCTGACAGGCCCTTCTCTAGTTCTATTTTCTGAAACTGTTAAAATATTTTTATTTTTTTCTTACAAAAATTGTAATTTCCAAAATGTACAATGCCGGAAATGTTAGCAATTTTAGGAACTTAAACATAGGTACACAACTGTCTGTCATTTTCAGGCCACACATTGCCCTTGTACAGCTTTTTTGGGCCTTAAAAAATTGTTCTCTCTTGTACAATTCCAAATCTTAAGCACGGTAAGCTACCAATGTTGTTGTTGCACTCACTTTTTAGTCAAGTTGAATAGCACATATGCAGAAGTGCTTAGCTTTTACACGCCTCTCGAGGCGGACTCTTTTCATTGGCAATCTGATAGATAGTATAAGATCAAATATAGAAAATTTACACTTACTACCATCCACTAATACACTTAGTATAAATATAGAAAATATAGAGACGTCACAAACGCAACAAATTGGAGAAGAAACGAAAGTCGATAACCTCAATAACATAGGGTCAGAACACCCCGTACACCTTAATACACAAACTAGCGAAGAAAGAAACCTTGAAGTTGATAAAATACTCAAAGAAACACTGTAGTATTACAGAGACACCAATCCTACCGAGAGGAGTTACATACCTATGCAAAAACCATCAAAAAGGTTAGCGAATATAGTTATTTATATATTAACAGAGTTATTTGACCAGAACAGGTTACCGGGGATACAGAATTCAATCATCTTCATATACTGCGCTGCGTGGACAGCTGCTAAGGCCAACGGTAGTAAAGTTTCACTAACACCTCCTGAACATATAAGTAGACTCCAACAAGATCGCAAGCCTTAATGGCAAAAAAAGGTAAGACCACCAAATAGAAGCTGTCAGAACCAACATCAGTATATTATCACATTACATGAAAGGCCATAGGAGCAGAAAACTAATTAAAAAGTGAACACAATATTAAGATACCACAAAACGTAAACATCACATGAAGAGCCTAACACACACGTAACACACTTACTAGACACAGACTAGATAGAAACATTGAACGCACACTCCGTAAAACACAAAATAACCTTTTTAGAAATAACGAAAACTTATTTCACCGAAAGCTAAAGGCACATCAACAATTATTATCCACACTACACCGAAACGTAACACACATACAACGTGGCCGGCCACAGACGAGTTGCAGCAATTCTGGCCTTGAATTTTGGAAAATCCAGTCTGTCATAATACTGAAGCAGAATGGATCAAAGAAGAGGAAGTCTATCAAACAAACGTTGAAGCGATGAATTCCGATCAGGGTGAGGTAGAAACTTTCCACGAAGTCCTTAAAAAGATACACAATTGGAAAGCACCAGGCTCAGGTCACATAAACAACTATTGGTACCAAAAATTCACAGATTCATATTCATTTATTTGCCAACACACATACACCCACACCTCTATAACTGTATGACCGATTTTATAAAAATAAAAAAACAATTATTCCGTCATACATTACAGAAGGCAAGACTTACATGCTTCCGAACGACACCTCAAATCCAGTAAAATATAGGCCAATTACCTGTCTGCAACCATACAAAAGATATTGACATCGTGCATTACTTACATCATATACAAAAACCCTGAAACACAAGATACATTCACAATTAGAAATTCAACAACTTTAAGGAAATATAATAGATAAATGGCAGACGCGATTACTCCTGAACACATCCACAGGAATAGTTGAGACATAACACATTAAGATCCAGCGAGGGATATTCCAAGGA
Organism: Dasypolia templi; assembly: GCA_963555695.1. Lineage (NCBI taxonomy): Eukaryota > Metazoa > Arthropoda > Insecta > Lepidoptera > Noctuidae > Dasypolia > Dasypolia templi. The sequence goes on along the minus strand of OY743143.1, from coordinate 24,772,068 downwards.
GACTCAATCAGCCCACTGTGATTCTGTCTGGCATTAAATCCGCTTTCAAATAAACTCAATGCCTTCAAGCCAGGGTATTAACTTCAATATAGTGATACAACGACTGACATACTGGCTGACCAGCAAAATTATAAGAGCAACCACCTGCTCTATATGCATAGAGGATGATTTCAAATTGTACGCTTCATCACCAGCTTTGGAGTTTGGGATTGACAAATGTAAAATTAATTCATTCAGAGAGGGCAAAACTTATTCACATTCAAACCGGTGACACCACAGAATCATTAGACGAAAACTGGACTTACAAATATTTAGGTTACAAACGGGCTAAACAGCTGCATCATAAGGAAATTAAAGCTACACTTACTTAATAATTTAAACACAGGTTGAAAACAATGTGTCATACACAAATCAACGTACGAAACACCGTAAAAGCCATAAACACTTATGCCATCCCCCTTCTTACCTATTCTTTTGGTATCATAAATTGGAACTCACACATTTGCAACGGATTATAAATACCACTCTGACTAAACACAGAAGGCAACATCCCAGGTCATGAGAGGTTCACACTGCCAAGGAATGAAGGTGGCAGGGGAATAATATGTATCAATAACCTACATAACAAGCAAATAACTATTTTAAGAACATTCTTTAATGCTATAAGTACTACTTCAACTCTACATATAACAAAAGCGTTTAATGATAAAAACTTACCCCTTTAAACATGTTTGAGGAGACAACCCAGAGTAATGAACAACAGACTAAAATCGCAGAATGGACCCAAAACTCATTGTATGGGAGAGATCGACACGATCATAATCAACATAGCGTCGACAAGTTAGCGTCCAATGAATGGTTAAGGCGTGGAGAGTGTTCCTTGAGACAGAAGAGTTTATGATAGCTATTCAGGACCAAGTAATATAAACTCGCACTTACCAGAAACACATAATGCGAGTTCCTGAAACCATAGACAGATGTAGGCGATGCAATAGTTCCCCCGAAACCATTCGACACATCACGGGTGCGACAATAGTCCAGAGTGATTACAAACACAGACATGACCAGATAGCGAATATAATCCACCAAAAATTAGCAATAAAATATAAATTAGTTCCCACACCACTGTAGCTTAATATAAATATCAACCTGAAACTGTTCTCGAAAACTCTACTCACAAGATGTACTTTGATCGAGCTATATTCACCGACAAAACAACACACTACAAAAAAACACCTAAACAGCTAAACCAGTCTATGCCAGACAGACATTTCAGACCCTTCAGAAAACTGCAATCTTGAACACCTGCAAGATTGTCAGAAAATTTCTGAAAAAGGACAATGAAAAATCAGTTGTCACCTCATACACGAGTGCAGCAACCACCGCACGAACACAGTCTCATGGACAAACACACTCACCATCACAATATCCGAACACACCATCATCTCATCATAATTTAACTGATTTCCAGGGATAGCACTTGGCTTCGGCCCGTACTACCCCATAAATCAATTAATAAATATAAAAAATAATAATAATAATAAATCGTTTCCTAACCAAATAGTGTTCTTACATTTACTTTTATCTAAAGTACAAAATAAATTACTCCTAAAATTATTGTTACAAAGGAAACATAAAGGAGATTTAAACGATTACATACAATCTTGGGCCTAGGTGTAAAAAATGAAAGTGGTGTCAATTAAAAGCTTATCTATTATCAACCTTTTACTGAAAATTTTGCCGATTTTGTCAATCTGAGAACAGGGATATCAGAGATTAAGTAAAAGTGAGGTTACGTTATAATCTTTAAATAACAGCTGATTCCTGAAGTGCAAAATATGTTCTTTTGCACTAACAGTTATGATATGTAGTAGAAAATGTTGGAAAAATCATATGAATGAACGTCAATGGCTTCAAGACAGGTAGAAAACAGGTAACAGGTTATCTCCATATGCCTTATAATTATATGTATTTTATTTACCTGCCAGGGTGGTAGCTGGTTAGATGAGTTTATATTCACTTACAGGCTGAGGTGCAAGACATTGCCGAAAGACAGACAGAATTGTTTCATCGTTGTAGGGTCGACGGCCCAGTGTATTGCAGTGAATAGTTGTTATCCCACAATTCACACACCGATCCATAGTCTCAACAATATCCAATCCACGAGCCGGCGGTAAAATCCAAAAACAATTCCAAGTCAAACGAGTGAGTGATCTTCAGTGTCCAGTGTGAAAGCAAGGGTCGGACAAGTAAAATACAACGCAGAAGTCGTGAAAAATGAAGAATAATCGGGAAAGCACTAAAAACGCATCGGAAATCACGAAACGAGTGAAGAGCAAACAAGAGCAGTTGGCAACTGTCTAGTGTCAATGTCAGTCAGCTGTTAACCCAGTGACATAAATATACTACAAATAGAAGACTGATTTAAATCGATAATCACGAATATTGATTATTCAGTAATTAATTGATATTTTAAATAGAGGTTAATATGACTATAATTTTATGCACTATATTGCATATAAATATATAAAGTACATTTAATTACTTTGAGTTAATTATTTAAAGTAAAGGGTTTATTTTCGTAACTGTGTAATCGATTACTCAATCGATAATCTCATGAAAGCTATCTTTCTCATATTTCTCCGCTTCCAGATTGAGAATTCAGGTGATTTTTCTTATTGTAAGATAAAAAGTATGACTAATTTTGTAGATCATATCTCAACTGATTACATTTGGGCCCACCGTTTTCCATCTCCTTTAATATTTTAACTTACTAGTTCGAGTACAGGACTCTCAAGGACTTCACGAGCTGTCTCGTGGAGTCCTTGAGAGTTCTAAACATATAAAATTTCAGGGTCAATACTGTATTGTATATACTGTATTGTTTATGTGTATTTATTCCGAATTGTTTTGAAATTTTTACGTAAAACAAAATCAAAAAGAAAGACATGAAAAGTAAAATATGTATGACCGTTAAAACAATTGTTTGAAATAGGGTGTGTCGTAGGAATGTATCAATTAAAATTAAGCAAGGATGCGTCCAAGAGAATGATAAAGAACGAATGTAATGTATGTGAGGGTTCGGAGGTAGTGTAAGAGTGTTAAGAGTGAGGAAGTGAAGAAGATGCAGTGTTTGATATAAATATGTTATGACATTACTCTAATGAAGGCTTCGGTTTCTGAGTAAGATTGAGATATGAGCCATTGTAGTGTAAGAGTGTTAAGAGTGAGGAAGTGAAGAAGATACAGTGTTTGATATAAATATGTTATGACATTACTCTAATGAAGCCTTCGGTTTCTGAGTAAGATTGAGATATGAGCCATTGTTTAATAATTTTTTTTAACTTGGTTGGTTCTACAATGTTTGATGTCATAGATTTTTGAAATGTTATTGTTAACGAAACTGAGCATAAATTATTGTATATTTTGTGCCAAGGCGGTTTTTACTACAGTAATTGGACGACTCGACTGTGGTGGCAGTGGGTAGATTCGTAGTTTAAGAAGTTCTTGATATTTTATGTATTGGATGGTTATTTTGTTTTGTTTTAGTACAAATTTAAGGATGTATAGTTACTGTCGGATATTAAGGGTTTATACAGGTGATCTGTAGGATAACGAAAGTGGTTTCTATACATAAGCTTAATCACTGATCTTTGGACTCTTTCCAACGGGATAATTTTTTATTATTTCATTAAGCTTGTAGATTATGTTAATATGATTATTAGAAAGATTTAGAATGAAGTAAGATTTTAGAACAAAATTTTCTATTTTATTTTCTATCTTATGTCTCATTGTTTTAGGTTAAGTCTGAGATGCATTAGGACTTCCGCCTCCAATTTAACCATAATGAATAATGCACTCTGTAATATTGCCATGTTCCATTGTGCCCATGACTTAGTAGACGTTAAGATAGACGTTTGAAATACACATTGAATGCAAATGCAAATTACCAATAGTAGTTAGAAATTGTCTTTGTTATCTATACTAAAGAATACATGCTATGTGTGTAACCGACGTTTTATGTTCCAACTTTACCACTTTAAAAGAAACTAAACCCTAGGTTGCAACTGGAATCTGCATACAACGTTCGACATTTGGCTGTTTTGGAAATGCTTGGTAGTTTCGCGCAAAATTTATTTTAAAACATGCTATTTCCATGCTAGCAATCAGTATCAAATAAGTTTCCTAATATTTCCTAGGCTTATACTATTTCGTAAAGGGCGAAATAAGGTGCGACTTCCGAGATTTATTTGACTGTCAATTCAATACTTACCGTTTTTTTTACCTTTTTGTTTAAATATGGTGTACATTAAACACACACAGGCCTCCTCTCTGTAAGAGGGAGTGGGCCATAATCCACCACGCGGCCTCAGTGCGGGTTGGCGGATGTCGCATGTCTTCAAGTTTTTGGTTTAGTGGTGATGATATTAAATACACAAAGTGAAGTGCCCGTCTGGGTTCGAACTCACGACCTACAACTGGTAAGTAGGGGCCGATACCACTGGGCCACTGCTCTAAAGTGATTGATAAATAAAAATAATAAAACAATGACACATCATCTTATCTAATTTCATAAATGCGAGATTGAGTTTTAAAACGGCTGAACGGATTTATACGAAATTCGGCACATGGATTCACCATGATCTGATGACGGGCTACTTTTTATCCTGGATCGCAAACAAAATCGCAGTCAACCGCTAGTAGATAATAGTTAATTGGTCTACCTAAGTCGTGCGCAGCTTACCGAGTTATTCAAATAGGGTAGGGGTAAACAATGCTTAGTTTGTATAACTGACAGGAATTCAGGTGCGAAAAGTTCACTGTGAAGGCTCGACGACTGAAGGCAGACTGACGCGACAAACGACGTGACACAAAAGCACCGCGTGTCGCGCAAAGAGCGGTGCCTTTGTGTCGTGCCCGATTCGCGTTGCGTGTCGCATCTGTTTGAAGGAGCCTTAATTTAATATATTTTGTTCTCGAATCGGTTTTGCATGTAAAAGGTATCCCTTTCACATCCATAAACGAAGCATGAAACAGTTTAATCGTATTTTTACATTTTCCTTCAATTACTAGCAGCTACATTTGCTATCTCAACCAGAACGGAGTGCTGGCTCTGTTCAAGAAATCCCAGCAAATTGTTTTTCTGAGAACTAAATAGAAAAGTATCTTATACAGTTCAAGGATTTAAACGGTGTGGTATATTTAAAAGCGGTACCTACTTGTTTTCCACGTCTTATTTTTTTTTTTTTGCAATATTTTCAGTGTTCACGGCGCATATTAAAAGTGTATTTATAATTTTTAACATACGCATGTGAAGATGATGTACATGATTACCGTTGTTGACATTTATTATTTGAGGACTGTAAAAAGGTTAATAGCTCTATTTTACTTCGGTGGGTTCCTAAAATGTTGATAACTTGTTTTTTTTAAACTGCATCTTCTGCTTGCCTGATTAGTTGAGTGATGCACCCTGTTGTGCTTTTATACAAAGTAAGCATAATTACTTTACTATACTATACTATATTACTATATTATATCTGCATAGAACACAGGCCTCGTCTCTGTGAGAGGGAGTGGGCTGTAATCCATTAGGAAGGCCCGGTGCGGGTTGGTATATGTCACATGTCTTAATTAATAAATTAATTGAATGTTTAGTACTCGGACATGCCGATTTCCTCACGACGTTGTCCTTCATCGTTTAGAGCAGTGTTGATGAAATCATTTTCACAGAGTCTGAGTTCGAACCTACGACCGTTACCACTGGGCCACCACTACCCCACATTAAATGTATATAAATATATTACTAGCTGACCCGGCGAACTTCGTACCACCTCAGATTATTATCTTCATTATTATTTTCCTGAGTTATTGTGCTATTCAAGGCATAAAAATTAAGTGTAGCTTCCTCAATACTAAATAAAAAGTCAATATTTTATTTGCATTACACAATGTGTACAAAGGTGATAACTTAAAATTATATGTGATCCATATAGACCCTGTCGGGCACAGCAAAAATAATAGCAGAGAGAAACTTATATATATATATCTAATATATATTTCTTTCAGAAAACTGATAAAGTTATAAGTGATTACTTATAACTTTATCAGTTTTCTGAAAGAAATATAATAATTTCATATCATGTCTTTACTTATTTATTTTTAACAAATAAAGTTAGCCGTAGCAATACTTATTTGGATATAAATAAAATAATACCTACGTCCATATTAAAACGTTAATTCAACCTTGTTCACAGAGCAAGTTACCAGCCAGCTAAACCGTAACTTGAGTGCTTTAAACCGAAACTAAACTTAATCTACAAATGGAGTAGAACTGAATTATTATGTTCAAAAGATTAAACTCAAGCAAGGAATCTCTATTTCAGTCAATTTTGTAATGCTTTAGAAATAAATCGACACGACAGCTTTAATAATTTGTGCTTTTAATCATGACAGCACAATAACGGGTGTGAAAAGACAAAGTCAAAGTCAAATAATTTATTTCAAATAGGCACATAAAGGGCACTTTTTGACGTAAAACAAACCTCATGCCAAACCAACCTTGCCTCATGGCAAGCTAAGGTCCTGCTCAGGAAGGCGGGGCCTCCAGCGGACTCGCCGTCCGCATACCGGCCCATAGTGCTGCTGGATGAGCGTATATGTGCAGCCCGCTTCGTCGGCCACTTGTACAGAGAGGGGCCAGATCTGGACAAGGGCACCGTGTATCGCGTGCGTTTGAAGGAGCTTTTGAGTCTTTTGTGTTATTTATGATACGTGATTCGCAAAGAATTTGAACGAAAAGTAAATACCTACTAGTAGTTTTTTCCGCATATTTGAGATAATAATAGTACCTAATTCAATTACTGACAGCACAAAAGGAAATCTAGATTTCTGTGTGACATTTTTTTTATGTAATTGTTTTTCGATACCTACAGATTATTAGACACCTACAAGGAAAAGTTTCAGTTTTCAGTGCGCAAGAAATAAAGTCAACAGAGAGTAAGTCCTTCTACCTATTGTGTAATAGTAATTTTATTCTTGTTGCATCGTCTTCACATATTATTATTTAATTAATTAATACAAAATGTTGTAAAACTTTTAAATGAGTTACGGTGGAGTTTCTTGCCCATTCTTCTCAATACAAAACTACATTTTGGAAGGGGCAACTAGAATTAATTCTTTTTTAATTAAAACGTTGACGTTCAAAAGTGCCTATTTGAACTAAATGATTTGCCTTTGAAATTGCTTTCCTAAAATCACAGTATCAGTGCAATAAACTGGCAATCTGTCACTATTTGCTAACTCTACTATTGCTAACTCCACTAGCACGTTCCTCGAAAAACAAGCTTTAAATTGTTGCTATTCATAGTTTTGTTGACCCAGAGGAACATCCTTTGATTAAAAGAGAATATTGTGTTTTTAAGCAGAATAATGTAGGTACATAATAATATGAAACCGGCCAAGTGCATGTGTCGGATCACGCACAATGAAGGGTTCCGTGGTTGGGATTAATTTATCCCAAAAGCAAACTGAATATTATTGTAGTTGAAAAACATGTTCTCCCATAACCGATGTATGCGAGAACATACGTCACGGTTATTTCTCAAACTGCATAAGTTTATATTAACAAAAAAAAGGTATGTGATAAAACTAGAAATTAACGATTTTCGGACATATTCCTTTCAAGTTACGGAAAATGTTGTGAGTTCTAGCCAAGAAACTTGATTTTTTTTAGAACTCCAAGGGACCGTAGACTTACGTATTTGATTATAATTTCAACTTGATACCACCACTCGTCCCTGAGAAAAAGGGTCTTGACAGACAGACAGACAGACGGACAACGAAGTGATCCTATATGGATTCCGTTTTTTCCTTTTAGGTACGGAACCCTTAAAATAAATTAATTGTTGAGCAAATTGGCGACCTACGCCACTTTGCCGTGTTACAGCCATTTCATACAACTGTCAGTTGATAGTAAATTTGCCTTACAATTAATTTTCCTGACTACCTACTGACTGACTACTAGGTACTGACGGTACCTATGAACATTGTCAAATTTAATTAGCTAGCGAAACTCTAATATAAATTTCTAAATAAGATAAAACGATCTGCGACAGGAGATTTGCGCTCAACGCAGTTTTGGCGCCACGAATTTTACTAATACTCTCTGTGCTAAAATCACAAACCTAGTTTATCTGAGAAAAACAGCAGGGCATGCTTTGATTAAAAAACGGTACTCTAGATTGTATCAAGTCAAGCAAAAGAAGCTGGATACTTCACCGCTTAATTATATAGAGTGGATGCACCGCGTCTGTTGTAGGTGAAGAACAACAACAACTACGAAAACCGCCCTTACTACTACGACATAAAGGTAACCATGGTCCAACATCCGCTGTGAATAAAACCAACGACGCTTTCAAACATTAGTTACTGGAACATTGTGGCGCTGATTTCAGCGTATGATGAATAAACTGCTCTATAAAAGCGGACACCCTCATTTTGTGTGTTAGTAATTAAATTATGTTTTGAATGTGCAGACATCTATGTGATGTATGGTAGGGACTTAATTGTTATTGATTATGATGTAGGTATCTATGTATTGATAAGACAAGTTGGTAAAAACTCTTTCTCAAATGCCTATTTTAAAATTTAAGTTAGTTAAGTGTAGTGTGAGTGAAATTAACCTGTAATGCAAGTGCTGACCACTATATAAAACAAATGAATCGTGTGTCTCCCGAACATACAGTTAATAAGAAAGATCATGAGAGTTGTTATAGGACTACGCATTTCATAGTTATTTAAAATTACTTATCATTGAATAGGCAAGATTGTATAGGCTCGTGAATACTGGCGCTACACGAGACGCGAATCGCACGCGACACAAAAATACCGCCTGTCGCGCGACCAGCTGTGCCTTGTTTGTAAGAGCCTTACCGTGAAGGAAAAAACTTGTTGTAAATAATTAATTATACCTACCTTTGCAATTTTAGTACCTACCTTTATGGTCTCTCTTGAAAATCGAGTGCGTATTCAACGAAATGCAATTAGGAAAATAATGACCCTTACCTACCTGTGTTTCAGTTCAGAGAGGCATGCAATGATGAACTGTTCGGTTCCATCAATTCTGCTTTGACGTTCCCTCGAGTGAGTTTACCGATACTTATGTAGTCCTCCATCAACGATAGGGAATTCTATTCACATATAGTAGTGTGATTCTAGGATTTTATTGAAATAGCTTTTTACACATAACATCACGCCGGTAATCCCAGAAAGGTTAGGCAGTGGTGGACGTATAGTACACCCACATTTCGCCAGTTATGGTTAAGTCCCATGTAATAGGGGGCGAGCTTATTGCAATCAACCACAAATCCAGACTCAGGGCTGCTACTGAGAAATTCTAGATACAAAAACCCAATAACACTTTGCCCAACCTGGGCATCGAACCCAGGACCTCATGCTCAGCAGTAGCTCTTGCGACCATTGGACCAACGAGACAGTCGACGAGCTTTTTCTTTTTCAGATTAATTAACTTAAGATTGGGTTTCTGCTATTTTTCAATAAAATTTGAACTATCATTTATTGAAATGTATATGTATGTATCAGTAACCCCATCACACAGCATACGCGTAATAAAATAAAGATCAAAAACCGGCATTCGATTATACAAAGGGGTATAACCAAAAAGTTTGCATTATATGTCATAGGTCGCTGCCCACGCCCCTTTGTACCGAAATTCATATTGTGTAGTTCGAATAAAAAGGTCGAGTGTGTATATGGAGAAGTAAGTCCCAAATCAGCAATTGGATATGTGGGTTGGAGTTGCGAATAACAATACGATATGTTTTCCGCTTAGTTACGTAGGTATTTGTTACTCTAGCAAGTTTGCAGACAAGTATAATAGTGGTTTATGTTGGAACGATCCTATCATAGCGGATTGCTGATGCATAAGTCATGTTGGCAGACCAACGGCCAGTTGGATGGACGACCTATAGAAGCATAGCACAAAAGGAAGGAGACCTATACTTAGCAGTGGGTGGAACAAGAAAAAATAGAATATGAACGACCAGTGCTGCCCGCATAGACAGCAGAAAACCAACCCTTCAACACGCGTATAGCTCGTGTATCACAAACAAGAAGACTGCAGAATTATTTTCCCAATTAAAGTTTCATCTCCCTCATATATTTCACAACGTGGAATTTATGCAGAAGAAAATCTGTGAAAATACATAGGTATTTTCAGTGATTTTGATAATTCTCTTGGTCAGTGATATAATTCTGAGGAGTGTTGATAATTCTCAAATATGGCGAGGGGGGTAATGGCTGACCTTTGCGTTATGCTCGTGAACGGGTGCTGCTTGTGGTGACTGGTCGTCTTGCTGTCTATGGTTTTATTATTGTTACAGTAATTGTTATGTTAATTTATTTTACTTTGATGGTCCTAGTTTATCATTTATTTATTTTATTTGTTTGTATAATAAATCCAGTGTTGCATATGTAAGCTGCCATGCCCTTTAGGCCTGGAGGCTTTTATTTATGTTTTAAGTTTTATTTACATTCATTTTTTGTATTTTTTTTGTATTGGCGTGGCTAGCTGACGTATGGCAATTAAGTTAATGTTTTAGTAATTTGCTTACAATTGTTTAGAATCCAGTTCTTCTAACAGAACAGACAGCTGTGCCGCTGGGGAGTTTGTTGCGCCACTTCTTCTCCCCAGCTAAAGCACTAGGAAGTGGTGACGGGCGGGCGTTTTGGGGGACTGTCTTATGTAATTTTGACGTTCGAAAAGTGCTGATTCTCAGCCTAATTTGAATAAATGACTTTTGATTTTGATTTTGAGTGCGATACTGCTGAGTATGAGTTCCTGCGATCCCGGGTCGGGCAAAGTGTTATTGGGTTTTTCTATCCGGAATTTCGTAGTAGCAGCATGGAGTCTGGATTTGTGCGCGGTTGCTGGCAACAGGCCGCCCCCTATTACGTTGGACTTAAACATGATTGTCGAAATGAGGGAGTACTACATCTCTGCCCAACCTTTCAGGAAATACTGGCCTCATATTATGTATCGCAGCGACAATCTGTGGTGACCTAACCACGTACAACTTAATAACACATTGAGTGGTCAACTTTGTAACGTTTCCCCCGCGCATTTATTCCCGTTGTCCCCGTTTGTCATATCCCCATCACGGGGACAGCGGGACGTGATTAAATTTATTTCCTGTTGTCCCCAATACACTAAGGGAGTTAGTGCTGTTACTATACTATAGTGAAGATCTCGAGGCGGGTCCAAAGTTCAAAGTTTATGTAGGCGTAGGCGACGGAGCCCCCCTTCGCGGGGCTACTACTTCTTGGTGGTTTAAAAAATAATTAACAACGAAGAGGATGGCGGGGTCTTTGTTCTAGACTAGACTAGCCCCGAATTCCGAGCTCGCTTCTCTCGCTCTTGCAACGTAAGTTGTTGACGCACACATAATACTACAAAATAAAGAAAAAAACGGGGACTGTGGGCAATAATTTTTACTTATTTCATTCAACTATATTAACAGGGACAGTGTACGGGGACAACTGGAAGTATTTTTAAATATATAATTGAAGTACCGCTGACCTTCAACTGAATGAGACAAAATTCAAATCCTTTGTCAAACGCACACTATTCAGGCAGGCATATTATAGGTTGGAGGACTACATAACTGATAAAAATGCCTGGCTTAATGCCGGTCCTGCTCCACACCACAACTAATTAATTGACATTCGAATCACTGTTGAAGCTGCTGAAGATAGTAAGAATTTATTTGCATTATATAAACTCAATCTCCTTTTTATTATATAGATGCATTGCACAGATGTGAGTACTTTGTACTATAGAGCTACCATTTACCGGGTAATGTCATAGATTGACTTGAATGTGCCTTGGCGGCTGATAGTATGTCATGCTCACTCAAATGTCTCGCTGACGGTGGCGCGTGTGTCGGATCATTTAGCTCCCTTCAAAATGGTTGAGCTGAATGGTGCTGATCCATGCGTCATGTTCGTGAACGGGCGCCGTCAGTTGGGACTGGTCATCTCTTAGCTGCCAGGGCTTATTTTAATAAATTATTAGCTGGATTGTTTTTAATTATGTTTTGATGCACTCTGGACGCTTTTAACGTGTACGGTTTTTTGTACATCGTTCTCACTTATAGTGAACAACATTAATCGATGTAACTAAGATATATGTAAAAACATTATTATTTAAAAGAGTGTCCATGGAGTTTCTTGCCCGTTCTTCTCCATAGGTACCTACTACGCTTTGGAATGGGCAACTAGCTTCATATTTCTGACTGACCGACTCCTTGACAATTCAAAAGTGCCTGTAAATGGTTTAATTGAAATAAATGATTTGAGTTTGAGTTTGAGTTTGAGTTTGCTGTCCGCGTAGGACGGGGACACGGCGTATGGAGCCAACGGGAATAAACTCCCCCGCGCATGAGTAAATAAATAAATGGAGTTTCGTTTATATTTGTTCACGTAATTAATGTTACGTGAACTGAACAAACTGTTTATCGCTGAGCAAGCAGCTCGTCGAAATCTGCTTAAATGTTATGGAGTTCTTTCAAATTGAAGCTGGAAAATATAAAAACTTTTCCACATCATTGCGTTATCATAATGTTAGTATAACCCTTAGGTTGAATATCCCTTGCACGTCATAAAACCGCAAGGTATATTTGTGTATGTGACAGTAAGAACCTTTCAACCTTATTGAAGTTTTAATTTTATGCGAATTGTTGTCAATAGTAGAAAAGTCGAGATCGCCTTTTTATAAAATATTATCATCATCAACTGTCCAATGTTCAGTACTAGTTTTCAAACAGAGCCTCTCTAAATTGACATAACACTGTATGATAACAGTCAAAAAGAAAATTGACAAAATAACCACATTTGGCAGTATAGATTAGTCATGGGAGGGTGTCTATAATATATAATCAGACAAGAGGTATCTGATGGTCATCCGTACATTACAATTTGCCATTATATGAAATTTAAAAACATTATTAGAATTCTGCTCTAACAAAAACCGTAAGTTTTGTTTAGGTTTTTACAATAAATCTCCTCGCGGGCAAGAACCGACATCAGTAAAACTCCACGATATACCAACTTGATTTTATTACGAGATCAAAACGGTCGTCAACAATAAACTTTTTACAAAGTAACCCCTCTTTTATTGACGTTGTTTATTTTGAAAGGATGCCTCTCTATCCTAACGGTAATAAGATTTACTAGGAGTGGGGACTTTATTTAATTTCAAGTTCGACCTTCGGGGTAATGTGACTACGTTGATCCGATTTTAAGTCTTAAAAATACGTTTACTTATTATTTTGTTCAGACTTTTCCTTAGGCATGATCCAGTTCGCATTTGTGTCACTCTTGGTTTTGTGAATTCTGTAGACAGCATAATGTTCATAATTTCTTAATTACTTCACATAGTCTGATCCATTATCCATAGTTACCTTTACTATAATTACAAAAGGATTGTAAATGTAAAATTATAATTATTCTCATAACTTAATTACCTAAGTGACAGTTTTCGAACAACAACATCACAAGACGCTGCACTTTGTCCAACAGATGACCACAATCTAATTGTTATGCGACACCCTACAACTAGTTACGAAGACAGTTTCATTTAGATGCCCAAAGTTGTGACCATGACTGGTCGATATGTCAACTGTACAAGCAATTCAAAACTTTGCTATCACAGAAAATGTATTCAAACTGTGCTAGCAGGTCCTCATTACGTCTTATTTTGGAGAACTGACTTCATAACGTTACAAATAAGGGCAGTTAAGGCCACGTACATAAAAGGATCACAATTCAATTATGATATGCTTAAAGAGTTCCAAGACAAAGGCAGCTTTTGGTACTGGAATAAAAAATAAACGAACCTTGCAGAGGTATAAAAATAACTCGTGAGTTTGACTAATCTTTACTAATATTATAAAGAGGAAAGATTTGATTGTTTGTATTGAATAGCCTCCGAAACTACTGGACCGATTTGAAAAATACAATTAGAAGCAGAAATTATGTGTGATGAACATAGGCAACTTTTTTTTTATCCCACGCTTAATTTGAATAAATGTTTGAGTAAAGATACAATATTGTATGAAGTACTGCTACTGTTTTTAAAAGTATCCAATGTAGTATTTGGGGCCCATTAATATAATAATATATACGATAATTCATACAAGTAAAATATGTCATGGATAATAGAATATTAAACTAACGACATGCCCTGACTTCGCAAGATGGAGATTCTCGAGAGGCCGTGAACCGAATTATTGCACAAAGTGGTCTGCATTGAAGTAGTTAAGCATAAAAATTGTGTATCGATGCCATCATAATAAATTTAAAATCGTTTTGTGGAGTTTAACTAAACGGACTGTACAAATTGTTCGGATCGTTATATATAAGGGGGACCTAGAATCTCTCCTTGGGGAAACCTTTCAATTCGAAGGAATAGTGCCAACTTGATGTTGATACTAATGTTTTGCTGTTGTTGACTTGTTTATTATGAACCTACAGTAAATTAAAACCATTTCATTAGTCTGCTGAATACGAAATGTACGAAAATTACTGCACCGACTATTTGATTAATACTGTTAATTTAATTTGAATTGAATCTGACCGTATGAAGTTGTATTTACCGGAAACACAACATGTTTTGGTGTTACATTGTACTGTGGGCTTTAATACTTATTTCGTTTGATGAAAATATTAAATGTTTATTTAGTGATGTAATATGAAATTTTAAGCAGCGTGTTTAGTCTGTGTTGTTTCAAATTACAGTTTCGGTATCAGAATTGTATTCAATTTTAGTGTTGGTGGGTATTTTGGTTTAATTATTGCATTATTGTCACTACTAATGTGAGTAGGACTGTTAACGTGTTCACTAGCTGGGTATTGTGGGCTTTATTTGGAAAACGGTTCATGGCACATAAACGATTCATAATAATATGTACATTGTATAGTTTATTCAAATATGATAAACACCGTAATTTTTCGCTTTCAGGGTACGTAATAGACATGAGTGTAGGTAAATCATATTTTTGAACATTTTAATGAATGAACATGTTTCAATTACCACTGCATACCTTCAGTGTCCTTTTCATCAAAATTTATTAAAGTTTACTGAAGTAAAATGAATATTCTGAAATTTTAAAGTATTTTATTATTATAAAAGTATTATATTATTAAGATTGAGTAAGTATCTAGCCATAACTGAGAGATAGTAATTTGTGGAATTTCGTTTTATGCCTTTTAGAGCTTTTAAGAGGCTCCAAAATAATGCCTAAAGGTAAAAAGTTGGGACACAATGGGTTGTTAAACTATGTTAGCAGCTTTTTATTTTCTTATAACTATTTATGGTTTGAGGTATAATAAGACTTGTTGATTGTTTACTATTTCATCATGGTCTTTATATTATGGGTTTGGGTTCTTCGAGCAAGGTATATGAGCTTGGTATGGTTGGTCTTGGCTATAATGATGATAATACCAAGTTGCTGCACCAAAGCCACTGAAGGAAAGAAAGAATGGTAAATTCACTGCGAACCTTTTAAATGACATTAAGAATACTATCAGTACGAAGAATAGCCAATGAAAAATGATGTATAGCAGAGAACAAAGTGAAATCTGAGATGAAGACGGATAAT
Organism: Dasypolia templi; assembly: GCA_963555695.1. Taxonomy (NCBI): domain Eukaryota; kingdom Metazoa; phylum Arthropoda; class Insecta; order Lepidoptera; family Noctuidae; genus Dasypolia; species Dasypolia templi. Next base: position 24,756,391 of record OY743143.1, on the reverse strand, counting down.
AATGTATCGACACAGTGTACTCATTGTTGAAAACCCTGATAATAAATAAATAAATAAACATCCTTGTAATAAATACAACACATTTTATTAGCTGGTTAAAATAAACGACCACCTAATAAAATTATCTTCGCAGTTTGGAAGATCGTTAATAAAATTATGAAGGAAGGCGACGAAACGACCAACCATTCATTACCTACCTACCACCTACACACCCAAGATTAATTGTGTAGGAATGAACCGTAAGTAGGTACTAGCGATACGAAATAGGTAATCATCTCAATAATTACATATGTACTGTATTCGCGGTAACGTGAGTAATGTATCACCCCTTACTTTGTTGTTTCGTGGAGAACATGTTATTAATATGAAATTATGACAGAGAAGGAGCGTTGTTAGGTTAGAAAATGACAGTAATTTCAAAAAGTAGAACCAATTATTTGAGGGACTGAACAAGAAAGTTGAATTAGATGGTAGAAAATGTTAATGGAACAGTTTTGTGACTTTTTAGTAGTAGCCAACGAAGTCTTTGAAGTAGGTAAGTGAATTGCTCAATCACGTAGGTACCTGATAATTTTCTGATAAGATTACTGAACGCCGCGCCGTTTGAACCAGGGCTTGGTTAGCTCCAGGAAAATAAGCATGCCTAGGAACCACTGATAACGATTTGTCAATCTGGCTTTCGTTTCTTCATAAAATATGAGGTAGATTTTCGGGCGCGAACCATTTTATGGTCGGTAGAGTCATTCGGGGTAAAATGACGCAGTGGGCAAAAGTACGCAGTGCTGTTTTCTCTGAGGGGGTGGAAGAGGGGTGGATGCTGGTTCCTCCAGAATGTGTGCGCAAGGGCCGCATAAAAGCTAGCTTGGTGCTAGCTTAATTGATCCTTTCTGATTGAAGACACCTCGAAGACACACCTGCAGAATTATTATTATGTAATACTATGGACAAATTACAACGAAATAAATAGATAGGTTGTATTTCTTTCACTCATTTTCTACTCCCTTTCTAGAATCGCTTTGTTATTTTTTGTGCCGTTTCCCTTTGATCAGATTTGGTCTAATGGTATCTGTAATGATCTCTTATTACAACGGCCTGCCTCACCGATGTATTGTGTATTTTATCAAAGTTGAACATTGGAGCTAAAACCCCATGGAAAATAAATTATGAAAATTCCTCCCAAATTTCCTGTGAGCTCGAGCGTTTGTCTTTTGTTGAAATAAAAACATTTGGCCGGGTTGGAAGCTAAATTTTGTGCGCATTGTTTTTATAACAACGTACACCCTACCATCCACCTAAATTATAACGTTATGTTTGAGATAAAGGACTCCAATACACCGAAACTCGAAACAAAAAGGTTTGTCTGAATAATATTTATAGGTTTGTTCTTGTTGGAAACAATTTGCCGCTCAGTTACGCCGCCTCCGTATAATTTGTCGGCTGAATGCACTTTTACACCCATTATACAAAGTTAAAATAAAATGGTCGCGAATGGTCTTTTGATGTTTTTTTTTATTGTTTTCAGTTAAGTACCAGTTAAGTACCATTGAAAAAAGATACTGAAAAGTTTAAACTCGTAAAATATTTGAGTGTTCTTTTTTGTGTTGACCTGTCATTGCGACCATCAGCTTGACATCCTCCTCATACAGGAAACCTTTTTAAAACCGCATCACCGAAACCCGAATATTGCCAACTATAAACTAGTTCGCAATGACAGGTCTCGATGCCACAAGGGCGGCACACTAATATACTTTAGGAAATCTTTGTATTGCATCCCTATCGACCCACCTTCTCTCTTCTCCCATCTGGAGACCTCTATCTGTCGGCTCGGCATGACTGGTCATCAACCGATCACCATCATCTCTGCTTATATTCCACCAGACAATGGTCCGGAGGATCCCATCTCGCTCCAAAAGGACTTCACTGCCCTCTTCGGTATGAGTGACTCCGTCATCTTGGCGGGGGATCTTAATGCCAAGCACCCGGCGTGGAATAGTAGCACAACTTCAACCAGAGGTAGGTTAGTTTTCAAGTTAGGCGAATCCCTTAACTTTGACGTCATCGCTCCAATGAGCCCGACTCACTTCCCAGGTAATCCTAATCACCTTCCCGATGTTCTCGATGTAGCGCTGCTCAAGAATGTGAACCTCCGTTTGCAATCGATTGAGACGTTCCACGAGCTAAACTCTGACCACCGCCCTGTAGTCATGCATCTTGCACCCTACTCGGGCCCGATCGACCCCAACCGCCCCCCTCAGACCCAGACGATAACCGACCGGAGGAAAGTAAGCGAAAGACTGAAATCCACCACGTCGCCTCACTTAGACACCATCCCCGATCACTTAGTGTCAGTCGCCGACACGACGGCCGCAATCGACTCGTTTACAGAGCACGTACAATCCGTATTGACGGATTGTTCACGGGAAGTTCCGGTGATGGAAGACCATCGCTGGAAACTACCTACTGACGTACGTGACCTGATAACCGAGAAGAACGCGGCCATCCGTGCCTACGACTCCTTCCCTTGTGACGCGAACAAAGCCCACATGCGCCATTTACAGCGTGCTGTAAAGAAACGCATAGGGGAGGTTCGCTCTGAGGGCTGGAACAAGATGCTCAGCGAACTCGAGCCCACTCATCAAGCCTTCTGGCAATTACAGAGGAAATTGCGTTCCTCAGAAGAGGTCTCTATGCCTCCTCTCATCCGCCCCGACAATAGTGTCGCTTTCGACAGTCCCGATAAGGCTGAATGTCTTGCCGACAGCCTAGAGTCCCAATGTTCTCCCAGCTCCCAACCAGTAGACCAAGCTCACCTGAACAAGGTCGACGCTGAAGTCGAACGAAGAGCCTCCCTCCCTCCCGTCGAAGACCCTGATGATCCTCTGCCTCCCGTCACTCCAGACGAAGTGCACGACATCATTAAAGGGCTCCACGCTCGTAAGGCCCCCGGTTCGGATGGTATTACCAATAAGGTATACAAACTCCTTCCTGCCTCGCTAATAATGCTTATGACCGCCATCTTCAATGGCGCCTTGAGCAACAACATCTTCCCACAAGCATGGAAAGAAGCCACCGTCATCGGTATCCCAAAGCCAGGCAAGCCAAAGTCTGAGCCCTCCAGCTACCGCCCTATTAGCTTACTCAATGTCCTCGGCAAAATCTACGAGAGGCTTATTTATAAGCGTCTCAAAGACTACGCCGAAGCAAAGAGCCTCATACCCAACGAGCAGTTTGGATTCCGTAGCCAACACTCGGGCACCCAACAGGTCCACCGTATCGTAGAGCACTTATGCGCTGGTCTGCAGCGTAACGCGACGACGGGTGTGCTATTCTTCGACATAGCGAAAGCTTTCGACAAAGTCTGGCACAACGGCTTGATATACAAGCTCTACCAACTAGGAGTGCCTGATCGTCTCGTGCTCATCTTACGAGACTTTTTGTCGAACCGGACCTTTCGCTATCGCGTCGAGGGAGCACTCTCGTCCCCTCATCCTATTCGCGCCGGTGTCCCTCAGGGTTCCGTACTATCTCCTCTCGCCTTCACGCTGTTCACTAGCGATATCCCAAAAAGTAAAAAGGCTCAGTTGGCTCTCTTCGCCGACGACACTGCCGTTTACTATACCGGTCACTGTCCCAACGCTATAGCTCGTACTCTCCAAACCTCCGCAAACGTCTTAGGCGCTTGGTTCCGGAAATGGAGAATCGAGGTCAACCCCGATAAGAGTCAGGCGGTTCTCTTCTCGAGACGTTGTCGACTCCCTCCCCCACTTCCCAGCCCGATCACTATGTACGGCAAGCCAATCCCTTGGGAGAAGCAAGCCAAATACCTAGGCGTGATCCTCGATGAGAACCTTACCTTTAAGGCTCATATTAAGGCGGTCCGCGCACGCGCCTCCTTCGCTCTTAGCAGGCTCCAATTCGTACTGACAGCCCGTAGCAAACTGTCCCTCAAATGCAAGCTCCGCATCTATACCGCAGTCATCCGTCCCATCATGACCTATGCCTGCGTTGTATTTGCGCACGCTCACCCACGTCATCTCCATAAGATGCAGACCCTCCAAAACCGTTTCCTCAAAAGGGTCACGGGTGCCGGGGTTCTATGTCCGTAATATAGATCTTCATGTCGACCTCAAAATGCCAACCATAAAACAGTTCATGAAACGCTTATCAAAGCGTTTCTTCGACTGCGGCATCAAACATTCTAACCCCCTGATTACAGCGGCCGCCCGCTACACTCCCTCTCGCATTAGCAGTATTCGCCGACCAAGGCATACTTTAATCGACCCCGACGACGCCACTACCCTCCTCCAGGAGAGTAGTAAGGCCACTAGCACGCTACAAAAGCCCAAAACCCGATCGCCGTCCTACCGCCCTCGCCGCCGAGGCCCGCCGCGACGCCCAAATCGACGCCCCTCCCGACCCTTGCTCGAGCCAGCCCGCGCCGCTGAGCCTGTAGCTTTAAATTCGTCCATAAATAATACCAATCCTGATCCAGCTAGTCATTTGCTGCCCTCTTCCAGCGACGCCCTAAGCCGAGGTTCGTACCCCACAGGGGGTGCCCTTAGCGTTGTCGCTTAGTTTTAGTTAGTATATAAGTTTAAGTCCTGGCTGGAGGCCTTAATTTATTAGGGAATCCACAGGCAAGTCCGTTTAAGCAGACGACAACCGCATAGGTTGACCTGCGAGATGCCAAACAAACAAACAAAAAGTTATAACAAACTCACATTAAGTTTTACTCACTGATAATTTAAACAAATGACATCTTCAGATAACTTTGTTGATTCTTCAACGACAGACACGATTAGAAAGAGTACAAAGTGAAATCTAACACTCAAGGATAATTTTAAGCCCTTGGGATATTTTATGTCTGCCCCAACTGCCTGCGTAAGTCCTTTACATTCCAAAAGATACGTAAATCGGATTAAAATAAAAGAATGAAATTTATTCGACAGACCCTTCTTTTAGTTTCAATTTAAAAACGAAAATGAATAAGAATGGTTTCCACAGCTTTAACAAACACAATAACAAATACATCAAATTTTAGGTTAATAAAAAAAAAATGTTGATTGAATATTCAAGAAAGATAATTAATTTTCTCAATGTTCGGATGTTTACTTTACGAAGTTTAGAGAGGCTTTATCCTTCTTTCGAAACGCAATTATTTGATCAAAAGATGAATTTTACAGTTTTGTTAAAGTTTTAAATCTTATTTATTTTAGTCTTCGTTAGGTATGAGATAACATAATTTGGAGATGGGTATAATTTTCTGGACGCCATTCGTCGACTCTGAAGCGTGCAGATGAATATTCATATAAAGCTGATGCTCACGCATGACATGCTGGGTGTCCGGTGTTTAATGGATAACCTTCAAAGTGATTACAAAAGAAAAAAATAATGGCCGTTAAAAACAAATATTATTCATGGTGGCGGGGAAATTGACGTCCACTTCCTCGTACCATGGATTCAGTACTTTATTCTTAACCGCCCTGCGTTGAAATAGTTCATTTACATCACTTTTCTATGAAACGGCACAATGTTTTTTTTTATTTTTTAAATTGATTGCTGTTGTAAAATAAGAAATTATGAGTGAACGCATCCATAGCTACGATTGGTTATTATGTGTGCCAACTGTCAGGATAACATAAGCCCCGCCCGTTAGTCTATTTGAGGTTTCAAATAAAGCGTCAGTGCGTAAACCACTTCCATCATAGTCCGGTTAAGTAGTCACGACCTCTCAAGGTCAACTACGAGATGCCATACACAAAAAAAAAAAACCACTTCCATTTGTATTACTTGCCTTCCTCCTACAAACCATGTGTTGAATTTATGGTTACAGTTTACGAGTCGTTGTTCTTGCCAACCTTTATATTTCACAAGTAGATGAGAGAGAGAGAGAGAGATGTTTTCATTGGTTGCAAATTTTATTCATTTTAGTATAAGGAATATTAGGCCTAATGTACTATTTAATGTAGGTAATATGTAGATAGCTGAATGTTCATATCAGACAAAAGCCCAAACATCACATATATCTGCTATATGCTGTACATTTCCGATGTGTTCTTTTGCCATTTCTCTCTGGTATAAAAGTTAGCAGACTTTTATTCTCACGAATGCAATAACTTCCAATATAGCCGTTTTATCCGTTTAAATTGTTAAAAGTGATCATCGGTGGAGATTTATTAGCGGGTTAACAATATTATCTAATTAATTGAATTCTGTAACGGGTGAATGACTCCAGTTAATTAAGCTCTGACCATCATTTCAATCAGCGGAATTCACTGGCCTGTATAGAAAATAGAACAGTTCAGTGAGCTAGTTGTGTCTTATATTATCGATTTGTTTTGGCCACATCTCAAGTCATGTTTATCTACAAGAGACCGAAAACATTTACGAGAAGTTATGGATAAAAATTAATTAATATTAGACAAAGAAACGAGAAGAAGTAATATTTTAGAGAACTTTGAACATGCAAAGGCACCTTATAAATATAATATTGATGGAAAGTGAAATAAAATTGCAACTTGGCTGCCATGTAATCCTTTGAATTGGGAGATGATTACAAGTCGTGAAACATAGGAGCAGTTAAAATAACAACTTTATAACATCACAGTTCAATGAATCGTTAATGAAATACATACAAAAGGTTAATCGATAGAGAAATATTACATCTTCATTTCAGCAGATAGTACGAGAATCGATAGCAATATAACATATATTATTGCTCTCTAATTTCTTACGCAGGCAAAGCCGATATATGCTGCCATTATAGATATAAATACGCCGTATTTTTGCTGTAAAAATAATGATCTCACCATGTAAGGATAACATTTTATATTTATAATGTTATCAGATCTGTAACTATGCTCTTGTTGATATAGGAATCCTCAGTCAATATTTGGCGAGTTCTGAAACAATAGTGCTAATTTAGGTAGTTAAGTATGTGGCCATGACCACAATTCAATCTAACATTGTAACTGGGTGTAAATTATGTTCAAACCGATCGTCTCTTAAACCTAGGAACTTTGTAAGATGATCATTTACTTATAAAAGTTTACACTTAAATGTTTTTCCTCTCTCTGTCTATTTAAGTCATACAATAGTGATGGAATATTTACAAAAACAGAGGAACAGAATAAGCAATAATCCCTCAGAGATTTTTCTCGCTCCATAAAGTTTGTGACATTGGTTCTACATCTTTTTGAGATTCCTGACATTTGAGTGATTTGTAAAATGAAGTAGGATTGGAGATAATCCTCTAAGGTATATTACTCTCGACTCTCCCCACTATACGTCAAACAATTCCCTTTAAAAGACACAAAATAACACTTATTTATAAGCTTTTGATATCGGGGAACCCAGTCAAACATATTATGAAGGAAAAATAGGGGTGGAAGCGGACGATCGGTTAGTAGATTGAAATTATTTACTGGCCAGTATTAATAATCCGTGTTTTTCCTCACACGCAAAATAATTTAGTTATACATATTTTTATATCATAAACATTTAAATTATGAGTTTTTAGAGAATTAATATTTATTTATTAGAATTAAGAATTAATATAGCACTCAAACAACTAAGTTTGTTTTTGTTTGTTTAAATGAGTTCTAGTTTTCTATTGTTTTTTAGCATTGCAATGCAAAATGCATAATCAGCCTATTATGTTCCCACAGCTGGGACACAGGCCTCTCTCTGTGAGAGGCAGTGGGCCGTAACCCACCAGTGCGCGGTCCCAGTGCAGGTTGGTAGATGTCGGTCTTCGAATTATTGGTTCTAAGACATGTCGGTTTCATAAACTAGTTATATTAATATGTAATAGTTGATAGGTATTTAGATAACATTTTGTTAATTTGTGGGGGACCTGGAGTCTAAACTATGCCTGGGCCTGTATGTTTGATGAAGACGATACGCTCCAAGTGGCCCAACAAACACAATAATCCAATAGACGTCAAAAACACAACTGTGTATGGTACCGCGACACAATAGTGGTACATGGATATTTGCGGCGGGGAAAAAGGGGAAAAAAGTGGAATACTTACGCAATATGGCGTATAAATCTCGCCGAGTGAGATAACGCGAAACGAATAATAGCTCTAGTGTCACACGGAATTGTTTTACAGAAAATGGGCTTGTTTATGTTTTGGAATTACTATAAATTTCTGTCCTAGGGTCTCCGAATTTAGATGAGATTTGTCAGGAAATAACGTATTGGCGGGCGATCTATTTGCTTGCAGATTTTGTTCTGTTTTAAGGGCCTTAAAAAGGTATCTACATAATAATACCAGCCTAATATGGTCTCACTGCACGGCTAAGGCCTCTTCTCATGCAGAGATAGCACGAGCATTGATCACCACGCTTGCTCACGACAAGTTGACAATTTTGATGTCAGTAACGTCCAAGATAAACTTAGAAAGTATACATATGAGTTGAAAAAGTCACATTGCCTGAACCCAAAACCTCGTGCATGAGAGGCAGTAACACCCTTCAACAATTTAAAAATAAACTTAAAGCTTTTTTATACAGAGATGTCATTATAAGTTAAGTGATTTTTGAAATGACCTTATGTGTGACATCTCAACAGTTACACTTCTGAAAATGACATTGTTAAATTTTGCATGCCAAAAGTCAGGTAGAATGTACCCTGCTCACTATATTTTTATAACAACTTTATTGTACAATACCTACATTCTATGCGAATAAATTATTTGATTGGAGAGGCGAGGCCGCTGGGCCATCATGTCATTATTTATTATACTTTACATTAGGTACATTTTATTTCAAGCAGGTGATTTTTGTAATTCTGAAATTAAACCAATTCGTTTTAAAGTTCTTTGACACAAGTTTCGTGAAAGTTGCTGTCAAAAAAACTATAAACTATCGGCCTTTTTATAAAACGATTTAAATAAATTAAATAATTTTAGTCTAGTACGAGTATGTAGCTACTGTTTCTTCTGCGCTTTTCATATTTTATACATTTCGTAAAAATACATAATAGCTATATTCATATAAATAGGTTTAGTAAAATAACCTGTTTTATTAAACAAGGTGCAATTGAACGTTATTTATTTGATATTTCAACATTAAGAAAAAAAAAGTAAATTTTAATTTAGAATATAAATCAGGAAGTTACAATGAAAAAATAACAATCAGAAATTGCTAAACAAACCATGAATTTATATGGTGTCTACATAAAAATGGCGATGACAAATTAAATTGTCCGAATTTTTCTAACAAGCGGATATGGATGAACAGAGGGGCGCCAGAGAAAACAATATCTTTGTGAGCCTTATGAATAGTCGCCGAGTGTTGAAAGAATAATTGGCTCTTTTTTTTTTGCCGCAGACATACCTATTCATTAATACGTAGACGTGTTTCAATCTCTGCCAGCTTTTGTTTTAATTTATCCTGTTGGAATATTAATCTGGATCAACTGGAGTAACTGAGTGCACGCTTTTGAATTTTTAATGTTTGTTTGAACCTTTTTTTTTTAGGAGAGGGAGGGAGGACGTGTCAGACTTTTACTGACTAAAACCCACCCGTGTTCCTTCAGTTGCCTGTGCCAGGGCTACGGTATCTCTTTCGAATTTCCTGCGACCCTGAAGCATTGGCCCTATCGGACCTCGTCATTATGCGCTGACATCTCTTTGAGACGCGCGTGGAACACGACGCAACGTCGACCCGAGCCTGGTCCCTACCGGACGGCGAGCTAGGGGCGTGCTCAGCACTGGATGGCGACAATGGCACCCTCCATGTCGCCATGAGATCCCGCCGGAGCCCTGTCCGCTGTACGGTTTTACATTTATTCAGTTGGTATCCTTGCCCATAAAATTTGGAAAGCATAATTTCTTAGCAACATTGAAACATAACCTAGGTAGGTTGAAGCGACTTTTTACGATTTTCCCAAATAATATACGGCGTACTCTAAAACAGGATAAGAAAAATAAAATATACATTCCAGCGCTCGAAATAGGTTTTGTATGTATAATAGACAAATATTTGGACAAAGTAGCGTGCGCAAAAAAATTTACTACCAGAAGATGGCATACATACTCATTACGTTGAGCAAAGTGTCTCTGTTCCAACCTTTAACCTTTAGTTTTCCGTTAGTAGTACCTATAGGTAGTGGATCCCTGAGGACGAGAGATGTCGTCTTCGTTTGGGGAGCGTCATCGGGTATACAGTTCGGTTTACGGCCGTCTCGACCTGACAAGATTCCTGTCGCCCTTAGAAGGGATTTATACTTTTTGCGGTAGTTTTTGTCCGTAGCACGCGTTCTACGTCCGTAACGTATTATCTACGAGAGTGGCTTATTCTGTATCTGGCAGATGTGGGCGGTGTCTGGTGCTGACGTCTTGTGTCCGGCGGTTAGTGAGTCCCACTTATGATGGTTGATGATTGATAAAAAGAGCTTGTTTATAACAAAAATGCCAAGGGCTAATCAGCAAAAAAAAAATACGCGATCAACACATGAACCACGTTTAAGGGTTGTCAGTGTCAATATTCCATTTAAAATAATGACACTGACAGATCTTAAACGTAGTTTATGTGCTACTCTTTTGAATTTTGTCTGGTAAGCAGCTTTAACTAAACTTTTCTGAAAAAAGTTATACATTCTAGGTGAGTGTGTGTTAGAGGTAAACACACCCACTACTGTAAGATCTCCAAGCGGCAAGAGCATCGTTAAAAAAACTCAACAACGTCTATTAACTGTCAATTTTTTACTCAAATATAGGTAAACATACACGCTGTTGAGCAGTGCTGGCCCAGTGATCACTTGTGGCCCAGTGGTAACGGCTCCGTCCTACGAGTCGTAGGTCTTAGGTTCGAACTCAGACAGGCGCTTTACTTTGGGTAAATAATTTCATCTCCACTGCTGACAAAACGGTGAAAGAAAACATCGTGAGGAAACCGGCATGTCCTATAACCAAAAATTCAAAGACATGAGAGAGACATCTACCAACCCGCACTGGGCCCGCGTGGTAGATTTCCCCAGCAGAGGGAACATTCACAGCTGATTATGCAAATGCCCTATTAATTAAAATCAGGGTAACTGTGCAAGGAGCACGGCGACCAGACAGATATGAAGTACAAGGGGAAAGTTTTTCAGTGGTTTCAGGAAGTTGGCGACGCGCCACGACGGGACTTGTCACGCGCCGCACCAGGGTTGTCAAATCCGAAATGAGACGAAAAAAAAACACATGAATTGTTGCAGAGACAAAAATGGAATGGAGAAGTATGGGCACGTATTTTTTTGAGAAAACGGGCACTTCTATTTAACGGTTCGTGCATTTTGTTGTTAAGAAATGATAGTGAGCTGTTCGAAAAATAAAAATCACGTACAGAAAAATACACTTTTTGGAGGGTTTAATTTTTATTGTTTTTCCCTTTGCACGTAAGATTTTTTTTTGCCACGAATTTTGTTCATAACTGCGAAATGAAATATACCAAGTAATTGAGTTTGCAAGGCTTGTTTCGCCGACATCTGCTACTCGCAACAGATCGAGTAATTAGCAAAATCCCGACATTTTTGAAACATAGCCCCGAAAGAGGAAACTAGAGCGCAGCGAAGTGCTCGGTGGCAACCCTGCGTGGAGAGGCGATATCTCGCATGATGACGTCACTCCCTAGTTCCATGGAATACGAATAAGGATTTATTAACTCCACGATAAAGTAAATAAACTATAACAGTAAGCGAAATGGGATCGGAACTCGGAACTGCCAATTAAATTATCAAGCAAGCATTGCTCGATGCGAGGATGTAACAAGAGATAGCATTACAAAACGGAAAATTTACAGCTCAGAATTTTGTACAAATGTTATAAGCTGGGCTTTTTAACAACAGGGATTTTTTCAACTGCGTGAATTTTATTTTCACAGTTTCTGTATCCGTCGCTTACAGACCCCATTAACCATGAACTATTTTCATTTTTTTTTTTATTAAGCTGTGGTTTCTATTGTCGTATACAAACGGAAAGGCGCCACGTGACGCCGTTCACCTTTGTCTAGTCCCTTTGAACAAACATTTCGGTGCATTACACTTACAAGTTTCATTTTATGGAAAATAAAAATAAATATGTCATTTTATTTCAGTTCTATTTTTTTCTATAATGGGAATTGGTTTTTAGGAGTGACTGTTGTAATGTTGGTACTGCTGGGAATTTTGTAAAGTGATGAGGAATTCTTTTGAAGACCGATCGTGAATTGTTAATGTAGGGTCAAGTTCCAATCTACATATTTTCCTTCCAAAGAAGTTGCCTTTACTAAAAGAGGCAGTTGGTGTTGGACTAACGATTAACACTATAAAAGGTTTACCTATTACTACTAATACAATTTGATTAAAATCTAGATAACGCTAAGATAATATTATCATCATCAACTAAATGTAAGTTTTGATACTTACGAAAAGATCAACAAAATATTAACTTCACGAACAATTACCTTTATTTCAATACTTCCCTATAGTCAAATACCGTGAAGAGTGCTTATAGGAACATTAATAACCTTTCCCTTTACTAAGAGGAATTTGAGTAGCCAATAGTTCATTCAATTACTGTCGAATAACAGGTCAAATATCGTAAAACGATGGGCCAGACACCGAAATGACTAATAGTATCGATAAAATAGAAGTTGTGGAAGAAGTAAATCGATTATCGTTTTGAAGTTATATTAATACAAAAGACGGAGGATCGCTCAAGGTTTAAGATAGTCTAGACTCAATGGATGTTTTTAGAAATAGTTCATAGTTTACACTTTTCTGTTAACATGTACTGTGAAATATTATCAGTTTTCTGTTAGAATGTATTCTAAAAATGCTCATAGACAAAAGCATCCTTATTTATAACCAATATCTTATTATATTTGTATAGCGGTCACGTCCTTTGAAAACTCGAACAATACAAGTTAGAACAAAAGTATTGCGGTTGAGGTCTGAAACTCATTTGTCATCGGATCTACACGCGTGTGGCATTCTATGCCAGCGGGGCTCTTAAGCCCTTCGCAGACATGCTACTTTCGGATTCGAGGATTTTACGATATGACAGAAAATAATTAATGAATTAATGAAACGCTATAATCGAATGAACCCCAAGATTTGCACAAGCCCCTGAAGCCTCATGTTTTATGGTGCTATAGTGACCATTGCATATCAAGGAGTAGACCGGGGAGCACCGTAATGGTAGAGAAGACATACCCTTAGGATTGGGAAGGATTGAGAGCCGTCCCGGATATGCATCCTGGAATAGGCGTTGGACTAGTGGAGATACGGATGATATTTCTCTATGGGGGGCGATCTTTTAACGGCGTCGCAGCCGGGTTTATCAGGTCGGATACATTTATTTGAACCAGATACACAATATTAAAAAAAAGAGAATGCTGCAACGCATTATGGCGACTCGATGCGTTTGAGCATGGAAGTATCAAAATTGGGTGATGCATATGTGTCGCTATGTTATCAAGCACCGCCAAAGATAAAACTATGCGGGGTTTAGAGCTCCAACAGACAACGCGACGCGTCTATAGTAGAAAAAAATATTTATATATGAAAACTTTACGAAAATTGTTCAACTAGTGTCGCGTCGCACCTGTTTGTGAGAGCCTTAAATCGCTGAATTTAAAAACAGCATGTCTGCTTACTGCTAAGTTCCTTTACGTAACACAACGAGCCCTCGTACTTCCTTCACCGACACGACTTTCAAAAAGGTAACTTTCAGGAAAAGACGCCGATGAATCCTCACTGTGAATATGCCCTTTACGTTTTACCGGAAATTAGGGCCTCCTTACTGTAGATTGCTCAAAGTGATAACAAGCGAAAGGTTACTGCGACTTTAATCGAATGAGGTTGGAAATAATTTACGTAGAAGGAGCTGTTTTGTTGTACTGTTTTTTTTTTCAAGAAAAGAAAAAGAATTGGTTTTATCCTTTGTTTAACGCGCGGATCTTGTAACGCTTTCAGAAGGGTTTCAGGTCGGATCGTCGCTATTAATATGTTATCCGTACTTTAATCGCATTTGGGTCGAGACAGGCATTTGTTTATGTTAACCTTTTGATAGAATACAAAAAAGTTTGGGAAGTGAACTTAGTAACCGAACGTTTTGATGTTGAAAGAGGCTAATGGTTCTATATGTTTACATAATTTATTCATGGATTTTGTCTTTTACAATCTGAACGAGTGCCTACCGTTTAATTTTACTGAAATGCAGACGATTTATTTATATAGGATGTGAATACTGTTTGTAAAGTAGGTAGCAAGGATTCAAGGTTAACATTAAGTTTTTGAGATAAACATGAAAACATTAATAGTAAGTACTCGTTCATTTATTTTTTATCTAGTCGGAAAAGCCGCAACCAAAACAACAGAATCACGATTTCCGCAAACATACCAACACAATTTTTCTATCGTTAGACGGAAAAGAAACACATTGTGCTTCAGACCAAACATTCGTAATAATTAAACACGTGTAACGTGGCGAGAATGCCATAAATAGCGGCACGTGTCAGGCTGAGCATGAGTTACTGGTGCCTCGTTAACTTACCGCCAGCTCCACTAGTAGCGTCGAGCGACAGGTCGTTGAGCTCTCTAAAATAGGTTTGAGCTACACAATGACAGATCTATGAATCACGACAGGTCAACCTAAAGCTGTAAAAGCTGTTTCTTTCAAAGGGCCTCGACCTCGAATCGAGACGTTCATGTTATTGGAAATATCATTTGATAATCGCGTGGTCTTGAATGCAAGTGGCCAATCTATCATGTGGATCTATTGAAGATAAAAGGCAGATTGAAACAACAATGAACAATTCTATACATAATCTAAATGGAAATCTATACAATAGCCAAAGCACAAAGAAATTTTTCGGCTAAGCGAAATAAACATCTATAAATACTTTTAATAAATGAGCTCAGTTTTTACAAAGACGCAAAGCTTTGAACGCTGAGTGGTTTTTACGACAAAATTAACGTAAAGACAGGAAAGATTAATGAATATCCAGAGCAGAAGCGGCGTACTTCCGTAACCTCTCGCAACTGGGAAAATAAAACACCCTGTAGCTAAGCTATCATCGATCGTTTCGCGGAAAAAAGCGCTCTCTGAATAAATTGAGGAGCTCTTTTGTCTTAATTTTATTCCACCCTCTTCTTATTTTTTTAAACTAATTAGGGGGCGGCGTGTAACGTCATTTTTGTCTAAAAACCTTTGCATTTTCACAATGGTACCGTCTTAATTAACCCGCAAAAGCGCCGTTAACACTCTCTCCACTTTATATAAATTTTTTCGGGAAATTTTCAACTTTTCGTTTTTTCTCATTTCGCTCCGGGGATTATAATTCATCTAACAAATTTTTGTGAAAGTACCCATACAGTACAGACAACATAACTTTTTTACAAGACCCGGCTGCAGTGTTAAACTTTTATTAAACGTTTCACGGGCTTACAGACCCACAAGTTGGAGGTCCCTTTGATGCAAACCGATACAATTTAATTATTGGTTTTGCGTTCGTATTTCGCGTTTAAAAAAAAATTAAAATCTCAATTCGAACAGCAAGAACGCCTTCGAATATTGAATATATGTCGTACGAATAAAGATATGTCAAAAAAAAATACTATATCGTATATCGTGATATAAGTAAGTCTACAGTATTGACATATTCTATGCCAAACATGAATTCTGCATTACCCAAGCCCAGTAAGAGGTACCTACCTAACACCGTGTGTAAAAGTTCGTGCTACACCTGGCGTAGTTCTAATAAGTCACCAATTGCGCGTTTGTATGAAGCCTGTGTTCGGCCGGTGCGTGATCTAGTGCCTAGTGGGCGCACCAAATTCCAATATCCGGCCTCCATAGATTATCGCGACGAATATAGGAGCATCGGGTTCAAGCCTGTTTTTGTTCAACTCTAGTGTATAGATCGAGACGCGAATTGGCCTCGTAACGTCAAACATATCATTGAACAATGAATAAAAACAGCCTGTGTTTTTTTTTTGTTTCTTTGATTGCGTATGTCAAAGTATTTATGATTGAGTATAAAAAGTGTTGTTACATAATTATACACATTATCAATATGTTAAATACCAGGTTGGAAATTATTCAATGTAGGCAAAAAGGTATGGTCAATGGAGTTAGTTTTTAATCGCCATAAAGCTGTACGTGTAGGACAAAGTCACACATTATTATCAAGATAACAACATCATCATTATGTAGGTATTTCTTATTGAAGTGTGAATAGGTACCCAAGGAAAGAAAATCTTACCTTTTTCTTTTCCGGGTGAATTTCCAATAACCGAGGTTTGATATCAGCGCCGCGAGAATTCACTTCTGAAACAAAACACACAACTTTTATAATAACTTCCGTCTTTCTTATCCCGCAGTTTATATCCAAGTAAAGACAAAAGATGCTAAATATTGGAGTTTATATTTCGATTTCAATATTATCGTATTATGGTAGGTAGGTAATACCAAAGTGATGTTCTACAATTTAATGGTAATTTTTATTACATTATTTATTCTGGACGCCAACTTTGAATGATTGCGGACAGCTTACCACCCATAATGAATTACAAAATCTATTTGTGTTATAATGTATTTAAAAAAACACATTCCCAAATAAAGAATCTGTTAATTACTACACTACAAAATGTCACATCGTAGACCGAGTAACGTGCTTCCAAAAGTTCCACATTCTAAATTTAGCTTAACAGGCAAAAATAGCTCGTAGACTACGTAATGATCTTCCCATCGCCGTAAAGTGTTTGAAATAAAGAAAGAAAGAAAGAAATAAAACTATTTATTAAGACTCGCACAGGAATACACAATTTACAGTACGTTGTGTGACACGCAGTATCACAAACTGAAGTAAACACACTCATAAAAACATAGAAATGAATATAACAAAAATAAAAAAAACAAAGTCCTGTACAAGGCTAAAAGGCCCCTATCTCAGCATAATGCTGTGACACTTAAAAATAAGTGTCACAGCGCTGGTATTCTGATAGGGCCCACTGTGATGTCACGGACAGATACAGAAATAATTAATCGATCAATTATTACATAAATAATATAAATGCAAATTAATTACTGCAAATTATATAAAATGTTTAAATAATAAGCTAAATAAAATATTTATAACTTTATCCGCTTGTCAGCACCCGACGTAACATCAAGCACTTGTCTATGCCACAAGTGTCTGTGGTACTCTATGGCTAGAGTGCTCCATGACACTATGGCATATAAGTGACAAGGAAGTAGACCAGAGACGCAGGCGCCGAAACTCCGGCAAACAAAATTAAAAACATTACGGCTGTTTAAACACAATGCTAAATAAATAAAGCTACAATAATAAAATTATAGTGATTAATACAAACAAAAGTGTTCTATGGTAGTCAACTACATTTGGAGCCTCGATACATAGTGTTTGAAAAGATAATTTGCTTGGAGTTGGCTATAAATTATAAACTTCGGCCATTACTAGACAGGCATTAATATACTATCCGCGCAGCGATAATATTATGTTCGCTACGATTTAAATAACTTTTCTTTCAAAAACCAGATATGATGTTTATGTTTTTGGGCAATATTTCGTGTTTAATTGAGCGTTAAAATGTTATTTGTATCGAGAGTATTTTTCTATGAGATGTCAGCAACCAACTAGAACTAAGTACCGACGTATTCCGCTTAGAACATTGATTTTCAATGGCACCTGACCGAACGGCATCAAAGCTGTTCGACTAATTGCACCAAAACAAAATTTTGAAAAGTGCGGTCTGGTGGAACAGTTTATTAATATAATTTTCAGTCCGCGAACGGTACCTGCTTATAGTTTGTAGTGATGGCATGTACCTATGAACTTTTTGTTCAGGACATTAGTAACATAACGATACGGCTGCTGTCAGTCAAGCGCGTGTCGGATCACGCACAGTAGGTAAAGGGCTCTGTTCTCGTGCGTAATGAATGCGGGTCAATATACAATCTTAATCGTGTGAATACGTCTGTCAATAACATAACAATTATGCAACCAATTTGTTGCTATCCATGATACTCTCTTCCTTGCTGGAACTGATTTATTAGCACCTTTTTTAACTCAATACCTACCAAGATTTAGTAGAAACCGAACTACTAAATAAATGTAATAGGTACTAGAAATTGGTAGGCAGCTAAGATTTAGTAGTATGGCTTCAACTAAATCTTAGCTGCCTACCAATTTCTAGAATACGCGTAACGCTAGCCAGGCGGTCTCGTGACCACAGAGCTGGTCCTTTCGGTTCGCATTAGTGAACTTTCTAACTGTCAGATGCCTTATTCAGTTCTATAACTCGGTTCAGCAGCCTAATTGCGTAACACATTTTCGTAAACGGTTACGACTAATATGTTTGATTTTGACAGTTCAGCAACATTCATTGCGTTATTAACTTATCAATGGATTAGCAATCTGTTTCAAAACGATTCAGATTCCGATTGATTGTGTATTACGCAATTAGGGTGCTGGTAGCGTTTTACTGTGCCTGCCCAAAGAGTTTCTATACCACGATTTACAAGCAGACATCGTGCTAGTACCTACAAAGGCCACAGCACGAACGCGCGATTTTAGAATAAAAATTGTAAGTACATGTCAGCTCCTACAAGTGACTGGAGTTTACTCCTGGAAAATGATTGTCTTAAAATATATAATATAGGCAAAATAAGTAAATGAACCCATAAATTTATTTTTCATGATTTGTTAAAAATATGTTACTCAATGTCATATTTACTTCGTGAATCCTCCCTCCTTCACTATCTGCTTTAGCACTCTCAAATACCATGATGAAAAATTTACGCACGCACACACACACTCGTATATAAACGAAAGAGACAGAGAGGGGGAGAGCGAGATAAAATTCCATAACGGTTTTTCATTACATGACCATTTCTACCAGACATCCTTCCGAAAGTCGCGTTGAGGAACTTCTTTCCCAAAATACACCTCTCCAAATATATTATTAAATGTTGGTTTACATTCATGGGGCAAGTACAATGATTCAGATAAGAAAAAATCTTATGCGCGAAACTAGTACTTTCAGTTTTAAAATCGTTCGAATTTACGTTACATTTACTGAGCGCGTTCGTATGCCCATTGTTTTACTGTTCAAAGATCCAGTAATACGGACTAACTAGCGGTATAGTTAAGCAGAGCACACACCGTCTTCTTCAACACAATCGTAAACACGCTCCATGTTCCATTCAACTAACTTTGGAAACAAGCTAAACAAGTACATTTCATGAAAGATATCGTAAAGAGGTTTCATGTATCGCTTCCCTTCTGCTTTCTGTTCATTCAACCACATGATCAAAAGATCAAGATCTGGTTTTTCCGTAAGCGATATAAAAGTGATGGCGGCGAGTTCCCTGTTAATATGGAGTTACTGCTCTCACCAAGTAGGTTAGCAGTCGTTAATAACTTATGTACGGTCATGTCGTAAAAATGTACGTATTGCGACGATCGTACACTGTAAAAAGGGTCCCTCCTTTTTTCGGGTTTTCAGTTACCTTTTTCACAATTTGAACATATTTCACTCATAAATGGAACCTAGTACAGTGCAGTGTTTTAAGATAAGTACGATACACCTTACGTACGAAAAAAAAAGACTGGCCATTGTTAGTGTACACAGATAGGCTAACGAGTTGATCACAATTAAAATAATGAGTCTAAAATATATAAATTAAAACAATTAACCAGGCTTAAAAGAGCAAACAAATCCTCAATACTTCAAACACAACAACCGCGTCTGTTCAATACATTTTATCTCACACAATACAATATTTCAATTCTTATCGAGCTTCCAGGTAACAAGGGGTTTCCTATCGGCTCGCAGATTGTAACAACGATGTTTGTGTTCGATTGTGCGAACAAACACAGGAGGATACACAAGTCATCTCAGATTGCTAGGGCAATGAATACAAGTTTCCATCTGTTTACATACTTATATTTTCTTACTAGTATTACAATCACAATATAAAGACGTTGATCACTTTTGGACCGCGGCACATATTTGATGTCGCTATTCTCATCGTACAACTAGGTTCTAATTTCGACCCCCGACCCACCGCGTCGCATGCCATGGCGTATTACCTCGTTTTCGCATGGCGTTCTTTCTTACTTGTTTCTTATTCTATTGGCTCCTGAGGGTCGTAGCGAGATCGTGAAAAGCCTATAACTTTCTCGAGAGTGTGGCTATCAAAAGCAAATAGTTTTTTAAAATCCGACTGATCGTTCCTAAGATTAGCGATTTCAAACAAGCTCTTCAGCTTTATTATTGGTACAAATAGATGACAAAAGGGGGCCTCGACGACTGGCAATCGCTTTCAAAGTGTTTCGTATTTTTACTACGACTTCAATAGGATTGACATTACATTACACATAGGCTTTACGGTAGCAAGCCAATACATTATTAATAAAGTAAAAATCGTTTATTTAAACATTCAAAGTTAAAATATGGAGGTATCATTGGTCCAACACTAGGCATAGCCTGTATTTTGGGCACCATTAAAGATGTATACCATTTTGGTAATTTAAGGTAGTTTTTAAATAAAGCAAGATAAGATAATAGTTCAAATTACATCATCGAGACTACAAAAATAAATGTACAAACAAACTAATGACGCAGATAATATAACACTACGTACAGATACCCAATCCCATACAATGAAATAAAACCTCCCGAAGTCTGGCAATTAAGCTGGCAATTTTTATTCGTCCAATTTTCAACAGATGGTAGCATAAGCGACTCACTAATTGTCAGAGACTGTAGTATTACAACGCCATCTAGGTGTCGACCTACCTTTAAAACGTTTCATGCAATCCTTTAATATAAAGTTTTATAGTTCCGGGTTCAGAAAAACATGTGATTAGATTTCTTTTATATTTCTATGTAAAATAATAATAAAATAAGTTGTTTGTTATAAATATGTACCAATATTGGAAACTGTGATGAGGCAGGAACAATTGAGTAAAATGCCATCTATTGCAAAAAGCTCTAAACAAAATGATTAACAGATGCCTACTTTTATTATTAAAAGGGTTCGAGTTCAAGTTTAAAGACCTCATTTTTGTTTTACTTTTAAAATACGTGCATTATGAGTGGAAATAGATAAATCAGCACTAAACAAGGAAGTTTTGACGTTTACCAATCATAATTCAGCCAAAATTCTGCAGTATTTCGCTTTTTAATGATTGCTAATTTCATAATGGATACCTATGCTGCCATCTATGGTTTTTCTTCAAGACAAATTATAATTTGTTCGAGTTGAGACCCCATGCTAATTAATAAAGGGAAAACTATTTAAAAAAATTAAATAGAAAAGAAAAGCCTAACTTTACTTTTCCATCATCATTTCAGTTAAAAAATTTGTAGTAGTGAAGCTTCTCGTAAAAGACTTACTTTCCATTTGCTTTCATACCTATTCCTACTGCTGTATCGTAGTGTTCGATAAAGGGGTTCTCTTCTCCCATTCAGCAAGAGCAACCCTAGACGAAGAATGTTAAACTTGCCAACGATTATTTCGTAGAAAGCGACCGTTGGTGATTATTCCGGTAAACTGTAAAGTAGTGGAAGGTAGTCGGAATACTATTCACAGTTCCAAGATACACTGAACCGATACGCTAACGCGTTTGTTGCCGACTTCAAAAAAATGTGGAGGTTCTCAATGCGACTGTTTTTTTGTTAGGTTCGTTACCGGTTTGTATACAGTTCTTTTATTTCAAAGGGTCCCATATAAATTTGGTCAAGTTCTGAAGGTTGGTTTTTGAGTTAGCATCAATAATAAGTATTTTTTCCACTTAGTGTACTTATGTTGATGACGTTATACATAATAACTTCCTGTCACAGTTATTTACTTAGCTATTGAAGGTATACGAATTCGTGTAGGGTAGGTACTACACCTAAAAAGTGAAAATTAAAAACTTTACTTATTACAAGAAAACAAACAACCGACTTCCAAAAAAACACTACAAAGTGAAAAATAATTTTCATTTCGGAAGTCGGTGGCAAAAAACGAAAATGCAAAACCGAAGACACCGACTTCCGAAATTGAAGTTATTTTTCACTTTGTAGTGTTTCTCTTTAATAACAATAGTAGTTAAAACTTTATATATTCAAAAAATACACAGTACTAAAATGATAGTAAAAATTAATAAATAAAAACGAATAACAGATAACATAGGGGCCTTAGGTGCTAGTGGACCCCACGCTTGGATTCCCTGTGTCGTGGTGCCCAGTCTCTTCCGAAATAAGGCAAACAATTTAATTTATTTAGATGAAGGTAATCAATTTGAAAAAACAAATGTGTGGCGGCATCTACACCGCCACATGCGAACAACGCATCAAACTGATGTCACACAAATCCTGCATCGCGCAATCAAAGTTTACCGCACAGCTAGCAACAATTATCGTTTAATATTTATGTATACAACTTCCCGACAACAATAATCGGGCAGTTGCCCCCCAGCTACGACACCTCCTCCCTCCCTTTCCTCCCTTTTCTAAGAGTATGAGTGACCTTTACACCCTGTTCCTCAAATCCCTTCAAATGTTATACTTAATTAAAAACTTAAGTACAAGTTACTAAAAAAGTTTACAATTTATAATTATTATGTTTTATGGGTTTTTTGGGTGTGAGTATTTTAAGTGTGGGGTGAATTAGTAAGCACACGTTATTTTTAATATATTTATAAATGAAATCTCAGATATTACGACTATGTATGTGGTCTTCCGTTAGGTCATAGTTTTTGGGGTGCAACCATTTAAATATAGCATTTTTACAACTGATGATGTTAAGGTGAGTATTGTTTTATTGTGGGAGTAGAATTTAGATTAGAGATATGACCCAAGAAATGCAAAGGATCTGCGTGCATAAGAAGTATGTACTCTTGGCCGATCACGCTTTAACGTTCTGGATGAATAGTGGGCCAGTTCTTTAGTATGCATAGGGAAGCGTAGCAGTGTCGGCTACATTCTGAGTAAAGGGCATCAGTAGAATATCGCCAGGGTTTTTGTAGGCTATTTTTAGGATATCTCGCTGAGCTCAATCCAGCGCAAGCAGAGATGTTTTGTTTGCTGCTCCACAGACTGATACACAGTAACTTAATATTGAGTTTTGATTTTCCAATAGACTTAATTTTTTTTAATATGTGCGGGAGTTTAAAGTCGGTTGTTTTGCTAACACTACTATTAGGCCATAAGATATTGTCTAGGTATAAAAAATCCAATATCCATAATGAGGAGTTTATTGGTCAAAAGTTCAACTTCAACTTAAATCTGAAACGGGTAGTCCGGATCCTCTCTTGTCCGTTAATCATGCAAAACTAGATATTTTGCTTCCACCAATTACTCTCCCATATGCTCACAGGCCTGGCTGTAGAAGATAAACATTAAATGCACTTCATTTACTTCTTTCACTGCCGTTCGGCCACTGGTCACATCCATTAACCGATTGGACGCACACGGACATTAAAAGAGGTAAAAACAAGAAGTAACATAAAGACGAAGATAACTCAGTAGGTTGCACACGCCAGTACATTTCACAAGTAACCAAATTCGATAACAGCATATATAAAAGATTGGATCGTGCTATGTGAATGAATATGTGGCTCTCCCGGGACGCTCGTCGTATGTATCCATGTTTTATAACGCTATCTCTGCTCACATTATTTCAAAATGGTTCCATCGCGCCCCCTGCTTGTTCCATTGTTTCTTTATCCTAAGTTTACGGTACACCGGAGAAATTTGTTTTATGATATTATTTCGTGGTTTTGCTGCTAATAATAGAAAAAGGCGATTTTCAAGAAAGTTGCAGGCTAACAATTAAAATTTAAAATTAAATCTGATGAAGATGTTGTTGAATAGATAAGGTTCTTTAAGAGCTCGATTTATTTAAACCAAAGAAAACCTTAATACTAAACATGCACCCGAAAAGCCCTTCCAAGACAACCATAGCTACCTTTATTCTGGTGCATCATAATGCACTCTAAATTATTATTTGATCCCTGCCAATAATACATGCACGCTTAGCACGGCCGCGATAGAAAATAGTTTTGTCTACGGATGAATTGACAAAATGACAGATGAATAAAAGACGTCTGTCATTTTGTCTATTCTATCTGTAATTTTGTCTATTCTTTCGTCGACAAAACTTGGTCATGCTTATGCCACGCGTGCAGCCCAAACACGGTTTTCATAAATCAAAAGTCTAATAAAGATGTCTGCAAGGTAACTAATAATGTAGTAAGTTATCGCGGCTAGGTGATTATTACATGACCGTATAACGCAATAAATATCACCGTTTAGTGACAAATTGATATTTTGGCGCGTCGCCAATCGTCTCAATTTACTTTATAGGACCTAAGTGCGTTTGGTTTCATATTGATAAAAAAGGCGCGTGTTATTTAGTAAAAATGTGGCTGAAAAACTGCCTTGTCGAGATAGGGGTACGAAGCGCTACTGCTGAGCGTGAGGTCCTGGGTTCGATTCCTAGATCGGGCAAAGTGTTTTTGGGTTTTTCTATCAGGAATTTCTTAATAGCAGCCCGAAGTCTGGATTTCTGTCCGGTTTATGGCAATAGCTCGACCCCTATTACATAGGACTTAAACATATCTGGCGGAATATAGATGTACTTTATGTATACCTCTGCCTAACCTCTCGGAGACAATAGGCGTGATGTGTGTCTGAAAATATAAAAACAAGTTTCGGACGGTGAACAGCCAAAAACCAAGTAGGTACACTTAATACTAAAATAAGTATAACCAAAATGACAAAGCCATTTTCTTCCTTTTCCGTCTCTCTCGAGATATAGAAATATCACGCCATTTAAGACGGTAAAACTATCCCGGAATATTGGTAAAAGTGTACAATGAAAGAAGCAAACGTGTCGAATTACGAAGTAAACCGAATGAAAGCGTATGTTCCGAGAGAATAGGCTAGTTTTATAAGGATTTAGGCGCAGAAAATAAGAGGAAAAAACGTGTGAATAAAAAAGTGGCCAACTGCGAGTCGGACTTGCACCCGTACCCGCACCGTACAATATTTAATATATTTAAAAAATAAAAAAGACGATTTTTTTAATTTTTTTTTTTTTTTGTTATTGTGGTCATAGTGGTAACACTTTGTGAACATATCAAGTAAAGTGATACAGCCCTGTGACAGACAGACGGACGGATAGCGGAACCTTAGTAAAAGGGTCCCATTTTTTAGTATTTTTACATTATTTTATTAAACAGGAACTTCAAACGGCTACATAATGCAATATTATAAACAAAAAAAAATACAATAAGTAACTTAAATAAAAATGAAGCCTACAGCGCTTTTGGCCCAGATTACCATGAATAAATAAAAGTAAAGTCACTAGGAGGTGAACGGTTCACGCATGACAGTTATACTAATGTTATACAAACAATATAAAAAAAAATATTTTAGACATAACTACAAGTAATTTGTCTACGAGCTCAATGACGTGTCTCATTCAAAAATATACGATTTTTTTTCAAAGAGCATGTAAATATGTCTTTGTGTTCGAATGCTTAGTTGTAGGTTGCTGACATTCGCCGAACTGGTGAACGTAGACCAGCGTTAGATCGACAGGTACCTACCTACTGCAAAGATTTTGCCTGCTCGCACCTGCCGTCTTTGGACAGAGGGGCAATTCCCGTATTTTTTTCTGCAAAAAATACAATTAATTTTCATGCATTTTTGTCAAGTTTTGGACATCGTTTGTCGCTGAGAAGAGTTAGCGACTTGAATTTGAACGTTTTTTTAAATACGAGAATTGGCCTTCAGTTCTGGCGTTACATAACAATCAATTGCCCTCCAAAGTTGAAGTGCACTTACGAGAGCTATTGATCAAGTTGAAATTGAAGTCTATGGGCAATATTTCTTGTTGGAAAAGTCTACGTTGTTTGAAAATAAACTGTTGACAACAATCTGTAGTGCTATTCTGCAACCATCTCACCGTGAAAAATTAGGTGAAATGAGCGTAGAGTGAGCCGTCAGTGCCACTGATGCTAGGGATTGATCAAGACGGGATGATACTGACATCTCACTCCACGCATGTCTTCACGGTGAGATTTTAACAGGACCGACATGCCGGTCCTTTTGCGCATCTTACCCATGTTATTGCTAAGACTCAAATTTAAAAGTGACACCAATATTATAAAAACAATGAACGAAAACCATTTCATTTTAATCCGTGAAGTCTTTCGAGTGAAAAAGAGTGTTAGGTTCCGCTCAGAAATGAAGTTATCCGAAAAGAACCGGAGTAACTAATATAGCTTGCAGAGTAAGCAAGCTGAAGTAGCAGTAGGCTGGTCATGTTTGTCAAAGGACCGATGGCCGGTGGAGCAGACGAGTCCTCCAGTGGAGACCGCGTTTCGCCAGCGTAGTGTGGTACACCTCCCGGCTAGATGGATTAACGACCTTAAAAAGGTGGCTGAGACAGACTGGATGCGGAAGGCGGAGATCAGGATGTTGTGGCGCAGTCTGAGGGAGGCTGAGCGTTTTCAATCCGGATTTTTTGATGTCAAAGAAGGATGTCGCTCTGGTCGCCCTATTACGGATAAAATGGATACCATTTTTGAAAAAGTGGAGCAAGATCGGCTTATCAGTAGTTTCGACGTAGCTGAAGTACTGGGAATTGACCACAAAACTGTTATGGCGCATGTGAAAAAAACTGGGTATACAAAAAAGCTCGATATTTGGGTACCTCACGAGCTCACTGAAATAAACCTAATGAACCGAAACCGTTTTTTTTTTTAAATAAGCTGATAACTGGTGACGAAAAGTGGATCACGTACGACAAGAACGTGCGAAAAAGGTCGTGGTCAAAGGCCGGACAGGCTTCACAGACTGTGGCGAAACCCGGGTTAACTCGCAACAAGGTGATGGCTGTGTGTGGTGGGATTAAAAGGCCATTATTCAATGTGAGCTGTTACCACCAGGCAGGACCATCGATTCTGAAATCTACTGCGAACAACTGATGATATTAAAGCAAGAAGTTGAGTGAAAGCGGCCGGAATTAATCAACAGAAGGGTTTTGGTTTTTCATCATGATAACGCTAGACCTCACTAATCTTAAGCCGCTCAGCAAAAAATTAAGAGAGTTTGGCTGGGAGGTGTTAATGCATCCGCCGTATAGTCCTGACCTTGCACCTTCGAATTTCCACCTGTTTCGGTCTCTTCAGAATTCTTTAGGCAGTGTCAGGTTAACATCACGAGAGGACTGCCAAAACCACTTGTCGCGGTATTTTGATCAGAAGTCCCATAATTTATATACCAATGGGATCATGTCCCTACCCTACAAGATGGCAAAACGTTATCGAAAAAAATGGTACCTACATACTTTAGTTAAATGTAAATAAACTATGTTAAAAAATTTAGAATTTTCTAGAAAAAATGCGAAGAAACTTTTTCCCCAACCTATTATGTTAGTTCATCATCATCATCATCATCATCATCAGCCTATAGTAGTCCACTGCTGGACATAGGCCTCCCCTAATGAGCGCCATAGCGCCCTGTCTTCAGCTCGACGCATCCAGCATCTGCCTGCAGTCTTTCGCAGATCGTCATCCCACCTGGCCGGAGGACGTCCTACACTACGTTTGCCGAGTCGCGGTCTCCACTCAAGAACTCGTTAGTTGTTATGTTAGTTGTTAATTGGAATTTATTCATACGTAACGTTTAATTATTTTATATAGAGGTTGAAATTGTTTGTTTTATTGTAAGTGGTGATTACAAAAATGTTTGAACTGGATTTAAAATATTGTGCCTTTTATCGCATTTACAATAAGTACTGGTACCTACACAGAAGTAACTTCGCAGAAGTCTAAAAAACTGATATTATTATGTTTTTATAGAATATTTAGTGAAGTATACTTTAGAAAACTCCTAATATGTGAAATATCTATAGAATACCTTATTGTAGAGTTTCGTTTTAGAAACGACCGATTGGAACCGTGCACCTAGCTTCTGACGTTTCATAAGTGCCCATGTAGGTTTTATGTGGAATAGAATATTTTGATTTTGATTGGAGACCTAATTAGACTATTAAGGGTTGACCAGTGTCATTGTGTTAGGGTATGTCTATCTATTCAATATGAATGTGAGAAGTGAACGTTTTAATATTGAATAGTATAGCGTGCGGCAAAATGTAAGCGTTATCATGGCCATCCAGATTGCTTACCCAGCCCGCGGCCGCCCGTCAGATAGCGCCCGCGCAAGCTCCAGTAAGTTCGCATGGTAATCGTGAATTCGTGAGTCAAGTAAGCCACCCACCCGCGAGCGGATGAGCGCGCGCTTTAACCCAAAGGGTCTGTTAAATCGTAATTTGTGTGATGTAAGTGATTACAGTGTATCTCCTAAGCTCTTGCGTTTCTCTTACACCCGTTCCCCGGCTATAATAGCCATATTCATTTTAATAACAAACAAAAAAAAAAACTCAAGTACAGGGTTGAAACGTTACCAAATTTGTAACAGGGTCGAGTAAGCATTTTGTTCCTCTCAGATTAGATAGCGATTACCATACGACGAGACCCCCTCACGTAAGTACGTTTTAATTAGTAAATGTTCTATTCATGACTCATTTTATAATTTTATTCAAGCAGTTGTGGCCCAGTGGTAACGGCCGCTTACGAGTTGTAGGTCGTAGGTTCGAACCTAGATAGGCGCCTTCATCATCAGCCTACAGCAGTCCACTGCTGGACTAAGGCCTCTCCAATTGCACGCCATTTAGCTCGACTCTCAGCAACTCTCATCCAGCTGCTACCAGCCAAGAAGATCGCCGCCACCTAGCCTGAGGACGTCCTACCTTACGTTTGCCGATTCGCGGTCTCCATTCAAGAACCCGTCTACCCCAACGGTAATCGGTTCTACGGCAAATTATGGCCGGCCCATTGCCACTTCAGCTTGCTTATTCTGTGTGCTATGTCGATAGACGCTTTACTTTGTCTTAACAAATAAATCAACTCTGCTCTGTAAAACAGTGAAAGAAAACATCGTGAGGAAACCGGCATGTCCTACAACCAAAAATTTGAAGACATGTGACGTCTACCAACCCGCACTTGGCCCGCGTGGTCAGAGAGGAGCCTTGTGTCCCAGCAGTGAGAACTTTACAGGATTTTATGCTATTCGAGTGCCTATTACTTACTAGGCATGGTTTCAGTTAAAAGAAGTGTTTAAAGTTTCAGCAGTTCTGAAGGTAATAATGAACGACCGCGAAATGTTTACGGAAATATATGATTGTCCTTAGAGACATAACATGTTTTCTGAAAGTGGAACGGATTTTATTTTCTAGAAATATGACTTTCTACTTCGGTATTGGTTTAACAATTAAGTGCCAATTTCACCAATGAAAACAGAACGCGACCAGCACATCTAAAACGCGTTCAAGAGCTGTCAGTGTCAATATTCCACACAAAATAATTATACTGACAGCCGTTAAACCTAGTTTATGTGCTGATAGCGTTTAGTTTCATTGGTGAAATCTACCCTGAAGGGGATTATTCGACGATTTACTAAAAGCAAGTCATCGTGACAATAAATGGCGACAACAATAAAATCAGGAGAAGATTTAACAGTTTTATGTATTCTCTTGTGGCGACATCTACACACACACCACTACAGTATGAGTGTACTTTACACCCTGTTCCTCATATCTTATACTGTTATAGTTCTATACAACAGGGAAAATGAACTTTAATAAATATTATTTACAGTTTACCTAGATATAAACATCACGTACTACCTATATACAGTACATAAACACACGTCTACGAGTAATTGTTTCGTTCCCAGTAATTGAAGCTCCGAGCGACCGATACCGACTCAGGACGTCCATGTATGTATTCCCCATTAAATATTGCAACCTTCCTCTTTTAACATCAATTAAGAACGACACACACTCAAAGCTTGTACAAAAAAAAATACAAACAAAACTAACATAGTCTAACAACATAGTCTTAGGCGAAACTTTTCTCTATCTTTCTTAACTATATAAATTCAGTCCGCATGTTTTTATTATGAAGGAAAATTATGAAAAGAAGTTATAAAAGTATTTCGAGGTTATATAATTTGTTTTTACGAGAACAATAAACTGGCAAATGCGACAGAAAATAATATTTAATTTCTAAACATCCTCTTAAAACTTACTGTATTAGGGTTTACCCTTCATTAACAATTTTAACCTTTTTGCCACGAGATAAAAACACATAATTAAAAAAAAAGCCGCCACTCGCTCGTAGTCGTCTGATTTTGTCCATCAGGGGCCAGGAGTTTAGGTTTAGATTAGAATCCAAAAAAAAAAAAAAAAAAAAATCCTCTACACCAAACAATATACTTAATGCCGATTTCACCAATGTTACTGTACGCGTTCAGCACATCTAAAACGCGTTCAAGAGCTGTCAGTGTCAATATTCCATAGAAAATAATGACACTGACAGCTTTTAAACGTAGTTTATGTGCTAATCGCGTTTAGTTTCATTGGCGAATTAAATATAAATAAAGCATTGACCTTCTTAATTTAAACCTTTAATTCATTTATGCATTCATTCTTTGGCAGACAACGCACAGAAGTCTACAAAGAGTTCCGTAAACAAAGAAAGTGATAACTATGAAAGCATTTTTGAAAATTCGTTCCCTAAAGAGGTTAAATAAGTCATGAAAGTTTGTATGTAAGTTCAGCATTTTTGCCAATGGGAAAACCTACACATGCCTTGTACACATACACATACACACATGAGCTCATGCCTTCTTCCCATGGGGGTAGGCAGAAACTACAGAACGCCACCTGCTTCGCCGCCTACTCCTTCTGCCTCGTTTATGTTCATACATCTGGTCATACACTACGCCGGTTGCGAGTACTACGCACCTGACCTTTCTGAAGAACATCGCCAATAAGGATTATATGTCCTCTTAGGGCGTCCCCTCCCGATTATTCGACTCACACGGCCTCATACTACTCAAACCTTTTGTTAGTCGCCTTTCATAAGCCTCTCAACATGACCAGTTTACATCCTCTTTTCAATTTTTGTCACTTCATCTTCTTCTTCCTGTTCTTTATCTCTCCTTGTATAAGAATGTGTAACATAATACTCTTCCAATACAGATATAACCCAAACAGACGGTTTTTTGGATTTTAACTCAAAAAAATATTTGTTTCGAAATAGTGCAACCAATATTATAAACTGTGTAAAAGCTTAAACAATTGCCAAGTTATAAAACAAGTGTTAGACAAGGCCAGCACTATCGTAGAAGTGACGTCACGACTATGTAACTTCATACTAGCGCGCGCCATGCATTGTTCATACCACGCGACAAGGACGGAAATAATCCCCTCCAGAAACGTTTAAAGCGTGTAGCTTTTTCGCAATAACATCGATATAAACGATATTTTCGATGTCATAATTTTTACTATGCCTTCTTTGAAATTACATTATTTTTTCGAACATTTTTAATATTAGTCATTCCCATTCTAACTTAATAATATTATAAATGCAAATGTAAGTTTGTTTGTTTCACGCCTAAACCCCTGAAACGATCATCATGAAATTTTGCATAAAC
Organism: Dasypolia templi; assembly: GCA_963555695.1. Taxonomy (NCBI): domain Eukaryota; kingdom Metazoa; phylum Arthropoda; class Insecta; order Lepidoptera; family Noctuidae; genus Dasypolia; species Dasypolia templi. The sequence goes on along the minus strand of OY743143.1, from coordinate 24,724,833 downwards.
TTGGTCCTGTACAGAAAAGGACATTAAAAAACCTTTAATCCAGAAAAACAGTAGGTACTATTCCCGAGGGAAAGCACATTTTTCTTGACGAAAAAACAATTGTTTTAGGACGCATGATGGCGCTACGTGTGTTTCGAATCATGATTGAATTATATTATTAGAATCTTTAGTTGTATGTTAAGATATGTTTTTTTAAATATAAGTAAAACATTTTGTGAGTTAATAACCTGGATTAACACATAGGATACTTTTTATCCCGACCTTCAAGCGGTCAACAATATTGTACTCGTAACCGTGTACCGCTAATTAAAACCCGCAACTATTGTCTAGGAGTAACGGAAGTAATTTATCTCGGAAAACTAATTAATTTCGAATTAGTTGTGCGTGTTATGAACTAACTAAGGGCGCAAACAGACTGCGGTCGAATGACCTCGACCGTTGAGGAGGATGATCCAGTGAGGGGGGGGGGGGGCATGACATATGGATTACGGTCGATCGACGAGAAATGTTTTCTCTTCAGCGTTGGTCGGCGGTGTGGAATTCACTATTAATGATCGCCCATTTTTTTACATTAATAGAAAATGACTATCGGCCAATCACATTCATCGTAAACCCCTTTGAAAACGGACTATTGTTATTTGAGCTCCCTTTCCCTTCCCATACCTCCTTTATTTGAAACTCAAGGGGGTATCAGGAATGTATGACGCGGTTCTTCAATGCTTGGTTGCTAATAGTTCAGTGGCTGTTATCGCAGTGATGGAGCAAGCCTACGACAGTTCGTGCTTCGAATGTAACATAAAATGCGTCTTACAGTAAACAGTGGTTTTAAAACAAATCGAGATTATATTAGTCATTGTTTACTGATGATTGTGACTTATGTGTGTTGTTATGCATTCGTATGCGTATGTTGTTTATTCTTAAACTAGCTGTGCTCTGTGACTTTACTTGCTTATTACTATTATTGCTACACTTGCTTATACTATACTAGCTGACCAGTGAACTTCGTACCGCCTCAGAATATTAACTTCATTATAATTGTTTTCGTGAATTTTCCCGTGTTTAAATAATTATTTATAAACAATAATAGAAGTTTCGTTGGTCTAGTGGTCGCAGAGCTGCTGCTGAGCATGAGGTCCTAGGTTCAACTCCCAGGTCGGGCAGAGGTGTACAGGCGTGATATTATATATGTAATAATAAAAATAATAAAAAACATGTAATAGTTATTCTGCTTGTCGGGGCGGAGACAAATCCAACGAATCTGGTCGAATTTCACCAATGAAACTGAACGCGATCAGCTTCTGCTGCTTCAGCTTTAAACCAATATTCTATAACAATTAGGACACTGACAGCTCTTGAAGGTATTTTAGATGTGTTAAACGCGATCAGTTACATTGGTGAAATCAGCACTCAAAGACCATATAAATCAGTCCAGCCGTTCTTGAGTTTTAAATGGTGCATAACTAACTCGACTTTGTTTTTATGATTTTTTAATAATCAGAAAACTTTTATCTGAAGAATGAAAATGTTAATCCACATTCAGTAATCCTTGGTAAAAAGTTGTCTAACTAATGAAAATTCAGCCTTTATATAATATGGATTATAGTTTTATTGTTCTAAAGTTTCCTTAGCCTCTTTTAGTTACCAAATGAACCAGATACCTAAGTTTTAAGAAATTGTATTACGTACTTTCTGTTACGGAGCTTGGTTGTGAAAACGTAGAAAGCAGATAGACTAGGATTCTTAAAGTTTACCTAATTTAACCTGCCAATGTGTTCTGTAAAAATCTCACCGTGAAAACTTAGGTGAAGTGGACTTGAAGTGGGCTCAATACAGTATTGACAGCATGCATCAGGGAAACTGCATGTCACTTAATTTGCTGTTGTAATTTTCTTCAACCAATCAAAAATGCAAACATGACATATGACAACAGATTTACTAATAAGAGACCGATCAGGGGCCCTATTATGAACTCTTATTTCCAGGCAGTTTACGGCGTAAACAGAACTGCCTTGCAATTTCGTATTATGAACTCGTCAAACAAGCCAGTCAGCGGTCACGTGACACCCTGGCCGACTTCTGGCCGAATATTGCCTGGCAATACCGTATTACGAACGTTCGTTTGACATTTCGTTCCGTATTAGAACTGTCAAAAAGTAACCTCACAATCCATTCAGTTTACGTTGCTTCAGAGGAGCTTTTATTGAATTGTTTAGAGTTTGTTTGGAAATTATTGGAGTGTTTTCTATATAAAATAAGAAAATATAATCATGTGTGACGAAAATGAACTGTTTGAGTTCCTGGAAAGTGATTCTTCTCGGCAAACTTGTGAATCAACTAATAAAAGGAGATGACTTCGTGACCAATCTAATGCGTTCGACATGGATGATGTGCAGTTCACGACTTGGGACTGAATATTTGTGAGCAGCTGAGGCCTCACAGGTCATGAGACGTGTGATCGCACGCAAGGCTAAGAATAGTAAAATACACTTTCCACTAAATAAATAAAAGGATAATAAACGTATTATTGAAATCCTAACAACGGCCTTTCCTTTTGGTGTTCACCTTTAACCCATAACGGACTTACAAAATCCACGGAATTATCCGTGAAGACTAAGGTAGTTGTTTTTATTAAGTATGAACTTTACGTAAAGTTTTAACTAAACATTATTCTCATTTTAGGTTTTGGTTGCATTATCATAGTACGCTACTGGCTCCTACCAACGCCCCACTGGTGATATAGGCTCTCATTCAATGTCCCAGCCAACATTTTCTGTAGTAGATGCAAATCACTGAGATTTCTTCAGACTTCTTGAAAGTAGTATAAAAACTCCAACAATCTTTCCATCTGAACATAAGTTAGGTAACGCGCCGACGAGGCGAGGGCGAGAAAGCTCATCCACTATTAAAATAAAACTTACATTGTATTAATATTAAATCATGTTAAAAACATGAATATTAATTGAAATACTCAATAACACTTTCGCCAACTTTTTGTTTATACTCGTACTCCGTAAATCTTAGAATGGATCCTTCCATTAAACAAACAATACGATAGTGTTCTTTCATAATGTTATTGTTAATAACTAATGTTTGTCAAACAATACTTTCATTGAAGTTGTCGAATTCCCCGCTGACCTTCAAGTGGAATACGTTCGGAAACCTCGCGTTACAATTTGCAAACATGAAAAATTATATAAATTATTATAATCTAGAATAGCACAATATAAATTGCGTTCATATTTTCACCTACTATACTAGACTAACTAGTTTAATATATGGTATTTATTATTTTTATCATAAAATACGTGATTTAAACAAAACCCTAACTTCCCTATAAATATATAATTGGGTTTCTGAACGTTACGTCAGAGAATTACAAGCCAGCCATAGACAAACTACCCAGCGTGAAGTCGCTCAGAACTAGGAATGTCATAATACGAAAATAAACCAGCCCGTGAAATGAATTGCCTGGAACTTGCCTTGTTTTTAAAAAGTTCGTAATAGGCCCGCAGGGGCCCTATTATGAACTCTTATTTCCAGGCAGTTTACGGCGTAAACAGAACTGCCTTGCATTTTCGTATTATGAACTCGTCAAACAAGCCAGTCAGCGGTCACGTGACACCCTGGCCGACTTCTGGCCGAATATTGCCTGGCAATAACGTATTACGAACGTTCGTTTGACATTTCCTTCCGTATTAGAACTGTGAAAAATTAACCTCACAATCCATTCAGTTTACACTGCTTCAGAGGAGCTTTTATTGAATTGTTTAGGGTTTATTTGGAAATTATTGGATTGTTTTCTATATAAAATAAGAAAATATAATCATGTGTGACGAAAATGAACTGTTTGAGTTCCTGGAAAGTGATTCTTCTCGGCAAACTTGTGAATCAACTAATAAAAGGAGACGACTTCGTGACCAATCTAATGCGTTCGACATGGATGATGTGCAGTTCACGACTTGGGACTGAATCTTTGTGAGCAGCTGAGGCCTCACATGTCATGAGACATGTGATCGCACGCAAGGCTAAGAATAGTAAAATACACTTTCCACTAAATAAATACAAGGATAATAAACGTATTATTGAAATCCTAACAACGGCCTTTCTTTTTGGTGTTCACCTTTAACCCATAACGGGCTTACAAAATACACGGATTTATCCGTGAAGACTAAGGTAGTTGTTTTTATTAAGTATGAACTTTACGTAAAGTTTTAACTAAACATTATTCTCATTTTAGGTTTTGGTTGCATTATCATAGTATGCTACTGGCTCCTACCAACGCCCCACTGGTGATATAGGCTCTCATTCAATGTCCCAGCCAACATTTTCTGTAGTAGATGCAAATCACTGAGATTTCTTCAGACTTCTTGGAAGTAGTATAAAAACTCCAACAATCTTTCCAACTGAACATAAGTTAGGTAACGCGCCGACGAAGCGAGGGCGAGAACGCTCATCCACTATTAAAATAAAACATACATTGTATTAATATTATATCATGTTAAAAACATGAATATTAATTGAAATACTCAATAACACTTTCGCCATCTTTTTGTTTATACTCGTACTCCGTAAATCTTAGAATGGATCCTTCCATTAAACAAACAATACGATAGTGTTCTTTCATAATGTTTTTGTTATTAAATAATGTTTGTCAAACAATACTTTCATTGAAGTTGCCGAATTCCCCGCTGACTTTGAAGTGCAATACGTTCGGAAACCTCGCGTTACAATTTGCACAGAGGAAATATTATATAAATTATTATAATCTAGAATAGCACAATTTAAATTGCGTTCATATTTTCACCTACTATACTAGACTAACTAGTTTAATATATGGTATTTATTATTTTTATCATAAAATACGTGATGACAAAACCGTAACTTCCCTATAAATATATAATTGGGTTTCTGAACGTTACGTCAGAGAATTACAAGCCAGCCATAGACAAACTACTGCGTGAAGTCGCTCAGAACTAGGAATGTCATAATACGAAATTTAACCAGCCCGTGAAATGAATTGCCTGGAACTTGCCTGGTTTTTTAAAAGTTCGTAATAGGCCCGCAGCTTTTAAGAAACCGTCGTTTTAACTTTGTTAAACCCCACGTAGTTAACACACCCAGGCGTGAAGTGCGTACCTATGCACACAACGCTCAGCCTGCTAACTACCCACAAATAACTTATTATTGCTTACTAAGTACCTACAATATGCATAGTAAACATGTTATGAATGTAATATCGTATGGAGCTTGGTACAAAGCGTTTAACGGCGCGACCCGGAAAACAAATAGCCGACGTAGCTCAAAAGTCCCGCATGGCCAGTATTCTAAAGTGATTGCACTAGCCGGCTTTACCGTTTCATAAATGAACACTGAGTCAAATTTCAAAGAAATAGGGATGGCGATACGACTGTATAGACAGGCAAATTACTTGGTTAACAAATTGATTACCAACTTAAACTGTCCGTATATTCAAATAACAACTGTCCAGCTGTATGAACGGCAAATTGACGTAGTATTACAATTTGATTTCTTGAGTGGGGTAAGAAAAGTATTTAGATTGAGTGAATTCAGGAACTAATTTTCTAGCGAAGCCGGGATTTTCAGACTAGTAATTTGTTAAAACTTTTATGTCATAAAATTTATTACAATAGTTTCCTAAAACACTGTTATCAATGCCAAAGATTAATTCAAAAATATCCATAACCGATAGAACTTAACCTTGCCAAAATTATCGCTTTAACTATCTCGGAAGCGACCCACGTTAACGTAAACGTCGCGCGCCGGTTTTACTCGGAAACACGTTTACGTTTACAATTCGATTTTCGTTGTGAACAAATGTATCGTGGATTCATTAATTGCTTCTACTAATGCTTCGCACGCGGTTTGAGCTTAGAGTTTAGACTGAGTAGATGTTGTCCTAGATTTTAATATTCCAAGTATAATTTTGTTTCCCACAAAATTAGATAAGGGTTTAGAGGATTTGTGAAACTTTTATTTAGCAGCAATTAAGATGAAAGCCCGCGAAATTAAAAATGTCTTTGCAAAAACCGGCGAAGTGTGTTTCGGACCACGCACAGTGAAGGGTTCTGGCACTGCCATACATCGTAAGATACAAGACTTAGTCCACTATCGATCTGCGGTCTTCCAAAGAGTATGAGTGAACTTTACACCCTGTTCCTCATATCTCTTCAAGTACATAGTATAATGGCTTTCAGTTTGACAGTTCTACAAAATTCATTGCATTATTTACGATGTTGAGAAGACACATTTTACGAACATCTGCATTATGTTCGTAAAATGTGAGAAAAATGTGTGTGAAAAATGTGTCTTCTCTTCAAAGAATTAGGAAAATCCTTCAAAAAAAAAAGTGATTGGAAGTTTGTTACGCAAATAGGGTGCTCTGAGTCTTTGCTTACCTGATTGTAATAAAACCTTGCTGATGGTTCATCCAAGCCTAAACTTAGAACAAGCATCTATACCGATCTCCTATAGTTTACTTATTAATCTCCGTAATATTACGATCTTACAACTGTATTTATGTTCCCTTATGTAAAGGTCTGATGCAGCATTAACGAATTTTTGTTCTGATATAACTCTACTACTGCTGATATGCTTTGAACAGCAAAGTCGGAAGTAAGATGAGAATGAGAAAAGGAAGTTTGAAAAAAGGAAATTGAATTGTTCCAGTATAACATGTGCTATTTCTAGAATATGTTAAATATCGTCGTTGTTCGCAAAGCTTCATCACACGCTTTTGTAAAAATTATAAGAAATGCACATAAAAAAGGCAAATTTGTTTAACCAGTCAAAAGATCTCCTATTAAAAGCTGATTGCATGTAAGCGCTCAACGGTTTCAACATTCGCTGGTTCTTACGACATTGGTCAGGTTGAATACATACAACAAACAAATTTAAATAATCACTGGAAAAAGTTGTTGGCGGCTGCACGTCGAGACTGTGACAAGATCGCTTCCGCTCAGCATGATGCTGTGCTAACCCACAGCACAGCGCTGATTTTTAGTGATCACCCCAAAATTACCTAACCGAACGGTCAGGAAAACAGCCCGGAGTCTGGATTTGTGCCCGGTTGATGGCCATAGGCTCGCCCCCTATTACATGGGACCTAAACATAACTGGCGAAATGTGGGTGTACTATAGGTACACCTCTGCCCAACCCTTCGGGGAAACAAGGCGTGATGTTGTGTTGTGTTATTATATCGTTAAATTGCAGTCATTTTACCGTGGTTTCGATTAAGACCCTCTTGTAGTGCGGTCGGCCGGCCGGCCGGTGCAAGTGCTTGAACTGCAAAATTTTTATGTTTTAAAAATTATAACGAAATTATGAAACGGAATCTCAACATGCCCTAAAAAACAAAACGCCTTATCTTTTGATATAACTTTTACATGGTTTCATGATGGAATCTTTTTAAGGTATACAGTTTAAAAAGGGATTTAGTGTCATCTTTATGATTTTAACTATGTTTTATTAAACGTTTCTGTCTTTACACAGCGCTTGACAGCATGTTCAATTTTCCTTTTATCGCAACATTTACATTTGGCTAGATTTACAGCTGTTTAAGAAAGTTAAAAAGTACTGCAACTCCCCTTAACACTCGAAAGAGTAACTCCTTTAAACTGCCCACTTATAGCCAAGTAACCGAAAAAGGCCGTCTCAAACGATCACAACAAAAAGTCATAAAAAAGACCATCTTGAGAGCGCATCCGACCTTCTTGAAGTACTCCCGTAACAATCAGGGTCACTTGGAGTCGTCTTCAAGGGCACATTACGACTGTCAAGTGCTACCCTGAGGATCTCTAGCGCGACTAGTCCTCTTCAAGTGTGTACTTGCCTACTAGTAGCTATTTATGAGTGGACGAATAGCAGTTGGGAGATTACGTTACGGGACTAATAAGGTACGGGATCGTTGGACTAACGTCTACCTACCTCTTTTTTTCTTACCGAATTAACAAACAACCGTTTGCTGTTAAATATAAATAAACTAAATGACACTGAAACCCATATGGTCCACAAATAAGTTCTAAAATATTTAACATAACACCACTGTGTTGCTCGAATGGGTAGTTACAGGGTGGTTGCAACGGACAAAAATGTTGACTCCTTGCTACTACTGAGAAGAACTTAAAAACACATTACACAATGAAAGATAGGAACCAGGAGCTTTCACTAATTAAAGTCCTACTGTTAGTTGAAAAAGGTGACCAAGCAACAATCGTCATGAAATAGGAAATGTCTTATAGAATACGTGACCGATTACTCAACTCTTGGTATCAATTGTCCTCAACACGGAATTTCCCATGGCCATGGCGGAAAATCTCAGAGGAGACTGGCCATCGAAGCGGGTAACTCTTATAGGGCGGCACTCCGACACGACCGGAGAGATATCAGGAGCAGTACCAACGGCTTATCGTGTTTTTCAATTCACAGCCAACTTCCAAAATCCGGAGTGTTACTGAGAAACCTAATGGAAAAATCCAATAACACTTATTCTGACCTGGAAATCGAACCCAGAAACTCGGCAGACGCACTTGCAACCACGAGATCATCGGAGCAGTTAACCAATCCATGAACAGGGTTCGATTCAGTGTACTCTTCTCTCTCTTCATCTTTTTCACATTTAGCCGGTAAGAGTCCACTGAATTGCAGTAGAGATTAAATTTGTCTGGCATTTACTATAAAAAATAATTAACGTCGCCTTAAACCAAGAAAAGATAATGGTAATGCTGATGGCGTGCCTCCTCAATATTAACAGGTGGTTCTTGGGGTAAGGAGTCTACCGCTGTGAAAATAATGATTACATGGGTTACGTGAAGGGAACGATAAAGACAAAATGCGACGTAATATATAACGTTAACGTCAATTGTTCCTCTGTTGACGATAACTTCTTATTTGCCTAAGAAGGGGAGGTTTTTGAGTCTTTCGTTTACACCATTTGATTGCAATCAAATTGGATAAGTTTTTGGACTTTCAGCCATGGAACTTTTTTTTTGTCACCGTGTTTCATAGACTATTTGGTGAATGATGCTTTTTCTAGCAGAAAAAAACTCCTTCATAAAAAAATCGAGGCTAACAATATGTTGTTGCTTACTTCGTGAACCAATTTAGTTAAATTTCGTTTACCAACTATATCAAACTTTATTATTATATTTATTATAGAATAGGGTATTCCTTACAATAACGTAACTTATCTTATTACGTACCAGGACGCTGTTTACATAATCTTGTTCTCGCTTCCTTGCAAGCTGCCGTCTATAAATACAAATGCTGTATTCTTGAGGTACGTTCAGCCAGCAAACGCAAATAAGCAATCGTAATTACTACCGCTTTTGTCTGCAAGCTGTTTAAAAATGATGGATTAAACGGAACTGGAGGTAATTTAGAGACTGAAAGGAAAGGGGTGTTTTTTGGTATTGGTAGTCTACGCTTCGTTCGATTTAGAGACTGTTTCGGTAACAAATGATTTCGCTGTAGAGACATAGACGATATTGACAAAGAAAATGTATGTAAATCAGAACGTTCGGCCAATCGAGGTAGGGAGCTGGCTGCTACTCCAGTTTTTTGTGACGATTTGGTGACTCAGAAAGATGGCAGCCAAATAATTTGTACAGTTCGAAAGTTAGAAGCATTTATGTATGGCGGAACGTCCTGATATCAGAACGTTCGGCCAACCTGAAACCTCATTTATGGAGATCACATACATATGAATCGACACACACATAACATAAAATCACGCCTGTAATCCCAAAATGGTTGGTCAGAGGTGTATAGTACACCCACATTTCACAAGTTATGTTTAAGTCCCAAGTAATAGGGGGCAAGCCTATTGCCATCTACCGGGCGCAATTCCAAGCTCCAGTATCTCCTGAGAAACTCTAGATAGAAAAACCCAATAACACTTTGCCCGACCTGGGAATCGAACCCAGGTGATTTTGAATCTAGACAAGAATAAAGGAGAAAATGAAATAAAAAGCAGACATACTTGTATTAGGTACCTTCAATGACCAACTACTACCTACCGTCCTACTGTTTAAATGATCTCGTTTTAGTATTAAATGGTGACGTAAAACGCGTTCATAAAAACCGTTGCGACATTTTAAATACGACGTCATCTCTTTAAATACTACTTCGGATAAATCTGTCATAACTGAAGGGATATAAACTCAGTATTCTTGCTTTTTCCGCAAGGTGTGCTCTTTACACCTGTTTGACGTTATCTGCTTATAAACGGATATGTCATAAAAACTTATTCTTCTTTAATTTTTGGATGCTTTCATTTTCAGAAACTGAATACATACAATGTTCAACCTGAAATTCAGTATCATTTAAGCATCAAGCTTAAATAGCCTCCAATATTAATCTAGAAACGGCAATCAAAATCAAATCAAAATCAGAAAAAAATATTTTACATAAACCTACATGGGCACACTAAATGAGTTCAACTAATCTTTATTGTAATTCATTATGTAGACATACAGGTGGTAAATATAGGGATGATGGTTTTTCAATTTTATCTAAAAAAAAGTTTGTTTCCTAACAGTGCAAACAATATTATAAAAAGTGTAAAAGCTTAAATAATTGTCAAGTTATAAAAGTTTAAAAAAAAGTGTTAGACAAGGACAGCACTATCGTAGAAGTGACGTCACGACTATGTCACTTCATACTAGCGCCATACATTGTCCGTACCGCGCTACAAGGACGGAAATAAACCCCTCCAAAAACTTTTAAAGCGTGTAGCTTCTTCATACTTAAATCGGTAAAACTGATTTTTTCGATTACCTCATTTTTTGTATGCCTTCTTTGAAATTGTATTATTTTTTCGAACATTTTTATAATTAGGCATCCCTATAATAGACCCTGTCGTGCACAGCAAAATTTAAACAAGCAGGTCATTTAATAACAATAACTGTTAGCTAAAAAGGATAATAATATTTATAATTTTATTTATCTTTTGCATGGTTTGAGAACTTTCTCGATTCGGCGTTTTATTTTGGCAGTAAGTATGTATTTATTTTATACCTACCTCAAACACAATAATAAAAAAGGGCGGACTTAATACCATAGGCATTTTCTACCAGTCAACCACTCACACACAATCAGTATCAATTTTTTTGAACATCTGTTACATTTCCATTTTCCTGTATTTTGGTAACGTCACGGTGGAAGACAATCAGTAGAGTGGTTTTGTAAAATAGGCCCGCATGTACACAGAACTGATAGTACAGACGATAAGGTCAGTGATACAAGGTTAGGTCAACAGTGAGCACGCAGCGTTATATAATGTGGCAACACTTTTTTGTTATCTCGAGTTAAAAATAAATAAATGACGTATTCTGCTGCTACTACCGAGGTACTCAACTCAAAACATGGCCACAAAAAATGGTGAGTTATTTATACAAACACAAATGTATGTAGTAATAAGTTATTGTGGGTAAGCTGAGATTGTCTATTATTAAGTATTGCAGGTAGGACTGTGCTGAGATTCAGCCAGTCATTATACTTGTGCCAGTACGTTACTACGTGTATTATTTATTACCGTATCCAGAGTGCTCCCGACCCAAGGATTGTCCAGTGGCGACGAGGATAAAGTAAACGGTGTGTGTTAGTGGTGATTTCGCTATTAAAAAAAAAAAAAAAAAAAAAAAAAAAATGTCACTTGGTAGAATTGCAGAGTTCGACATACATAAGGACGATTGGAGGTTATACGTCGAACGTCTTGAGCAGTACTTCATAGTCAATAGAATAGCGAATGAGTTGCAAGTGCCGACGTTAATTACCGTGATGGGTGCAGCTAGCTACGAATTGTTGGTGAATTTATGCACTCCGGCAAAACCGAAGTCAAAAACGTTTGAGCAGATAACGGTTATTATGGAAAAACACCTTCAACCAAAACCGAGTGAGTTGGCTGAACGTTATAAATTTCGTAATCGCAAACAACTTACCAGTGAAAACGTATCAGATTATGTAGCTGTTTTAAAGAAAATGTCAAAAACTTGTGAGTTCGGAGCGTGGCTCGAAGAAAGTCTAAGAGACCAGATGGCTTGCGGGATTAAAAGCGAGACCATTAGACAAAGGCTGTTTGCAGAGGCCAAACTAGATTTCATAAAGGCATATAATCTGGCCGTAAGCATGGAGGCGGCAGTGATAGATGCAGCAGCAGTAATGGAAGGGTCTGTTTGTGCAACAAGTGAGGCGAAGAAACCGGTGGATTGTCAGTTGATGATGAGTACGCGGCGGAGCGGCGTCGGCGGATCGGGAAGTGGCCGCACAGTTGGCCGTGGCGAGTACATGCAACGCAGGCGGCCGCAGGTAGGCCGGGCGGCATCGATGGCGCCAGCGCCTGCGTCTGTGCCGGGGGAGCGGGAGCGGCAACAGCGAGAGTGTCGGGCGTGTGGCGGCCCGCATGAGGTGGCCGCTTGCAAGTTCGGGCGCTATGTATGCCGGGTGTGCAACCAGCCGGGCCATTTGCGACGTATGTGTCCGCGACTGACACTTCATTATAACGTCGAGTCCGAGTTCAAGGAGGAGGACGTAATGAACAGCGAAGATAGTGACGAGGTAATAATAATTGAACTTAATGAATTGACAGTAACGCAGTGTAAACCAATTTTTGTATCATTAGAGGTTCAGGGGAAGATTATGAATTTTGAGTGCGATACAGGCAGTGCTGTCTCGTGTATAAATGAGCACACATATAATGAATTGTTTAGTAACTTAAAAAATACAAAAAGCAATATTGTTTTGAGGTATTATACGGGAGAAACCACAAAACCACTGGGAGTTATTAAGCCTCTGGTCAAATATAAAGACAAATGTATGCAGTTAGACTTGTATGTGATAAAAAATGGTAAAACAATGTTACTCGGGAGACAATGGATGGCATCGTTAACAATACAACTGCCGGTATTGAATTATGATACTTATGTAAATAACAATAATATTTGTAATGGAACCAATTTTGATATAAACATATTTAGTTCCAGATACTCTAAAGTGTTCGCGGACGGTTTGGGGCGATTCACTGGTGGTAAGGTTGGCATTCACTTGCGGCCGGGCGCACGGCCAGTGTTTATGCGCGCGCGTCCGCTGGCGTATGCGCTGCGCGAGCCGGTGGAGCGCACGCTGGACCAGCTGGAGCGGGACGGCATTCTCACTCCGGTCGAGCGTTCCGACTGGGCGACGCCTATCGTGCCCGTCGTAAAGAAGGACGGTAGCATAAGGATTTGTGCCGATTATAAACTCACATTGAATAAGGTAATAGAAGTCGATCGCTATCCACTGCCTAGGGTTGAAGACTTACTAGTTCGGTTAAACGGCGGGGAATTTTACAGTAAGATAGACCTTTCCCAAGCTTATGCTCAATTGGAGCTAAATGATTCACGGAAGTACACGGTTATTAACACGCACAAGGGATTGTTCCGATATAATAGGTTAGTGTATGGTCTTGCGTCTAGCCCGGCCATATTCCAGAGACGATTGGAACAAATGTTTGTAGATTTACCACAGGTAGGCGTATTCCTTGATGACGTCATCATAACGGGGCGCACAGTGTCCGAGCACATGAGTAATTTATGCAAAGTTTTTGACCGATTAGAACAGTATGGTTTGCGAGTGAGAAGGGACAAATGTTCATTCTTTGCTAAATCAGTTGTTTACTTAGGGCATGTTATCAGTAAAGATGGTGTACATACTTGTGCGGATAAGGTCAAGGCGATTTTAAACACGCCGGCACCGACGAACATATCGGAGCTGAGGGCGTTTATAGGCATGGTTATGTATTATGCTAAGTTTATAAAGAACGTTAGTACAATTTTAGCCCCACTGTACAATTTATTGAGATTAGGTGTAAAATATGATTGGAGTGAGGAATGTAAGAATGCGTTTGGTCAGGTTAAAGCGTTGTTAGCTAGTAGCGGGGTACTAACACACTACTCGGTCGAGTTGCCACTCGTGCTGACTACCGACGCGAGTAGCGTAGGGGTCGGCGCCGTGGTGTCCCATATCACGCCGAGCGGGGAGCGTCCGATAGCTTATGCCTCGCGGTCACTTACTATAGCTGAGCGATCATATTCGCAGATTGATCGGGAAGCTCTGGCGATAGTTTTCGGAGTCAGGAAGTATCACCAGTATTTGTACGGTCGAAAGTTTGTGCTGAAAACCGACCATAAACCATTGACTTATATTTTTGGCAATAAAGTAGGAATACCAATTATGGCAGCATCTCGTTTACAGAGATGGGCAGTACTGTTGTCCGCATATAATTATAGCATAGAATATGTTGCATCAAAAAAAAATTGCGCAGACGCCTTGTCACGTCTGCCTGATAAGACAAACTTACATTCAGATACAGATAGGAAGGACAGTACGTATGTACATTTTGTAGAAGATTTTTTACCAATCACGCATAATGATGTTAAGGAGGCTACGCAAAAAGATATTGAGTTATGTAGAATAATGTCATACGTACAGTCTGGCTGGCCAAACGAGTGTTCAGCAATGGCGGAAATTCAACCATATTTCAATAGACGTCGTGAATTATATTCGGAATTCGGGTGTCTGATGTGGGGGTATAGAATGCTAATACCCTCAAAATTACGAAATCTTGTTTTAAGGCAACTACACAGTGGCCATATAGGTATAGTGAAGATGAAAGGGCTAGCCCGAAGTTATATCTGGTGGCCCAATGTAGATGCTGATATAGAAGCAATGTGTAAACAGTGTGAGACGTGCGCCGCGGAGGCCGACGCACCACCGCGGGCGCCGCTGCAGCCGTGGCCCTATACCGCGCAGCCGTGGACTAGGTTACATATAGATTTCCTAGGGCCATATCAGGGTACAAAATTTCTTGTGTTGGTGGATTCAAGTTCAAAGTGGATAGAAATTTTTGAAATGAAACACACAAATGCTTTAAACGTCATTAAGGTTTTAAGAGCTACATTTGCTAGATTCGGTCTACCTGAGGAGTTAGTTTCAGATCAAGGGCCTCCGTTCACAAGTGAAGAGTTTAGTTCATTCCTAAAACAAAATGGCATACGCCAACACTTCTCACCTGCATACCACCCCGCATCGAATGGTGCGGCAGAAAACGCGGTCAAACTTTGCAAGCGGGCCATTAAAAAGGCGTATAGGGACAGCATTGATGTGGACACAGCTTTACAAACATTCCTGTTAGCTTACCGTAATTCAGTGCACAGCACTACAGGCGAGACACCTGCGTCAATGCTACAGAGGCGCTCACTCCGTTCTCGGCTTGACTTGTTACGGGGGCAACGGTCATTAGAAAATAGGGTGCGGGAGAAACAGGGTCGGCAGACAGAGAGCGAGGGACTTAAGTCACGAACCTTGTGCGAAGGTGATACGGTTTGGGCGAGACTGTACGGTGCGTCAGACAAGTGGGTGAAAGGAACTGTGAGAGAGGTAGAAGGTACTCGTAGGTATGTGGTGGATAGCAGCGATGGTCGACTTCTCAAAAGACACATTGATCAAATCAGGCGCCGATCTCGGCTGTCAGACGTTCCTTGTCAAGGAAATGAGGATAACAAAGAACCAGGCGACCGAAGTGAGACTGTTGTGCCGTTACAAGCCGATGGATTAGTAGAAGCTACGGAGTCGAGACATTTGATTAAAGATCAGCTAGGTAATACAAAAGAAAAAAATATGGTAGGCCAAGATAGTAGTGATCCTGAAGTAAATATTGTGCCTCCAATACCTCCAGCCATTGACACACCTAGCTGCGATGCTGAGCCGACGGCGACGCCTCCAGTGACGCGCTCCAAACGAATACGCAGACCGGTCGTCCGATTTGAAATAGATTAATTGTATAAGTAACAACTCAGTCTAGTATGCATAAATATTCATGTATACAGCTTATACTTATGCGTATAAATATTATGTAACTTTGTTAATGTTTATTGAATAAGAAGGGAGGTGTAATGTATGTAGTAATAAGTTATTGTGGGTAAGCTGAGATTGTCTATTATTAAGTATTGCAGGTAGGACTGTGCTGAGATTCAGCCAGTCATTATACTTGTGCCAGTACGTTACTACGTGTATTATTTATTACCGTATCCAGAGTGCTCCCGACCCAAGGATTGTCCACTACTACCGAGGTACTCAACTCAAAACATGGGCACAAAAAATGGTGAGTTATTTATACAAACAAATAAAAACAATTATTATATCTAATGACGTCTATAGCCTTATTCAAGTATCCGCGGGTTAGTAAGAATAAGATGATTAATCTTCTCACAGACACGAGGTCAGACGTCCGTAATATAATTATTATACGAAATAATTATAATATAAGTGTAGACATTAGAATATGAAAGAGTTTGACAGTGTATTTATTTGTATAGCCGTATTATCATGATTCTCCTGCCATTATCCCAATTCACTTGGGGTCGCAGCTACGTCATGTCTTCTAGAATAGAATAGAATATATTTATTTGCTTGAAAACATGGACATAAAATTATCATCTTACATGTTTCGCCATGGACTGGCGAAACAAACAAATATTTAACAAAAAAAAAACAACACATTTATTTGTTAAACTTATTAACAAATAAATACATGTCTAATAAAGGCGCGTACACACTGGAGCGACGCGACGGCGCGACACAAAGGTACCGCGTGTCGCGCGTGTCGCCTGTTTGCGGGAGCCTTAAGGCTGGTAAAACCTTAACAATAATAAAATCGTAAAGTAATATGCCTAATGAAAACTTAGTAACCATATTTATCTGTTACTTTTTTATCAATAAATTCTTTCACACTGTGATAAACGTTTGTATTCATAGTGTTTAAGACGGAGTTCCCTGATTTCTTTTGGAATATTGTTGAATATTTTAATTGCTGTGATGAAGAAATTTTTATGGCATTATGTGCTTTGATGTGTTTTGAAATTCCGATGTGGAATTCTAAACCGTGTTGATCAGTATAGTTAAACCATACTTCTCCATTTGTCGACATCTCAGTAGTCGTCCCTTTCTAGCCATATTATTATCACCTTCCACACAGTCTATCCATCGTTTCTTTGGCCCTCGTCTTATAGCCAGTTTATTTGTATAGCGGTATATGGTCCGCATACTAGCAGCCGTTTGAAAAGCGCTTCAGCCGGCCTATTGTTGGGATGTTTATACTACCCACATGATCTTAGTACGGTAACGGTAGCCATACTAATTAAAAAATAATGGCGGGACTGCTCCAAATTGGATTGAAAGTGTTTGATAACCAGTTTTACCTGCAGAATACTTTTACACAAATTAAAAATACGTAAGAAATATGCAAAATAAATCCACTTTGCATATTTGCCAACACCTTTCCTTTGTGGGAAACGAAAAGTAGCAGTAAATGTTTTTCACAATTATCATTTTTACTGGAAAATAACATACGAAAATACGTCTTTCCAACGGTTCGTTTCTCAATAAAACTAAGGTGATATATGTGTTGAAGGCCTATGTGGAACATATGAACAACGCGCTGGGAAGTTTGCCTCGTAAGTCGTGTGATCAGTTGGGCTGTTGGACCACAGCGCTGCGATTGGAGGAATTACCAACAGACTTGTGACCCGCTAGACTGATTTATTCTGCGATTATTCACTGACCTCTGGTTTTCTGGATTTCGCTGCGCGACGCAATATTTTCCGAATGAATTCTACAGTCAGAAAATTTGAAAGAATCGATTTCCAAGAGCTGCACGCTCAATTTAAAATATTGCATTGTATAAAACAATCCCATAGAGGACCCAGCTATTGGAAAAGGGTCATGATAACTCCGAAAAATGGTATTAGGAAAAAATGTTTCATATGACAGGTACAATGTTCCAATATATATTGATGATATTGATGTTGTCACGCAGTCAAAAGGTTTTTTGCGTCAATATTTGTCGAACTTTGATTGATTGCCATTCGTTTAAGCTGGGTCTCGGGTTGCATGTTGTCTCTAAACTCGTGAAGGCATTGTGGAATTCTAAATTAAACGCTACATTTCCAGTCCACAAGTCGCGAGATTTCGAGGACTGCCCTACTGCCGAGGTAACCTGAAACTAGACAAACGACGGACATTTCTAGCCAACTGTAATGTAATCAAGTCAACATTGCATACAGTTCTGTTTCTCCGAATTCCGATTTCGGGGCGTTCGACTCCATTCCGAACCCGAACCACCGAACCGACCAAAGACAATCCGGGACCTGTAGAGGAGTTCATTTTCGGAAAATGAAGTTTCATTTCTACAGAACTTCAATTTAACCTAAATATTCGCAGATTTCTAACATATTACTGATTTCGTGGAATAAAATAATCTCATAATCTGAGTTACTGAACTATACAACCGCGTTTGTTTTGTTTCTTAAAGAATTTTACTGTAACCTAGTGTAGTGAAAAAAAACCTTTCACCACATTAATACGCATAATTTATAATTATTAAAAATCGCATCCAAAATTGATTATCTATAAAATGGTAAAACTAGGTTGCCAATATAATAAAGACAATACGAGAAAACTTTAGGCATGTTGGATGATAAATCCTTGTTATGTTGGTTTACGAACTAGCGAATCGATTACAATCGGTTTTTAGGCTAGTGTCCACTAAAATACGTTATGTTTAAATGAACGTTGTTATCATAAAAAATTCCTAAGTTTTACCGATGGTAAAACTTAGGAATTTCAATTTATTCAATTTATATATATACATATTTGTTATATTCTATCATATTGACAATTAAAAGATAAGGGAATGGTTCCCCAGGATCTTGATGAAACGCTGGCCTTGAAGCACTGCACGCGTCGATGGAATCGTGTGAGACAAGGCAATCAGGTGACATGGGACATAAAAGGCATACCTGACTCCTACCGTAAGGACTAGCCCGCAATGGCAGAGGACAAACGTACGTAACTTAGTAGAAATAAACTAGTTAACTATTCTATTCATCGGTCGTATTAGCATTGCTCTCACTTAATTTCGATGGTAATCAGAATCGGTTCGATGCGACGGTTTCTCTAGATTTGATTACCATTTAAGTAACATAATTTGGTCGTAACACAGTCCTTGAACCTTGAACCGTAAAAACAATTACTCAGGTTTTATGTAAAGTATAAAATCTGTACTGTTGCGTTATTTTGCCTACCTTCATATTCTAGTTAAAATGGAACTAATTACCGCGAATTTCTAAAAGAACGTACATAATACACATGTCTGTTACTTGCATAAAGTATGCTAGTAGCTTGCATGCCGTTGTAACATTCATCAATCAGCATGTCGACTATGTAAAAATCTCACCGTGAAGACTTGCGTGGCGTGAGCTGTCAGTGTCATGCCGTCTTGGTCAATCCCTAGCAACAGTGGCACTGACAGCTCACTTCACCTAAGTTTTCAGGGTGAGATACTCGTAGTTACAGAATAGCACTACAGAAGTTGTTTTATCCTAATGGCATGCAAGCTACTGGCATACTTTTGTGCAAGTTACGGACACGTGTATGTGTACGGCATAAAGGAAAAAGGTAGATGTACTATAGATTAGAAACTACTCATCTTCTTGATTTTAACAAGACGCACGGCGTTGAGGAAAGAAGGAAGGTTAAATACACAAATTGTAACCGCTTTCGTCCTAATACCTAATGATAAATAATTGGTAACTGATTTTATTTCTGTAAGTAGTTTTGTACAAAGACTTTTACAAGTCAATCACATTTTTTAAACTGAGTGAGGTCGGTGTTTCCTAGGCTAGTCGGTTGTGAGCCATCGTAGCGAGCGGTTGTATCGGCTGTGTTCCTACAAAAAAAAAAAAAAGAGTGCGCGACCCGTGCGCCAACCCTGCGCCCAGTTTCGGACAACGAAGTGATAAGTGTTTAAGAAATTACTAGTGTGCCCTGTGTCGCGAAATTCAATTCTTCGGAACTGCACACCTCCATACATGCGAGGAACTGCTTGCCTGCCAAAGGATCCTGAGCTTCGAATTTGGTGAGATCAATCCATTCTATGGTTAAGAAAATTTAATTTTCAACAAGAAAGTACAAAGATCTCACTTAACTTTGCTATTGTTTTAATTTATAGCAAATCATTTAAGGCTCCAACGAGCATCGATAACAACCTCGAAGGCAATGAACAACTTGCGTAAAGAGCCTAAAAGTGAGGAAAGCCTGGATCTGTTGTGATCAAGTTTCATTGTCCAGCTTAACTGTTTTTGTTAAGGCCAAAAGGCTAAATAAGCCAATCGAACTGAGTTTTGATTTTCAGCTTTAATCTAATTGTGGTTGGGCCTAGCGGGTCAGCAGGGTCGTGAACTTGAAGTTTGGCGGTTCTTATTTCAAGATACATTCTGGTGAAAGGTTTTTGTAGGATGTTATTAACTTAAAACAAAACGAACGCTGTCGATTTAGATTTCATACAAGAACTTATTACCTTGACCTAGACACTAACCTATCATATGTTAACAATTGTAGCATTTATTCCCAGGAAATACGGCTAATAAATGATCCAAGTAGATGTAAACCTTCAACGAGGCGTTCTGGGGAGGAGAAGACATCCTAATTGCCGCGTCAGAATTGTACCTTGTAAACGTGTGTTCTAACTTGAAAAGGGCGCAAAGAGAGATTTTTGTTTAATAGCTGATTCGTCATATCATTAAAATGAAAGCATTGCATTGTATCTACAAACTTATATTTTGTTGCACCAAGCTTGCAGAAATATGCTTCAGGTAGCCGGTAAAAAAAAGGTTATATAGCCGCACAAATAGTCGGTCCCAGTGTCAAGTGTTAAGTTCAAAAGTGCTGCAAAAACAGTGAGGGTGACGTGACGCGCTTTTTAGGAATGCGGAAGGCATGTTGTAGTGAAAGTATTTGAACATACTAAGCCGTTTGGGATCGTTATTTGGTTGTGGTTTTAAATAAATATAGTAATGTGAATGTAAATTGTGACGCGAAGTCACCAATACCATTTATATAAACTCAAATATGGGCTAGAAATTAGCCAGACTCATGTATCAAATGGTGATCGCACCTTCTATGATACACAGTCTGAAAGTGTCGGCACTCACTAAAGCCAACAGGTCAACACTGTGAAAATATAAAAGAGTTATCATGAGAGACCTGATTAACCACGCTAAGAATAAACCAAGACAAAAGAAAATGTATGAAAATTTAAAAGGACAACCCGTAACCAAACGCATCATGAACCACAGGATGTGTTATCTCGCACATCTCCACAGACGACGAAAATCACACCTGCTACATGCTGCAATGCAGTACAAGGCCAAATCCAAATAAGTCGGCTGAACTATTTACACTTGGAATGACAACCTCAAACAGGACATGATTTACTTCGACAAGGAAGTTCAACTTCTGGATGAACACGGCTGTAGAACGAGATAAGATAAAAAATCTGCTAGTAAAATATACAAGAAACCTGAAACGGATAGTAGCGAGACCTCAGATGAAGATATTGGAAAAACACAGCATAGCAGAGATTGGCTGCGACGTTGTTAAAAGATGCCCTCCCATAGACAAATATTACCCGTCTCTCCACTAGTCTAATGGTAATTTTAGGGTGCACTACTCGACTGGCTCTCACTCTCCTTCCTATCCTAAGGGCACGTCCACCACCCTACCATTAAAGCGCCCCCCGGTCTATTCCTTGATATGCAATGGTCTTTGTAGCACCATGAAGCATGAGGCTTCAAGGGCTAGTGCAAATCTTGGGGTTCATTCGATTAATCGAGTCTGGTCAAACCACGCTGGGGTCGGTGCATTTCATTCATTCATTCATTCATAACTTATACCACAACTTCAAATATCCCCACGAGCCCCTGTATTCACCCAGTTAGTATTACCGCAATAACAAACTTAGTAATAGCTGTTGTAAATTTTTGTATATAAAAACAGCTTTACACCAAAAATAAAAGTGGTTTCCCAGCAACTGTTTTTGTACTTAGTTTGTTGTACTGAATGCGTAGTTGACGGCTACGTGATGGGTCTTTTAACACCCTGTATAGGTAAGTAGGGTGGTAATTTTTCTTGCGTATATTACTCGCAAGGTTCCATAATATTATGAGTTATGACCTATTCTAAGTACTGGACGTTTCCAGGCTGTTATAACGGAAATATATTGATGTAGATTCGGGAAAATTGCTTTTTGCTTGCGGAAGGGAGTGTTTTTTTCGTTTTTTAATTAACTTCATCTCTTTCGGTCTTTGTAGCACCATGAAGCATGAGGCTTCAAGGACTAGTCTATCTTACTACTCTGAGAAGCAAGGCCGAAAAAAACTCAAAGGTTGCAGTCTCTTTTAAAGTCCAGACATAGTCTTGGTCAGAACATGTGATCAGTATATGAAATGATCTTTTGAGGAATTAACAAAAACCACACAGATTGAGTGGACCCCTCCAGTCAGTGCACGTATTTTTCAGTAATCATGCAGCTCAACTCAGAACTTTTAGAGCTAAACGATTCGACAAATCAAGGAAAGGACATTTGGATAGGCCTCAAAAATTACTCAAACTGTCAGATCAAGATTAAAACTAAACAATGAAGCGATGGCCCACATAGTCCTAACATATCACGTATCACAATATTTAAAATAATATTAAAATACTTCACAAAGTAAATACTCATGTCATAGTATATAGGTAGCTCACTGAGGTGATTGGTCAATCCCAACTTGCATAGACAATTTACCATGTCATAGCTTATTCATCTACTAGCAACTATAATGAAGACATAGGTAGGTACTTACCTTTGCATTAGCAGTCTATTCATAACTTACATAACTAACCATATTATTTAAAAGAGTGTCTATGGAGTTTCTTGCCCGTTCTTCTCCATAGGTACCTACTTCGCTTTGGAATGGTCAACTAGCTTCATATTTCTGACTGACCGACCCCTTGACAATTCAAAAGTGCCTGTAATGGGTTTATTTGAAATAAATGCTTTGAGTTTGAGTTTGAGTTTGACTGTAAACTCCATACATTTATTGCAAAATCGTCGCATTAAAGCGGTCCCGCTCTAATTCGTTTAAAGGTATTCCCTTTATTATATATATTATATATCACACATAATACGTACATAACATCACGCCAGTAACCCCAGAAGGGCTATTTTAATAGTACACTCATATTTATCCAGTTATACTTAAGTCCCATGTAATAGGGGGTGAGCCTATTGCCATCAACCGGGCACAAATCCAGAATCCGGGCTGCTACTGAGAAATTCTAAATAGAAAAACCCAGTTACACTTTGCCCGACCTGGGAATCGAACTCAGGACCTCGTGCTCAGCAGTCTTGCGACCATTAGACGCAGACGAAGTCGCGAACAAAAGCTATTTTAAAATAAAGTGAACAGTTATCGTCAAGTAAGGCCTGGGAATATTCTCTCAATAAAATACGTTTTTCGGGAAAATGATAATACAAGAAGTAATTACTAAAGTCAACGAAGAGTAAGTAAATGCATAATGAAACGTTCCTAAAAGCTGTTCGTCCGTTTCGTCTAAAAAGTCTGAAATATATTATAGTCGTCTTAAAATGACAAAGTTTCACTCAATGAAATACGTATATCTAATGCTCATGTACAAGTAACAAGGAAAAGTCCACAGAGATATACTAGAATTAGCTTTTTTCTACTTCGCATGTGTATTGCATGAAGACGCCTTAAGTGACTTTGCTTCATATCGATATCTTCTTTTCCTTTGGGGAAAAAACTTTTCCACGATATGTATCATTCGGCTAGTTCTATACCTTTGAGGTTCGGTGAATAACATTAGTTTTTCCTGATTTCTCTTCGGAAGTCTGATACTCTGGTTCAAATCTGATTCTATTCACATCTAACAGATCTGAATGTAAAACGAATCTGATAAAACAATTTTATTTCAATTCACATTTTAGTATGTAACGTTTTGAGAAGCGGGAATAATGTGATAGGTAATAAAGAATACGACCTCTAAATATCTCTTTGTTATTTGTTATCTTTGTTGTTAAAACGTGTAACAAAACATAAGTATGTATTCTTTCAATTAATCAGAAAATAAGTGTTGGTTTCTGCGTTTGTGCTCCAGAATACGAAAGTAATTCGTTTATTTTGTTCTCTGCATCACTAAACAATGTTTGTTCGTAAAAACAGTATAACAGTACTTTATTAAGGTTGTGTCAAGAGGGTACATAATCATTAGCGTCAGCGTTTTTCGTTCTATAGCATAAGCATGGCATAATCAGCCTATTATGTTCCCACTGCTGGGACACAGACCTCCTCTGTGTGAGAGGGAGTGGGCTGTACTCCACCACGCGGGCCCAGTGCGGTTTGGTAGATGTCACATGTCATCGAATTTTTGGTTCTAAGACATGCCGGTTTCCTCACAATGTTTTCCTTCACCGTTTTGAGAGCAGTGGTGTTTCGTTCTATGCTCGGGGTATATTTTTACTGTTTATCACAAGGGTTACTTTTGCTTATCAAACTTAACACAGGGTCGTTGTAAAGGCATACGCATAACACGAATCGTGGCCATGAGGAAAATAAAATAAAATGTTTTTCAAATGCACATAGAGCACTTTGTAATAAATAGTTTCTTCTTAAGGCACTGACAAGAGGCAAATGTTGTGAGTAATTGTCTTTAAAAAAAAATTACCAGTTTGTGGTCGCTGAAAAAATATATGTTAATCTTGAACATATTTCTGAAAACCCTGCGTATTCAAAACAGATTTTAGTAAAGTTTTCTCGACACAAAAAAATGGCAAACAAACCTCTTGAAATGGTCATCCAACAAAAATATCTGCATCACTTATCAACGTACATTGGTCAAATTAATAACAATAACGTATCATATTTAAATACAGAACTTGGTTGTTTGTTATTATCGATTACTCAACTCATTTTTATGTAAATAGATAAATGCTTCATATTTTGCAATAAATCATCAATGTCATCGCGCTTCTCTTTCTTTTCTATGAAGTCCGACAGTGACCTCACTTTACCTCTTGTCAGCGTCTTAATCAAAATCTTGAATTCATTCATTCATTCCCAACAGACAACGCACATCTTATATCGCCGGTTTTAGGTGCATGAAGTGTTGACACACACGAGAGTTCCTTATTCCTTGTATGGATGGTTGTCATTTTTGTCGAAGAGAAATTCAATCGGTGGCAAGGCTCGTAAGGTAAATAAAATATTAAAGTGAGTTACGAGTAGTTCTTACATGATACAAAAATTTATTATAATTTCAAAACATCTTAATATTTATATATTTTCCCACC
Organism: Dasypolia templi; assembly: GCA_963555695.1. NCBI lineage: Eukaryota > Metazoa > Arthropoda > Insecta > Lepidoptera > Noctuidae > Dasypolia > Dasypolia templi. The sequence continues at coordinate 24,699,589 of OY743143.1, read as the reverse complement.
ACTTTATTATGAATATCTGCGTCACAATTGAAAACTAATGTTAATTAATTAAGTAATTTATAAACTACACTTCCGAGAATGGGGATCTATTTTCCAAAGGGGTTTACCGACAAAATTACCTACAAACTTAGTCGCATTTACCCGTAAGCTAGGACGTTGGGTGTCATTCGGTGTAACGATGCTTTGCTCCACCGTGTGTCTTTGCCTTTACCGTTCAAAACATGGCAAGTGTGAACCGTATAACTTCTAAGGTTATGGCGGCTGTACCATAACAACTAATTGGACATCGTGTTTTAATGGTAAATTGTCTTAGTTGGGGTTTATCTAGCTAGAATAAATTACAGTGAGATAGTTAACGGACAATTTGCATTTTTTCGTAGCCGCATTTTAGGTTAAGATTTGGACCCCATTTTCGCTATCAGCGAAACTCAACAAAATCATGACGAAAAAATTGCAAATGATTGTAGCCGTTGGTCCAGTGGTCGCAAGAGCTACTACTGAGAATGAGGTCCTGGGTTCGATTCCCAGGTCGGGAAAGTGTTACTGGGTTTTTCTATCTAGAATGTCTCAGTAGCAGCCCGGAGTCTGGATTTGTGACTGGTTGATGGCAATAGGCTCGCCCCCTATTACATGGGACTTAGCAAAAATGGCGAAATGTGGGTGTACTATAGGTACACCTATGCCTAACCCTTCTGGGATTACAGGCGTGATGTTATGTATGGTGTTATGATGTTGTAGCCGCCATCTTGGACCTGTATAGATTTGGATCCCATTTCCATTTAGCAGTGACCTCGAAACCCATGAAAATGACACCCTGACGGAAAGTTTGCAAATTTTCGTAGACATTGTAGTTACTAAATAACTTTAAAGACCATTCAAAACCTTGAAACATTTGGCCACCATTTGATTTGACTGTGCTAAGGTGTTAAAAGAGGGTAGATGATGCTTTTTTTTTTTGTTCCCGGGGTGGAAAATCCTCATGGATGTCCTCCGCCCTGGGGCGGGCGGAGGGGTCTGTCAGACTCTTACTGACTAAAAACCACCCCGGTGTTCCATCTCACACCTACGCCGGGGTCGTGGGAACACATAATCCTTCCGCAACCCCGGCTGGTGCCGGCCCGCTTGCACGGGCCCCGTCTCGGGCGGGGGGAGTGAGGTGTACTGCCCCCACAACGTCTGTGAGCAGCGCACGCGGAACACTACGCGCGCCGCCTTCTCGGGTCCTGATGTTGGGGGGCGACGGATGTCCCCGAATCCGTCGCCCCTGGACCCATTTAGGGGGGCCGGAAGAGGGCGTTGTCCGCCCTCATCCGACGCCCTGTGCGTCTGCTGCGGGCCGGTTCAAGAGTCGAGATCTCTCTCTCCCTTTCCGCAGCCTCCTTCTGCGAGATGACCGTCTCGCAGAAGGAAACCACCGCGTCCCAGGACTCGACGCTGCTGACCATCGAACTCACTACGGTCGGCAGCGACAGGTCACTGCCTACTTCGGTGATGAGGGCACGGCGCGGCTCCTCCCAAGCGGCACACTCTGCCAGCGTGTGCCACGCCGTGTCCTCCCGGCAGTCGACGCAGTGGTGACACCGGGCGTCCGGCTCCCTGTTTATGCGACACAGGTACTTCCCGAAGCAACCATGCCCCGAGAGCACCTGCGTCGCCCGAAACGTCAGGGAGCCGTGCCTTCTCCCGAGCCAGCGGTCGAGCACTGGCCGGATCGCCTCGATGGTGCTGAGGCCGGCGGTGGGGCGTGACAGCCTCACCCGCCATTCCGCCACCAGGACCTCGCGGAGCTGCAACCGACGCTGCTTGACATGTTGCTGCATCGGTCGCTCGTCCCGCTCCCGCGCTTCCTTGCGCCACCGGTACAGTGACGCGAGCACCTTCGCCTCCAGGTCCCAGGGCGGTGATCCGGCCAGTGCACAACCCGGCTCGAAGGAGATCGTGCGATACCCCCGAATGACTCTGACGGCCATCGCTCGCTGCGGCTTGCGCAGGACAGCTATGCTGCCGGCCGTCAGGTCAGACGCCCAGATCGGCGCTCCGTAGAGCACCATGGATCGCACGATCCCCATATAGAGCCGCCTACAGGCGGCGCTCGGGCCCCCCAGATTGGGAAGCAGCGGGGTAGATCTAGCTGAACTAAGTAAGAGTAGTGAGTGAAGAGAGTAGAGTAAAGATTGTGATAAACTTTACTTTTTTCTAACAAAAGACATTCGACTACGACCAACCTTAAGTGGTAACGCCGAAACGGGATGCCCTAGAAGGCCAGTAGTGACCTTATTGGTGATGTTCATTAGCAAAGTCAGGTGCGAAGTACTCTCAATCACGCAGCCCAGATGTGTTATCGTAAAGGAAGCAAACAGAGTATGTTATGATCGTAGCAGGTGGCGTTGGTAAGGTTGTTTGGTGGTGGTGGTTTCTGCTTATCCCCATGAGAAGAATAATTAATGTGTGTTTTTTTTCCAATTAGGTACTTGGACATTGACCTGAAATCACGTCATTTATTCCTGAGTATTAAATTCAACGATAAACAACTCTGCAACCTGTCAAAGGCCAGACCTGGTTTGGCAAAGCTGACGGCCTTCAATAGTAGACTGGCACTACAAGAAGAAATCTAAAACTTTCGATTTAAAAAAAATGTTTTTTTTTTGCAGAATAAAAAAGAAGCAGGAAGTGTGGGTCCCCAGGGAATAAGTTAACTTAGAAACTATCTGCAGCAGCTAGTCTCAGCATTTAACTAAACCTGTGAGTGCTTAGTCGTCCCCTTAGCAACACAAGTAACTTTATAGCACCGTAGGGGTTGCACTAACAAGCTTACGTCTAAAAAAACAAAGCACGATTTACACAAGGACTTTTCAATATTTTCCGAATCACGCAGGATTTTGAGAAACACGTTAGAAACAGAAATATTTCCTGTTTTTTGTTCAAAATAGAACTGGCAAAGAGTTTTCAGAATATATTACGGCTTTGACCTCGTGGAGGTCGGAAATTATCCCACGGAAGTGTACTACCGGTATACTGCCAGTATGTTCTAACCCGGATCATGGTCTATCCTTGTGCCAGATTTCATTCAAATACGTAGAGCCGTTTAGGCGTGAAAATGTAGGAGACAGGCAGGGTTATTTTCATATTTATAATATAAGTATGGTTGTATCAGTAGGTAAATCAAGAGGCAATTTGAATGGAACACATTCATTAACTTCACAGTTATTAAAATACACAACGACTCCTTCTCCTTGACAGAAGTTTCTTCTTCTGAGAATCTTAGATCACTATCATGTAGGTATACGACCTCAATCAATTAGTTACCTTCCTTCCCTGTTCACAATGACTGAATGTCAGATTTAACTAAATTAACACAAACAAACAGTCAACACACTGCAGTCTACTACACGTTTTAATTTAATTGCTTATCAATTTCCATTAATTACGGCAGCGTGTGTTCTATTAGCACTTAGCAGACATCCTCACAGTTACCTTGAACGTAAAAAAACGAATAAAAAAATATTAGTAGTTTCATTATCATGTGTGAGTCAGAGATCGGAACTATGTGTAGAAAGCAGGGATGGCGAAAATCTGTATTTTGTTAAAAAATAAAGTGCAATAATTATGTTTTCTTCAAAGTTGTTGAGTTGTATGCACCGCATAATTGTTTTGTAGAAAATATAAGGTTTTGCAATTGGTAAATACTATTTTAACATTGTCTAGTTCAAACCATTGAAAGTTCCCACTTATATATTATTAAATAAAAATGTTTTTGTGTTTATTATTGTGACATACACTTTTGAAAGAAAAATGTTTATCATTTATTTCTCCTATTTTGTATGTTTCCTTTTTTTAAAGCTTTCCAATTGAACTAAGAGATACCATGGCGATCCTAGTGATAAAATTATCTTTTTCTTATATTTATTGGTAATTTTAACATACATTTAAATCAGTTTAAATCAGCTAACCCTGACAGAAAGTAATAATAAAGTTGGTGCCTACGCATTCAAGTTGGTAGGGTATAGACGTGTAGAATTTGACTTTGACTTTGATATGTGAATGGGTGGAGTGTGAAATGAGTATTGTATGGAAAAACCTTTTGTGCGCGTTGGCAGCCATATTATAAGTTTACGTGCGGACGACAAGCGTCGACCATGCTTGTCACATATTACACTATTGAAGTGAAATGACTTAGCATTTTATTGGTAGGTGGAGGCGTTAACAAAAAAAGCTGGTAAATGTGCAATCCAATTTGCGGAAAACTTTTGTAAAAATGAGAGCCGTTAAAACCTGCTAGGCTAAAACGCATAGGTATAAGGTATCCTAACTAATATTGTAAATGCGAAAGTTGGTTTGATTGTCACGCTTTCACAACAAAACGGCTAAACAGAATTGTAAGCAATATGGCAAATAGATAGACCATGACCTAGGTCCTACCTATATCCTTAATAGGCTATTTTTCATCCTGGATGGCAGACGAAATTGCGGGCAACAGCTGGTAGTCACTAAATCCCATTATTGTTTGTCGTAGACACGGCCGTGACGTAATACATACGGTTTTTTGGAGAGCTAACAGCCATTTGAATCAGTTTTGTCTGCACGATAATAGAACACGCACCTTCAAACCCATAACAATACTATCGATGTACTAGTGGCGTGCCAATAGCTGTTATTGCTAGCCAGCTTCAATTCTAAAGTTTCCAGTGTACTAGTATACAACAGCTGCCTTCAGCGAACTGAGGAGATGGCTACATATCTTTCACAAAAGACACCAGTAACATGGCCGATTTTAAAATGTCTCCTGCACTTCGACATCGTTTCAATTACTTACTACTACAATTCAAAGTACAGGAGTGGAGATTAAGACAATAGGAGCAGCTACAGAGCTGACCCTATTGTCATAAGTGTAATTAGCAGAGTGGAGCCATGAGCTACAATTTTATAGTTCATGCTATAAAATCCCTCCTAAGTTTCATAAAAGACACCAGTAACATGGTTGATTTTAAAATTTCTCCTGCACTACGACACCGTTTCAATTACCACTACAATTCACGGTACGGTACAAGGGTTGGAGATTAAGAAAATAGGAGCAGCTATAGAGCTGACCCTATTGTCCGAATTGTGATCCCCTGTACCACCATAGTGTGTTGTAATTAGCAGAAACTAGCAATGAGTTATTCATTCATCCTGATAAGATAAACGAAGCAGAAAAGGAGAGTGAAAGAGTTGGTGCTACTCATCATCTTGGTAAATCCCAATGGTTGTCTCTTACGGCACCAAAAGCAAAATGGGGGAATATGATCGACCTAGCCGCAGCCAAAACTCTTCAGTTTCAAAAACCGAATTTTGTGAAACATCTCCATTATTCATTTCCATTCTACCCCGCAATTTCATAGAATGCACGTAGATGCGACTGATAGCCACCACAGCTGCGACTTTTTAAAGCTACTTTTTTGTCGGCCGCGATCTAGCTGAGGTAGTTTGTTTAGTATCTACATAAACTATTCGAGTAAAGCCGGCTATGGTCCACTATTTGTCCGGTAACAAAGTTACAGATCAATGGTCTTGCACGATTTTCGTGTAGCTCAGTTTCCGAAGTAGGTACCAAAGTAACGAGAGTACAAATGCGCATGTTCATAAACTCGCGCTGGTTTCTGTATATGTTTACATGTTTATAAGTGCCTGTTTTAAGCTAACAAAATTGCTATTTTCAAATAGTAACGAGACCATAGCTGTTATTTATTGAATTATTGTAATATTTTAAAGAGCACGGTTTGTTTCACTGTGATTATACACGCCTTGCAACTTGATATGGGCACAGAAAAGCAGTTCCTTTTCAATGAAATCTTATAACTTGATATCGATTTAGACTTCGCCCAAAATAATTTGAGCTCGTAAAGTATAAAGTCCCAGAAGTTCCTGCACAATGATTAAACTAGCAGCCGAACTTTCCCGGCTCAGTCTTGGTCTCTAACATCTGATAATTCTCCGCCTGATCGACCTAAGCTGCAAGCGTGTAAACCTAGCTTTAATACATTCTATATTTTAACAATTTTATGTAAACGATTTAAGTTTTCTGAATCAAAGTCAAAGTTAAAACATTTATTTCCAATAGGTATTTGAAAAGGCACTTTCAAAATATGCAAGAAAAAAAAAAGACGGTATCTATCTGCCAATAGACCTTAACTAGAGATACGCGAAAACTAGAGATTCAAAAATATAAGCGCAAGATCAAAGAGTCAACCCTCAAATTAATAAGGGACGCAATAATCTTTAGCAAGCAAAACATCACCCCTATAATAGTGGTCATTTACCGAAAATTGTGAAAGAACGGTGAAGCGGCTCTCAAAACTGTGAAGAAAAACATCGTGAGGAAACCGGCATGTCTTAGAACCAAAAATTCTAAAACATGTGACATCGACCAACCCGCACTGGGCCCGCGTGGTGGATTACGGCCCACTTAACTCAACTTAGCTGCACCGGACATTTTGAAACTGCGTGAAAGTCGTTTATGAAGGTACAAATTGGACGGTGACGCGTGGACTGTAAAAGTAACTTTTTTTACAACGGACACTGATTTAACTGAAAATCGAACTATTCGAGTCGTGACGAAACAACGGATTTCAAAGCAGGATTGTGAAAACGAATTTTGTGCTACACAAACTGATTGCAGGTAAATATTGTTCGACGTTTTTGATAGGATATACTCGTATATGAAAACATAAATCTACGAGTCTTTAGGTTTTTATCTAGATAACCTGAGATAGATAGATCCATATCATGCTTTGCGTGGGTATCGTAAAAGTAGGTTATAGAGACAAAAAGGAGCGTTGTCTTTTGTGATAATTGCCCTAACCTAACCTTTCCTAGTCGCATCGCAGTGCCTCGGATCACGAATGATGTTTTAGTAGTTAATTAAAAGGCCTACTTACGTTCAAGAACGCTTACAAAAGATAACAAATTAACAGACGAAGAAAGAATAATAGTCAACGGGGATAAGATTGCTATGCAATAAGACGTTTAAGGGGACAAACTGTCACTTGTCAAGGTGATAAAACCAAGACTGAAAAATGGTATATGGATGACTTTCCAGGCGGGGTAAAAGTGAAAGTTGATAATTTTCTCTTGAACACTTCGAAGGCCTTTGACAAATGAGGCCTTGTTCGTCTTACTCCTTATGTAATTCTCATATATAAAAAATCTATATTTTCTCCGGCATTTTTAGCCTTAAACCCTATTTGATAAATTGGATTCGTAATACTTTCGACAGCGTTATTAATTTTATTCGGAGTGGCCTTTGGCTACCAAAAAGCGCGATTAAGCATTTGAATATAAGAGATTGCTTTTAGCTGCTTTCGACGACCAATTTTTATTTTCGAGCGAATCCCTTTTTTGTCTTAGAATTAGGTCACGGTAGAGATATAATCAGGAGAAAAAATAAATGTGAAGGTAAAAAAGTAATTAAGCGAAAAAACTCAGTCCTCCACACTAAGAATTGGTGTTAGTGAAAGGATTAAGTCTAATCTTGGTCTTCGTTGGCGTACTGTAGTGTAGGCAAAACCACTGGGCTTTTGGAACTTAGAGTAATAACCATGCTTCTGCTTTCAGAAAAGGTATACCATTTCAGCTGGCAAGCTCTACAAGGTTTACTGAATGCCCGGTATACCTAATAAACAGTCATCTGTTGCCATCATATTAATCAACAGTTTATTAAGCGTTTGAGTAAGATAAAATATTAATTAAGTAGTTAAACATTATGATAGGCACACTTAGTTTTACAGTAACCATGACTAATTAGAAAAATAAAACATCAAGTTCTACAGTGTTTTGTATTTGAGAAAATCTGGGGCTGTAGGTAATATAGCTTAAAGCGGCGTAATAATGCTTTTACAAATTTCATCCCAAATTCTTACGTTACCTATTTCGATTGTGAAATAAGGTAAAGTTACTTAGGAGCGAACCAAATTTTGTAAATTAGGAGCGCAATGTCAGACAGTTCCAGATTTCTCCCGAGAATGTTTGCGCTTCATTGCTGAATGCCGACAGATTCTTGTGCTTTCTTTTTAGTATCCAAGCACTTTGGGTACCGTTTGAGCACAAGATTCCTTTTTGAAGTAGAAATGGATTGGTAATAGTATTAAACGGAAGCTACTTGGGCATCTAAAATTAAATAAACATATAACCGTATTTTCATGATAAAGCCATACGCTTTATAAACATATTTTAGTTATCGAACTGTTTGTTCATTTCTGTCAAACTTTATTTTAACTTGACAGAACGGGAAAAACAGTTTGATGGCTAAAATATTTACAAAGCGAATGGCTTTATTATGAATAAGACGGTAAGCTAAGACGGTAAGTCTATAAATATTCGCTGAAAAGTTTTGAGTTAACTAAATTGTATTCAAGATTGGTATAAGGACCTAATCAATCACACGAGCTGACTTCTTTCAGCTTTATCTTTTGTGATATAAAAGAAAGATACCAGAAGATAAGTTATTTTATACCTTAAACAGAGTGCACATAAAGTTAAATTACCGTAATTTTATAAGTACATTAAATAAACCCTCACCATAACTTCATATCAAATAAGGCTGTTTATACACCATGACTTTTTTACAGACTGATCGGCTTGAGCTCCTAGGCATGGAGTTGACGACCAGTCTCAACTTTGGCGCAACCATTGCGCGCAAAGTTCAAACTGCGGCCAAAAAACTGGGCATTCTAAATAGAGTGAAGCGATACTTTACGCCTGGACAGCTTCTAACTCTTTCTAACGCGCAAGTCCGATCCTGCATGGAGTATTGCAGCCACCTTTGGGATGGCTCAGCAAAATACCAACTTGCCGCGCTCTACTCAGTGGAACGCAGAGCTAAGAGGCTCATTGGCGACGTAAAACTGGTGGATGCCAAGCTTCACAGCTTAGCTCATCGCCGCAAGGTTGCCTGCTTGTCGGTCTTCTATAGACTGTACTTCGGTGAGTGTGCGCAAGAACTCCACGACCTCATCCCATCTGCCCCCTTCTACCATCGGACATCTAGACGTACTGCTAATTACCATCCACACTTGGTTGCCATTCCACCAATTCCCACTAAGCGCTTCCAAACATCTTTCATAATGCGCACGGCAAAAGAGTTGAACTCACTACCTGCGTCTGTGTTCCCGAACACATTCAACCCGAATCTCTTCAAAGTTAGAGTTAACAGGCTCCTTCTGGGTAAACTCACTCCATCGTAGACTCTGCCTCTGTCACTTCTGACATCGACTAGAGTCAAGAGCAAACCTATCTCAAATAAAAAAATAAAAATAAAAAAAGTAACTCGGACAGACATAACGCTGTTTAAAATTTTAAATCCCATCTCCTGTGATGAATATTCAGATTAAAATGCTGTTAAGCTTGCATAAACACGCGTTTGTTGATTTGAATAAATGAAGTTTTTAGTCGATTTTTTTGTTAAATGTTTGATGAAGTCTTTTGGTAAAAAATATTTAAAAAAAAGTCTTCTGAATTTCTTTTTTTCCAATCACAATTATTTTTCATGAGATTTTTGTTGGGAACGTAAAAAAAAAACGAAAAATTTCGTGCAGTGTTCTCTCGACAATAATTCAACATTTGCAGATAAAAATATCGAGCTCTATGCATGACCACGAGTGTGGAAATAAATTGGACTGTATACCCTCTTATATTGGGACTGTTTTGTCTCCTTAAACTAAAACTACGTTGCAAGTTTAGGTATAAGGAAGAAAAGAGTGGTCGATAATGAGGGAATTACCGCAAGTTTTCGCTGATAGATAACAGGCAATTCGCTTGTTCCCTCCGCAGTTCACTCGACGCTCGACTCTCGCCGCGGACGGACGTGTTTGTGCGCTATCCCGCTCCAGTGTTGTGTTTCGTGTTATTATTCGTCGCTGCCACGTGATGTCATCGTAGTCGCCCCGACTACTCCGATTTAAAATCAAATCAAGAAATTGATTTGACTTTAATAACTCAAAAAAACTGCCTTTTTCAAGGCATCCCTGTTTCATTAATAGACGTTTGTGAGTAGCTTCACTAGGCCCCTTCTGGGTAAAACCACAGTTTCGTGGTCCTCGGTTGAAACCTTACGGTGTCAACGAAGCCGAGTGGGGTGTTGACCCAATTCACACCCGCCGAACCCCTTCAGGGCGAGGCAGTTAGTTGGACGGGTCCCAGATAACCGGCCTTGGGGGATCTCCTAGTCGGCTCTGGTGACAGTTTTGCTTTCCAGCTACTCACCTAGTGTCTTTAGGGTGTGTCTACACCCTTCGCGCTAGACTGGTCAGGGCCCCGTTCGCACAATAATACTGGCGACGGGTTACAAGCTTAGGGCTCACCAATAGGTACACACCTCCCTGTCTACACCCGACAGGGAGGGAACTCATCCCCGGGCCAATCCACCCGGGGAGTTAGGTATAGGGTTTAGGCTTCGTAGGGAAATTTCTCTTTCCACCATTCCTTCCCTAATATAGTTCCCGCTCCGATCATGGAGGACGCCGCCCTCTTGGCGTTCCTCAAAGAGGTCCTATTAAAGGACCCCGAGTTTTCGATCACTTAGTGTCAGTCGCCGACACGACGGCCGCAATCGACTCGTTTACAGAGCACGTACAATCCGTATTGACGGATTGTTCACGGGAAGTTCCGGTGATGGAAGACCATCGCTGGAAACTACCTACTGACGTACGTGACCTGATAACCGAGAAGAACGCGACCATCCGTGCCTACGACTCCTTCCCTTGTGACGCGAACAAAGCCCACATGCGCCATTTACAGCGTGCTGTAAAGAAACGCATAGGGGAGGTTCGCTCCGAGGGCTGGGACACGATGCTCAGTGAACTCGAGCCCACTCATCAAGCCTTCTGGCAATTACAGAGGAAATTGCGTTCCTCAGAAGAGGTCTCTATGCCTCCTCTCATCCGCCCCGACAATAGTGTCGCTTTCGACAGTCCCGATAAGGCTGAATGTCTTGCCGACAGCCTAGAGTCCCAATGTTCTCCCACCTCCCAACCAGTAGACCAAGCTCACCTGAACAAGGTCGACGCTGAAGTCGAACGAAGAGCCTCCCTCCCTCCAGTCGAAGACCCTGATGATCCTCTGCCTCCCGTCACTCCAGACGAAGTGCACGACATCATTAAAGGGCTCCACGCTCGTAAGGCCCCCGGTTCGGATGGTATTACCAATAAGGTATACAAACTCCTTCCTGCCCCGCTAATAATGCTTATGACCGCCATCTTCAATGGCGCCTTGAGCAACAACATCATCCCACAAGCATGGAAAGAAGCCACTGTCATCGGTATCCCAAAGCCAGGCAAGCCAAAGTCTGAGCCCTCCAGCTACCGCCCTATTAGCTTACTCAATGTCCTCGGCAAAATCTACGAGAGGCTTATTTATAAGCGTCTCAAAGACTACGCCGAAGCAAAGAGCCTCATACCCAACGAGCAGTTTGGATTCCGTAGCCAACACTCGGGCACCCAACAGGTCCACCGTATCGTAGAGCACTTATGCGCTGGTCTGCAGCGTAACGCGACGACGGGTGTGCTATTCTTCGACATAGCGAAAGCCTTCGACAAAGTCTGGCACAACGGCTTGATATACAAGCTCTACCAACTAGGAGTGCCTGATCGTCTCGTGCTCATCTTACGAGACTTTTTGTCGAACCAGACCTTTCGCTATCGCGTCGAGGGAGCACTCTCGTCCCCTCATCCTATTCGCGCCGGTGTCCCTCAGGGTTCCGTACTATCTCCTCTCGCCTTCACGCTGTTCACTAGCGATATCCCAAAAAGTAAAAAGGCTCAGTTGGCTCTCTTCGCCGACGACACTGCCGTTTACTATACCGGTCACTGTCCCAACGCTATAGCTCGTACTCTCCAAACCTCCGCAAACGTCTTAGGCGCTTGGTTCCGGAAATGGAGAATCGAGGTCAACCCCGATAAGAGTCAGGCGGTTCTCTTCTCGAGACGTCGTCGACTCCCTCCCCCACTTCCCAGCCCGATCACTATGTACGGCAAGCCAATCCCTTGGGAGAAGCAAGCCAAATACCTAGGCGTGATCCTCGATGAGAACCTTACCTTTAAGGCTCATATTAAGGCGGTTCGCGCGCGCGCCTCCTTCGCTCTTAGCAGGCTCCAATTCGTACTGACAGCCCGTAGCAAACTGTCCCTCAAATGCAAGCTCCGCATCTATACCGCAGTCATCCGTCCCATCATGACCTATGCCTGCGTTTTATTTGCGCACGCTCACCCACGTCATCTCCATAAGATGCAGACCCTCCAAAACCGTTTCCTCAGAAGGGTCACGGGTGCCCCCTTCTATGTCCGTTATATAGATCTTCACGTCGACCTCAAAATGCCAACCATAAAACAGTTCATGAAACGCTTATCAAAGCGTTTCTTCGACTGCGGCATTAAACACTCTAACCCCCTGATTACAGCGGCCGCCCGCTACACTCCCTCTCGCATTAGCAGTATTCGCCGACCAAGGCATACTTTAATCGACCCCGACGACGCCACTACCCTCCTCCAGGAAAGTAGTAAGGCCACTAGCACGCTACATAAGCCCAGAACCCGATCGCCGTCCTAACGCCCTCGCCGCCGAGGCCCGCCGCGACGCCCAAATCGACGCCCCTCCCGACCCTTGCTCGAGCCAGCCCGCGCCGCTGAGCCCGTAACTTTAAATTCGTCCGTAAATAATATCAATCCTGATCCAGCTAGTCATTTGCTGCCCTCTTCCAGCGACGCCCTAAGCCGAGGTTCGTACCCCACAGGGGGTGCCCTTAGCGTTGTCGCTTAGTTTTAGTTAGTATATAAGTTTAAGTCCTGGCTGGAGGCCTTAATTTATAAGGGAATCCACAGGCAAGTCCGCTTAAGCAGACGACAACCGCATAGGTTGACCTGCGAGATGCCAAACAAACAAACAAACAAAAATCCCTCCGCAGTAGATATTCCAACCGTCTCCTTCACAGATTGTTTTGACTGCAATATTCTTTAGACGGGTTGACGTCAAATAGATTACGAGAAAAACTGTTTGAAAAACGTCAAAAGTTCGCCACTTACCGAAAAATGATCAAAGACGGACCCAAAGTTGTTTTACGTTTTAACCGCTGAAACTTATTAAAGACTGGCCCATTGATATCTATCAATTTTTTCTTGAATGTATTTTATAATTTAAATTTAAAATTAAAAAAAAAAAATACTTGTGGTATTGTGACGGTTAAATAAATACGGAAAATAATGGAGAACACAATTCGTGTTCATATTATGGTGTATAAAAGATCTGTGCAATTTTATCACAGTCACATTTAATACTGGGAATATTTCACGTCGCTGCAGCGAACAGCATGATGAGTGGTACCTGTGTAAGACAAGAGCGTTGTTATTTGTTTTCAGATCCGCTCACAAAGTCCGTATAGCGAGAAGCTTAAAGGACGGATTTCGACATTTTGTGCACCATTGCGGTTTTCCGTCAGTTTCGTGGTCGAAATTTATTGTGAAAAAAAAGCGATGTACAACAAAAAGAAGTTGGGGAACCGGGCGTGTGTGTCCCGCAATGGATTCTGTGAACAAGGCCAGAAGCGGGCATGTCACAAATGTTTGACAAACAAACAAAAACTGCTCGTTTTACCAAAGTACGGAGTATCAAACAACGTGGAGAGTCGCGAATGAATTGCACGCTAAAATTATTCTGGTATTGGATTCGGTGCTGCCCGGTGTTAAATATTCGCTATAAATCGAGCCTGAAATACGTAATTCAATAACTGGGTAAATACATTAACAATTCCAGGTCTCTTTTCAGTATCAGTATGTTATTATTAAATACCATAAATCAGTCGTGTACCTATTTACAATATTTAATAAGCTTATTTTAAAGTTTATGGGAAAACCTACCTAGGGTGAATTTCACCAAACTTTAATATCTAGATTATGTGTTATCCTTAGAATAAATTTAGAATTTTTTGATAGTTTTCCACACTTACTAAAACTGACAGAAGTCAATTATATTCCACGGATAAAAGATATCCATATTTGGTAAATTAAGCCCAAAGTTAAATAGTTATAAAAAACGACAGAATACATAATTTAAATACAAAATGTGAAACTTTCACGAACCTGACTTCTACCCTAATTTACCAAATACTTATGTCAATGGTATCGTAATAACAAGGCACTATGCTGGGAAATTCAATAAAGTTTAAGGAAAATGCAGCTTTTCGCTGTAAGAGCGCTGTAAGGTACTGCAGAACAAATTGTGAAGGCGGCGGCGCGGGCGGCCAGCGATTATTTCATACACTTTGTTTATTAAATCTTAAGTTTGTGCTTTTTATTTATTTTTGGCTAAAAGGTTTTCGAATGTTTCGTTTGTTTTATTATTTGTTTAGGCGACAGTGAACAAACAAATAATGTACTTATTTAAAAAGACATGTTACGGAATATAGAACGTATAATATATAGAACGGACTTTTAATAATACGTCAGCGTATACTGGTTTTGTTACCAGTGCGGTCTACCGGACAATAGTTTAATGTTTTTCTGCTGCTAGAAATAAAAGTATTTTTTAAAACTAGCTTTAAGTGAACTTAAACGTACAAAATACAACTTACCCAAACATAGAACTTTAATTTTTCATAGCATGAGTCTTGCACGTCCTTCTTAAACTTATTTATTAATTAAAACAATAACCTAATTAAAGGACTGGTATGTATGCCTTTTATATACAGCGTTCAGCACAAAAAACATCGTACTTAACTACACTTTAAGATTATCCTCATGCTTTTGACAAGAAAACAATGTACTTTAGCATAAAAATAAGAAAATTGTCTTTGAAACAGAATCAACGAGTAACATTTTAACTCCGCAGCAAATGAGGAAGTGGTTTTAATTCAGCTTGCAAGTTTTGACCAATTCATACTAACTAAGGTAAATTATTAAATAAAAGCTTGTAAAAATATTTAATTTTACACAAAACCTACATGGGCACTTATGAAACGTCAGAAGCTAGGTGTACGGTTCCAGTTGGTCGCTTCCTACGGAGAAGAGACGACAATAAACTCCACGGTTACTCTTTTAAAAATAATGGGTCTTTACAATGCTTTCAGTTTACAGTGTTAATAGGTATGGGAGGACAGTGTAGGCCTGTCAACAATACCAGGTAATTAACAAAATAGGAAATGTGCATCACATCAAAACATCAAGGTCTAAGGCTAGAAATGAATTAATCGCATACCGACAAGTAGCGGTAACTCTTCATTAATGGTACTGTACCGCCGCCGCCGAGAGCCTCTTCAATCTTACCTCGCTCTCAAATTGTCAATGCCTCATGATTAATTGATTGCAACGATAGAACGTGTTGTTTCAACCAACCATTGTTTCATATTAACAACTGAAGAACAACTGTTGTTCGTGATTAAAGAACTCTCATTATAGTTTGATTTATTCCTTATTTAATTCATTAGTTAAATCTCTTAGCTAGTTTTTCATGCATTTAGCTCCCTTCAAAGTGATTGAGCTTAATGGTGTCGTCAGTAGGGACTGATCACTCTTAGCTGCCACGGCTTATTTTAATTTAATATAATATTTGAATTGTCTGAATCTTTTAATTACGGACGCTTTTAACGTTCTGCATCGTTCTTACATGCCTTATTTTAAAATGAATGATTTGACCAATATTTTGTAAACATATTATGATTTAAAATAGTGGCCGTGAAGTTTCTTGCCCGTTCTTTTCTATAGGTACCTTCTACGCTTGGGAATGGGTAACTGTCTCATCTTTCTGACCGACCGACCTTAACAATTCAAAAGTGCCTGTAATTGGTTTATTTGAAATAAATGCTTTGAGTTTGAGTTTGAAGCATCAAGTTTGTATTAATCAAGCTTTTGCTCAAGGATTCGCCCGCGTGATGGAAGGTAATTATCCAACTGGAACGTACTATTTACCTCGATAAAAAGTCCCCAACGTGCTAACCTAGTCTAGGTCTAACCGTGTACCAAATGTCTTCAAAATCCGTAAAGCCGTTAAGGCTTGAAAGGTTACACACGGACAGACAGATTACCATGAGAGAGAGCAATTATAACATAGAAGATGCATTTATTCTGTACGTTAATAACAACTAACACATAATTAATTCACAAAAATAACAAAACAGGGATGATGAGTAATATTAAAAATGTACGAAAAAATAATGTTACTTCAAAGAAGGCATAATAAAATGAGATAAGTGAAAAAAAATACTGTAAAATCGACGTAAATATGAAGAAGCTACACGCTTTCAAAGCTTTTGGAGGGGATTATTCCCGTCCTTGTCGCGCGGTACGGACAATGTGTGGTGCTAGTATGAAGTAATATTGTCGTGACGTCACGTCTACGTGCTGTCCTTGTCAAACATTTACTTTAAAACGTTTACAACCTGGCAATTTTTAAAGCTTTTACAATTTTATAAAAAAAAATGCACTATTTGGAAACAAAAATTGTTTTTGATAAAAATTGGAAAATTGTCATGATCCCTATTATTTCCTAACTAAACTTTAACAGTCTTATTCATAAACGTGTCCTAAATTTTAATCAATTGCTAAGCAAATGTTTAGCCAAATTCTTATTCATAAACGTTGTTTAGCGCTAAGAGTTCGCCAACCAATTGATTAGTAGCTGTCAAATTTAAACACCATCGGTAGCTTGTTAAGAGGATGCTAAGAGGCAATATGGCGGTTTTTATTTGAGTCAGCTGATCGATTCAATAGGATTATTGTTTGCCTCGAGGTTAGGTTGTTCCTAATATCGAGCTGTGCCTTAGTAAAAATGGAATTCGACAATCTTTTACGACCTTTCAGAACGACGCAGATTTTTTTAAAATAATTTTTAAACGCCAGCGGGAAGTAGACCAAGGAAGACCTACAAAGCTCGTTAAAATCCGTTACGAGAATGATTATCTACATTACATTTTCTTCATTCGAAGTACACATGATGAAAGGATTTATAGGGAAAACTCAAACAGAGTAGGCTCAGTAGGTTTGAAGAGTATGAGTTTTGAATTTATTCATGAGGTTTGAAGAGTATGAGTTTGTGAGGAAGCTCATTGGAGATAGTTATTATCCAATGTGTTATCCCATGTGCCCTTAATCTTATGACGCCAGTTCTAAGGCCATAAACTATAAGAATAGCCACGTATCACACAAATAACAAGATACATTTTGTATAAACTATTTATTTTGATATTTAATGAAGTAACATTTTTGTTATAAATTCCCTATTTTTGATTTCCAATATTCTTCTTAGAAAGACATGGACTGTGCCATTCTTTTCTCATGCCACTCTCATTTCTCATCAATTCCACGTAGCCTCAGCCCTAATGGTCTCCTCCCTCCCCGTCTTTGCGGTTGAATAGTATTGGTGCTAGGTGCTAATAGTGGCTTTCATAGCAGCAGTCAAACTTGTACCTGTAAACAAGTATAATAATTGTTATTAAAAGACACTGAAACCGTGTTGCAATAGCGATAGGAATTAGGAAGTAATATATAATAGACACAAGTACCTACAGACATTTCCAAAAGAGTATAT
The DNA here is from genome assembly GCA_963555695.1 of Dasypolia templi. NCBI lineage: Eukaryota > Metazoa > Arthropoda > Insecta > Lepidoptera > Noctuidae > Dasypolia > Dasypolia templi. Next base: position 24,682,045 of record OY743143.1, on the reverse strand, counting down.
TCAAGCTAGGACATGAAAAAAACATAGCTATAATCGGCTACTGATGTTACATCAGTTTTACATTCATTTGGTCAGTTTATATTAGTAAGTGTATATAAATTCAGGGATAAATACCTTTTCCAGTTTACTCCTGTAATTATTGGAGCTAATTATTGTCAATGCTACCATGTCAAATACAATGAAATAACGTAATAAATAATTATATTCAAATTAAAATTTTCCGATGTAATTTTTGACATACGTCTGTTAAAGTCACGACAGATACAAAAATCGTGGGTTTGGCAACTTTATTATGGAAATTCTGTTTTGTAGTCGACTACTTTGATGATAATCTGTGCTGAATACATAATTTCACCTCTATTTCTACTAATCACCCGCTAACAAGCGTTTATAAATAAAGAAAAGTTAAGCATTGATTTAGAGCTAACTATATGGTTAGCTAAGCAGTGGCTAACAAATGGTTAGCGAGATTTTTATAAATAAGGCTGCATAAGCTAAGCGTCGAAAAATTCATCCGAAACGCTGTCGACTGGTAATGTACCCAAGCGACTGGCGGCATTGCCACGTTGTATGGCAATGCTTAAGCCTCTGTCCAAGGTAAAAAACAGTCCTTGGGTCACGGGAAGTGAGAACCAGCCGTTTCGACCGTGGGTTTCAACACCAAATGGCTCAAAAATAAGGTTACTATATTTTACATACTTACGCCGCTTGAAAGTAAGGTTGAGGTTTTCAGCAGCGCCAGCACAGCACACCGCATTTATTATTAAATCTTTGGTAGTCTGGGTTTGTGCCCGGTTGATGGTAATAGGCTCGCCCCCTATCACATGGGACTTAAGCATTACTGGCGGAATGTGGGTTTATATAGGTACACCTCTGCCTAACCCATCTGGGATAATAGGCGTGATGTTATGTTATGTTATTATTAAAAAAATATGATTTTTATTCAATTTGTTGATTCTTTTTAATATTTTAGTCCTTCCCATAAAGAGTTTGTTTGGAGTCGTCTTTGATTTCAACAAGGTGGCATTGAATCTGAATATCAGTTTTTTTACCTAAATAGGTTAATATTAACCCTTAACCACTTACCACCGGTCTCTCAGACACCGTTGAAGTAATTTTTGTTAATATTTCGGCGTGAGCGCATCATACAGTTTCGAGCGTCCATGTACCTTCCCCCCGCTCTCATCAGTACCGCGCGAGCCGCCGACGACATCATAGGTGCCGCGTTTATCCACGGTAAGGTCCCAAACATCGTCAGCGGTCTGTGAGACCGGTGGTAAGTGGTTACGTTTTTCTTTCTATAGATTACTCGACGTATCAACCTCGAATGCCTATGTCATAAGCTTATCAACCCAAGCACAGAAGAAAGAAACCAGATTGCACTTTATCAAAAAGCTGGCAAAACAACTCACTAGACTATTATATGGAGCGCAGAGAAAAAAAAAACATCTTCAACGGGATATCAAAATTGCTCTCCTCGGATCCTGCAATTCAATGAAGCGGACACTCCAGTAGTTGCAGGTGGAAGCTCTGATAAGCTGGAAATACGTAATACTTGGTCCACTTGTGATACACAGAAATAATGCAAGACGCAGTACCTGTGTTTCGAATGTAAAGCCCCAATATGTCTCGGATGCTCAGACAAGCTGTGCATTCACTGCCGCGAAAAACGGTAAACCACTATACTGCAATTTTAATTAAAGAAAACAGTAGCGGCTCATATTTTTTTTCTTGTGTTATTTCATTAGTAAACTTTAGAAGATAAGTAAAAAAATAGAAAAATTTAGAGGTTCTATTATTTTGATCTCAATTTCCAAATAGGTTGTTTTTTGATAAAATGTAGAGTCTCACAAGTGTTTTTTTTTTTCAGAAGGGTTGATTCTGTTTCGTGTTTCTTTCTTTTAATAAATACTATATACTTTAGAAATGCCTATTTTAGTCAAATTAATAAGTCATCTTTAAATATTAATATTAATTGAGTCGTTTAATGCGCACGGTCTCCTAGATCGGCGGGTAAGTGGTTATGGAAGTAAAACTAGTGGTAAGTGCTTGAGGGTTAAATAAATAAAACTGTTACATATAAAACTCCCTCCGGACGTCAAAGCTGTTTCCAAGAGCATTTGCCTGAAAATTATCAAATATTGGCAGACTTGGGAAGTGCCTACCTGAAACTAGCTTTGATGAATCAATGAAATCATAAACTAAGTTTGTTCAGTAATTGAAGTTCAATATCAGCTCGACATTCTAATTAAGCATACCTAACTAACTAAATCAAGGAATTAACTACATTAAATGATTAAATCTGATGTAGGTCAGCGAAGCAAAAGTTATTAAATTCTGATGAATGATCGGTATTTTCTAGCACAAGCTATAGAGAGTAAATGGCAGAAAATAATAGCAATCACACACCACATAACATCACGCCTGTATTCTCGAAGGGTGAAAGCAGAGGTATAGGTACCTATATGACACCCACATTTCTCCATTTATGTTATAGGGGGCGAGTCTATTGCCATCAAGCGGGCACAACCGGGCTGCTACTGATAAATTACAAATGGAAGCACTTTACCTAACACTAGAATCATACCCAGAACGTCATGTTCCACAACATCGCTTGCGATACTGTGGAGCATGACATGGCATAAGATGAAAACGTCGCATATTTCCAATAATAAACCGCTGACAAAAGGCAAATTTTGTGAGTATTATTGTCATAAAAATGTTGTCAAATCTACACAGCTAAATGTATGTTAATCTTGAACATATTTCTGAGTACTCTGTTGTATTGAAAACACGTTTTGAGAAAAGTGTTCTCAATAAAAAAAAAATTAAACTAACCTTTTGAAACGATCTTCCAACAAAAATATCCGTATTACTTAGCAACGTACGTTAGTAAAATTAATCACAATATCGTATCATGTATAGAACTTAGTTGATTTTTTTTTTTCGTTTCTCAACTTGTTTTTTGAGTAAATTGATAATTGCTTCATATTTTGCAATAAATTACCAGCGTTGGGTCATCGCGCTTCTCTTTCTTTTCTATGCAGTCCGAAAGTGACCGCGCCTTTTGTCAGCGTCTTAATAGGGACATTATTTTGATAACCAAATTAAATAGTCCGTCCCATATATTCGGATCACAAGTATCATTCTAATTGACAGTTGTATTAAATGGCTATTACACGGCAAGGGGTCGTAGTGTGTCATATTGATAAACAGTTAATTTCCCTGACCGTCAAAAGGTAGTTAGTTTTTGTATTTCAATCCACTGTTATCAGTACTTTCACAGAAAATAAAATACTGTACTGTCAACTGTCATCTTTTATTTCCATGAGCAACTAAACCCATAAGTAGATCCTTAAGGAGGTGCAAATTTTATAATGCCTAAAAGTATATGATCCACTGTAAACAAAATCAGAAAAAATATATGTATCATATTTGTCAGGATACATTGTAGTTAGACAGCGTGTTAAAAATACACTTGGGAGCAAATAAATCGAGCCACTACCTTTTTTCACGTAAAATGGTAAATATTTTTGGGAATATGGAACGTATCAATTCGAACTATATATCGCCTAAAAGTTAAGTTAATAACCTTAACAATGAGGGTAAATTATTGAATAATAACCTTATTGAATGATAAATTATTGGCTCTGCAAGAAAAATGGTAATTTTGATAGAAAATTCAGTAGGGCTAAAACAGTCCATAAAAACAATAAAAAACAAAATTATTGCAAAAAAAATATTCTTGATAACTGGTATTACCCCCCCGTGACCTGATGCATTCTTGTAGCCTATTAGTCATCGATCTGATCAGAGTTACGATGACATATTGTGGTATGTTCTCCCACTCTTCAAGCACAGCGACTTTAAGCTCGGGAATGGATGAAACAGCGGGAACCCTGGCTCGGACTCTCCGTTTTAGCTCGTCCCATAGGTATTCGATCGGGTTCAAATCGGGACTTCGTGCTGGCCATACCATTTGTTGAATCCCGATCGCAGACAAGTATTCCGTAACGATCTGCGCGGTATGAGGTCTCGCATTGTCATGCATAAACAAGAAATTTTCTCCGACAAAACCAGCATACGGCATTACGTGGTCTTCAAGAATGTCAGTTATGTATCGGTCAGCTGTTAATCCACGTCTACCACTGCCATCGTTGGCGGGGTCGACGAAGACAAGTTCCGTTTTTCCGTCTAGAGAAATTCCTCCCCACACCATACAAGAACCACCACCAAAACTCACAGTTTCTCGAATGCAACATTGGGCAAATTTTTCAGCAGGACGTCTATACACTCGGTTTCTCCCGTCATTGCTAAAAAGACAGATTCTTGACTCGTCAGAAAACAAAACTGACCTCCAGTCTTCTATCGTCCAATTAATGTGTTCTCGAGCAAACTCCAAGCGAGATCGGCGATGAGCTACAGTCAATTTTGGGCCAGTTGCTGGTTTGTGTGATGTTAAATTTCGTTCCTTTAGTCTTCGTCTCACTGTCCACCTACTGATTGCGACACCTCGAACGTCACATAACGCTTGCTGTAGCTGAACAGCATTAAGTCCACGGTCGCGCAACGAATTGGTTGCAATAAAGCGGTCGTCACGTTCTGTTGTTGCCCGTGGTCGGCCAGTTCCAGATCGCCGAACAAAAGCACCAGTCTCCAGATACCTGCGGTATACCCGCTGTACCTTTGAACGACTCAAATGAAGTCTGCGTGCCACTTCACGTTGTCCGTGTCCAACCTCAAGTAAAGCTACAACTTGGGCAGCTTCCGTCGGTGTAGTATCCATTTTATCAGGTTATTTTGATTACACAGACACAGATAAAGACAACAATAACAAGTAATATGGGTATGATTAACAAAAACCTCAAATTTAATCTTTTCTTAACAGAGTACAATAAAAATGTCATAAGCAAATTAAATGCGATAATTTTATTCTACCCTTTAAACTTTAATTAAAATGAAATTTTGACAACTAACTACCCTCATTGTAAAGGTTATTAAATACCCTTTTAGGCGATATATGTTTCGAATCGATGCGTTCCATAATACCAAAAATAATAACCATAATGCGTGAAAAAGGAAGTGGCTCGATTTATTTGCTCCCAAGTGTATAACACAGCTAATTTGATACGATAGAAAAATCACGAAGATTTTTAAAAAATAATTCTATTATGCAGTCATTTTGATGTTTTGTCAGATTACTCTACATGTAACAAATCAACGTAACAATGTTTTTTTTTTTAAATCCATTCTATAGATTTTTTGTAAATACAATAATTGCTCGATATGTTTTGCAATAAATTACCAGGGTTGTGTTATTGCGCTTCTCTTTCTTTTCTATGCAGACTAACAGTGACCGCGCCTTAGCTCTTGAAAGGCTCAAAATTTACCTCGATTACAAAAAATCGGTTACAAATTGTCGATTTTTTAAACTGCTTTTGTATCCAAACAGATGTTTTGAAACCCAGATATTTATAAGTACCTACTCATGGGTAAAGTTGCTCGTGGAAAATAAAGATGCTACTGTTGACCTACCGAACGTGTTTTAATTACAGCTTAAGACAAATTTAACCCCCGTAACCCACAACGTACACCCCTAGGAATCTGGACAAACGTGTTTCACTTCACTAATTAAATCACAAACTTTTTTTGTCTTACTCGAGTTGATTAATAGAGTGCACTGTAGAGGAATCCGTTTGTAAAGGATCAAACGTAATTCCTGCGATGCCTCTCAACCCGGTGCTTAGTGTGGCACCAATTAATTAGTTTGTGTTTGTCACCATCTCATTACGTCATTAGATTTGTGCACCACAAGCAATTAGCCAGAGTGGTTCAGTGGAGGAATGTGGCAGCTACAGATGATGAATAATCATAGATTTCGATTTTGTCTCACCTTCATCCTAGGGTGAATTATACTAATGAAACTGAACGTGATCATCACATAAATTACGTTTAAAAGCAGTTAGTGTCATTTTCTATGGAATATTGACACTGACAGCTACTGCACGAGTTTTAGATGTGCTGAACGCGTTCAATTTCATTGGTGAAATCGGTACTTAGTGTTAATAATGAGGTACATTATATAGTATATTAGGTAGTATTTTTGTGTCTAGCTCTTATCATTGGAATCTTTCCAAATGTGGTCTATTTATAACTCATCAGGGTTATTAGGATATTTTAGTTTGGATAAGTTTTTACTGCTTTTGTTTTCAATCAAGTACTTCTATGTATAGAATTAGTAGTATTGAAATTTTGAAAAGAAACTGCAAAAAGTAGTTCAGTGCTCGACAATGTACAACAATAATAGCTCAAAGTATTAGAGCAGAAACCAAGGTCATCAATTTCAAGTAAACACAAAAAACTTCACTTCATCGCTGAAAACAACCTTTCTTTATTTTTTCTGTGGTAGCGACGAATTTTGTATGATTGGATCAAAAACGTCACGAGGGGGCGTAGGGCATCCCTCATCTTTGGCGAGACCCAGAATTTACCTTCTTTCATTCATTTGAATATTTATTGAAGAATTTACATCTGAGCTGATACAGGCACGTGATTGGACAGAAACATTGTAACGGAGCAACTCTGTGGAGTAACTCGTTGGTCTAATGGTTGTAGGCTCGTTGGCGCGATTTCTGAACGTTATCCTGGGTTCGATTTTCAAGAACGTCAAACTAGTTTTGTATTTTTCTATCAGGAATTTACTAGTAGCAGCCCAAACTCTGGATTTGGTCATGGCCGTAGTATGCCCTCCTTGTACCATGGAACTTGAACGTAACTCACCCTCTTTTATAATTATTAGACTTACACATGATGAAATGTGGGTGAACTGTTGGTACACCTCTGCCTAATCCTTCGGGGAACTGGCGTGATGTTATGTTTGTGTTCAACATAACTGACGAAATGTGGGAGTACCTAGCTTTAACCCACTGGGAAATCAGGAATGATATTATTCAGAAAAGATCCAGAGTTACCCACATGGCTTGCAGAGTAAGCAAACTGAAATGGCAGTGGGCTGGACATGTTTGTGATAAGACCGATGGCCAGTGGAGAAGACAAGTCCTGGAGTGGAGATCGCGCATCGGCAAGTGTCGTGTGGGACGCCCAGCAGCTAGATGGACCAACGACTTCAAAAAGGTGGCCAGGACAGACTGGATGCGGAAGGCAGAGGATAGGGTGCTGTGGCGCAGCCCGGGAGAGGCTGTATCCAGCGGTGAACTGCTGTTTCAATCCACTCAGCCTATTGCTGAGTGGATTGAAACAGCAATGCTCTGAGGTAAATGTGCTGATAGGAACTTCGGAATCAATCCTGAGATTGAGTTTAGGAGAAGTAAGGGTCTTAATAGCAAACCCGTGACATATCTGGCACCTTACATGTAAAGTTTGATCAAGGGAAAAATGACCTTCTCCACCTCTGGCATAGTTAATGTTTTTATGTGTGTAAGCGTGAAGAGAACATGTACAGTGAACAGTGGCATCTTTATAAAATATGTTGCCGTCATTTAATATCAATGCGATACAGAAGTAGAAAAATGCGAATGCAAAAAAAAACACTAATTGTAACAGATTTTATGTAATTAAAGAAAATTATCAATTAACATAAAAATCTGTTACAAATAGTCGATTTTTCCACTTTTATCACTATACTGATAAATGGCGGCAAAAGGTTTTTTTTTTTTTTATATGGCATCTCGCAGGTCAACCTATAACGTTGTCGTCTGCTTAAGCGGACTTGCCTGTGGTGCCCTAATAAGTTAAGGCCTCCAGCCAGGACTTAAACTTAAATACTAACTAAAAACTAAGCGACAACGCTAAGGGCAACCCCTGTGGGGTACGGACCTCGGCTCAGGGCGTCGCTGGAAGAGGGCAGCAAGGGACTAGCTGGATCAGGATATGAGTGATTTAGGGACGAATTTAAAGCTACAGGCTCAGCGGCGCGGGCTGGCTCGAGCAAGGGTCGGGAGGGGCGTGTATTTGGGCGTCGCGGCGGGCCTCGGCGGCGAGGACGGTAGGACGGCGATCGGATTTTGCGCTTGTGTAAGGTGCTGGTGGCCTAACTGCTCTCTTGAAGGAGGGTAGTGGCGTCGTCGGGGGCGATTAAAGTATGCCTTGGTCGGCGAATACTGCTAATGCGGGAGGGAGTGTAGCGGGCGGCCGCTGGGATCAAGGGGTTTGGGTGTTTAATGCCACAGTCGAAGAAACGCTTCGAAAAGCGTTTCATGAACTGGTTTATTGTAGGCATTTTAAGGTCGACGTGGAGATTTATATTACGGACATATAAGGGGGCACCCGTGACCTTTCTGAGGAAACGGTTCTGGAGGGTCTGCATCTTATGGAGATGACGTGGGTGAGCGTGCGCAAATACAACGCAGGCATAGGTCATGATGGGACGGATGACTGCGGTATAGATGCGCAGCTTGCATTTAAGTGACAGTTTACTACGGGCTGTCAGTACAAAGTGGAGCCTGCTAAGAGCAAAGGAGGTGCGCGCGCGAACCGCCTTAATATGAGCCTTAAAGGTAAGGTTTTGATCGAGGATTACGCCTAGGTATTTGGCTTGCTTCTCCCAAGGGATTGGCTTGCCGTACATAGTGGTCGGGCTGGGAAGGGGGGGGGTGGGACTCGACGACGTCTCGAGAAGAGAACCGCCTGACTCTTATCGGGGTTGACCTCGATTCTCCATTTCCGGAACCAAGCGCTTAAGACGTTTGCGGAGGTTTGGAGAGTACGAGCTATAGCATTGGGACAATGACCGGTATAGTAAACGGCAGTGTCGTCGGCGAAGAGAGCCAACTGAGCCTTTTTACTCTGTGGGATATCACTGGTGAACAGCGTGAATACTAGAGGAGATATAACGGAACCCTGAGGGACCCCGGCACGAATAGGGTGAGGGGACGAGAGTGGTGGACTCTCGTCCCCTCACCTCGATGCGATAGCGGAAGGTGCGGTTCGACAAAAAGTCTCGTAAGATGAGCACGAGACGATCTAGCACTCCTAGTTGGTAAAGCTTGTATAACAAGCCGTTGTGCCAGACTTTGTCGAAGGCTTTCGCTATGTCGAAGAATAGCACACCCGTCGTTGCGTTACGCTGCAGACCAGCGCACAAGTGCTCTACGATACGGTGGACCTGGTGGATACTAGAGTGTTGGGGTCGGAAACCAAACTGCTCGTTGGGAATGAGGCTCTTTGCTTCGGCGTAGTCTTTGAGACGCTTATAAATAAGCCTCTCGTAAATTTTGCCGAGAACATTAAGTAAGCTAATGGGACGGTAGCTGGAGGGCTCAGACTTTGGCTTGCCTGGCTTTGGAATACCGATGACTGTTGCTTCTTTCCACACATGTGGGAAGATGTTGTTGCTCAAGGCGCCATTGAAGATGGCGGTCATAAGCATTATTAGAGGGGCCGGTAGGAGTTTGTATACCTTGTTGGTAATACCGTCCGAACCGGGGGCTTTACGAGCGAAAGATTTATAGTAATCGAGAGATATATAAGCACAGTACTCATGCGTAAATTTGCTCATGGAAGGTTAAGAAGTTGAGGTACCTATTAATTCATGAAACCTTTAATTGAAAAGTTAAAACGATAAGTATTCATTTGTACTCGTAAGTGATGTAGTAGGTAGGTACGAACATTTGTTTCCGTATTGTATCACGGAGTGCTTTAAAAGAGCATTCACAAGTGGTGAAGATGGTCAAATAGATCGATGTACACTGCAAAATAGTACGTAATTGTATCAACACTAATGACTTACCTTTGCATCACAGTATGACATTTTCCCCTAAAGCCCGTTCTGAATATTTTTGAAGCAATACCTTCAGCTTTATACAGGTTGGTGTGGACTTCGACGCGCCCCCTAGCGTAGTAATGTTTCGTTGGTAATTTTTTTTATCAGCAATTCTTTTTTGAATAACCGACGAAAATTTTTAACGCAAGGATTCAGAATCATGTACTGAATCCATGGTAACAGTTTGCGCATCGGTGTCCCTGCCGCGCTTTTTTTTTGGGTTGGAAATCATCAAATGACTTCTCCCGCTCTGGGTGGAGCGAGAGGGCGTGTCAGACATTAACTGACTAGAACCCATCCGTGTGGCTTCAGTTGCCTGTGCCAGGGCGACGGTATCTCTTTACAACAACCGACCCTGGCAGGATCCCTGCCACCCTGTGTTTCCACTCTTTCTGCTTTCCTTCGTAGCTTACTATTTTTGTACCTCATAAATGTAAAAACTGTTTAGTAAAACCCGGATTTAATTTATAACAACAGCTAGGGTCGCCATTATTGTCGAAATTAATTCGGATGTTCTGATGTTTCAGGTGATGTACAGTATTCCGACCGCTAACAAAATGCCCCTATAAATAAATTTTGAAAGTGGAGGGAACAACCTTTTTGCTTCATTGGTCACGCCCCAGGCAATTTAGATCCTTGTTTTGGGCTTGTATATCTCTTGATAAACATTTAGAAATCCAGAGAGGAAGGATTTTATATTTTTATTTAAGGGGAATGAGAAGATCATCTCTCAGCCACTTTATCAATAGATGGCAGCACAGTTGCAAATTAGCACATTTTAAATTTTTACGCCTAACTTATAAATCATTGAGAGACAACTTTGTTAAAAGCGGGAACTCGGTAAATAGTTTTACTTTTAATATCACTAGATGTAGTTTTTTTCAAATACTTGGTTGGGAATTAAAATATTCAGATGGCGTTAATTAAAAAAAAGGTCTAATGGACTAAATATTCCAACTAGGACTTTACTATCGTAAACTGTAATTGGGTTGATTGTGTATATTTTACTGACAGAAACTAAATTTGGTTCCGACCTAATGTGTCCTAGAAAACCGCCACACGCAGCCGTAATAGCCAAATACAGAGCATTTTTGGACACCTTAGTGTCATATACTGATGAAAATGTCAGAATTCGTGACTTCCACTATGAATGTAACGGATACGGTCTTCGTACGGTCGACGTAGCTTTAAACTAAATAAATAATAGACTATTAAAATCAAATCAAAATATTTTATTTCACATAAACCTACATGGTCACTGCAACGTCAGAAGCTAGGTGCACGGTTCCAATTGGTCGTTTCCCATGGAGTAGAGCCGGCAATAAACTCCACGATTACTCTTTTAAAAGTAATTGGCTTTAACAATGTTTTAAAATTTGTGTTAATAGTTATGGAAGGCCCGTGTAGGCCAGTCAACAAGTACCAGGTTATTACCAAATAGAAAATGGTTTAGAACTCTAAAAGGCCTACAACGTTCTCACATTCACAAAACATAAATTTCTATAGAATATATAAATAAAATAATCTATTAAACCAATTTGCATACATAAATATGAAAACCAAAAAAAATTGTAGGTATAAGATGGAAAGTAAGCAAGAAATACATTCCGCGCATCATTACAGAAAAACCTTACAAACAGTTTCAGGAGGGTTTGTGAAAAAACTAGTGTCAGCAATTTTTATAAATAGCCTTTCAGTTTTTAGTAACATAAATATATTATTACATATGTAACATTGGCACAATAATTACATAATTTTCACAGAAGCCATCAAATGTAAAAAATAATAGACTGGAAATTACATTGAGACCTGCTATTTCAAATATTTCTAATTATTATTCTGAATTAGTATTATTCTGAATTATGTAGGTAGATAAGAATATAATTATCGTCCCACGTCGACACACGTAAGTATCTTACACAATAACACAAAAGCCACGCGGCTGGGCCCGGCTAATTCCCTAACAATTAACTTTAATTAAATATGAAAATTAAAAACGGAAGGCACCACAAAACAAAGTTCTCAAAATTGTAACAAAAAGGGAAAAATGGTCTAATCACTCTAAACGGCGGAGGCTTAATTTTATAAACTTAAACAAATGAAAATTTCGCACAAATAGAAGAAGTTTCAGTCCTTTTATAATTAGACGTAGTAAAAGAGAAAGTCTGATTTATACGAATAAAATTATTACCGAGGGACTTTAGAAGGTTAGATTTAGGAGATAAAAAGGGACTGAATCTGAATTGATTCTGTGAAAGTTAGGAAAAAGTCGCTTTGTTCAAAATGAAAGTGAATGAGATTTTCGTTTTGAATAAAGCTATGCTTAGCAATCGTAAATTGCTGATAAGAAATGGATCTTCTTGGATTTGACTATGGCACTCGTAGAACAGTTGATTAAAGATAATGTAGTAGGCCCTGTTCGGCTGTAGGTATGTTTGTTTTTTTCTTAAATGTGTTTTCACCGATATCTCCGTTATTTGTAGATCGTTTTTTTTTGTTTTGTTTAAAAGGGTATGCTCTCGAGCTGGTCCCTTATAAATTTGATATACTTTGCTTGAACTGTAATACACATAGTAAAAAATAATAATATTGGTGTTCGAATTTGTGAGGGGTAGGTTACCACAACTAAAAAGTGAACAAAAAAACCATTTTACAAAAAAAACAACCCACCTCCAAAAAACACTAAAAAGTATCGGTGACTTAAAAGGAAAATACAAAAGCAAAGTTATTTTTCACTTTGTTGTATTTTTCTTTTGTTTCAAAAATATTTGTTAAGGTAGCTGGTAGGGTAAGATTTATAAGTTAGTTTTATAGATAGATCTAGTACCGTAGACACTAGGAAGGATAATCAATGCCGTATTTAATTATGATCGACCGTCATCCATTCAGACAAGTTCCTTTACGATTTAAGTATTTAGTTTGTTCAAGCCGAGAACGAAGTGACTCAAAACATTTTCAGGAAAACTTTTTAAAACTCGACAAACATACTGCATTAAAATTAGGTATGATTCTAAATCAGTGTACAGCATGATTGATTTTTAACGGACGCCGGATGCTGGGCACTTTATTTATGACTCAGTAATCGTTCAAGAGCGAGCCCTGGACTGTGGGCACTTTTCAAATCACATTTTCGTTACTGCCGATTATATTATTAGGATCAATGTATTTTTACACTATACAGGCTGGCAGGAACATCAACATCAACGCGCATGATCCTGTAGTGCTATTCTGTAACCATCTCTCCGTAAAAGTTAAGGTGAAGTGAGCGTGGAGTGAGCAGACAGTGCCACTGCTGCTAGGGATTGACCAAGGCGGGATTACATCGACCGCTCACTCCACGCAAGTCTTCACGCTGTGGTTTTTATCAGAATCGATATCCTGAACCCCCCTGCGTTGACTGCTTTCGTAGGTTATAAAAAATGCTTTTCCATACATTTCGACCGCGTAGGCATTGCACTTTTTTTTATAACGGTCGCTTAATGTATAACGATAGAATCATGTGCTGACTTCATGGCTACCCATCGTCCCTGCCACCCTTGCATGGTGCCTAAATAAACCGCCAATCTATTCTGTAAAATATCACCGAGAAAACTAAGTTGAAGTGAGCCTAAAGTTAGTGGTCAATAGCGTAAATCCATATCATCAGCATGTCGATTCTGTAAAAATCTTACTGTGAAAACATGTCATCCCGTCTTGGTCAATCCCTAGCATCAGTGGCACTGACAGCTCACTCCACGCTGACTTCACCTAAGTTTTCACGTTGAGATGGTTACAGAATATCAGTAGTGATGTAGGCAGAAATCGAAGTTGGCTTTTTGGGTTATTATGTCTTTAGTACCAACCGTAATAAATATTCAAAATCAAACAAACAGTGCAGTTTAGAAACTGACAATTATTATTTTCTCAAAAATATATACAGTATTTGATTAATCAAAGTATCAAATCAGAATTTAAATGGTCATGGATATTGCAATAACTTAGCAACTTGTCAGTACTACCTACTTACATTCATGGCTTCGCCTCATTGCTGTTTCAATCTCAACCACATTGTACATATTTAAATATACCTTGTTGTACACCACAAAAATAGGTACTTACATACCAAGAAAAAAAAGCTACAAAATAAACAAGGGGCGTAACCTTAACCTTATAAATATTGTAATGTCAACAGTATACTAAAGAACAGTGTAATAAATTGTGCACAAAAAAAAAACTGTCTTGCCTTTTCCCGCTTTTTATTTGACCTCCACATACCAGCTACTGCGGTTACACTATGGACTACCTGTAACGACTATCAAAGATCTACGAATGACAGCTGGGATCGACGGTATATCCTACTTTCTCGTAAGTTATGGATGGTCACCCAACTACGAACTGACCGCGGCAAGCGTAGCTTAACCTTTAGCCACGAGCCCCTCTTTGCTGTTACATACATTGTCAATTTCGAAGTGATAGAGGTTATTCATATCTAAAACTATTCTGGTTGCGTATGAAGCAGTCGTCGGATTTACCTAAAGACGGGTAGTTTAATATAACCTGGATATCGAAGCACGAATTTAACTGAAAACGCTGACGCTCTAACGCACTTTGTCAGAGCTTGTTATTAGTTCTGTCGTTCTTGAAGGCTTTATGGTAATAATTATGTAGTGTAGGTGAAGTTCAGGGAAATTAATTCAGTCTGCGCGCGTGTTTATACTTCAATACTATATCCCTGCAAGCACTTTGAATCACTTTCGGCAGAATGATCTTGATTATTTACTTTGGAATACACGGAACACAGCACACTCTCTTCACACCTGATTTGTGTACGTCGAGAAGGCGGCAAGCAGTTATTTTCGATTTCAGGCGTGCGCAAGTTTTTCTTTTCCGTATTTTTAATAAAACGTGTAATAAATAGCTATAACAAGGTAACTTGACATATTAAAGACTCAAAAACTGTCTCGTATATCCACAGGCGACGTGGTAATATACACGAGTATGTACACAAGCGGTCTACAGTTGTCTACATAGTATGTAAGTAATATGAAGTATGTTGATTTTCCGACATCTGGGAGATGGCAACGTGATGACGTCACTCGGAGCGTCGGATGCGCTCATCCGAATGTAACGTGACCTTATGAAATACACGAATGAAAATTTTACGTCGAATAAGTTGAGATGTAAATAAATTGCATTTACGTATTTCAAATTATCTTGGTAACTGAAACCGATTGGTTTGAATGAATCTGTAATTTATTTGAGGCGTGATCAAAAGATTTTATTTAGGTAATTGACACTAGCGTATCGTGGCAACAAATAAGATTCAAAACACCGATGCATTTGATGTAAGTTGAATCGAATACCACGAAAGAAAAAAAACGTACTTATATTGTTGATTGAATTCCCTTTTTTAACTTTATTATTCAAAGAAATGAACATCCACGGTTGAAAAAACGAATTGACAATTCGTTACTTTGCTTTTAATGACAACCTTAAAAAGGGAAAAGGTAGCCTTAGTCAACCACAGATAATCTTGACACAACTACTTAATAAACCCAAGTTTACACAGACAATACAATCCTACAACTTATCAAGCCGAGTCAAGAAAGCTGAAGTTTACAATAAATTAGACGTTTGTAATGCCGAGAACTGTAATAAATAGAGCCACCTGTAACTGAGTCTCAACTGTTCGGACAATGTTCGATAAGTATTCTAGCATTTCTGTTTAAAGCCAACATGGGACAGGACAATGAAACCGTTGCTGTAATATTTTGGTTAATTTTACAGTTTCACTTTCGACCTGACTTTGCTTCGCATGGTTTGTTCGACTGGACAAAAAACATCGAGATTTATTTATTATACATAGGTATATTCGTTTTTTATTAGTATTATGCAATGTTCAGGAATAAATTCTCTAAATGGTGGTGAAATAGTTTCAAAATCCGCTTCGCAGTTTACAAGAACGACGCGACCACACGCACCGACACGAAGAGTGACTTTAATTCGACGCCCTCAAGCATTAAAGTGCCAATATTACCAATGAAACTAAACGCAATCAGCAAATCTTAAACGCGTCTAAAGCGCGAAGAGCTGTCAGTGTCAATATTCCACAGAAAATTATTACACTCCCTAGTTTATATGCTGATCGGGTTCAGTTTCATTGGTAAAATCCACCCAAGTCGGTAATCATACAACTCAAATTTTACAGGAGAGTTTTTATTCTGTTATTGATGATTATGAATATTTATTCAACGAGTCGAAGTATTGAGGTCGTTGATACATCAAACCAAATCCATTTTTTTGTAACTCAATTATGATGTCAATATTAAATTATCTGTGTGAAAAACCTTGCAATTTAAGAAAATAAATATTACCTACGCTCGCCATTTTGTTAATAATATCGTTATGTTACATTACAATACGGACTTTTCCAACGCAAAGTAATGGCGTAGGTATTATTGTGGTCATTTTGACATTTTTTGTTGTCGAAAATTGGACCAAACGCGTTCAAAGTTGATGCGTATTGCAATTTTATTAATCAATTATTTACATACAAAAACTTGTTAGATCCCATTACGGTTTGAGCTTACACAAAATACCTATACAAGAACAACGTTCTATCGTTTACCAAGAATTGCACGAAATTAATTTTACGCCAATAAGTCGGCAATAGCAAATTACCAAAAAAACAAGCAAAACACTTTTGTATTGTTAAGTACGTAAATACACTTTTCTTGTCATAATTTTGTTTTTAATTTCCTAACAATAAAAGTGGTTTACATGACATCTCCGTAAATATCACTACGAAAAATGTAAATAAATTCAGGATCGTTGTGATAAAAAATAAATTGAAGTTTTAACACATTCGTAAACAATGTGAAACAATAAGGTCCAGCTGAAATCTGACTAATAATCTCGGTAATTCATAAATTTCCTGATTATTTTAGCGTATGGTGAATAATAGCTGATACCTATGAAATAGGCATTATGTTTACTTTATCTACATACTTTGGTAATTAAATCAGATTGAGAACAGACGTTTTATCATGGATAATTTCATGGTTATTTGCCTATACTGCTTCATAGTCATCCCAACATTAGAACGTGGCAATACCAATGGCCCATTGAAAGACACTAAAACTTTGTTTTAAAACATTCCAAGATACACAAATATTTCCTCTGTCTCTTTTAAAATAAACAGTATAATCAAGAGTTTCATAACTTGTCAGGAAAGACATATGGCTTCCAAAATATAGACATAATAGACAACTAATTTCATTAATTTTAAACTTGTTTAAAATTTTCCTGCGAAACTCACTCGTATTTTAAATCTCCTCGCGATGAATGTTCCTCGCTTTATCTTTTCGACAGTCGCCCATAGCAAAGTTTGATAACTTTTTATTAAAATAAAACAATAGTAGCGTTGTTCTGTAAGTAAGTACCTACATATTATGATGGTCTCGCAAACGTTATTCAGTGGAACACGATGCAATGTAAAAAGATGCCTTTATTATGTAGGTTCTGTCCAGGTTTGCCTACCTTCATTAAAATATACCTACAGGTTGATTGGTAATTGGGTGTATTCCTTGAAATGGGTGATACTAGAACTAATTTGCAACATTTTTGAGCTTGAGATTCAAAAATGGAGTTTTGGAATTTTTGTAATTTATGGTCGGTCGAGAGGTGGGAATAAGATACATACAATTCTAAAGTTTCCACCTGTCGACCATAAACTTATTGGGAGAAATCTGCTGCGCTTTGGACGTTAAACCGATATTTTTCTATCAGTTTCAACTTCACTACTCGTATCACCCATTTCAGAAATGCATAAAATTTCCAATCACCCTGCAGATCAATGATAATATTATATATGCGAAATTAACTCAGTCAGTCTGTCAATCTGTTACCTTTGCTCGCCTAAAGGCTCATAGATTCAGTCTTATAACTTTTAAGGCTAATAAGTGGTTTCGACAGTAACAAGAATTTGAAGGCGAAAGCGCCAGGGTTGCCCGCAAATTAATATTTTCTAACTGTTTTTTTGCAATTTACCTGCAAATTGCAAAAAAACTTTTGAATATATCAATTGTTTGTCAGGTTGTATGTTGAACAAAATACGTTTAATTTAAATTTGTTTTATTTAAATTCCTTGTTTGGTAGCAAGGTTTCAAATCAGACTTATAGCATAAGTATAGTCAGCTTATAATATTCCCACTGCTGGATGACAAGCCTCCTCTCTTCGAGAGTGAGCTGGAATTTCCCAACATGCCGGTTTCCTCATTATGATTTCTTTACCGTTTTGAGAACAGTGATGATGAAAATATGTACACAAAGTAAGACCTACAACTCGTAAGCCGGGCCGATACCACTAGGCTACCACTGGCAGACTTAAACTGAAGAATTATTGTTTCTTTGTCACAAGAAGTCGCGCGTTATTCAAAGAGGACGGACGCGCTTCATTTTCCGAACAATTTCATTTTTCAATTTTTGAACAACACGCCATGAAACGATTTGGGATTGTGGAGTTACGTGATGCAAAATGGGGAAAGCGAGAGATATTATGTTTAAGAAAAATAATAGCTCGTAACTTGTTTATTACTACGAGCGTTTACTTCCGAGACTTATTGATTGTGGGATATCATAAGAACTGAAAATTGTCCGTATACGCAAATCACAACTTTTATTCTTGACAGTTGTATGAAATGTCTATTACAGGGCAAATTTACGTACATAACGATTCAATTTGCTTAAAAAAATCCTTACTGATGAAGATAAAAAAAACGTGCTGCACCAACACTGTTATTGACATTCACCCATCACTTTTATCGCCATCCGTTTAGAAAAGCGGAACGGCCAACCTCGATACATATCCGGCCACATTCCGGCTCGCTAGCCAAAAGTCTACGCATTGAACGGAGTGCATTTCGTAAGTCTTTGTACGGCTATCGTTGCATTGTTCAATTCCTTATCAATCTCTTTAGCTAAGCTACCGATCACGTGTTGTGTTCAGCATGACATTCGTATTTGCATTCAAAGACTTTATATTCGGAATTCATTTTGTACATTTCATTTGCTTCAAGATTTGGTTGCTAGCTCCGTAGTGTTAACAGTAAAGGATTGATTTAAATGCTGCTGACTTTTTTGTTTGTTTATTTGTTTTACAGGATATTCGGAATAAATAGACCGGTACCCCTGGTTACTGGCTCTATTATTAATTTAATGTTGGTAAATATGTGCTTCTTATAACAAAATGGGATTAATTAAGTCTAATTAAGTTCAAAGCAATCTACCTTCTATCGGAGATCTTTGAGAAACCAATTAAAATAGCTATTTCAAGTGTTGAATGGAACCAAATTCCAGTATACGAAGTTATACTATATTAAATATAATTCTACCATACTAACGTATAAAATAGATAATAGCTTTATGTCGGGTCTTTGTAGAGATAAATTATGATCAAAGAGTGAAGCCTTTTGATGTTCCCGAGGGTTTCCTGACTTATCCTCTGTGACATAATGTTGCGTATTACACATTAATTGAAATAAGGTTTTATGTGTGATCCACCCGTCAATTACGCGTTTTGGTATAAATAAATTAGATATTGCCGCCTTTATGGGGACTTTGCAAACACCCGGAAGACTGATTATTTAGAAAGAATATAATACCTCCCTGTTACACACACATTTCAACCGGTACGAAGGTCAACTTGTAGGTATACAGGTTCTTTGTTATAGGGTTGGGTTTCCGCACGTAGTCCTTTAAGTAAACCATTTGCGTAGGCTATGGCGGCCGTCAGTGGTTATTCCAACCAGCCCAGGAGAGATTTTATAAACTTCTGTAGGGATCCAGAAGTTGATTAAATCTCCTGTACCCTAATTGCGTAATACACAATTAATCAAGGACTGCCTGCAGCCCGGTGTCGAGGTCCACCAGCTCTCCGCTTGTGTGTGAGTGGACTCCCGTAGCCACCTGCATATCTGATTGAAGTGGATGCGTATAGGTATACAGGTTGAACCAGAAAAGTGTGCTCAAATTTAAGTTTATGGTACAGACCCACAACTTTCAGCTCATGGGACCACCATCGTAATTACAAAAATATATCAACTGTACCATACAAAAGTTCAGTACCCACGTTCTTTTATTAGTGATCGATGGTACCCACTCGACCCAAATGTATGGGACAGCTGATTATTTTTTTGGCAATTATGATGGTGGTCCCATAGAGAAAATCTTTTAGTTTGATGGTCTGTACCAAACCCTTAAACTTGAGCACACGTTTTTTTGTACACCCTGTTTACAGAGTGTCCCGTAAATCGACGTCAAGCCGGAATCGGGTAATCATAATAGTTAACAGAACAATATATATAAAAAAGGATTGATTTTGGACTGCCTCGTTGGTCTAGTAGTCGCAACAGCTACTGCTGAGCATGAGGTCCTGAGTTCGATTCCTAGGAAGGGCAGACTGTTATTGGGTTTTTCTATTTGGAATTTCTCAGTAGCAGCCCGGAGTCTGGATTTGTGCCCGGTTGATGGCAATAGGCTCGCTCCCTATTACTTGGGACTTAAGCATAACTGGCGAAATGTGGGTGTACTATAGGTACACTTCTGCCTAACCCTTCTGGGATTACAGGCGTGGTGTTATGTTTTGTTTGAATACTTGGTCGGGAAAAAATACATTTTACTTCTGGGCTGGAGCAGTGGGCTGTAAATATAAAGCTGTAGTTTTCAGAAGCATGTTTCAGTATTACACAACAAAAAGAAAATTTGTAGCAACAGGAGCTAAAATACCGTCACAGGCAGTAGATTTTCTCGTTTTTTTTATTCATAAATGCCCGTAATTTTAAAATTAAGTTTTTTTTATTTTATTTTTTCTGTTAACTATCATGACTTGACCTATCCCCCGATTCCGGCTTAACGTCGACTAACGTGACAAACTGTTTACCTACAAGTTGATTTTCTTTCCTGTTGAAATGTTTCATAGTTATGTCCATAACAAGTTTATTACGTACATGTTTTCCACATAAATTAACCAACACGTAAACGGTTCTAATGTGTTACCCAGTTGGCATTTAATGTTTTCAAACTAAGACTGTGTATTTATAACAGGATGTCTACAGGACAGTTAAATTATTTACGTGTTTTCAACTGCATAATAACGACTATATAGCTACATAATGAATATCTTTACGACACGTCGCGAACACATTTGTCATAACAAAACATGTTACAAAAACAACAGCGGCTTCTTAACGGCTCTTCTAGCAGGTACGAGTATTTATTTATAGTTCCGTGGTATCGGCCTTGGGCCAGGCAAGCTAGTTCCATCTGTTCTGGAAAGCAACAAAGCACAGCCCCAAGTGGAACTGTTATTGTCAGAACCGAGACGCACTAACTCGACTGAGCGAGTTTACCCTTAAACTTCGTATTTACACAGGGTAAAACTTTTTAATGGGTGCACAGTTGTGAGGTAAAGTCGTTCAGGTCATGACTCTGACGTCAGCCAAAGACGACAGTTTAGGCCTCCAGTCTTTGTAAAACACATCTATTCTAACTTCCTAACTTATCTTAACTAACATTATAAATGCGAAATAAGTTTGCTTGTTTGTTACGCTATCACGCCAAAACGGCTGAACGGATTTGGATGAAATTTGCCACACAGAAAGACCATGACCTGGGTAAGGACATAGGCTACTTTTCATCCTGGGTCGTAGATGATCTAGTACATAATGTTCTAAAGAGGTACAATTTGTTAGTTTGTATGTAGAGGGTAATCTTTAGAACTTCTGATACGATTCCAAAAATTATTTCATATGGTATTGGCAAGTGTATATTATAAAGTTATTTAATGTTAAAATACGTAGACGAAGTCGCGGGCAGAAGCTATTGAGACCTCATTCTGTGCCTCAGTGTTCTTAGATAAAAGGAAATTAATAATGTCTCTGTTCTCATTCTTAGAAAATATATTGTAGTTGTCTTTTGTTACCTATTTATTATCTCGGCGGTATTGTCCCAACCAAAGATAGGAAACGTATTATTAAAAAGAAACCTCAGTTTTATAGAAATAGATCCACAACAACATGATTTATTTTAAGAGAAATGCAAAAATAGTTTTTGTATTTATAGTTTTCCCGTTTATAAAAATATATTTTACGATTTGTCAGTTTCTCGCTATTTTGCGACGACAGTTAGGATATTATCAATACGAACTCTCACCAAGTATGAAATATGAGGAGACTAAAGTATTGGCGAACGGAAAATTGTGTGGCGTTGCAAGTTTTCTAAGTTCAGTTGAGCGCTTGAAAATGTTACAGTTGGATTTTTGCCATAGTTTGGAGAGTTCAGCTGCTAAGAGAAGAAGAGCTTTGTCTAAACTATATTCCGCTTTTAAGTTACATTTAATAAAGAAATAGCGTTATTTAAATAAATTCGGACGCAAAACGCTGCGAGTCCCCTTGACAAGATCTGACCCAATTTTTAAAAGATTTTATTTGCAAAGCTGCCGGCGATCTAGAAACGATTTTGCGACTATGTTGGCCTAGTTCAAAAAACTGTTTATTTATATACTTCTGCGAAAAAATACTTCTCAGATGGGAAATGAAAATAGCCATGAAATACGTGTTTATGTTCAAGTTTGATAATATAACTAGTTAACGTAACATTTTGTGTTTTTTGAGTAGGTACCAAATTCAAAATTGCTGGCACCTATCTCAATAACCAAGGGCTACACATGTAGGATACATTTTTGGGCATTTTAATTTATACTAATCTTTGAAGAAAGTCAAATGGCCGCCCATATTTACCTGGTCAATTAAGTTACATAATCATTCATAATGATAGTAATAAAGTTTGGGCAAGTAAAATATCATAAAAGAGTTAGGAACTTATTTTTACCACAAAATTACGAATTAAGCCTCATTTACACGGAGCGCTATATTTGCATGTGGCACGCCATCACATCAGTAAAAGCAACAATAAAGGTTGCACCGTCCAAACAGTGTTTATATAAGTTGTAAACAGGGTGTAAAAAGACCCATCACACAGCCGTCAACTACGGATTCTGTACATCAAAGTAACATAACACAAGAATATTTGCTGGGAAACAACTTTTATTTTTGGTGAGAAACGCTGTTTGCAGTAGTGTGCAATGTAACACACGCAAAACATTGAACTTTTTGGGTGCATGCAACGGTACACAACAACACAACACACTGTTTACAAAACATATGACCCGGGGGTCTTGGGGTATTTAAAGTTGTGTTACTTATAACATTTAAAACTTATTTTTGTAAAAAGACGTCAGTTAAGAATAGTTTAAGTTGGAGTTTTGACCTCCGTAACCAAAAGGTTTCTAGGTATGTTCCAGTACAAAATAAATTATTAGAATGAAGGGGAGTTCAAGTGACTCTGGGCGTCGTAAAGTGTCTTTTTTACTAACGTTACACTAAATCTATGGTTTAGAAGATGTAAGTCATTTGTTGCTTCGGTTTTATAGTATTACATGCACCGTGTGGCTACATTAAATGTAGTTTGTTTAAGTAGTAAAATAAATCTAAAGGGTTATTTCAGTCTTAGGTTAGATTAACAATAATAATGTAACTTCTTCAACACTGTCATCCACCTTTTCCATCAAAACTTCGCCTACTTGCTGCCGACCTGTGTAAGGTAACTTAACCTCTCTTAAATGAGAAGAAACACGAAAAGTAATAATAAGAATAATCTGTATATACAAAAGAACAGATTGCAGTAGGCTATAAACAGGATAGAAACAGTTTACACAAACTAGGTAGGTAATAAATCTCTGGCAATCTAGTGGAGTGAGAGAGCAGTGGTGACCCAGTGGTAACGGCTGCGACTTACGAGTTGAATTGTAGGTGTAGTTGTTGTTCATCACCACTGCTCTCAAAACGGTGAAGGAAAACATCGTGAGGAAACCGGCATGTCTTAGAACCAAAAATTCGAAGTCATGTGACATCTACCAACCCGCACTGGGCTCGCGTGGTGGATTACGGCCCATTCCCTCTTACACAGAGGAGGCCTGTGTCCCAGCAGTGGAACATAATAGGTTGATTATGTTATCAAGTGGGTGACGTGCTGTTCTCCTTGTTAAGCTATGTAATTGCCTTTATTAAGGAGTAACAGACAACAACAGTTGGTAATTAGGTCTACCATAAAATTTGATACTTAAGTGTTACCTGACAGGCAGGAGAGCAATTGTAAATCGATGAAAAGATAGTTCGCATGTTGAAAAAAAACAGTAACGAAATCTCTATTTCAACTTTTCTTACCAAAAAAACTTACCTACTTATATGTGTGTACTTTGTGGTACATAAATAAAATATTGCGTAATTAATTATTGTTCCGTATAAGCCATAACTACGAAATAGGTTACTCTATGTATAATCACACTATAGATAAGAATGTTCATTCACTGTTCAAGGAACGGGGTCGAGCCTTCGACTTGTCATATGCCATTAAAAACCTATTTCATAACCTAGCAATTGGTTTCAAAATGCCAATAAAATAAACTTCGTAAAATAATAGTTAAAACCAAACAGTAATATATAATGTTGGAGTTAATTTTTGCATAGCTATATGTAGTTCTAAGAATTTGAAGTTACAAGCTTAACCGTGAGGAAGGAAACCGTGTTTTTTGCTCCGACATAATATAATGATAGATATGAAATTCTGCCATTTTGTATGAACTGAAGAGGTAGGTTTGGACTTGACGCGATTAGTACTCGTCTGTGGAAGTTACAAAGTATGTCAAACTGAAACTGAAATCTTTCTTTCTATCATAAGAATCTTCAGAATGCGATAAGGCCGCCCATTGTATATGTTGTAGTGTTCGTTTTTTTTTTTGTTTTTGTGTTTTTTTGGTGTACAATATAGTACATATAAATAAATAAGTTTTACTCCGGGCTGCTACTGAGAAATTCTAGATAGATAAACATAATAACACTGCCCGACCTAGGCCTGTGGTCTGGGTCTGGTTTTTTGTCCGGTTGATGGCAATAGGCTCGCCCCTATTACAAGGGACTTAAACATAACTGGCGAAATGTGGGTGTACTACTATAGGTATACCTCTGTCTAACCCTTCTGGGATTACAGGCGTGATGTTAAATTTAGTTTGACGGATGGAAAACGATCATGCCATATGTCTGTTGTTCTGGGTGATGCGTGTTTGAATTTTTATCTTTGGCTAATCTAATTAGCAGACCCCTGTTTTATAAATAAATACTATCGGGATTCATGATTTTTTATACTTTTCGGTAGTTAACTACGTTAGTATAGGTATTCCTTACTACTACATCTTTAATTTTCTATTAATCTATTAAGAAACGAATAGGTACCTAAGTAACTATATATATTTACGTGTATGTATGTAGGTATGTCTAAGCTATAATAGTTTATTTAAACTAGGTCAAAATTTGCACAAACCTTGTGCATCTTCTGATGTCTGCTTATTTTAAATGCTAACACTCAAAGTTGAAGGTAACACATCAATGGCTGTTTAATATCTTATACGTTAATGCTTAGACAAGTTATATATCAGTAGTGCTATTCTGTAAATTACTCATTTTGAAAAAGTAGGAGACGTGACGAAACAAGCGAATTGACACTTTTAAATAGTATTACATATTTTATCTGTGGGCTACTCGCGTGAAGTTTATTTATTTGCGGGCGAATCGACAATTCTAGAAATATTTATAAGGCAATTCGCACGTTTTGAACTTTGCGCATTAAAGTTAAGAACAAAGTACACTAGAAACTACGTTTACCAATTGTTATTTGGTACTTTTTCACAAAACAAAACATGCGAATTGCATACCTATACATACTCAAACGGACATGACGGGTCCTCCACAAAAAAAAATTACTTCATGCGAGTCGCCTGCAGAAAGTAGGATATTATTTAAAAAATTCGATACGCTTGAGCCGGGCGAATAAATTCGTGCGAATCGACTAATAAGACGAACTGAGCTGGCCTTCCGTCTGATGCCGGGAGTTTCTAGCCGATTCTTCTATAAAGAGATCTACGTTTTGAAATGGGCACCTAGCTTCAACTTTTTGACTAACTGACCGACTCTATGACATTTCAAAAATGCCTGTAAATGGTTTGGCATAAGCATAGCATAACGTTCCCACTGCTGAGACACAGGCCTCCGCTCTATGAATCGACTAATAAGACGAACTGAGCTGGCCTTCCGTCTGATGCCGGGAGTTTCTAGCCGATTCTTCTATAAAGAGATCTACGTTTTGAAATGGGCACCTAGCTTCAACTTTTTGACTAACTGACCGACTCTATGACATTTCAAAAATGCCTGTAAATGGTTTGGCATAAGCATAGCATAACGTTCCCACTGCTGAGACACAGGCCTCCTCTCTATGAGAGTAAATGGTTTAACTGAAATAAATGCTTTAAGTTTGAGTTTGATGCTAAGGATTGGCACTATTGGCAGCTCAGTTCACCTAGATTTTCACGGTAAGACAGGTATTTAACTAAGAAGTAATTTTTACAAAACTGAATTATAATATATGACAGAAATCCACTCAATGTTTGCCCGCTGAAATATATATAAATAAAAAGGAAACTCTTGCCTCAACCTCTGTATAAAATATCGTAAAAAGTGAGCCTTTCACTGAAGAAGTAATGTCATAAATATATTTTTTGACCCAGAACCCGTGATAGATGTCTCTGTTTATTCTATAAGAGGATACAGCCAAACAACGTAAATTGTTGATTGATTTATTTTATTCATCTGTCATTTTGTCTATTCATCTGTCAGTTTGTCTATTCATCTGACAGTTTCTCTATTCTTCCGTCGACAAATTTCTTAGCTATGGTGGTCATGCTCTTGCCGGGGTCGCGGGGTGTTCGAAAAAGAAACCGTGGCCCTGGCACAGGCAACTGAAGGAACACGGGTGGGTTTTAGTTAGTTAAAGACTGACACGACACGCCCTCATTCAGAAGTCATTAAAAATTGAAAATTTCCCACCCTAAAAAATATGTATTCATGTTACGAATGCTGCTACTTTGTCGAGAAAAATATTGACGGCTAGAATTGACGGCTAAACAGGAAGTGGATTCAAAGTCATTAAAATTCTGATTGATCCGTAATAGAATTTACACTCCGTTAACATCCACACCCTTTACTTAGATTTTAATCCCCGTAAACATGAAAGGTTCTGGAGGTCAGTAGGTCCTTATTTTAAAGGGCGATTATGTCAAGAGGTCGTTATGTGAATAATTAGCTTGTCATCCTTCTGTGTTGAATCAAAAGCATGTTTTAAACGTTACATTTCACGTACAACGAGACCATAAATCCAGTCTTGTGACGATTTTTTTTGTTTTGTAATATCATGAAAACGCGCGAGAATAGTCATCTTTTTAGTCCATAATTTTTCACCATGTTTATCTTTGTATTGTACATGCCTTCCAACAATATCATTTAAATACCTATATCAAGAAAGGCAAACCTCTATACATCTACGTGCCATTTTTTCCAAATAAATATTGAATGTGGCCATGACGTTCCATCAACAATATACTTTCTTATTTATACCTTTATTATTTCACATTAATGCTACCAATAATAGTTTTTACTATTATTAGTGCGACTTTTGCTGTTACAAACTACATTTCCAGGAACCTACATTCCTGAAAATATGGAGTACCCAAATTATTTTGTCACGTGCCATCATGGTTCGCCATCCCTGTCCTATATAATCATTAATATATATACACAAGAATACATAACTTAAACATAAAAATGTACCTATATCGAACACAATGAAAATAATGTTGCGATTGTTACCAATATCAACTACCTACTATTACGATTGTAACTCGGCCTTATATCATTCAGATAAAAAATAAACACAACAGAAACGGCATTGAGTGACATATTAATTTGTTTATATACTTACATAATAATTGTCAAGTGCATTTTTTTGCAGCTATTATACAGCACGTTCAACTAATTATCATCTCAAAGATTAGTTGGGTGGAATGAGAAGGCATACGATTGCCATTTGTGGGTATAGCTATATATGAGTCACTCTGCAACTTGGTGACTTAATACTCTGACATACAAGGCCGTCTTAGATTGTGCACGATTATAAACTAAAATCAACTGTTTTTGTAAGTAACTAGTTTTTGTTGGAATTCAGAATATTCACGCAGCTGTCCCGAATTGAGAAATTGATGCGTTACACCTCATGGGAAGATTTAGACCCATATAATATGTAAACCTACATATATTATTTTAGAGTTTTTACCAAAATACGTATATTTTAAGACTTTAAAATGTTACAAAGATAAGCAACTTTTATAGATGCTCTCGAAAATAATGGCTCTTCTAACTCGAGGAGAAAGAGTTAATGATTTTAATGGGTTTACAACTAAATATTTTATTCAATGTTTTGAGTGTGGGCGGTTTTCGGATCAATATTGTTTAGTATTAGGTGAAGCAGACTAACTTTCTTTTGACGTAAGATGTGTAGATAAGCGTATACATTGAAATAAATGTAATATCTAAAATTCTAATCCATTTTCCACTTACCTAACCGTCAAGGAAAATCTCTAGCAATATTTAATTGCTAATTATCAACAAGATCTCAGTTATTTCAAAATGCGAAAACAAAACTTCACCGAACCACTTCTCACACAAACTCCCAGATATCAGTGCAAACAGTTCAACACATTATACCACATTCGCCATACAAATTCTAAATCGGCGCGAAAAACATCGCATCGGAGCGTCGTGGCACGCAGAGCACGTATCTACAGTCGAAGCGTTGCCGCCATACTGAACTACTGACTTACGTACACTCTACACTTCGCAGTTCCACTTCTGCGTCTACTACGAAAGGTCTCAAGGGCCGCCGTAATCACTTTTCTGAGATAATCTCACCAGACATCGTTCATTGCTGGGTGAAACCCGCTGGTTAACAAAGATATCACCAGAGGAGCGGCAATGATATTAGTCTCGAGGAAATTTTTAGTGCGATTCACGTTGTGGTTGTCATCATCCTGTCAACACTGGGAAAACGCGGGTTCCGTACGAAAGTTCCTCAGCCTGGTCATTTGGTTCGCTAATTCTGAAAGTCTAAGCTCGCTGCTTCGAAACTATAAAGGGGTCGTTACAGCGCCCAGGCTTCGAGGTCCCTAAGCAATTGGTGGGAGGAGTTATGTAAAACAAGTCGGGTTAAATTAACAACTTTAACTGAGGAAACTTAAGTGGGTGCTTCGGGCCAATCCTACTGTGATTATTATTTTGCGTCTAACTGTTGATTCAACCGCATAAGTTACAAAGCCGGAAGATAGCCTTTTTCTTACTTACAAGTACCTCCACGGAATAGAAAAACAAGTGGAAGTGCCCGTCAGATAACCCGCGTGTGTCACAATTATGCATAAAAATATGTAAATTAATAATAACTTTCGTCAGTTACAACTGCTACTAAGAAGTCTTAATTTTGTATGAATAACAAATAAGCTTTTCGTCGAAGTTGAATTTGTTGTTCATACATAATAAAGTCTTATTACAACGGACGGAGGTTGTTATTATTTTACATATTTCGGCATAATTGTGATACGTGCGTGATAGCTGTGTGGGCACTTCCACTTGTTTTTCCTATTCCGTGAGTACCTCAGCTCCGTAGTTGTGCCAAAATGTTGCGAACATGTGTTATGATTGAATAGACTGGTTTTTAGAACTTATAAAATGGAAACCGACACTATACAGGGTGGCAGGAAACATCGACGCGCAACCAGACGGGCAATTCCCGTATTTATAGAACGTTTGTATGCTAATCTGTTTCAATGTGTGAAACAGATCTCTAATTTTCATACATTTTTGACAAGGTCGACGAGATTTTGAACGGAAACTGGACTTCTGTTACTGGATTCAGTACTCGTAACATGATTCTAAAAGACGAAAAATTTCAACACAGGGAGCGTTGAAATTATTCTAATTAAAAAAATTGCTGTTCCTATTGAGTTTATAGCAACAGCTGTTCCATGTATTTAGACCGCGGAGCTATTGTACATTATTAAAAGAAACAGAAGTTATTATTTATTGATAGCCGACAAAGTCATCTTCGCTAAGTAGTCTAGAACCATGTGCTGAATTAATTGTTCAAGTGTGTCACCCTGTATTATTCATGAAATTATTTGATTTACAATTTGTCTTTTCGTGCTAATTTGTCGTCGTCGATAATCACACCAACGCGCGACAATCGCATCGTAATATAAGTTGGATTTGCAGTAAAGTCGAAAAATGTGGCTGAAGACTTTAAATGCTGGTTTTGTATTGAGCTCATCTCACTCATACATATCTACATTCAACGTGGTACCTCAAGAATGTATTTTCTATATCAAAATAAGTAGAAACAAAACAAATATTATCTACACACCTAAATTATAATTGCTCCCACCACGAAGCAAACCCTCAAGATTTAAACAGTTGAACCCATTCTTAGCAGAACCGTCAGCTTTCTAGAGAGATTAATAAGAATATGAATAATGACCACTTAAGGCCAGGAATCTTTTAAAATATGAAGTGAAGTACATAGGTGGTTCTCAAGTGAACGCATAAAGTTTAAAAATAACAAAAGTGTACGAGCAGTGAAGGGTTGGTTGGTCCCACGTGGACACTTCGGATGGCTGTAACAAGTTTTGAAAAGATATATTAACTTTGCTTGTTTTAAACTGACTTTAAAACGCTATAAGCCATAAGCTGTTGCTTATAGCTGAAAATGTGAAGAAAATAATAGATGAAGAACCTCGATTTAAAGATGCAAGGCGAGTCTTGCACAAAAAGTTAAGTTCAAGAGAAAATAAATGTTTTTAATGTAAATACGTATCTGTTGTACAAATAAGAATAGTGGTTGTGTTAAGACCAACATTTATCTCGTTCGCACGTTGGTCAGTCACGAGAACAGGTAGTTTTAACCAATGCTGTCTACTACACAGGAAATCCTAGTTTTCCATAGGTAAATTACACATTAATTCATTCCGTATTTACAATAATTATTTCAAAGAAGACCGGTTCACTTTTGACCTTTGCAGTAAAATTAAATAATAAAACATCCCGCGGTGTCCCGAAACAAGAGAACAATCAAAAGATTAAAAAAATCAGATTAACTTTTTAGTGTTTAATTCAAAAGTTTACGGAACTTACGGTTTTTCGTGCACCTACTATACTTTCTGGCCTTAATTAGGTACCTACTTACATAAGCCCCTTGAAAACGTACGGTTGTGGTTTGTATCTTATTCAGTATTCTAATGTTATTATGCCACCTTTGCATTTTAATTACTGTAGGTACAGAAACAAATAAGTAACACGCCTAGAAATTCACCTTAATTTATTTTTTGTTTTTGGGTATACAGTCAGGGAAATGAATTACTTACTACGTCAACTTGACGTGTTATAGACACTTCATTCAGTCGTTAGTTACTTCTCTTAATATTAATTTAGCTGACTTTACAAACCGAATAGCTTTTCAAACGTAAGACACACAGGCTAACAATTTCAAAGACTATATAAGCTATGTGTGTACCTATTATAAAAAAAAGGAGTAACAAATGAAGACCGTTTCAAGTACTCTTAAATCCCTTAAACTAATATTAATCTTTAAACTTGTTGGCTTAGTTTGTTAACTTTATTGTACACGTTGTGGTCTCGTTCGTTTAAGTGAAGGAGTAGATACTCCCACTTTTAAAACTTGATGTTGTCCAATGTTTTGTTGTCATGTATTGATTATGATGTTACAACAAAATACCTTCTGATTATATTGCAATGGAATGAGAGAAAATTTGAAACTCGAATTAAAGGTACAATTCGAAAACAAGCAAATTATTAAACAAGCAAATATTATTACAAATTAGAGGATTGCATCCGAGATAAGAATGCTTGGAAGCATGCTTGTTCAGCTCCATAGGACAATGTAGAGTCTAGACAAAATGAAACTGGTTGATAGTTTAATAGTTTAAATTGCTATTTTTATTACACATTTTTTTTTTCTGACATAATAACTGCATTTTTCTTTATATGGAAAATCGGCTACTTTAATTTTAGCATAAACAGCCTATAACGTTCCCACTGCGGGGACGCAGGCCTCCTCTCTATCAGAGGGATTGGGCCATAATCCACCACGCGGGCCCAGTGCGGGTTCGTGGATGTCACTGTGTCGAATTTTCGGTTCTAGGACATGCCGGTTTTCTCACGATGTTTTCTACACCGTTTTGAGAGCAGTGGTGATGGTGAAATAATTGGCACAAAGTTAAGCGCCTGTCTGGGTTCGAACCTACGACCTACAACTCGTAAGTCGTTACCACTGGGCTACCACTGCTCTCCTACTTTAACTATATTTATTTGTAAATATTTGAGCACCTTTATT
The DNA here is from genome assembly GCA_963555695.1 of Dasypolia templi. Lineage (NCBI taxonomy): Eukaryota > Metazoa > Arthropoda > Insecta > Lepidoptera > Noctuidae > Dasypolia > Dasypolia templi. The sequence continues at coordinate 24,649,887 of OY743143.1, read as the reverse complement.
AATTTATCTGTCATTGCTTCAATTTCCATAATTTTAATCTTTTGTAGAACAGCAATTTAATTCCCTTCACTTAAAATTATATAATTAATGTACCTACATTATTTATATATCTACCTATACAAAATACTGTAAAACATTTTAAAAGAGTAACGGTGGAGCTTCTTGCCCATTCTTCTCCATACGAAACTCTTTTGCAAGAGGCAACTGGAATCAATTCTATTTTTTTGTACATTTTCACGTTCAAAGTACCTTTTATGTGACTATTTGAAATTAATGATATGACCTTGACTTAATTTATTTTGTTGGAGATAAAATAATCAGTTGATGTTCCTACTTGTCTCTTTTGTTGACTATCTTATTTGTAAACCTGACCTTTTTTTTGTTTTGTCGTCATAGGTTTCAATCAAATTCAAAAGATCTTTATGGTATATTATTGGAACATCTGACGTTTTTCTTCTCGTCCTTAAAAAGGGTAGGGATATTGAAATAAAAACAGATTTTCATCTTCTTTCATAATTTTCGGTATATGGTCATTGTGATGAGAATGCCTGGGAAGCGGGTGATGTTTTGCTTGCTGAAGATTATTGGGTAGCTTATTAATTTGAGGGTTGACTCTTTGATCTTGTTCTTATGTTTTTGTATCGAGCTTAGTAGGATTAGTGACTAAATTTTCGCCCTAGGTAAGTCGGTACTACAAATTATTGTATCTCTAGTTACGAGCCATTAGCAGATAGATACCGTTGCAACAAAGATGGGAACATGGTAGAACTCAGTTTAATTTAATTTTAGTTTTCTTTTGTACTTATCTAAATAGATTTTTTTAAGTGCAGGCAACTTCTATAACTAGGTTAAAAGACGTTCCAAAACAAACAAAAAAATAAGGTTCAGCACATATTAGGCTGTTTGACAGCCACTATAGAACAGTTCAGAAAAGTGTATTTTTGAAGTGAGCAGTGATGGCGCAGTGGTATCGGCCCCGACTTAGATCGAACCTAGGCAGGCACTTTACTTTGTGAATTTAATTTCATCACCACAGCTCTCAAAACGGTGAAGGAAAAATATAGAGAGGAAACCGGCATGTCCTAGAACCAAAAGTTCGAAAACATGTGACATCTTCCAACCCGCACTGGGCCCGCGTGGTCGATTATGGCCCACTCCCTCTCACAGTGAGGAGGCCTGTGTCCCAGTAGTGAGAATATTATTAGACTGACTATTCTTATTAAATTGAATACGTCATCATCTCGTAACTATACAGTTTTATACGGAAACTGACTTGCTAGATGATAGACTTATCGGATAGAAATGACGTCATGTTTTGAAAACTAGTTCCTAGAATTAAAAACTTGGTTTGAGTCGGGATTAATGAATCATTAAACTATTTAGAAATTAATAAGTCATACTAATTTGTCATGTATTGCTTCAATCAATCAATCAATAGTGACCGGTTTATAAGATACATTTGAAAAAGTTTTTATTGCATACTCATTATTTGTATTTGCTATTGATGTCAATGAATTTTTTTTATGAGTGGCATCTCGTAGTTGACCTTGAGAGGTTGTGACCACTTAACCGAACCATCCTGTGGCTGCCTTAAGCGAACTCAAAGCCTCCAGCCAGGGACGAAAAACTTACATTACTAAGCGACTGCTCCCTATGGGCACCCCCTGTGGGGTACGGAACTCGGCTTAGGGCGTCGCTGGAGGGAGGACAGCAAGATGGGACAGGTTGGATCTGATTTGGATGATTATTATTATCGGGGGAATTTAAAGCTACAGGCTCAGCTACGGCGCGACTGGCACTTCGTCGAGCAAAGGTCGGGGGGGAGATGTCAATGTACTATTACTTCAGTAAATGTAATAGAAAACATCGATATTTTGTAACGTGTATGCAATGGATAATGTTAAATTTAATCGTCGCATTGAAAACGTAGGTAATACTTAGATGTAAATCTAAGAACATAGGTACAAAATTAAACCAAAATCGTATTTACCCGGAAAGAAGAAATTTTAAATTAAGGTGATTCATTCATTGTAAGCCACCAAATTTCTTGTTTTTTCGCAAGGGGATTTTTTTGTATCGTTGCAATCACCTTACCAATTTCAAATTCTCAATCACTTTCTTCAACAGTAATAGTATCTACTCTTAACTCATCAGAACATCTACTCTGATATCCGCGAAATAAAGTGAGTAATTCTTAAAACTGATTCTAGGAATAATGAGTAACAGATAACTGGTACAAGTCTATTATGAAGCGAATAAGTAAAGCTATAAATTCTAAACAGTCGCAGAATTAGGACACGCTCTGTTGAATTTCACTGCGTCACTCTAATTCGCGTGATTCTAAAAATACCTGTACCTAGGTTCCATTAATTAAAAGGTATTATAAGAGTTGGTTACGTAAAGTAACATTCAATTTTTAGTAACTTTAGAAATAAAATATACCGTTTCTTATAGTTTTAAGGTATGTTGTACGCGACATCTATGATGCGTTTACGTGGCTTTTACGCGTTATAGTTTGCTTTAGTTGCTTGAATGCGCAATAATTAAAGCAAGATCTCTTTCTGTAAGTTCTCATCACCGATACACATAAAAAAACAAAGTCCATCTTAAAAATACATACATAAACTCACGCCTATGAGAAATCCTCCCAGAAACTACAGAACACCACCTGCTACGATCATAACATACTCCTTATGCTTCGTTTACGTTCATACATCTGGTCATACACGCGCGCCAGTTGCGAGTACTACGCATCTGACCTTTCTGAAGAACATCACCAACAATAAGGTCACAATATGTACTTCTGGGGCGTTTCTACTCACAGCTATATAACGTGTGGCTTTTAATGTTCCATAACTCTAAGGTTATATGCAATGAGTGGAGTATTTATAAAACAAAAAGTCAGTGTTCTAAAAATACATACTGCAGAAGGTAACATCAAAACACTAACTCCAGGGCACACTAACGAGACTCTCCATGTGTGTACCTAACTTTAATTGAAAATAACGGGTAAGTGCCGATTTCACAAATACAACTTAACACGATCACCACATCTAAAACGCGTTTAAGAGCTGTCAGTGTCAATATTCTACAGAAAATAATGACACTGTCAGCCCTTAAACCTAGTTTATGTACTGATAGCGTTCAGTTTCAGTGGTGAAATCAGTCCTAAATCATTTTTATTTAAACCAATAATTCATATTTAAAGCTAAGACGACGTTGTCATATTTCACATACATTTCATACTTTTACTTAAATAATCGTGAATCAACCCATCCAACTGCGCAGAGGAGTGAGACAGTGGGATGTTATATCCCCGAAACTGTTCACGAGCTCGTTGGAAGATATGTTTAAGACGCTGGACCAACAGTTCAAAGTCGCTCAGCGAGCTATGGAAAGAGCTATGCTCGGAGTCTCTCTGAAGGATAGAATTCGCAACGAATACATCCGACAGAGAACCAAAGTTATCGCCATAGCTCTAAGAATTAGCAAGCTGAAGTGGCAGTGGGCCGGCCATATCTCACGAAGAACCGTCAACCGCTGGAGGGTATATGAGTTTTTGAGTGGAGACCGCGACTCGGCAAACGTAGTGTAGGACGCCCTCCGGCCAGGTGGGATGACGATCTGCGAAAGACTGCAGGCAGATGCTGGATGCGTCCAGCTGAAGACAGGGCGCTATGGTGCTCATTAGGGGAGGCCTATGTCCAGCAGTGGACTAAAATAGGCTGATGATGATAATGAATCGTGAATCCGACGAATTATTTTGAATGAAGACGAAAAAAAAAAACATGCCAGTTTATTCTTTGACATGGTCTCATTACAATGAGTTACAAAAAGGAACACGTTGTATATGTTTCTTCTTTTTCGTTAATAGGATTTATTCAAAATCAATGCCAAAGCATTTATTTAAAATAAGCCATTACAAGTACTTTTATATTGCCAAAGTAGTAGGTACCTATGGAGAAGAACGGGCAAGAAATTGGCGCAATAAGAATTTGGGCGCAGCGTGCCATACTCAAGGTTGGAGCTGGTCTTCCCTTTCGTTTTCCAACTACTGACCTGTATAAAGACACTCTCACTGTCAGACAAACGTTCGTACTACGTACATTACTTAAAAAACATTCTCAAATGCAGTTTGACGCTAACCTACTCAAAGAAAAACGACGAAAGGGTAGGGTATGTCCCACGACTCAATTCAAATCAACACTCCCTTAAAGATTATTTTGCTTGCTAAGAATTGATGCGCGGACAAACATTTGTGGCAATTGATTTTTATTTATTTCAAACTCAAACTCAAAGCATTTATTTAAAATAAGCCAATTACAAGTACTTTTATATTGCCAAAGTAGTAGGTACCTATGGAGAAGAACGGGCAAGAAACTGCACAGACACTTTTTTAAATAAAAATAAAACATTGTTACAAAAATTTGTTTAATCTTGAAATTAATTTAAACATGTGAGAACGATGTAAATATAATTGAAAAGATCAAAACAATACTTCAACAATTAAAATAAGCAGTGGCAGCTAAGAGATGACCAGTCCCTACTGACGCCGCCTGGTCATGAACATGATGTGTAGATCAGCACCATTCAGTTCAAACGTTTTGATGGGACCTTAATGATTCAAAACTCGCCACCATCAGCGAGATATTTGAGTAAGCATGACATTTTCTCAGCTGCCAGGGCACATTTAAGTCAGTAAAAGACGTACCCAGAAAATGGTAGCTTTATAGTAGGAAGATATAGTGCTCACACATGTGCTATGTAGATAGATTAATGTATAATTACGCTATTTAAACCTAATCTTAGACAAAACTTCTTAGAAAAACACAGAAGTAAGATGCCCTGAATAATACGTAACGGAAACCATTACCTGCGTACATAGTAGTTCTGTAAAAATTCTTATACTAAAAACGACATAGTGAGTCGCTCCCTAGTTTTCCTTAGCTGTTTTTTTGTCCCGACATGTAAATAAAAGATCATGTGCGCAGTTATTACACTGTTTGGTTTAGATCCTAATTCCTAATACTATGAATATTAAGTAAACCAGAGGGAACCGGTAAGCAATGAAATTCTGTTTTACAAACAACTGTTACTGTAGGCAAGGGTTAGAATATTTCAAGTAGGTACATTTGTACCTACTTGCCTGATAAACTTCTTTGTCTATATTTATAGATAAAGAAGTTTATGAGACGTATCTAGAAGAAAGTGGTTTCTACCATTAGTGATAATAACCGATCTAGATTCTTGCTAGACATTTGATATTTTTTATCATGGGCCATCACATGGCCGTCTAGAGCCGGTCAACAAATAAATAAATACAGGAGATGTTGTCTTAATTCCACGACGTCGACATGTTAAGCTATACAGCCATGAGAATATGTCACTCAAATATGTAGGGATTTATCAGGAATATTTCGTTTTATCGATGTTGATTTTCGATAATAGAGGGATGCTTTTACAATGTTATATTATACTGGGTGGGCAAATAACAGGTATACACTTTCTTTGTAATATTGTGTTTTAGGAAACTTTTTTTTAAATATATTATTTAATGCCTACAATTAATTATGGAAAATTAAGACAGACATTCCACCTCTAGCAGCATGGCAGATGGTTACACTTTTTCATTGCGTTTTTCATGTCATTTTCACAGATTTCCTGCGTTATCACGAATGGCGTGACTGTGTCTCAGATAATTTGTTTTAATTGTTAAAGGTTCATTAGCCGGTTAGCATAGACACGTCCCTTTAGATAGCCCCGCAGAAAAAGTCAGGAGCTGTTAAATCCGAGGATCTTAAGGGCCAATCAATGTCATCGTTTCTCGAAATTAATCGACCCGGAAACGTTCTTTTCAATGTCTCGATTGGGTTGAGTAGAATGTTTTAATCCTGAAAACATTTTGTTCAGTTGTAAAACGCTCCATAACAAATTTGCCGTATCTACACAAAATAACTTTCATGAAACTACTGTCTTATTTGCCGCCAAAAACAAATTGGCGGCAAAACAAGTTGTATACCTCCAAGTTGTCTAACCTGTATCTGATATCAATCAGATACAGGTTGGCCAGCATCGGAAAAAAAAAACATGCCATGACCAAAAAGTTGAGAAGTCAAGCGGAAATACTTTCTAGGGTAAGCTTCTACTGCTCATCATGCTAAGCCATGTTCTAAGTATAATGGGATCGGCTTCCAGTTTGACAGAGTCCATCTGAATACAAGAATTTTACATGGAGACACAGTCTTCATTCGACCGCATATAACACCATTCGGATCGCGCCGCGTTTTATATGTTATTTTTATTTTATTCTGCTAGGTTCTTTATCTGTCCTTCTCATTTATTTAAAATATTCAATTTTCTAATCGCGTGGTCTTTGACCAACATCCAGAAGTCCAAACTCAAGGTCTGTGAACGATCAATAGAGCTTGATCCTATGAGTTAAATTAACGGAACGTGTTCGAAACACAATAATGCGCTCCAAAATAAACATAGCTGACGCGGCTACAGGACATGTTTGCCGCATGCCGACCAAAATGTGGGCCCAAATAACACAGAACTGGTGCCATGGGACAGTGAGGCGTGGTCGCGGCTGACCACGTAGGAGATGGCGGGACGAGCTGGACAGGTTCCGTAAGAACTGGGAAGAAGACGCGCGGGCTCGCGAAAAATGGAAGGAGTGGAGGGAGGCCTTTGCCCAGGAGTGGGACAGTGTGGGCAAGTAAAAGAAAAAACGCTTTTGTAATATTTTTCATTTCTTCATCTGTACTCGCATCATTATATCATCCTTCCGCCACGCTACGCTTTACGCTTTGAAGATAATATAAACATTCGTACGGGTTGGATTCCTGATCGAGTTGAAATCGGTGACCATATCGATTTTCAATATTGGTCTGACTGCATACTGGGCAACACGATACCCCGTGGTAAGACTGGTTGTCAGATTATCGAGTTTGCCCCATAGCGAATGTCAAATAACTATGAATGACAACCAGGACCAAAGTCGCAGTATGTAAAGGACGGTCACCGATCCCAGGACCGACCTCGGTAAGATAGCTTAACTTTCGGTCGACCCAGTGCGGCTGTCATATTTTAGCCACGCCTCGACACAGGCCTCCTCTCTGTAAGAGGTAGTGGGCCATAATCCAACACGCGGGCCCAGTGCCAGTTGGTGGATGTCACACGTCTTCGAACTTTTGGTTGAAGGGCATGCCGGCCTCACGATGTTTTCCTTCACCGTTTTGAGCGCAGTGTAGAGTTTCGTGAAGGCTTCCCGATCCAACCTGCAGTATGTGCTGAATCTCTTGATACGTAACTCAATGCTATTGTCTTGGATTAAAATTTTCACTGCTAGCACGCCTTCTTCCGTAAAAGCCGACCACTTCTTTCTTCAACCCCCAAAGTTAGTCGACCGCGCTTGAATTCGTTATACCTTTAGAAGGGCCTTCATCCATGAATGCCATTTTAAGTCTATCGTTCGATTCGTCCGGTTTCAGGCGACACTTGAAATCGTAAAACTTCATTGCGCGAAAATGTTCCCGGTGCAATTTTTTTTTTAACGAGACACGATAATTTAAATTGGAATGTACCTTTTTTGCTTACAATTAATCATATTTTAAAAATAGACTATAACTGGCCAGTCCCTCATACATAAAACCTTTTGTTCGCATTACTTTCTGAGTGGCCTAGTACATTGCATTCTAGTTCACATTCAATACATGTGGTATTTACTCAGCTCTAGAATAGGAAAAGTGTACAGAATCCCGTAAATGTCCAGTGGTTTAGACCCAGCCCATACGTAACTACATGTAATGGGCCAGCTAAGGGTTTTGCAGGCTGGAGACAAAACATATATTCAAAATAATATACATACAATATGTAGATAGGTGCCTGTGGTTAGGCTTATTGTCACTACTGCACTAATAGCCTTGTGTTTACCAACATGTAAATAAACTGTTTAGATACTAATTTATGTATCTATCGGGATAGGCCCTCATCAGCGAAATTACACTTGCACTTTGTAAGTAGGCGTGGATTGTCGGGCGAAGAAAATAGAGATACTAGTTACAGCACAATCACTTTATTTCACTCACAATGTCTTATAAAATAATCACCATGAAATAACCTGAAGGCAGAGGTCCGACATATTAAATGAAAGTATGACATATAGCAGTAACCAACTCTTTTATTCCGACAGCTTGTTAATTAATTAAATAGATCGCGATAATAGCTCTAGGCGCTGCGGCAGGCGCACCGGGCCGAGCCTGCCACAAGAATGCTCCCTTCCAACGCTGCGCACTCGCTTACATAAAGTGGCCTGAGTAGTGGGGAGAGTGGGGAGGTGAATGTCACTTTGCACAGCGTAACTCGGCCCGCTGCACTTGTCGTTTACATAGATCACGCCGACACGGCCATACTGACGTGCGGACGACCTCGTACGCGTAGTCTCATCAAGCATTATCTAAAATGACAGAACGTTAGTACTAATGTTCGTTCATCCTGACTAGCAATCTGGTCTGGATCATCCCTTCACAGTTTGCCACTTACTCTAGACCGCTCGACATCGAGCCTTCGTTATTTATCCTAACACTAGCAATCTGGTCCGGTTCACCCCTGCAGAGTTTGCAACTAATTCTGGACCGCTTGTTATTAAGCCTACAGGACTTTAGCTATCTGGACCGGTTCACCCCTTCAGAGCTTGCTACTAATTCTGGACCGTTCATTTTTGAACCTTCAGTACTCATCATTTTTTTTCCTTATTTTTTTGTTCCCTGGACCAGTCATTGCGGACTCTACAGGGTTACCTCATATGCTAATTATTATTTTTTATTTGAATTTTAATAATAGACCCAACTTAGACACAACCGAATGCGTAGCAGGCCTGTGTAATGCAGAGCGAATCTTAAGTCATAAAGCCAGCAAAGCGTCACTTCAATGTGCATAAGCGTTCGGTGGTGTCATGTCACCGAATGTGTCGTAGCAGACACATAATTCATGTTCATAACACTAAACTAACAGCGACAAGTATGAAATCTAAATAACAATAATTTTAGTATTGAAGCGCCGTCACGGCCAGACCGACATTCGCGCGTCCTTGTGAGTCTCCATCCTCTTATGTCGCCGTAAGTAACCGCGGGCCCATTTTTCTGTAAAGAGATTAAAACTGGTAGATACATTACTTTTTACGCTCGTCCATCAGTGACATACATTACAATGTTTTAAATTCCCACAATCTCAACCTATAGGAGCTGACCCGGACAACTGAAATAGGCGTCCCTCCAACTAGCTATCTCGCCAAATAACATGGACCGGGCAACCCACCAGCGTCTCTCCGATCACTCACTAGTACCACACATCTCCATTGATCTCATAGCCTCTCAGACTAGACGATCACTTTCTAATATGACCCAGAACATCGGCCTGCATAAGCCAGTTCTTTAGACTACCCAATAACACACACCATAGGACGTCAACCCGCATGAGTCGAACCCTTACTTTATCTCACAGATTAGTACCAATTTTACGTTTAATTACGTTTCTTCACTCTCAGAGGCCGAGAGGTTTTCAGAGCTGGCGGATAACGTACGTGAACTACAAATAGACAAAGCATCACTAAAACTACCCGATGACGCCCACTCCATTCGTCAATCGCGGACTGCCGCCACCTCGGCCTCTTTCAAGCTACCCGTCAAAGTGGTAGCTAAATGCACCAAGCCCTCACTTCCCCCGGGCATTGCACGAAAATTCTTACGACCATATTTGCATTCTCTATTAGACACACAACAAAGGGAAGTCTTTACTCCCTGCGAAGCCCAAATGAACCCAGAGGGGGGTCACATACAATGAAGTAGGAATCACCACTGTAGAACGGTCTAATTTTTCCTACTGTGACGCAGCAACTCTCCCAATATTCTCCAATGCTTACTTACGAATTTCACCCAAATCTAACCGAAACCCAGACTCAGAATATGAAGCCACACTTAAAAACCGCGCTCGAGTCCCAAACACAAGTTCTGTTTGTGTTACCCTAGACCTTGCACCATCCGTCGCTAGCTGCACTTCGAGAAGCTCGCCGCGCCAGGTCCCACCAGATTCACTTTCGATTATAACAAGTAAGCACCTCAATGTCCTCATGACTCTCTCTACCCGAACACATGCCCTGCCAGAACCGTTAGCAACAAGGTGCAACTCTACACCATGTTCACCATAAAATTGCTCTGTCTGCGCCAATACAATACCCACCCCGATCCGAAATGATCCGCGAAGTCGCACCGAAAAGACAGAGCCTCCTTTAGTGCTTCATCTGCACCTGCTGCATCCAACTAAGAAGTGCACTCGAGAAGGACTCATTTAGTGAAAGAGTCAACAATGACAAGAATACTCCCTACCATCGATTTCTCCACACAACTTCTCCGCGATGTCTAAATGTACAGTATAACATTGTGCAGAAACCCTAAGCATAGGATAGAGTGAGCCCCGAACAATCCCTTGAGGCCAAGCACACAAGTGTGAAGTTCAATCAGTGCGTTCCAGTCAAATCATTTTAGTCAGAACCCGTTCTGATGTTAGTATTTCGATCACTTTCTTGTAAATATCTTGTCTGTCCATTTGATAGGCCCTTTTAATTTGATTCAAGATTCTTAACGTAAAACACGTGAAATATGGGGCAAACCGCCAAAAACTAATCTAAAGGACCTACACATCGCTCAAAATAAAATTATTAAACTATTATTTCACTATGATTACCTTACACCTACAGTTAAAATTTACAGGGAAACGAAACTCATGAATATTAAATAACTTCCTGCATATTGCACCAGAATACTTAAAAATTCTAAGTAAGTTCATTCACACAAAAATACATCAGGTACACAATCGCAGCAATAGTAGGAAGGATCACATTTTACTACCGCGAGTGCGGACAGTCAATGACGAGAGAACAATTATTTTTGCGGGAGTGCAACAATATAATAAGCTACCTATAGAAGTAAAGAATGCGAACTAAACGTTTGGTATTTTCAAGATTAAATTTAAAAAAAACACTTTCTTAATGATCAAACACATCCATTAAACAGACTTGCCCTACTACTGTATTGCTTTATTGTGGCACCGGGATCGCATTCCGTATCTACGGAAATTATTTCTTTTGCGGGTGGATCGAAAAGTTTTAAGTTGTGTTAGTTAATAATGTTATTTGCGTACGAAAAGAAATGTTATTACAACTTAGATGATTTAATATAAATTAAAACAATAGCTGCTTAGTTTGTGTGTCCAAGTTATATTTTAAGTTTTAAAACGTTCTCAAGTAAGTGAAATCTTTGTAATTTATTTTCGAGAAATAAATTTCTTTAACCATAAACACCATACCACCAATAAAGAATCAATTATCCTTTCGCACTGAACTAATGCGAGTTTATCTTCACCATGTAGGTCAGTTTTGATGTTGTGGTATATGATAATGAAACTCTTTAGTAACGTTAACTTTCTTACCCCAAATAGGATGTAATTTTGCAATATCGGTACGTACATGGATCTACTATCTAATAGATCCCTACCTATAATAACTGGTTCTGTAATTGAGTTAACAGGCACAACATGAAACAAAAAGGACACTGACGTGTTGAATTTCACCACGGCTCAGTTATTCTGCGATTCATATTTAACGTTTTCTTTACACAGGTATACCTGTAAGGTAAACTAAATCACAGCGCATAGTACTCTGGATTTTTTGACAAAGCTAAAAGCTACAAACGAACAACCAGATTATCTATTAAAAAGAAAAGGAACGAGCTCACCGGATGATGTGGTTGTCCATACACGTAGCAGGTGAGACGGTTCGTATCACGACTCTTCGGTGCTGGTGCTCGATTCGAGTTCTTCACTTCGGTCAAAGGTTCGTACTGCCACTTGCTTCAAACACTTGATTTTTGGACTGTTGTGCTTTAACGATGGCATGTGCCATTGAAGCGATTGTCATTATCAGGATCAAACCGTATCAGTCGCGCAGTTGCGGTGAAATTTGACGTTCGCGGTTAAGTGGTTGCCGGAAGTCGTGATAGCAAAAACTCCATATTTTGAATAGATTAGACGTTAGCCCACACTTCACTGTCGTCATTATTTTCTTCAGGTTTTTGCCCTTCGAATCCCAATTCTGATATCGGGATAGGCCCTCATCAGCGATATTACACTTGCACTTTGTAAGTAGGCGTGGATTGTCGGGCGAAGAAAATAGAGATACTAGTTACAGCACAATCACTATATTTCACTCACAATGTCTTATAAAATAATCACCATGAAATAACCTGAAGGCAGAGGTCCGACATATTAAATGAAAGTATGACATATAGCAGTAACCAACTCTTTTATTCCGACAGCTTGTTAATTAATTAAATAGATCGCGATAATAGCTCTAGGCGCTGCGGCAGGCGCACCGGGCCGAGCCTGCCACAAGAATGCTCCCTTCCAACGCTGCGCACTCGCTTACATAAAGTGGCCTGAGTAGTGGGGAGAGTGGGGAGGTGAATGTCACTTTGCACAGCGTAACTCGGCCCGCTGCACTTGTCGTTTACATAGATCACGCCGACATATCCATTTATCACACATATAAACACAGACGAAGAAAGGAACAAAGAAATAAGTACAAAGGTACTTATTTTTTTGTCCCTTTCTTCGGTACTTATTTCTAAAGAAATCTTTTGCAGCTTATATGCGATAGGATGTAGACAACGTGTGTAAGAGTAGAAGGAAAAAGAAAAGAAAAGAAAGAAAAGAACGTTTATTTACGGTTAACATGACGCAGTGATCGAACACAAACACCAAAGAGAACAAATCGGGGGAAAATATGCGTCACATCCACGCAAAACGGACGGAAAACAAATTATGTACATAAAAACAAAACAATTCTCCAGTTTATATAAAGAAACAACATGAAAATATACTTACAGACATACATATTATGTACTTCTAAAATAAATATCACTAAAAGATATTTAAACATAAATTAATTTAAATTAAAAACAAAAACAAATTAAATAAAACACAGTGGAAGGATAGTGTTCTTTCACTCTTCTTTTAAATACAGCAACAGTTTAACAGTTCCTAATTCTCAGATCCATATTTAAAATTTTCTTAGGTTGACATAAACTAACTGCTTACACAGGCCTTAGTTTATTTTCGTGACAGCTTTTGTGACTTAAATATTTGCATTCATTGATATTTGAGCTACCTACCCTTTGGTTTACATGTTCTTATATATATAATGTCATTTTAAGCCAAGACGAGCAAATTGAGTTTATATTAAGTCTACCTACTTTTATGAATGATAAAACTACGTAATTTCACGCTTCTTTGTACAGGATCGTTAATATCTAAAAATGTACTGTAAAGCATAAGTTCTCCACGTTATTTTGCCCACCGCCCACTTTGAGTTTTTTTTTGATTTATAGAACGCCAATTCCATCTGTGGAGAATTCCTATCGGCAAAAATTACGAACGTCCATACAATCTCTCAAAACAATTACCACCTCTTCAGCCTGAGCTTGACTTGTCTCCACCGGTGTGGGCTCTTCCAGCAGAGCCCCATGTTAATACAGTGAAAAATTTGTCCATATTCTTTTGTGACGAATTAGGCTCAGACTTTGGAAAAATGTAACATAATCACCTAAAGCCATAGTTTTCCCAACCATAATTATCATAACAACGAATGATTAAAAGAATTGCGAACTCTAACCTAGATAATTATTCTGCAATGGTTTTGCTATTAGGTAATAGTACTGGTATTACCAGAAAGAACATAGTGGATGATGTGGACACTTTATTAAAGTAAGTACTTACTCTGATACTTTATAAGATAATAAAAATTAAAGAAAATTATGACATTTATAAGTTGAACAATACTATTCACATGCTGGCCGACATATTGTCATAGTGACAAATTATTGCTTTTTGACACTAACAGGTTTGTTAGTAGTTTTAAGTTAACTCAAAGAACTTTATCTCTGTCTTAGAAATGTAGACATATGATAGCCTATAATATTAATTACATTATAACTAATTTATCAAATTGTAGGATTAGTGACGAGTCTTTGTTGTCCACTTCTAACAACATAGTGAGCAATCATCAATCATCATGTTATCGAAGGAGGATCCACATATAATACCAACATCTTTGGAGGCTACTACTAGTCAGAAAAGGAACACATGTTAAATCATCAAAGAAATACATCGTCTTATTGGAACTTTAAAAAATATAGTTTGGAGGTCACTCCAGGTAACTTTTGAACTAGCTCATATTTTCCTTGAAGTGTTGCAAGGACAAATAGATTTTAATTTATGTACTCGCGTTGCTTCTTTGTTTTTAAACCACATGGGTGGTTAAAAAAAAAGGTGCAACGCATTAGCTGTTTGTATTACAGACAACAAAACAAAAAAAACTGAAATCAGTTAAGCCGTTTAACCTAACCGTTTTTAGATTTACCGATACTAACGAACAGCATTTTTTTTTCCATCTATATTAAAGAAGAACATGTAAGTATACAATATGTAACATAATTAACGCAAGACCTCAAACACCCTAATTAGAGTATTGAGTTAAAATAATATGCCTATATTCAAAGTTACTGATTCGAATTGATTCAGTAGTAAATTATGAACAAACTACTTTCGATTCGATTCTGTTATACTTTGTATATAGTCTAGCTTTTGCCCGCGGCTTCGCCTGCGTGGATGTCGGAAAGTATATCACGGGAACGTGCTACCGTGACAAAAAGGCTAAGTCCTTCCTAAAGCCTACTTGCCAAAAATTATCGAAATCCGTTCAGTGGTTTCGGTGTGAAAGGGTAACATATAGACAGAGTCTACCAAAACTCCTACAAAGTGTAGCAAACTGTAAATGGACTGTAAGAGGAAGGCGCCTGTGTCTGTAACACAGTTTATACTAGCACAAACACAGACGTTCAGTCTGACTCAAATATTGCATAGCGTTGTACTTCATATAATGTCTTTTTTATGTTTGGTTGTGATGGACAATTGTATTTGGCTATTTTTTATATTTAAGATTTTTGATTATTATTGATTAGACTTACTTTCAAATTTATGTTATTAAGTGCTAATAGATAGATACATGTAAAAGTGACTCTGTTTGTCTATTTGTTACCTTTACACGCCTTAACGGCTGACGACCTAGGTTAGGATTAGGACGTAAGATATTTTTTATTCCGGAAGTCTTTACCGCGGGATGATTTCCGTCTTCCAAGAGTCAGAAATCTCCTAGTTTGAAAAGAGAAAAAGACAAAGACTGCATCTGGAATATCCTACTGCACACAAACTACAATTTACGACAAACAAAATCGATTAACACGTTTTGAAACCAGATGCTAAAAGGTACAAAAGTACGGGAAAAAGATCGAATCTAATCTATGATAATGTGTGGTCGACTGCTCCTTTGCTTGGCGCCGAAGGAATATGTTGGCGGAAGTTTGAAGGTCGTTCTATGACAACAAATGATTGAGATTATTCCTAATCATCAATCAAACCAACTGATTGCCAAAATTATTATAAAATAGTGCACAAAAGCACAACACAACTTGATGAGGAACTGTACTATTAGTACCAGTGATTAGTTTTAAAATGGAGAAAGAAAATGTACAAAGCTCTTATAAGTAAGTATAAAGGGTACCAGTGTTGATTTTAAATAACATACTAGATACTTTGTACTCTGAAAGCATATAAAATTACATCATTCATATATAGTAGATCATACAGATAAGCTTGCAGACATTTTGTTCTTAAATGACTTTCTCTTTTAATCTAAAATCCGCATACGAAATGAGCTAATATCATTCTACTCTTGCAAGAAAGAGGTATTACACATTTCTGCCCTATTTCCAAGCAAATGTATGCAAAGTAGGGAGCAAACGTTCGTAGTGGAATAAGTCTAAACCAAGATAGATTTTATTATAGCTGTTAACATTACCCGTTAGTTTAGGACCATTACTAAATTCCTATAAAGTTCTAAGTGTTATTTCAGCACATAATTGCAGTCTGCGAAAGTAAAATGGAGTTGTTTTCACAACATTTACGACCTAAAATATTACTTTTCCCACTTGTCCCGCGAAGTCGACAAACTTTTTAAGCCTAAAACGTTGTACATTATGTACGATCTCAAATGAAGGGTAATAAGTTGTATTACACAAGTCGTTATAAAAAGAAGGTATTGTGGCTTTTAGCAGTGAAGCTAAAAGTATTATTTATCCTTTTAATTTAAATAAACGGCAAATATTTTTGAGTCATTGACTGCTAGAGTCTGTTCAATACGTCAGTTTCCATTGCTATGGATTTTTTTTTCCATTATTTTGTAACTTACCCATGTAAACTTACTTATTGAACAGATAATACAATATAATTGGATAACGAATAAAATAAAATCTTTTATTATTTAATAATAAATTAAACAAAAATCTTTTTTTTCGGACCCATTTGACGTAATGGGTCCGAAATAAAATATTTTTATATTAATTATTTTTAATAATTTAATAATAAATATAATAAAACATAATCTTTTATATTAAAAGATTATATTTTATTTATTATTAAATTATTAAATAAATACAAGATTTTTATTTTACTTATTTATTAAATTTTATTGTATTATCTGTTCAATGGTTAGTATACAAACGACTTAGAAACTAGTGTGAGAATTAACAAACTATATTTATTAGTATTACGCCACAGTGGCTTGTAAGAGTATCCAATGTCCCAGTATGAGGCTGTCCCACCTATCTGCTATATCGTTATGAATGCAGCAATAGCAGAATGCTGTTGATACTGGCGCGCACCATGCGCATGATGGAGGCGCATCGCTTGTGCATGATGGCGTCAAAGCCATATATTCCCGCCTCTGCGAACATGCCAGAAGCACTGCAGCGGCGCGGAAACCCTATCAACACCCTAAATGTATTATTGTATTGAACTCGCAGAGCGCTGTATGCGCTCTGCGTGTTCACAGACTGCACGTATAGAATGACTGGCAGTACGCTGTGAACTGTGTACGCTGTGTAGCCTTTACTTTAATCGTGCATTTTGCAAATCTGCGAGCCAACATATTGCATCAGACAGCCAACGTCCTACGCTCACGCTCAATATCCAGACTGTCTTTGAAGTCTTCGGAAACACAGTGGCCCAGATACTTGTAAGAACTGACTTGCTCTAAAGAACTTCCGCAAAGTTCCATCTTACAATTGGGTAAGTTTTAGTGACGTCATGTAATTTTAGCAAGTCGTAGAGAGAAATAGTCGAACCGTATTTTAAACTGAATGTTTGTAAATAATAAACTGTTTAACAAAAAAAAAACACTACAACATTAAAAAACATAATTTGAAAGTAGGTGGCAATAAACGGAAATACATAACCAAGAACACCGACTTCCGAAATTAAAGTTATTTTTCACTTTTAGATGATTTTTTTTCGTCGGCAGGATGTTTTATTTTTGGATTAAAAGTTTTTTTACTTGGTTATTTTCGAATCAAGTGAAATCGAACAGAATCGATTGAATTAGAAAAACCGAAAAACAAAACCAAAGGTTGTTTGTATTCTGGTTTTTTGACGTTAAAAAAGAATTTTATAAATCGATCTACAATTAGCGAATATATACCGCTTAGCAAACATAAAAAAAAAACAGACGAATTGTGACCCTGTTGGAAATGGATTAAAAAGTGCTTCCGAATGATGAAATAACAAAATCACTTTACCTTTTTATATATTTAATATGTGTATCTTGTTAAATAATAGTTTACCATGTAAAAGCTCACTTAGCTAGTCTTATTTAATAACTTGGAACATTTTGAAAATATGCGTCTACAAAGTCATACTGAAAATCAGAGTTCGCTCCTACCGGATATTACAACTCGCTTCAGCAATTTTCAATCTGAACGTTTGTGTTTGTGATGTTAAAAACACTCTACTATGTTACGAGAACAAATTGGAGTAAGAATATGCCGGAATTATTTTCTTTATCTAAGACACACTGGCATATTAAAAAAAATATCCTTCAAAGTACACCTACACCTACCCCTATACAAACAAAACCTGCTCGAATTAGTAGGGAAAAATAAAGGAGCCGGGTTCAAGAGCTGTCGGTGTCATTATTATAGCGGAATATTGACACTGACAGCTCTTGAACGCGGTTTTGATATGCTGATCGTCTTCAGTTTCATTGGTAAAACAAAAAACTCTAGTTAAACCACGTTTTGCAAGGTCTAAGAGGGCTTATGTTATAGGGAAGGTTCCTTTGCCCTCATTCCTTACAAGCAAAATGCCAGTAGATAACATTTCGAAGCACAAACAAGCGTCGACGCGTCGGTTGTGAAGCTTGTCCTTGTGTGGGAAGGTGCATTGTTAATGTGAACACAAGTGGTCGGACTTTCACGGACTTAGAGATGATGGAAGAGACAATGTCTGTTCGCACATGATACTACATTACAAACTGGATGAATTTTGAACCGCTAAAGTCTTTGTCCAGCAGTTTGACAGGTAGTCTCTTTTATTTATCGGTTAATCAGACATGTTTTCAAAATTATTATACTTACAGAGGAAAATGTTAGGTTTAGTATTTTTATTTTACGAAGAGACTCACGGTTTTCTTGTGTTTTACTAAGTGTTCAAACATGCTGAGAATGTGTGTGTAAGCGCAGGAGCTCTCAGTGCCGTCCGAGACAAGGGCAAAGTCGGAAGTGTGTGTGTGTGTTATGTGCTGACGCTACTCGTCTTTACGCCCACATTCACAGCGTGTTTTTACACTTGGATACCACAAGTAAAGCGCGCGATGCATCGTGAGATATAAATATTGTACAGTAAGCCGCACGCCATTGGTAACACTTAGACCTTGAGATGGCCTAGTTTAGTACGGATTCTTATCCTATTGAATTTCCGTACTAAAGTAGTCCAGCTAGGCTAGGCCTCTTGGCCAGTTTATAAAAGTTTACTGAAAGCGGCTTACCCTAAAAATTAATGGTAAGCCTCTTGCTAGAGCTTTGAAGGCATAGTTGTAAGTTATTTTTGTGTATTTAATGAAGCTTCTTATGACGAAATTAATTGAAATTGTTTTCCAAGAACTCCTCGCTTCATTACTAGTAATTGAAACTAATTAAATTAATTATTTAAGCTATGAAATGGATACCTATATTAAATGGAAGCTTGACTTGATTTATTAAGTGTTCAATATTATAATTACCAACAACATCACCCACTATAAATGATTCAACTAAGTTTATGAAATACTCACGCACCTAATTATGATCAGTTTTTAAAACACAGCTATTACGTAGCGTCTATTTCTACTTGTTACAACAAACGAGTAGCTCCTTTAAGTAAACCGTTAATAAACAATCGCAATAACTTCATGGTTACACTTACCCACTTCACCATCATTTTGGTAACATTAAACGGGTATGCCGTTTCTCGATACGTTTTATGTCTTCTATTTCCGTGTCGTAATATAGTGCACATAGTGCCAACGGTACTGACCCGCCACCGCCCCCAACTTTTGTAATAGTGCCACAATTGTCCTATACAACTACTTCTAATAGGCAAAACGATTGTTCTTTTATGGACCGCCGCTATATTTGAGGACTTACGAGCCATTGATAGCCTAATAGTAAGTTGCCTTAACTACTCAGTTAATTTACGTGGGCTGACCTTATATGGTGCCAGACTGCTAGATACTTTTGAGCTGACGTTTAGTTATTCCATTCGATTTAGCCCACTGATGTAGAAGTTGTAACGTGATTTATTAGCGAGACTATCTCGATCTCTACCTACCCGACAAAGATTTATTAAAAGGAGATTTTCTGTTCCTGGAGAAATCATGAGAAATGTGAAAGATTAATCGCGTTTCCGACTTATTTTGCATCAGCTGAGAAATTAATCACGTTTCTTTTTACAGGAAATACTTCATGTTCCACGAACATAGTATATGAAATGCTTTAAAAGTTGTTCTGGGATTACCAACTACTTTTCATAACGAACTACTACACAAGCTTCCATTATTTATGGCAAAAATTTATAAGTGCAGACTTGACCGGCTTATTCTTTTTCGCATAAAGCCGTTGAAAAGGAAGTAGAAAGTTGGCTAGTTCGGAATAAAAATGTTGATTTAGTTGGGCAATCAAGTAAAACGGGGCTGATATTTCTGTGAAGACATTGGGTAGCTCTGTGCATACTGAGAGAAGTAATTTCGTCTTTAAACGCGCAAGCGACGAACTCCTAGGCTTTTCTTAACGTTGTCGACATAAAAGCGAATTAGTGGTATTGAAAGCTGTTCTTTTATTCATTACTCGTGAGGATGTTATTAGAGCAAGAAGCTTTTTGAATGTGAATGAAGTTGCTGCGTTTACGGGTACTTATGTTATTTGGTGCACAACATGCATAGTCAGCCTATTATGTTCCCACAGATGGGACACAGACCCCTCTCTATGAGAGTGAGTGTGCCGTAATCCACCACGCGGGTCCAGTGCGGGTTGGAAGATGTCACATGTGTTCGAACTTTTGGTTCTCAGACATGCCGGTTTCCTCACCATGTTTGCCTTCAACATTTAGAGAGCAGTGGTGATGAAAAACAAATATTTACATATTTTAAATCCTGGTGGTGAGTGCTATATACACTATTGAACACATGGACTAAGAGGCCAAATTATTAAAGACATGGGAGCTACCCCTTCTCATTCTAAAAGATGCAGGTAAGATAAATCATGCAGTAGGTAACCAGTAGTACCTTATGATGTATACTTTATAATGATTGATATTTGTAAGTATAGGTTATTGCAGACCGCAGCACTGATTTTAAAAGCGTTCGCCGGTGCTGATTATATCAGTCTTTAATCGTTTAGATTTTTGGTCAGTGGGTCGTCTTAAGGGTTTAATCGTCAAAAAAGAATAATAGCATGTACGAGTATTACATTATGTACTAAACCTACCATTACTAAACCTAAAATACTGTTATTGTAAAATAATAATAAGTACTCATTATAGGTAACTCGATCCCTGGGACCTATTTTTAATTTTTATTTCTCCGATTGCGCATTTACGAAATGGAAATAGTTGTAATTCTGACCATATTTTTTCAGATACTTGAAAATATATTGCTACAGTCACTCGAGACATGTTAATATACAAAGGTGGAACTCTAGATGGAGATGGTGCCAGAAATTTATTGCCCCGACATGCTACTTCACGGTACACCTATTACAGGTAGCTTTACCTATTTTAACGTGCTTCTTATAAAAATTGAGCTATCTGGAAAATGGGTTGTCTAACTTATACTTTTTCCTTATTTCAGCAACAAGAAGAAGATACAAATCTTGCAGCATTTTTGGTAATTCCCTATCTATTGAATACGACTGTTAAACAGAAGAACAACAAAAAAAGTGGATCCTACTAGCTGCAGCTGGAAACCATCTAAGGCAGAAACGCGGGATGCTTCATCAAACATTTAAGAGCTGACGCTGACTACGGCTAAAACATAAGGTACAGAATAAAGGGGCAACATCACAGGCTTACAACAGAGATGCAAATTGTAAAAAATAAAAATAAAATGGAATTTGGTGAGCTACAGCTGAGGTTTAAGTATTTTGGCTTGTTTATTTTTTATGGTTGTGTTTTTGCCATTTAGTTAGTTTTCATTCTCATTTTTGTTTTTTTTTACTGTTTATATTTCCTGTGCGTATCCTTATTATTTTCTTTATATCTTCAATGCGTTTTGCATAAATAAAGTTAATATTCAAATATTGTTGTTTGATTGCTATACTATTTAGTACCTATTTGCATGTTCGATATTTTTTTTATTCATAATATTGTACTTCTCAATCATAATTATTACAATAAAGTTACTTTGTTGATGAGCAAAAGACACTGACTTGGATTGACACATACAGGTAGTTTGCAGGACAAGGGCTTACGTTTACAACGAATATTAGGTTGGTTGAATTAATTGGTCTATCACGGTTACTTTATGCAAGATCTTAGTTGAAACAACACAAGAATTTAATTGATCTGATAACGTTTCACAGACGTTTCGTGCAAGATCTTAGTTGAATCTACAAGTTAAATGTGTTGATGTGTCAATGTATCATTTTTAAACTGGTCAACATTTTAGCTAAATTAGGTAACTACCCTTGATCAAACCAATTCATTACTTAGTAGACGGAACTATGATATTTTAACCAAGTTCTCATAGCTTCAGAAGCCAAGATCTTGTTAGGCTTGTATGGTGTCAAGATGCGTGATCACATTAAACAAGATGTTTATTAAAGCAAACACTTTTTTTTTTCAGTGAGAGCTCTGTCAAAAACACATTTGAAGTAAGGAATTTGTCAAAATGCAATACCTATAAGCTAGGGTCTATCCAAAATCGAAAATCATGGCAAGTGGACAACGAGACAAAAAATACGGAAACCTCTGCTCTAACTTATCTAACATTGAGCTTATCAACTTGGCTTTTAAGGTCCGTGCGTACTAGCTCTACGCGACAGCGCGACTCGAAGGCACCGCGTGTCGCTCGACGAGCGTTGCCTTTGTATTGAGCAAACGCGTTGCGCCTGTTTTCGGGAGCCTTAACGCACATTAGGGCCAAGGAGTATGGAGTTTTATATCTTCGCGCATTCCATGCAAGGTTCGTTTTCTGCCTTAAAAAGAAGTAGTAGTTGCGATTTTTGGGTGTATACACGACGACATATGAAGTTATATGTACATTTCCAGTATTAACTGACCTAGTATTTTATAGGCTTTTAGTCTGCTTATACTCGAAATGTTTACGCTTGATATGTCGTCGTGTGTACAAGCGCGTCGACAACACGCAAAAAAACGCCATGTGCTTGACCTAAGGGACGTAAAACCCAAGTTGATATGTTCTACGATATAAAGGTTAGAGCATCACTCTGCTAGCTGCTGTTCATTTCCGTATTTTCAATTGAAGACCATTAATTTTGTGCGAAGATCTTCTAATTGAAGAACATATTTTTATATAACAACATTGTCAGTAAATAAAATTAAATTCAAATACAATATGCTTATCCAATATCTCTCTAAACTAACCGAAGAGGAAATCAAGGTAAAACCTGTGTCGTCCAACTTAAATATTCGAGAGCTGTACAAAACTTGTAAGTAATGCAGTAAAGTCAATTAATCTGAAAGAAACTTGGTTATTTGCAGCTGGATGGCGGGACTTTCATATTGCGATGTCTTTAAAAAGGAGCCGCGGTTTTGAGCATATTTTTTGCCCTTTTCTCAAATGAATAAATAATGTAAGTCTGCCCTTTCCAGTTTCACACAGATTACGTTGTTACCGGTTTTTTATTCAATAGTTTACTTCCAATTTCTTTTATCTGATTTTGGTTTTAAGCTACACCTAGTTTGTAGGATGTTATGCTTTGAATACGTAGAAGGTTGGTTAGGTCAGTATTACTAAACTTACTTCATCGATTTACATAATGGGAATCACTTAACTTCGTAAGAAATGCAATTTATTATCTGCGTACATGCAAAAAAGGACAGTACAGGAAAGTTTATCAGGCCACGACGAGCGCGGCGTAATTCAGTTTTGCTCGGTTGCCAAATGCGGTAATTCCCGACCAAATGGTCTATTAAACCAGCCCACTCGAGAGCCAACGAATGCTGTTAACATCAAAAATTTCACGCGCCCACAGATATTTATTGGTACTATTTAAGCAATTGTTGAAACAACATGTAAATTGAAATGAGGCTTGTTTTGATTCAGTGCTTTTCATGAAAACGTCTTGAAAAAGAACAATATTTTCATGAAAATACACAATTGGTACTTATTGTGGTAGATAGCCGAAAAAAAATCGTGGAATCTACTGTGGTGGGAAACTAATTAAAATCCGTCTCTTTGTGTGAATACTCGTATGAAATGAGTACAAGAAAATTTTCTGTTAACTGCTCGTAAATCTTCTCGGAGGAATTTTATTTCGCTTTGCGGGCACTTGGCGTAGAGTCGTGTGGTGTGAAGGATCCGAGGCTTTGCCTTCCCTTCCTGTATGTATACTTTGAGATTCAACTCGGTCCGGTCACCAGGCTCAGGAGATTTGTCGATGGTCGTCGAAAAAGAGTTCTTAGCATAATCTGAACAGTTATTTTAATTTTATGCTGTAGCACAGATAAATTTGTGTCATTTGCTCTAGTTTTATTGAAAAAATGGCTTGAGATATAGAGCTTAAAGCTCTCGACCCTTAAGTATCTACGTTTTGATCTTTTGTTCAGCGTTCTGCCTCGAAGAGTCAGGTTTTCGGAGTGAAGATACACTCCGAAAACCCCACTCTTCGAGGATATTGATCAAACTCAAACCATTTATTTTACGAATGACAGGCACTTTTAAATTGTCAAGGAGTCAGTAATTCTGAAAGAGTGAGAATTCAACTTTTAATTCTTTTGGAATTTTAATTTAATTTTATATTTCAATTTTAAACGTTCATACTTTCTGTCATAATATTATTGAAAATCAAGTTAATGCTTGGTTATATTATATTCTATTATTCATGATAATTATCTTTGGTAATATTAGCATGTATTTTTTTATGATCATGGAAGTATTCTTAATTTAATTATGTAATCAGAGCACGTGTGCTCGATCATGTGTAAGCTATGGTTACCTGTAATGGAGTGTGCATTTAGTGCATTACAGGATATTTTAGTATACTGTTCGAGTTTATATTTTTTATCCCCGACGCAAAAAGAGGAGTGTTACAAGTTTGACGTGTATGTCTGTGTCTGTGGCATCGTAGCTCCCAAACGGCTGAACCGATTTAGTATTTTTTCTTTGTTCGATAGGTGACTTAATCGAGAGTGTTCTTAGCTATGATTCACAAAAATCTATTAAACCGTTTGAAGTTTATCAGCTCAGTAGTCAGCAGGGCTGATCTTGTCGAAATTTGGTATTCTATTACTTCAATGATATTGAAAGCACATAGTAACCTTGAACTGATGCAGCAGCATCACCTGGAATTAGCAGAATACCCAACTCCCTCATCAACATACAGCAGAAGTATCGTGTTTGAACTCATTGGAATGGGCTCAATAAATAGGTTATAGAAAGATGGTGATCAGGATCAGATGATGGAGTAGCAAAGATAAATGAAGAGAAATTAGTAACTACCTCCACTGTGGGAAACATACGTAGGTACAGCTGCGCAGATTTAAGCGAGGCACGTGTCTCGGGGACGAATACTGTGTCCCGTAGAAGATATTGAAGTTTGAGGAAGCCGAACGTTCATAACTAATGTGTTTGACTTGTGTCAAATTAGTAATCATTGTCTGGTTCCGTAACTTTAGGGCTCTTAATATATTGTTAAGCTTTGTTTAATCAAAACTTGAATAGGTACACACGGCAACTTATGGATCCACACATTACCAGTATAAGGCATTGTAGTTAGAGGATTTCCGTACAATGAGAGGTCAGCTTATACTGGAAATGTATAGCTTGATATGCAGCTGTGTGTACCTACCTACTTGGATTTAGTATAACTTAATCGTGGTGACTGTGTCCTTTACCAAGCTGTTAGGGTTTTGCTACACAAAATCATACTGGTTGCTAATTTAATTGTATAATTTGTTATTTTTACTTAACTCACACACTGACTTATTCCTAATTATATATTTTAGAAAAATGATATACTTTTAAATTTTTTGTAAATATGTGAGCACCGTATGTACCTATCACGTGATTGATTTATCTGTATTTGCTTCATTTTAAATTCTTTTTAACTATTGTGGTATAGTATTTTAATTCTTGGTGCATCGTCTATACATATACAAATACAATTAACGTATTCAAAATGTTGACATTTTAAAAGAGTAGATAACGGTGGAGTTCTTGCCATTTTTTCGATACGAACGTACATACGAAACTACCTTTTGGAAGGGGTGCCTAAAATTAATTCTATTTTAATGTAAATGTTGTGGTTAAAATTGCCTTTTATGTGCGTATTTGATATAAATGCTTTGACTTTGACTTAAGCATAAAGTAGAGTACGCCCTAGCCCTAGTATCAAACTACTTTATTGCTGATTGCAATAAGTTAAAGAAAGTAAGTCCCACTATATTGTGAGGCGAAGGCCTCCCTTCTCCCTTTTCCACACAGTTCTGTCTTCTTCTAGTTTGCCGGCCATTCCTTTCGGTATGCTAACCAATAAAGCTATAATTTAAACGGATTACTCATGTCTACAGGAATGACGTTAAATGGAGAAGCAATAACTTATTCCTGTCAAATGAAAATAATAGGAGATTTGATACATAGTGTTACTATTTGACCCGAAAGCAAAAATAATTTACAAAAACCGACCACGCACAATGAAGGGTTCCGTTCCAAGTTGGGATGAATTTATCCCAGTAATAAACTTAACATAGTATTTGAAAAACATGTTCTCCCTTACATCGGTACGCGTCTCCGTCAATTATCGAACTGCAAATATAAGTTTGTAATCACATTTTTTATACAGATTAACGATTTTCGACCTTTTCCTTTAACTACTTATGCTGTGAGATCTTGCTTCTTACCAAATTTACTGATTCTTGGTCAACGGCAAGTATCCTATAGGATTTTTATTTATTTGAGAGTATCAAATATGTAATAATAATATAATTCATAAATCGTCGTATTTTTTATTGCGTTTGCTAAAAAGCTTGATTTTTTTTAAACTCCAAGGGACCATAATCCTATGTATTTGCTATTTTAACTTGATGCTGCGTTTCTGAGAAAAAGGGTCTTGAACTCTTGACCTACTGACAGAAAAACAGACTGACAGACAGACTTACAACGAAATGGTCCTATAAGAGTTCGGTTATTTTCTTTTGATGTACGGATCCTTAAAAGTCAGCTTAATATCAGCATTTTTCCACTGCACAATTTTTCCAAGTTTTAACAGCTAAAGAAGGTCAGCAGGGAAAAATAAAATAGCGATGTTTAAGACTGGCAGCAATCTGGCAGCATTTAGCGCCATATGCCACTGTTTACGTTATATAATTTAACTCGACTAAACCTAAACCAATTTTGCTGAAAAGTTTACCTCGTGTCTCGATAGATGGCGTTGGCCGGTTTAAATTCGCGCTATGGTTTCGTTACCAAGCGAACTATAAGAGACCTAGAAATTATTTATTAAATGTCTAAGTCCTGGCTGGAGGCCTTAATTTATTAGGGAATCCACAGGCAAGTCCGTCTAAGCAGACGACAACCTCATAGGTTGACCTGCGAGATGCCATTTATAAAAAAAAAAAAAAATTATTAAATGTCTTCGTTCTGAGTACAGAGTTTGTTTCATTGATACGAAGTACTCCCAACTCTACGATAAAAAAGATCTTCGATGATCATAAGGTCCTACGAACCGGAACGATTTTTTGAAAAAGCTAAAAGCTCTCTCTGGTGTCGGAGTTGAGAGTTAAGCATCAGCAAGTTGGTCGAATTAGTGCGTTTGAAGCTGACCTAAACGTGTGTGGTCTACGAAGCTAAGCGGAGCGTGGTCGACGAAGCTGAGCTGAGCGGAGCGAGGTCGACGAAACTAAGTGGAGTGTTATAGGAAAGTGATATAAGTGCAAATTAAAACTGTGAGTACATTTGTTTCATTGACAGTTCCAAGTGTCAGAGACTTGTAAAAATTTGCAAGAAACTTGGGACTTGGAATAATTCGTCAAAAATTGGAGAGACCACGAATCTATGCCCGTTTTCACCTAGAATTAAAGTACAGTTCAAACACTTAGAAAAATTCCAAATTGACACCTAGCAAATTAGACAACATCGATTAATTGCATATACCAAAGTTTTATTTGGAACTATGGAGGCTAAGTTAAGGCTGTTGGAAGACATTAAAGGTCGCATTCAGAAAGGGCTAATTAACTTCAAAAAATCTCCAAAAGACAGAATAAATCAGGCATATGTGGACTCACGTTTGGAGTTGTTGGATAAACAGTTTGAAGATTTCACAAGAAAACATGAAGAGCTTTTGGTCAACTACACAGAAAGTGAATTGAGTGCCACCAGTTACATCAAAAATGACGTGTTTGAAGCGGTTACAGACACTTTTATAACCTGTAAAGTAGAATTAAAAAATGCTTTACCTAAATTTCAGTCTTCTGAAATTAGTGATGTCTCACCAGACCATAGCCAACCGAAAATGAGGTCAATTGCTAAATTGCCCAAAATAACAATTCCTGTTTTTAGTGGTAAATATCAGGAATGGTCAACGTTTAGAGATTTGTTTTTGTCACTTATTGATAGTAACCAATCGCTTGATGATGTACAACGTTTACACTATTTAAGATCTCAGTTGTCAGGTGAAGCATCACAACTCATAAAGCACATACCAATCACGCATGCAAATTATAACAAATGTTGGACTCTGTTAAACAGTCGTTACAATAATAAGAGATTTTTAGCCAATTGTATTCTCAAGCGTTTACTAAACCAAAAACAAATGACGGCCGAGTCATCTATTGCTCTCAAGGAGCTTTTAGATACTACGACCGATTGCTTACATGAATTGTCAAATCTAGGGGTGCAAGTAGACTCTTGGGATATTATTATTATTTATTTGATTGGCTCCAAGTTGGACGTTGAGACTCGGAAGCAGTGGGAATTGCAGGTAAGTCAATCTTGCGAGGAACTTCCCACCTTAAACGATTTTCGGGACTTTTTGGATAAACGTTTTCGGGCTTTGGAATTTGTAGAACCTCAAAGTAGCAAATCTAAAGATAGTACTAAAGCATTTCACGTAGTTTCAAAAATATCCTGTCCTCATTGTTCCGAGGAGCATCTCTTGTGTTATTGTAAAAAGTTTGCTCAGGAGACCGTCGATCAGCGTCGTCAAATAGTTAAATCTCGTGGTTTGTGTTTCAATTGCCTTCGCTCAAGTCATCTTAATATTAATTGTCGAGTAAATACCAAATGCAAAATGTGCAACAAAAAGCATCACACTCTCTTGCATCTAAAAACTGATTCAGAAGCACAGGCGAGCTGTTCTATGTCTCCGTTGCAAAAGGAAATGCCACAGAACGAGATCACGGCTGAACCTCATATTTCAACCCATTTTTCGAAAAGTTTTCATAGTCAAGTTATACTGGCTACAGCCGTTATTAAGGCTAGGTCGAAAAATGGGTATCCACAAGTTTTGAGAGCCCTGTTAGACCAGGGTTCACAAGCTTCCTTTATTACGGAATCTGCTGTTCAGTTATTAAAGTTAAAAAAGATAGCAGTTAAAACGTCTATCTCAGGTGTAGGGGGAGGTCAGAGCGGTCTAACGTCAAAATTTATGGTTAGAGTTAACATTCAGTCTTTATGGGATCCTGACTTCACCCTTCAAATAAATGCTTATGTGCTGAGTAAGGTGACTTCGATTTTACCTGAAAGGAAATTCAAGTTGGTAGATTGGCTAGAGCTGAATAGTATTAATCATTTGGCTGATCCAAATTTCAATAAGCCTAACAAAATCGACATTTTGTTAGGATCGGGAGTCTATACTAAAGTCTTAAAAGAAGGCTTAATCAAGGACCCTATGGGTAAAACAATGGCTCAAGATACTTACCTTGGTTGGATCATATCGGGAGAAGTCAGCGATGATTATGGAGTGATGTCTTGTCACAATGTAATTATAAGCATGCACGCTAAGGTCGAAGAAAATGAAATCCTAAAAAGTTTTGGGAACTTGAGGCAGAGCCAACCTGCTCTGAAAAGTCAATTCTTAGCCCTGAAAAGCAAGCATGTGAAGACTACTTTGCTGCTACCACATGTAGGGATGCAGATGGTCACTACATTGTAAAACTGCCTTTTCGATCCAGTAAAACGCCCTGCAACACTAAGGAAATAGCGTTAAAAAGATTATACAGTCTTGAACGGAAGCTAGCTAAAAATTGCGAGCTTAAAGGACAATATACGTCGGTTATAAAGGAATATTTATCACTAGGTCATATGGAAGAGATTTCTAATGAAAAAGACAAGAATAAAGTTGGCGCTGTTTACTTACCGCATCATGCTGTAATCCGCGAAGACAAGTCGACCACAAAATTAAGAGTGGTATTTGATGCGTCATCCAAGGGATCCGATGGAGTTTCCTTGAATGACACCTTAATGGTAGGACCACTGTTACAGGCAGATTTACGTCATACAGTTATGCGGTGGAGACAACATCCAGTATGCTTGGTAGCAGATATTATAAAAATGTATCGCCAAGTTAAAATAGCTGATGACCATGTGGACTTTCAAAGGATTTTATGGCGAGATGATGTTAATTCTGATATAAAAGAATACAGGCTGTTGAGAGTTACATTTGGAACATCTAGTGCACCTTACCTGGCAGTCAAGGCATTGCAGCAAACTGCAAGCGATGAAGGTCAATCGTATCCATGCGCTGCTAGCAGGGTTAAGACAGATTTCTACATGGATGACCTAATGACAGGTTGTCAGACTGATGATGAAGCGGTAAAAATATATCATGAGTTTAATGAACTATTGAATAAAACAGGTTTCACTTTGCAAAAATGGACAAGTAACCGTGAATAGTTGCTGAAACAGATAAGGCTGGACACTGGAAGAGATCTGGAAATAAAGGAAGATGAAACTACTAGAATTCTAGGACTTACCTGGAATCGCAATTCTGATGAATTCCATTATACTGTAAACTTACCCTTTTCAACACAGTCGCCGTTGCCGCCGTCTACATCTGAAACTAAAAGGACAGTTATATCTGAGATATCACGTTTATATGATCCGCTAGGTTGGATTGCACCATGTATAATTACCGCTAAAATCTTCATCCAAAAACTATGGATCGCTGGTTTGGATTGGGATGAGAAACTGCCTGAGGATCTTTTAACAGAGTGGCAGTCTTATCGTAGTGGGTTGCACACACTCAACAACTTTAGAATACCTAGGTGGCTGAAAGGAAAAAGCGATGATCAAACGGTTGAACTGCATGGTTTTTCTGATGCGTCAAGCGTGGCATACGCCGCGGTTGTTTACATCAGAGTCATCGAGGCCGAAGGTCGAGTCCACTGTAATCTGGTAACTGCAAAAACGAAGGTGGCTCCGATTAAACAAATTTCTATACCCCGACTGGAACTATGTGGCGCAGTTTTAGTTACCAAATTACTTTTAGAAGTGGCTTGTGTCTTGAATGTCCAAAAATCCAACTTACATGCTTGGACAGATTCAACGGTCGTGCTGGCTTGGTTGAGCGATCACCCGAGTAGATGGAAAACCTTCGTCGCAAACCGGACGTCTGAAATTCTTAATGCCCTTGATTCTACTCAATGTCATTATATAGATACGAAAAACAATCCAGCGGACATTGCTTCGAGGGGTACAACGTCCACATCTTTGTTGGAAGACTCGCTTTGGAAACATGGACCGTCGTGGTTGCTGGCGGATACCATAGAATACTGCAGACCTAAGGCTATAATGACTAAACTGGAACTAAAATCTGTGAAGGTTCATGCAGCACAGATAGACGATCACCCGATTGAACTGGTGTGGTCCAGGTTTTCATCGTTCCGTAGGTTGATCAGAACTCTCACCTATTGCAAACGATTCCTGAAAATTAAGATTGCCAGAGAAACACGGACAAAGTTGCCACCTTACCTTGCAGCTTCTGAGATTGTGGACACCATGCATTGCTGTCTCAAGCAAAGTCAAAAGGTTTGGTTTGAGACAGAAATAAAGGCAATACAAGCCGGAAGAGACGTCAGCAAAAGCAGCGGTTTGTCTTCATTGAACCCTTACTTGGATGATAAGGGCTTGATGAGATTAGGGGGTAGGATCCAAAATGCACAAGTAAGTGATGACATGAAGCATCCTATCATAGTTCCTCATCAATCCCATTTTGCTAGATTACTCATATCAGATGCTCATGAGCGTGTACTGCATGGTGGACCCCAATTAACACTTAATTTTCTTAGGTCAAAATATTGGGTTACTCGTGCAAAGAACTTGATCAAGGCTCACATCCGCGAATGCGTACCGTGTATTCGTCATGCAGCCGTAACAAAAACCCAATTGATGGGTCAGTTACCACCATGCAGAGTGACTCCAAGTAAGCCTTTTCTTCATTCAGGTGTCGACTACGCGGGACCGATTCAAATAAGAACAGCAAGGGGTCGTGGGCATAAGTCGTACAAAGGCTACGTATGTCTGTTCGTATGCATGGCAACCCGCGCTGTACATATAGATGCGGTCTCTGATCTGACCTCTCAAGGCTTTCTTGCTACCTTTAAACGTTTTGTAGCTAGACGGGGTCATTGTAGTCACCTTTACAGCGACAATGGCACCAACTTTGTAGGGGCGTCAAAGGAGCTTAAATCAATGTTTCGCGATGAATGCGCATCGCTTCCCCGAGAAATTGCGCCTATATTGGCTAATAATGGAACCGAATGGCATTTTATCCCGCCCCATTCTCCTAACTTTGGAGGTCTATGGGAGGCTGGGATCAAAAGCACCAAGCATCACCTCAAACGCGTGATTGGCGAATCGACGCTGACTTTTCAGGAGCTGAGTACCGTCTTATCCCAAATTGAAGCGTGTCTGAACTCCAGACCTTTATCACAGTCTAGTGTGAACTCGTCAGATCCAAACCCATTGACGCCAGGACATTTCTTGGTCGGTCAGCCACTGGTAACAGCACCAGATTATAATTATGAGCACGTGACAGTCAGTAGCTTGAGACGTTGGCAATTGACACAAAGAATGATTCAATCTTTCTGGAAACGTTGGTCTCAGGAGTATTTAACTATGTTTTTTCAACGACACAAGTGGGCTAAACGTACGCGCGATCCGAAAGTTGGTGATGTTGTCCTCATAAAGGAAGACAATTTACCACCTGCTAAGTGGTTATACGGGAAGGTAATCGAATTACACCCTGGCAGAGACAACTTATTGCGCGTAGTTACCCTTCAGTGTAAGGATTCCCGAGTCAAACGCCCAACTTCCAAGCTATGCATTTTACCTGTCAACGATGAATGATGAACGTAATGCTATCGCTTTATTTTATTATATAATATACAGTCCACTCAAACACTTATTTTAGGAACGTTAAGGTAAACACATGTATATTTTATACAAATGAAAGCCTGTACTATTTTATTACGGTATTTATGTTAAGATTATGTCAATACGGTAGTCTTCGAACACCAAGGGCTTTAGTACAACGCGGAAGTTTTCCACATTATATTTAGTCTTTATTATGTCATGGTGGGCGGCTTGAAAGGACTAGGTCCTTGGTGGGCGGAATGTTTACGTTATATAATTTAACTCGACTAAACCTAAACCAATTTTGCTGAAAAGTTTACCTCGTGTCTCGATAGATGGCGTTGGCCGGTTTAAATTCGCGCTATGGTTTCGTTACCAAGCGAACTATAAGAGACCTAGAAATTATTTATTAAATGTCTTCGTTCTGAGTACAGAGTTTGTTTCATTGATACGAAGTACTCCCAACTCTACGATAAAAAAGATCTTCGATGATCACCACAATGGCCGCCGAGTCGACTGGACAAGTTGGACAACGCCTGTCAAGCTTACTGCGATATTTCACACTCAGTTGCAGAGCTTATTTTCTTTTATATTAAATTTTCTTCGAGACGTTTCTGTGTTTTCAGCATGCTTTCAGTCTAATGTTATGGTGGTCGTATGTTAAAAAATATTGTTAAAGCTCTAAGCGTATATTTATAGGATAGTGTATGAGATTTTCTATCTTCATTAATTTCTTAAGGTTGATATAAAACTCGCATTTCCGAACTATCGTGCGAGCCTTAATTAATTATCTATCCATTCCTGAACTCATAATCCATCAATTTACCGAACACTGACATACCACCAGCTGATCAAACGAGGAATTACAACAAGTAGGTAGTGTCTACATCTTCCTGTAGACAAACGTCGATTAATTAACGTAACGCAATTAAGTGCGGCCATCTTCACCTGTATACTGAGGAAACGGACGACATGTTTCTGAGGAAACTAATTTTCAGCTGGAGTTAAAGGTACAATGACGTCGTGCTCAGGGCTGCTACTGCCGTAGAAAACAGGGTTGCAAAACGAAACGTTTCATGTTAAATTTTTCGGACGGGCAAAAATACACCTCGGTATCAAAAAGTACTGAACGCGAATGGTGTCGTTTTGTTTGAATGCCGTTTTGCTATTAGGACATGTCTTTTTATTAAACGCAAATAGTGTTTAGGACTTTTTGATACGGAGGGAAAAATCCACCAGGATTCGGGAGTAAGGACATCTGTCAAAATCTGTTGTCATTCATTCTTAGTTCGGGCCCCGAAGTTATCTTATGTCCGTAGGTGATACGGAGTAGGTAATGCCCGTAACTTCGACCGAATTTACGGACTTTGTGATTAGGGAGTAGGTCCCCAGATTTCTTAATTGAAATAATTACAATTTCTGCTGTACCTAGAGTCATTATCTCTTAGTTTATAAGTTAACCGAGTACTTGGTACCTACTAGAGTTTAAGGGATTGAATTCTACTGTAACCTCTAAACTAAAAATAAAAGCTCCTTTAAACAGACACTACACGCGTCGTGAATCGCTCACGACAATAAATGCACCACTCGTCGCGCGACACGCGGTGTCTTCTGTACGAGCCTTTAGGGTTTCGGTTCTTGAAACTGAACAACTTTTTACTTAATTGTTAGCCGTAGGCCCACCACAGAGAGGCTTGCGCCCTCATGCCCCCACTAACCGCCGCAGGAGACGCCCTGGGCGTCGGGAGTCGCCTGCAGATTCCCGGCCACCGTAGGCGCGGGCTTGCGGACTGCGAGTAATGGGTAGCTCGCCGTCCGGTAAGGACCAGGCCCGGGTCGACGGCGCGTTGTGTTCCACGCGCGCCTCAAAGAGATGTCAGCACATAGTGACGGGGTCCGATAGGGCCGATGCCTCAGGGTCGCGGGTTATTCTACAGAGAAAACCGTGGCCCTGGCACAGGCAACTGAAGGAACACGGGTGGGTTTTAGTCAGTAAAAGTCTGACACGCCCTCCCGCTCCACCCAGAGCGGGAGAAGTCAATTGATGATTTCCCACCCAAAAAAAAAAAAAAAAAAAAAAAAAAGGCCCACCACAGACATAAGGTAGCAAGAAAGAGATCGGAATCAGATCGAAATAAGTTATTATTAATATAATGCAGACATGTAATTGCAATTGATATGAGATTTGAATAGGTGGAATTATTGGATGGAGAAAATCCAAAATACTTTGTTAAACTAAAACATTGACAGCAAAAGTAGTTAGTCTCATTTGTCCATTCATACTCTCGGTACCAAAGAAATTCGTTGTGAAAACCTAATAGCGTGTGAAGTGTAGCAAACGGCAATTGCTTGAACAGCACTTTTGCGAACGTTGCAGCGCTGCAGCGCTGGCCGGCTCGTTCGAATCAATTTAATTGCATGCTGTAGTACCCTGTGAAGCGATTGGTTTGCAGCCTCCAGCCAGCATTCATCGCAAAGTTTTAACAAGATGAACAAAGTACAAACGCGGTGCTTTTCCTCCGATAAGTAGTTTCTCAAACTTCGAGCGTCATGTAGGCAGGTGATGCTTTCATTAGCGAGGGATATTATAATAATTCAAAGGATTAGTTACGTAAAATGTGTGTTACTTAAAACCGTTTTTAATTTTTCAGATGTCATTATTTACAATTACATGAGGTATATTATGATTACAAAATTCAATTACAAAAATGGAATGAAAAATGAAAATGGAAAATAGAACTACAATGGAAATTAAAATAATGATTCGGTAACTGATTTTAAAAAGGATCTCCAAAGCGGGTATGAGATCCTATCAGCCACAATCTTCAAGATTTCGTTGCGGCTGCCACGCATTCTGCAGATCAGGAATACCGTCCTCTGGCGAATGATGCCAATGAAAGTCATTAGAGCGAAACAGCGCACTGATATTCCTCACAGAAATAAGACGAGGCAACCTGCCTTGAATTACAGAAGTCGAATTTATGAAAATTACGTAATAGAGTTGCAGGCACAGTCTATCCAATCAACTATTTCATAAACACGAAATTGCAAGAAAACTTTCCGTTTTTTTTTTTTTTTTTAATGGCGTCTCGCAGGTCAACCTATGAGGTTGTCGTCTGCTTAAACGGACTTGCCTGTGGTTGCCCTAATAAATTATGGCCTCCAGCCAGGACTTAAACTTAAATACTAACTAAAACTAAGCGACAACGCTAAGGGCACCCCCTGTGTGGTACGGACCTCGGCTTAGGGCGTCGCTGGAAGAGGGCAGCAAGGGACTAGCTGGATCAGGATTGATATTATTTAGGGACGAATTTAAAGCTACAGGCTTAGCGGCGCGGGCTGGCTCGAGCAAGGGTCGGGAGGGGCGTGGATTTGGGCGTCGCGGCGGGCCTCGGCGGCGAGGACGGTAGGATGGCGATCGGGTTTTGGGCTTATGTAATGTGCTGGTGGCCTTACTACTCTCCTGGAGGAGGGTAGTGGCGTCATCGGGGGCGATTAAAGTATGCCTTGGTCGGCGAATACTGCTAATGCGGGAGCGAGTGTAGCGGGCGGCCGCTGAGATCAAGGGGTTGGAGTGTTTAATGCCACAGTCAAAGAAGCGCTTCGATAAGCGTTTCATGAACTGGTTTATGGTAGGCATTTTAAGATCGATGTGGAGATTTATATTACGGACATAGAAGGGGGCACCCGTGACCTTTCTGAGGAAACGGTTCTGGAGGGTCTGCATCTTAAGGAGATGACGTGGGTGAGCGTGCGCAAATACCACGCAGGCATAGGTCATGATGGGACGGATGACTGCGGTATAGATGCGCAGCTTGCATTTAAGTGACAGTTTACTACGGGCTGTCAGTACAAAGTGGAGCCTGCTAAGAGCGAAGGAGGCGCGCGCGCGAACCGCCTTAATATGAGCCTTAAAGGTAAGGTTTTCATCAAGGATCACGCCTAGGTATTTGGCTTGCTTCTCCCAGGGGATCGGCTTACCGTACATAGTGATCGGGCTGGGAAGTGGGGGAGGGAGTCGACGACGTCTCGAGAAGAGAACCGCCTGACTCTTATCGGGGTTGACCTCGATTCTCCATTTCCGGAACCAAGCGCCTAAGACGTTTGCGGAGGTTTGGAGAGTACGAGCTATAGCATTGGGACAATGACCGGTATAGTAAACGGCAGTGTCGTCGGCGAAGAGAGCCAACTGAGCCTTTTTACTCTGTGGGATATCGCTGGTGAACAGCGTGAAGACTAGAGGAGATATGACGGAACCCTGAGGGACACCGGCGCGCATTGTCTGCCGGAACAAAAGGCGGAATGCCTTGTTCGCATGCAGGTGGCAATAACGGGCTCTCCAGTGCGTCACTGAATTCCACAAGTGAGCCCTGAGACGGAGTGGGGGCGAAGCGATGGCGTATTTTGGCGCCATATTTCGCCAAGAACTCGGGGTCCTTAAAAAGGACCTCTCTGAAGAACGCCAAAATAAAGGCGTCCTCCATGGTCGGAGGAGGATCTAATTTAGGGAGGGAATGGTGGAAAAAAAAACCCACGTAGCCTAAACCCTATACCTATCTCCCCGGGTGGATGGGCCCGGGGATGTGTGACCCTCTCTGTCGGGTGTAGACAGAGAGGTGAGTACCTATTGGTGAGCCCTAAGCTTGTAACCCGTCGCCAGTCTTATTTTCTACACCCTAAAGACACTAGGTGAGTAGCTGGAAAGCGCTGGCAGCTGTTGCACTCCCCAGCTTTATTGTGATCAACTTATGTAAATCCTTACGTAGGTACTTTGCTTGAGCATTATTTATTGTGTTCTTTTTCCGGAATAGATAAATACGAGATCCAATAGCTCCAAAAGCTTCTACATAATTTCTTATGCTTAATATTGCACTGCTAAAGGCCGACATTGACAAGTATTGGACGGGTAAAAGCGCGGGTAATGTTTTTTTCCTATTGTCATTTCTTGTTCTCGACAACAGCATTAAAAGCGATGAAATATTTTTTTTTAAACGTAAACTGAATGCTTCGATAGTTTTGTAATGGCGTTTCAAAGCGAAATTCGTAACCAACACAGAGCAATATAGATATCTATGGGACCTAACTAAAATATAAAACAAGTAAATTTCCCTTGACGAGATTGATTACCCACAACCACAGTCACTAACAACGATGTTAAACAGTGTCCACGCTGTTTTCTTTTTATCCCTTGATAAGCAAGGAAAATTAACCATCCTCAGGAAATCTGATAAAATATTCATTGAATTATTCAAAAAGAACACTTCCGTGTACCTACTTACTACAAGAAGAATGATCCAGTCGGTCGAAATAAGTAATGAATTCGTATTTTTATAAATGGAATATGTGTGAGACCGACGGGAAGAAAGACTACGCTGTACCTACGTCTTTTCTCCGACGTGAAGAAAGACGTAGGTACAGCGTAGGTACGCTTTTTGTAGGTACGTGGAGGTACACTTTTCTTGAAATATTTCTGTAGACGACGTACGCGTTTTAGAATATTCAGGTACACACACGAACCAGTATGTAGATTCTGCAAAAATCTCTCAGTGAAGACTTGCGTGGAGTGAGCTGTCAGTGTCATCCCTTCTTGGTCAATCCCTAACATCAGCGTGGCACTGACAGCTCACTCCACGCTCACTTCACCTAAGTTATCACGGTGAGATGGTTACAGAATAGCACTACAGACTGTTGTCAACAGATTATTTTCAAACAACGTAGACATTTCCAATAACGAATATTGCCCTATGGGCAGTTAAATTTTAACTTAATCAATAGCACTCGTAAGTGCACTTCAACTTTGGAGGGCAACTGATTCATTCATTATCAACAACCTAGGTAAATTAGTTAAAAACATAATACCTAGCACTGAGTGATATCGCTGTAGACTAAATAAGCGTAGGCGGGACGAGCAGAACTCCTGTCGAAAGAACGTGTTCAACTCCCGAAAAACAATGATTGAAAAAAGAAGGCCTTGGCTTTTGTTTTGGCTTGCAGTTGATAAGTAAAAATGTTTTCATAACATAGCCTCTAATACTCAAGAATTTCTCAGAAATTGATTCCGACATTTTGGAGTTATGTGTTTTAAACGACATCGTCGATTTCCAGCGTCTAAATGGTAGAGCTTGACATGATTGTACAACATTATAGGCAGGTACAAAAGTTATGGAATAATGTATTTTAAATTACTTTTGAATAGGTCTCTAAAGTAGAATATTGATAACAGAACTTAATAATTAATCTTATTCAAAACAACAAATTCAGACGGATTACTTACAGTAAACACAGCTGATTTGCATACTGTTTCTGACAGTGTCGGTCGAAAGGACTCAAAATTTCAGTTTCGCCATCCATCCAAGTGTATAGCGGAAAATTTTGTTTATAAATAAAAGACGACACTTGCTTGTTTACAATTCGTCTTGGCAATGTGTACAAAATACTGTCGACAACAGCGATTGTCTATTTTTAGAGATCCACAGCTCTCAATGTTTAAGGAAAATACTAAAATAATCTCGTTGTTTGTGACATACTATTTAAATATTTAAAGTTGAAGGTTAAAGCCGAGGGCTGTTTATTAAATACTGAATCCTTCAATCCACCAATCCGATCCGATCCACTATTCACATCATAAATGTGTGATTGCGTAGTGCTAAATCAAAACATTGGAACTACCGATAGCTTATATTTTCAACGCAGCGCCAGCTTTGTATGTTGTAGCAGGCACGAACCACTTTTCATATGATTGCTAAACCATTCAAAACATACATGGGAGAAAAAGTAAGTGCACTCGCATGTACTTGGTTAAATGGTAAAGCTTGTAAACCAAAAACTAAATCTTATGGGATTTACGCTCTGCTTGGCGCCGAGAGTTGAAAATCCCAGTGTGTTTTTTAGACGCGCTGGGATGCACTCTGTTAGATTCTCAACGCTCGGCTCAACACCGAGAGTTAAAAATCCAGCCGCGATAAAGTCCCGCCGCGAATTTTTACGTCCGAACGGACGTGAGCTATCTGGCAAAATGTGGCTCTCTGCCACACCTTCCCTTGCCTACCAACCTTTACCTTGACCTTAGAGGTAAAACAAGCGAAACGATGGGATGTTTTATCAGCTATGATCAGTTAAAAAGTAATTTACTGTCTTTAGTACCTAAGAATTTCAACGTTTATATAACCTTGTGATTCAAAGCCGTGCTCAAGCAAGTAACGTTTAATTTACATTTAAAACGTTTCGCTCCCCGTCTTGGTCGTCGAGGGTATTTCTTAATATCAGTTAGATAGGCTAGGTAAACCGAGGCTGCTTTATATAAAGCAATTAGTTTTTATTATATGCCATAGTATTACATTGTTGAATAATCAATTGCGAGATAAACGTTCCCGTTTTGTAGTGAACCGGCGTCACAATCAAACGTTGAGTGCCCTCGTGCCCGTTAACGAAAAAAAATTGAAAAGTGCTTGCCACGCAGAGTTAAGAAAATATGAAATAGATTTAAAAAAAATAGAATAGGTTTTATACAATTAAATTTTACAGTATTTTATGCGTTGCTTTTTTATACTCGTGAACGCCAATGTCGTTGTGCACAAAAATTGCCGAAAGTATTTTTGACGTAGTATTAAGGATTATCGTAATACGGATGTCAGTCACAAAAGGTCAACCTTTTTGATTTTTTATCATGTATGAATATGAAATATCGCGTTCATCGATATTCGAGTTTGTGAATGAAGCCCCTGGATTAATCCTACAAACAAACTACAAATACCACTCGATTCTTAAAAAAAAATATGATTTTCTCTCCCAAAAGAACAATGCCCACTTCCCATACATTTAAAAACCTGATAATGAAAGTTAATGTATATTTATAAGGTATAGTAGAAAGACTACCTGTATTTTTAGAAAATAATGTCATATGGTCATTTTTACGATTTAAACGCTACGAAGTCCAAATAGTTTAAATGTTACTTTGTAGGTTAGTATTTGCCGTTACCAAATATAAAGAAATAAATGTGTTAGAACAAATTAAAAAACGCTCCAAGTTTAGTCTAAAATACGAGTACTTACCTAATAATACAAATCTATGGTCTTATGCGACTTTTTTACTTTGTGAATTCCTTGAAACCAACTGCCCTTATGTCACTGCTTCGACTCTAGATGATTGTCACTATAAATTGAGTGTCATGCATTAACTGTCAAACATCAAAAAAATCCGTTTCAATCGTTTGAACTCAATTAAATATTGCATTATTATTTAATTTAATTATGATGTTATTTTTAATTAATCTGAATTATACAAAGACTAATAAAACATGATTACTGATTATATAATACGTAAACGTATACGCATGAAACTCAGAAACAGAGTTGAATAACGTCAATTAGTAGTATGTAAAATGGAAAGTCGTCAAAAGGGAAGTTGCGATGCGTTCAAAACATGCTAATATGTTTACTCTTGACGTAGTAATCTACGTCAAGAGTAAACACATACATAAAGAAATATAAAAAAATCTTTTTTCCCTGCGTTTCTTTGAACATTGTGATTAGCGTAATTAATACACGATTCAATAAGCTGTATTTTAAGATTTATTTCATTTCTATACATAGTCACTTGAAAAATGGGCATTCTTCTTTTTAAACGCAGGATTCTGAAAATAGCGAGCCAAACATTAGCTCTTTTCCACTAAACGTTAATACTCCCAGAGGTCAGGATGAGGTATCATACGTAATTTTCTTTGAAATGGAATTATTTTATGCAAATGGCGTACAACTTATGGAAGGTATGTGACTGTCGAGCACATAAAGATTTTATGTTTATGCCTAGTTTGCTCCCTGTCGTCCACGTAACATATTAAATGATTGGCACAGGAGCCGTCAATATCACAACCGACACGATGACTGCTAAGCGCCTCAATCAGGGCATTCACATACAGATTGAAGAGGGCGGGGGAGGTCAACCCTTCTGTCTCACTACGCACTTCAATTGATATGGCTCCGACCGCACAGCACACCTGCCCATCTAAAATTGTTGACCTGGTTCCCATGCCAATACTTGAAGATGCTTATAAGCTCGATAGGCAAGCATATAGCTTCAAGTTTCTTCCATAATATTTGGCAGAAAACCAGAACACAAGACCTAGACAGATCGTGGAAACAAGCGAACACAGGTGTTCTATTTTTTTTTGTAATACCAGACGGCCTGTTAGAGACACAAATCTGAAACCGGACCTGAATGTCGTGAAGCACGAGACGTTCTTTTATCTGTGTTTCGAGCACCATAGCGACTGTGGTCGCTAGAGAAATAGGTTATATATATAGTTAGTGTAGTTAGT
Organism: Dasypolia templi; assembly: GCA_963555695.1. NCBI lineage: Eukaryota > Metazoa > Arthropoda > Insecta > Lepidoptera > Noctuidae > Dasypolia > Dasypolia templi. The sequence goes on along the minus strand of OY743143.1, from coordinate 24,607,560 downwards.
TTATTTAGGCTCATCCGCCCCGACAATAGTGTCGCTTTCGACAGTCCCGATAAGGCTGAATGTCTTGCCGACAGCCTAGAGTCCCAATGTTCTCCCAGCTCCCAACCAGTAGACCAAGCTCACCTGAACAAGGTCGACGCTGAAGTCGAACGAAGAGCCTCCCTCCCTCCCGTCGAAGACCCTGATGATCCTCTGCCTCCCGTCACTCCAGACGAAGTGCACGACATCATTAAAGGGCTCCACGCTCGTAAGGCCCCCGGTTCGGATGGTATTACCAATAAGGTATACAAACTCCTTCCTGCCCCGCTAATAATGCTTATGACCGCCATCTTCAATGGCGCCTTGAGCAACAACATCTTCCCACAAGCATGGAAAGAAGCCACCGTCATCGGTATCCCAAAGCCAGGCAAGCCAAAGTCTGAGCCCTCCAGCTACCGCCCTATTAGCTTACTCAATGTCCTCGGCAAAATCTACGAGAGGCTTATTTATAAGCGTCTCAAAGACTACGCCGAAGCAAAGAGCCTCATACCCAACGAGCAGTTTGGATTCCGTAGCCAACACTCGGGCACCCAACAGGTCCACCGTATCGTAGAGCACTTATGCGCTGGTCTGCAGCGTAACGCGACGACGGGTGTGCTATTCTTCGACATAGCGAAAGCCTTCGACAAAGTCTGGCACAACGGCTTGATATACAAGCTCTACCAACTAAGAGTGCCAGATCGTCTCGTGCTTATCTTACGAGACTTTTTGTCGAACCGGACCTTTCGCTATCGCGTCGAGGGAGCACTCTCGTCCCCTCATCCTATTCGCGCCGGTGTCCCTCAGGGTTCCGTACTATCTCCTCTCGTCTTCACGCTGTTCACTAGCGATATCCCAAAAAGTAAAAAGGCTCAGTTGGCTCTCTTCGCCGACGACACTGCCGTTTACTATACCGGTCACTGTCCCAACGCTATAGCTCGTACTCTCCAAACCTCCGCAAACGTCTTAGGCGCTTGGTTCCGGAAATGGAGAATCGAGGTCAACCCCGATAAGAGTCAGGCGGTTCTCTTCTCGAGACGTCGTCGACTCCCTCCCCCACTTCCCAGCCCGATCACTATGTACGGCAAGCCAATCCCTTGGGAGAAGCAAGCCAAATACCTAGGCGTGATCCTCGATGAGAACCTTACCTTTAAGGCTCATATTAAGGCGGTTCGCGCGCGCGCCTCCTTCGCTCTTAGCAGGCTCCAATTCGTACTGACAGCCCGTAGCAAACTGTCCCTCAAATGCAAGCTCCGCATCTATACCGCAGTCATCCGTCCCATCATGACCTATGCCTGCGTTGTATTTGCGCACGCTCACCCACGTCATCTCCATAAGATGCAGACCCTCCAAAACCGTTTCCTCAGAAGGGTCACGGGTGCCCCCTTCTATGTCCGTAATATAGATCTTCACGTCGACCTCAAAATGCCAACCATAAAACAGTTCATGAAACGCATATCAAAGCGTTTCTTCGACTGCGGCATTAAACATTCTAACCCCCTGATTACAGCGGCCGCCCGCTACACTCCCTCTCACATTAGCAGTATTCGCCGACCAAGGCATACTTTAATCGACCCCGACGACGCCACTACCCTCCTCCAGGAGAGTAGTAAGGCCACTAGCACGCTACAGAAGCCCAAAACCCGATCGCCGTCCTACCGCCCTCGCCGCCGAGACCCGCCGCGACGCCCAAATCGACGCCCCTCCCGACCCTTGCTCGAGCCAGCCCGCGCCGCTGAGCCTGTAGCTTTAAATTCGTCCCTAATTAATACCAATCCTGATCCAGCTAGTCATTTGCTGCCCTCTTCCAGCGACGCCCTAAGCCGAGGTTCGTACCCCACAGGGGGTGCCCTTAGCGTTGTCGCTTAGTTTTAGTTAGTATATAAGTTTAAGTCCTGGCTGGAGGCCTTCATTTATTAGGGAATCCACAGGCAAGTCCGCTTAAGCAGACGACAACCGCATAGGTTGACCTGCGAGATGCCAAACATACAAACAAACAAAAATAGTTTATTTAGGTTGTAGTTTAGTTGTTGCAATAAAACCGCGGTTAAAATAAAAAGAACGGTTTTTTGTTTTGTTTAAATAACCGACGAAAAATGTCAACGCACATTTTTTTTTTCTATAAGTTTAGAATCATGTCTGAATGCACGGTAGTTTTAGTTAGTATTTAAGTTTAAGTCCTGGTTGGAGGCCTTAATTTATTAATTTATTAGGGCAACCACAGGCAAGTCCGTTTAAGCAGACGACAACCTCATAGGTTGACCTGCGAGATGCCATACACAAAAAAAAAAAAAAAGAATGCACGGTAACAGTTAGTGCGTGTTATGTCCCTGTCAGCCTGAATTTTGTCATCATTGACTGCTTAGCATAGGTATGTGGGATATCAGGTTCAATCGATAACCTGAGGAGATTTTTTTGATCCATATAAAAACAGGATCAGTGGGCAATTTTTTTGGTGAGATGTTGCCTTTTTCTTTCTGAATGTAATTTTTTCTCAAAATCTGTGAATTCAAATCAAAATGTTACAAAACGTTTTAAAAAAATATCCAACTGATCCTGTTTTTCTATGGATCAAAAATCTCTTTAGGAACACTGAGGTTTGAGTACTAGAAAAGTCAGAAATCGCAAAAAACTTCCCAAACATTTTCATTTACAAAAGTAAAAGTAAAGAACAGTCTCCAATAACCGTTTTCTTGCGAGTGACAACGGTTAAGGTACCTGTACCCCACCTCAAAGATCCACCCTGTATTTGTCGTTATTGACTGCTCTATCAAGGTACAGCGTGATGATAATTATTTAAAAGATCTGTAACTATCTGCAATATTCTAACCTTTTTGCTCTTCTTTTTACATGTTGCGACAAACTATAGAAGAACACGAATAAATTGCAATATTGCTTACCCCCCATAGCCAATAGCGTGATAATATATAGCCTACAGACTGACTTATAGGGAATATCTATACAAATTTTGAACAAAATCTATCTGGTAGGTATTGCTTTATGCTGGAACATACATTCAGACAAACAGAAATAAGAAAAAAAAAGGCATTACAACCGTTTCCAAACCTCGTTAAATTACAAAAAAAAATGAAATTCAATCTACAGCTTTGACTGCTACGATTTCATTATATATATAGATAATAAGCTACTAGGATAGGTAATGTGTTAGTAGTTGTTAGGTATCTATGTTATGGTAACAATGAAAATCCTGGTAGCTAATGTAATTAGGTACGTCCGGGACTTGGCGAGTCATGATTAATGTACTAACTTATGTGGTGAGAGATTCAGTTTGGCTACACGTCCTACTACTACGCATAACTATAACTTTCTTGTTAAAGAAATGTTAATTTATGGAGAAACTGAGAACAATGTTTATTCAGGGCAATTTATCTAACATACGAAAAGAATAAATTTTGTTAAAGAAATAACTTTTTTGGGAATAAGTTAATATTTCTTCAAATAAAAAGAATATTGTACCAAGCAGGCGTAAATTTCAAAGCGAAAATATTCCGGAGGAAAAAAAAATTTTTTACAAGTACCTATCATTTGCTAAACGAAAATTAACACTGCCCGAAAGTTTGGGAGTAAAAAACACTGCACAAGAGCACGTCGAACACGTCGCACGTCTGAAGAGAGGACGTCGAAATTGACGAGGATAGATAATAATTTCACGATAGCGTCGGAAAACATAGCCGTCGAGACTAATTAATTTGATCATTGTATTAAATAGATGCTTTATAAGAAGGGAAGCGCAGAGGTACCCGCAAAATTAAAATTTTCTTACGTTTTTTGCTATTTGCAGATCAGAGTCAGGTTTCCTCAAATGAGGCCTTTTCTAACTTAGAGGGTTGTATTAACGATTTCAGTTATTATAATTCTATAAACACGTACTTGTAACGGTCGCGAATCATAATTTGTTCAACATACTACTTGACACTCATCTTCAAATTGAATATCGCGGGCTACTCTGGCACTTTCGCCTTGTTAGATATAATCCTCTTATTGAGTGCAGTATTGCACATTTATTGTGATTAAAATTCGGTACCCATTTAGATTCTTAGGTATTTGCTGGAGTTTGGACTAAACTGATAAATTGTTGCGAGATCTATCATTGTTCAAACTATTGTTTTACTCATTGATAGCCATTATTTAATTAAGATACTAAAGATTGGAAGACCATACCTTGTTTGAGTATTCTATGTAATAATTATCCCATTTTGATTCAGGTATATCGCTACAGCTATAAATAAACTTGCATGCAAAAATTATTGGCCTACCCTGTGCTCTGTAATTAAGAGACGATATCTCAAAAATTTATTTAATATTTTATGTTGTGTGGAGGTAAAAAAAAGTTTATTTACACATACCTTATACATTGATAGATGTATTCACATGGCCTCAACACTCACTTTTGCTCGGAAAAACTGTGTGACTTTTTTGTTAGTGAAGTTGATTTTACTTGAATTTTTAACCGACTTCGAACATAATACAGGTTGTTCATTCAACCAAGTTATCAACATCAATAAATAGATTTTGATAACTCTGTCACTAACGTAATCTACATACTTTCAGGAAGGTTTTAGTGCTACAAAATATAAGGTTGTTGACAGTTAAACTTGTTAAATTCGCTTGTTTTAAATCGAAGAGCGCAGGGTGGGTAAATTAATTAGCACGCACGTGTATAAACACGTTATCATGCAGTTATCTACCAATAGGTACTATTACTAGAAAATATCGTAGTTAAAGCAACAAAGTATATTTTGACTTGAACGAAGGAGGAACATTCGACACCACGAGCCGGAAAAGCTTATCCGGATAAAGCGTATTAATCTCATTAAAAGCACGACCTTTTGAGAGAGTTTCCATGTTCCAAGCTGCACACTAAAGGCACTGGCAAAATTCTGAGCAATATTGCTTAAATATCAAGTCTCAGCAAGCAAACAGCGAAGTCAACATCTAGCTATTCGTACTAGAGCTATCACCAAACTGACGATATAACAACTAAATAAATTTGGCAATACATTTATTTGCAGTATTTTAATAAAGTAATATTCCTGATGAGGCCAATACCAATTGGTCAATTTAGCAGAATTGTGGAGCAATTAGCCCCTCCACCTCTAGTAAAAGTAGCCTAGTAATAATTGCTGGTAAAATGACCCATGTATGCGTAGCTTTATAACGTTTTAGTCTACATTTTTGAAGGAGCTCCTGAATATATCAAAAAGGGTCAGTGTTGGCTGTTCTGGGGCGTAAGCCAAGATCCTTCCGGTGTTTGACCGTTATAAGATTTGTGATACTGACCTTTCTAGTGGCTCGCTATCTGAAATACAATAAAGAATATCGTTAGATGAAATATTTCGATATAGAAATGGTTTTTTATGTTATGGGTAGTTTTTTTAATTTTTGTATGATATGCTTTTTTATATGCATAAAATATTGTGTGGATGTAACTTAAGTGTCATCTAACTATTTAACTCTTGCCAAACAAAAAAAATTAAATACATTATACAATCTACCACTAAAATATACATACACTAATTGAAACTTATTTCTAATTTATCAAAATATAGTAAAAAGTCATTCAGTGTGCCTTAAGTAAATGTGAGGACAATAAAAGCCTATATTCGTAATATATTAGGTCTGTAGGTGCTGCCGAGCCTTTGACACGTATATTACGCATTGTTTACATAATCAACATAATTCGAAGGCTCGTCACTCTTTTATCAGGCAAACATGCATGGTATGTCACATTCAGAAAAAATAGTGTACAGTATACACGTACGTAGACACATTCAGCTTTAAAAAATATCGTGGCGGGATTTTATCCGGTCAGGATTTTCAACTCTCGGTGTTGAGCACAGCGTTGAGAATATAACTGAGTGCATTCCAGCGCGTCGAAAAAACTGTTGTGGGTTTTCAACTCTCGGCGCGAAGCAAAGCGTTGAAAATTCGGTGAGCGATATTTTTACGCGCGAACGTGGGCTTAGAAAGATAGTGTCACAAAGCCTGTGTTACAAAGTTACGAGTGCTAGAGACGGCAGAAACTTTTCCAAAAAAATATGTCAAAGTCAATTTTTTTTTTCAAATAGACACGTAGTAGGTTCTTTTAAACAAATAGAAGTGATTCTGCGGCCCCTTCCAAAAGCTAGTTTCATATGGAGAAGAACGGGCAAGAATTTGCAATGGAACAGTGGTGGCCCAGTGGTGCCTAAGTAATAATACATCTTTGATGTTTATTTATGTAATTTTCCTTCTTATATCATATTAAGCCCCGTTTAGCTTAAAGTAGACAAGCGCTCCTACTAACTGTATGTTTCTCTATGAGTATTCATTTTACAATTTTCTAATGGCAAAATGTGGAGTGGGCCCCATTTTAGTATAAATATTAATACAGGTAGGTACGTTTAAATCCTTTATTGAATTGCAATTAACCCTAGACAGCTTACGTTCGTCAAAATGACGAGCATCTAATAAATATCTCCGTCTCCCTTTCTCATCGTTTCACCTACACACTCGCGGTTTTCGCCAGACTGCGTCCCGTGGTGGTTGCGTTTAGCCGGTAAGTACTTTTGTTTTTGAGATACCTACTGCATACTCGTCATTTTGACGAATGGTTAGCTTATGCGTAACTTTTAGCTTACGTGCTTTGAGTTGATTTTTGCTTTTTTTTTATTTAGTTATTTCGTTGATAGTGAAGAATAGCTGCAATATCAACAGATGACGACCTGTTCGGGCGTTTGATGATGAAGATTATGTCAACACAAATGATGTTTCTTCTGATAGTGAAAATGAGGATGGTTTGTTGGCTGCTGACGTTGAAAGTGACTTTCACGACGAACCCTCGGACACTGAAGATGCGCAAGTAAGTCAACCTTTAGATATTGAACAGGAACAAGAGAGGCCACCTTCCGATGCTCGTCCTCTCCGTGAGGATTCACCATTTGCTTCCAACAGCATTATCCACTTGCCTCAACCTAATATTCGTGGCAAAAATCGTCATGTGTGGGCAACTCACTCACACACGTGGGCTTCTTCCCGAACTTCTGCGATGAATATCGTTCGGACGGCTAGAGGACCAGCCCGTTCAGTCAGAAACATAACAGACCCTCTCGTTTTATTTGGTTCCTTTATGACTGATGAAATATGTGAGGAAATTTTGCAGTGGACCAATGCTGAAATAGCAATAAAAAAACAAAGCTATGAGACTATGACATCAACCCAAAACGAAACGTGCAAAGAGGAACTCAACGCTATCTTTGGTGTGTTATTATTGGCACCTACGTCGAAAGATAACCATCTTACAAGTGATGAATTGTTCAACACGTCTTTCTGTGCAACCCGATCCATCTCGTGTGAGTACACGATGATACATCTGAGTCGAGAAAGGTTTGATTTCCTCATACGATGTCTTAGATTTTTAAGGCTGTAAGAATAGGAACCTTGCAGTCTGATCCACTCACACCACTCCTAAAAATATGGGACTTACTGATGATTCAATGCTGAAACAATTACGTACCTGGAACTAACGTTACCATCGATGAGCAATTGCTGGCATTTCATGGTCGGTGTAAATTTAGAATGTACATCCCGAACAAGCCTGCTAAGTACGGTATAAAAATTCCCGGGGTGGAAAATCCTCATGGATGTGAGTGATGGAGGGGTCTGTCAGACTCTTACTGACTAAAAACCACCCCGGTGTTCCATCTCACACCTACGCCGGGGTCGTGGGAATACATAATTCTTCCGCAACCCCGGGTGGTGCCGGCCCGCTTGCGCGGGCCCCGTCTCGGGCGGGGGGAGTGAGGTGTACTCCCCCCGCAACGTCGGAGCGGCGCACGCGGAACACTACGCGCGCCGCCTTCTCGGGTCCTGATGTTGGGGGGCGACGGATGTTCCCGAATCCGTCGCCCCTGGACCCATTTAGGGGGGCCGGAAGAGGGCGTTGTCCGCCCTCCTCCGACGCTCGGTGCATCTGCTGCGGGCCGGGTCGAGAGTCGAGATCTATCTCTCACTTTCCGCAGCATCCTTCCGCGAGATGACCGTCTCGCAGAAGGAAACCACCGCGACAGGTCACTGCCTACTTCTGAGATGAGGGCACGGCGCGGCTCCTCCCAAGCGGCACACTCTGCCAGCGTGTGCCACGCCGTGTCCTCCCGGCAGTCGACGCAGTGGTGACACCGGGCGTCCGGCTCCCTGTTTATGCGACACAGGTACTTCCCGAAGCAACCATGCCCCGAGAGCACCTGCGTCGCCCGAAACGTCAGGGAGCCGTGCCTTCTCCTGAGCCAGCGGTCAAGCACTGGCCGGATCGCCTCGATGGTGCTGAGGCCGGCGGTAGGGCGTGACAGCCTCACCCGCCATTCCGCCACCAGGACCTCGCGGAGCTGCAACCGACGCTGCTCGATATGGCGCTGCATCGGTCGCTCGCCCCGCTCCCGCGCTGCCCGCTGCGGCTTGCGCAGGACAGCTATGCTGCCGGCCGTCAGGTCAGACGCCCAGATCGGCGCTCCGTAGAGCGCCATTACTAAACAACTGCTAACAACCTTATAAGTTGACAATAGTTGGAACGTTGAGGGTCAACAATAGAGAAATACCGGAAGAAATAAAGAACAGCCGAGGTAGAGCGATAAGTCCTTCCATGTTTTCGTTATGATGGGCCACTAACTCTCCTATCATTCAAACCGAAGCCAAGCAAAATAGTATATTTGTTGTCGTCATGTGACGAAGAACGGACTGTGTGAAGAGATATGAGGAACAGGGTGTAATGTTCACTCATACTCTTGGAAAAGGGAGGATCCTCCGACCAGATGGATGTCGTATCTGGTGGGCAAATGCCCGACGATTGTTGTCGGGAAGTTGTATATATGCTATCTGTGCGGTAAACTCTGCTTGCGCGATGCAGGATTGATGCGTTTGTTCGCATGTGAACCCAACATCGAAAAAGCCACACATTATAGAATTTTACAATGCCACAAAAGGGTCACGTAGACACATTTCACCAGATGTGTTCAAATATGTCTTGTAACCGTAAGACTAACCGGTGGCTCATGTGCATGTTTTATGGCATGCTCAATATAACGAGTACCAACTCCTACGTCATCTCCTGCCATAATGGATTAGTGTCTGGAGGTAAACCACTGGCACGAAGGAGCTATATGAAACAACTGCATGAAAAACTCGTTGAACCTTGGCTAAAACGTCGACTGGAAATACCAACAATGCCTCGTAGAATGAAAGACAAGATAAGAGACGTCTGGGTTTGAACTATGAGGATCGCCCTGAAAGTCAAGGTCAAAATCTTGAGCAATCTGGTTGTGGAAGTTATCCAATACTTGAAAATGCCTCAACAAGGAAAAGGAAAAGCTGCAGTTTGTGTTCCTATAAGAAAAGACGCATGACCAAGAATCACTGCAATAGTTGCAGAGTTCCCATTTGTGGCGCACATACGGTTGACTTTTGCCCAACTGTGCCAAAAAAATGTAAGTAATTTGATACTCACGGATAATTTTAATCTTATTTCTTCATTATACTATAAGCAAAAGTAGAAATTTCTAAACAATAGTTCCTATTTTAGTCGTTGTAAGAAGTTGTGCCTTATTGACGTAAATGAAACATGTGACATTTAAGATTTGTGATTTAGTACTTAAAAATTAATTAATTATTCATTGTTGTTATAATCATCAATTTACATCCCATATTTCCTATAAATATAATAAACCTAATTAAAATAAAAACACGTTTGAAAAATGGTCGTCAAAAAGTAGAATGGTTAGCTTATCGTAGAAGTCCAGGAACGTTAGCTATCTGGGGAAGCTATCGCGTTACTTTTTTAAAAGATGAATTCAGAAATTCAGCCCTGACATGGTGCCGCAGCTTCGCAAGCAATTCGGCAATTATCCAACGGAAAAGTACTACTGGGATAAAAAGTATCCTGAGGCCATGGTCTATCAGTGTGCCAATTTCATCGAAATCCATTCAGCTGTTAAGGTATGAATAGGAAACTTGCCGACAGAGTTAATTTCGCATTTTTAATATCAGTATGGATGGATTTATCATCGCGTCCACTGCTGGACAGAGTCCTCCCCCAAGCACCTTTTCTGTTTTTTTTTTTGGAATGGCATCTCGCAGGTCAACCTATTGCTGCAAACAGCAAATTTTCACACCAAAAATAAAAGTCGTTTCCCAGCAATTATTTTTGTGCAATGGAAGTACTATTGTTGGTGTACAGAATACGTATCTGATGGCTATGTGATGGGTCCTTTTCCTGTATAGATACTGTTTTCAGGGAATATTACCTGACATTATTGTATTAGGAACGTACACCTCTGTCTTTTCTTTATATGGATTGTAATTTACTTTCATTAATGTGTATGAAACTGTCCCAGTTTAATACATATTAATGAAACAGTAAGTCTCACGTCCTCTTAGGTTCAATGACAGTTTTGTAAAGGAACACAACAACAGGGCGGGTCTGAACTAAGCCTTGAGATTTCACTTCATCCCCAAAATCCCGCCTTCTCTGTGTCGCACAGACACAGAGAAGGCGGGATTTTCGCGGGATCTGTTGGGATAGAACTAACAATGAATTTATCATACAACATCACGGCTTTATTCCACAAAGGGTACAACAGAATTGTATTCTATCTACCTAAGTATGTGCAACTACATTTCCCCGCCCAGGACCCCATGCTCAGCAATCGCTTTCTCGACCACCAGTTTTACGAGGTAGTGCAATAATATATATATATTGAGAGTAAAATATACAAACTGCTAGGCCTCAGTCTGCCTCTCTATGAGAGGAAGTGGGCTGTAATCAACCACGAGGGTCCAGTGCATTTTCCTTTCATAGTATAACAAACTTTGTTTACACTGTGTTACAAACAATGATCTTTATGATCTTGAGATGTATCTTGTGCTTTAATTTTAATTTTGTGTGTGTGACTTGGCAATTGCATTACGTTAAGACCAGTAATAATAGTAAAAGGAATTTAAATAATTAGAAACCTACTTTGAGCATTTTATTTTCCGTATAATAAACAATTAAATATTCGTATTCCTAACAAACAAGTCCTTTATCAGTGCACAGCGTGGCTGCAACGTTCTTTTCTCCTCGACAAAAAAGAAAGTAAACACACATCAAAGGAAGTGGGATCTCGGGAGGCGGCACGTGCCTAAGTTGATCCAAAATTTAGTCCACACGTGCACATCGGCTTGGCGGCTCCAAGTTTAAAGGGAATTGTTTCGTGAATACTTGAACCGAAATGGCAGTCTTCAGTGATGTGAGGGCCGAGAATTTTCCTCGCTAGAACTATTGTTTTGGAGGAAACTAATGTGGAATTATGGAAAACGCGCTTCACTTGCCACACACACACTTTCGTGAATTGTACTCGAAAATGGGAACATATTGCTTTGGGCCAGCTTAGGATAGTGTTTGCGAAAGAGGTTCATTAAGAATATTAGTGAAACTGTCTGAATACTTAAGTGTATGTTAGCAAACATACATGCATATATGTCGGCGTCACCGTTAGCGGTAGGTACAGCGGGCAGAGTTACGTTGTGCAAAGCGCGTTCGCCTTCCCACTCTCCCCACTTCTCAAGCAACTTAATGTAAGCTAGTGCGCAGCGAAGAGGGGGATCATTCTTGTGGCAGGCTCGGCCCGGTGCGCCTGCTGTAGCGCCTAGAGCTATTATCGCGATCTATTTAATTAATTAACAAGCTGTCGGAATAAAAGAGTTGGTTACTGCTATATCTAATACTTTCATTTAATATGTCGGACCTCTGCCTTCAGGTTATTTCATGGTGATTATTTTATAAGAAATTGTGAGTGAAATAAAGTGATTGTGCTGTAACTAGTATCTCTATTTTCTTCGCCCGACAATCCACGCCTACTTACAAAAGTGCAAGTGTAATATCGCTGATGAGGGCCTATCCCGATATCAGAATTGGGATTCGAAGGGCAAAAACCTGAAGAAAATAATGACGACAGTGAAGTGTGGGCCAACGTCTAAACTATTCAAAATATGGAGTTTTTGCTATCACGGCTTACGACAACCACTTAACCGCAAACGTCAAATTTCACCGCAACTGCGCGACTGATACGATACGGTTTGATCCTGATAATGACAATCGCTTCAATAGCACATGTCATCGTTAAAGCACAACAGTCCAAAAATCAAGTGATTGAAGCAAGTGGCAGTACGAACCTTTGACCGAAGTGAAGAATTCGAATCGAGCACCAGCACCGAAGAGTCGTGATACGAACCGTCTCACCTGCTACGTGTATGGACAACCACATCATCCGGTGAGCTCGTTCCTTTTCTTGTTAATAGATAATCTGGTAGTTAGTTTGTAGCTTTTGGCTTTGTCAAAAATTCCAGGGCACTATGCGCTGTGATTTAGTTTACCTTACAGGTATACCTGTGTAAAGAAAACGTTATTTATGAATCGCTGAGCCGTGGTGAAATTCAACACGTCGGTGTCCTTTTTGTTTCATGTTGTGCCTGTTAACTCAATTACAGAACCAGTTATTATAGGTAAGGATCTATTAGATAGTAGATCCATGTACGTACGGATATTGCAAAATTACATTCTATTTGGGGTAAGAAAGTTAACGTTACTAAAGAGTTTCATTGTCATATACCACAACATCAAAACTGACCTACATGGTGAAGATAAACTCGCATTAGTTCAGTGCGAAAGGATAATTGATTCTTTATTGGTGGTATGGTGTTTATGGTTAAAGAAATTATTTCTCGATAAGAAATTACAAAGATTTCACTTACTTGAGAACGTTAAACTTAAAATATAACTTGGACACACAAACTAAGCAGCTATTGTTTGAATTTATATTAAATTATCTAAGTTGTAATACCATTTCTTTTCGTACGCAAATAACATTATTAACTAACACAAAACTTAAAACTTTTCGATCCACCCGCAAAAGAAATAATTACCGTAGATAAGGAATGCGATCCCGGTGCCACAATAAAGCAATGCAGTAGTAGGGCAAGTCTGTTTAATGGAGTAGTGTTTGATCACTTAGAAAGTGATTAAAAAAAATACCGAACGTTTAGTTTGCATTCTTTACTTCTACAGGTAGCTTATTACATTGTTGCACTCCCGCAAAAATAATTGTTCTCTCGCCATTTACTGTCCACACTCGCGGTAGTAAAATGTGATCCTTCCTACTATTGCTGCGATTGTGTACCTGATGTATTTTTGTGTGAATGAACTTACTTAGAATTTTTAAGTATTCTGGTGCAATATGCAGGAAGATGTTTAATATTCATGAGTTTCGTTTCCCCGTAAATTTTAACTGTAGGGGTAAGGTAATCATAGTGAAATAATAGTTTAATAATTTTATTTTGAGCGATCTGTAGGTCCTTTAGATTAGTTTTTGGCGGTTTGCCCCATATTTCACGTGTTTTACGTTCAGAATCTTGAATCAAATTAAAAGGGCCTATCAAATGGACAGACAAGATATTTACAAGAAAGTGATCGAAATACTAACATCAGAACGGGTTCTGACTAAAATGATTTGACTGGAACGCACTGATTGAACTTCACACTTGTGTGCTGGGCCTCAAGGGATTGTTCGGGGCTCACTCTATCCTATGCTTAGGGTTTCTGCACAATGTTATACTGTACATTTAGACATCGCGGAGAAGTTGTGTGGAGAAATCAATGGTAGGGAGTATTCTTGTCATTGTTGACTCTTTCACTAAATGAGTCCTTCTCGAGTGCACTTCTTAGTTTGATGCAGCAGGTGCAGATGAAGCACTAAAGGAAGCTCTGTCTTTTCGGTGCGACTTCGCGGATCATTTCGGATCGGGGTGGGTATTGTATTGGCGCAGACAGAGCAATTTTATGGTGAACATGGTGTAGAGTTGCACCTTGTTGCTAATGGTTCTGGCAGGGCATGTGTTCGGGTAGAGAGAGTCATGAGGACATTGAGGTGCTTACTTGTTATAATCGAAAGTGAATCTGGTGGGACCTGGCGCGGCGAGCTTCTCGAAGTGCAGCTAGCAACGGATGGTGCAAGGTCTAGGGTAACACAAACAGAACTTGTGTTTGGGACTCGGGCGTGGTTTTTAAGTGTGGCTACACATTAATATTGGGAGAGTTGCTGCGTTACAGTGGGAAAAATGAGACCGTTCTACAGTTGTTATTCCTACGTCATTGAATGTGACAGGGGGGGGGGGGTTCGATTGGCCTTCGCAGGAAGTACAGACTTCCCTTTGTTGTGTGTCTAATAGAGAATATAAATATGGTCGTAAGCATTTTCGTGCAATGCCCGGGGGAAGTGAGGGCTTGGTGCATTTAGCTACCACTTTGACTGGTAGCTTGAAGGAGGCCGAGGTGGCGGCAGTCCGCGATTGACGAATGGAGTGGGCGTCATCGGGTGGTTTTAGTGATGCTTTGTCTATTAGTAGTAGTTCACGTACGTTATCCGCCAGCTCTGGAAACCTCTCGGCCTCGAAGAGTGAAGAAACGTAATTAAACGTAACATTGGTACTAATCTGTGAGATAAAGTAAGGGTCCGGGACTCATGCGGGTTGACGTCCTATGGTGTGTGTTATTGGGTAGTCTAAAGAACTGGCTTATGCAGGCCGATGTTCTGGGTCATATTATAAATTGATCGTCTAGTCTGAGAGGCTATGAGATCAATGGAGATATGTGTGGTACTAGTGAGTGATCGGAGAGACGCTGATTGGCTGCCTGGTCCATGTTATCTGGAGAGATAACTAGCTCAAGGGAGGCCTATTTAAGTTGTCCGGCTCAGCTCCTAAAGGTTGATTTTGTGGGTTATAAAACGTTGTAATGTATGTCACCGATGGACGAGCGTACAAAGTAATGTATCTACCAGTTTTATTCTTTTTACAGAAAATGGGCCCGCAGTGACTTTAAGGGGATGGAGACGCACAAGGACGTGCGAATGTCAGTCTGGCCGTGACGGCGCTTCAATACTTAAATTAGTGTTATTTAGTTTTCATAGATGTCGTTTGTTAGTTCACAGTGTTATGTGTGTGTGAACATGAATTACGTGTCTGCTACGACACATTCAATGACATGACACTCTGACACAACACAGAACGCTTATGCACCTTGAAGTGAAATTTTGCTGGCTGTATGACATGAGACTCGGTCGGCATCGCACAGGCGTGCTACGCATTCGGTGGAGTGTCTAAGTCAAGTCTATTCTTAAGATTAAAATAGTTTGTTTCTGATAGAGGCTCTAAAGTAAATGAATTTGGTGGTAGTGAAACTACCAATGAACATAGCATGTGTGGATTGTTGAGACAAGTATTTTAATACATTTGATTAAATATTCTACTGGGACCATTTTCGTCCGGACTAACAAGAGACAAAAAAAAAGACTAATAAAGAGACTAAAAAAGAGACTAAAAAAGAGACAAAAAAAAAGAGACAAAAAAAGAGACAAAAAAAGAGACAAAAGAGAGACAAAAAGAGAAAAAAAAAGAGCAAAAAAAAGAGAGAAAAGAAAAAACTTTATAAACTGGAGTGATCTTGTAGGGTCATTCATGACCGGACCAAGCAGTAACAATCCTGAAGGGTTTGTTATAACCGGACCAGGAGATTATAACTCTGTAGGGTCGTAAGACCGGACCAGGAGGTTATAATTCTGAAGGGTCATTTGACCGGACCAGGCGGTTATAATTCTGAAGGGTCGCTGGACCGGGCCAGAAGATTATAACTCTGAAGGGGTAAACCGGACCAGATTGCTAAAGTTCTGAAGGCTCAATAACGAGCGGTCCCGAATTAGTAGTAAACTCTGCAGGGCTGAACCGGACCAGATTACTAGTATAAGTCCTGAAGGCTCAATATTGAGCGGTCCAGAGTTGGTTGCACAGTCAGTAGGGATGACCTGGATTTTTTTGCTCATCGAGATTGCTAGTCAGGATGAACGAACATTAATAATAACGTTATGTCTTTTTAGACAATGCTTGATGAGTCTACGCGTACGAGGACGTCCGCACGTCAGTATGGCCGTGTCGGCGTCACCGTTAGCGGTAGGTACAGCGGGCCGAGTTACGCTGTGCAAAGCGCGTTCGCCTTCCCACTCTCCCCACTTCTCAAGCAACTTAATGTAAGCTAGTGCGCAGCGAAGAGGGGGATCATTCTTGTGGCAGGCTCGGCCCGGTGCGCCTGCTGTAGCGCCTAGAGCTATTATCGCGATCTATTTAATTAATTAACAAGCTGTCGGAATAAAAGAGTTGGTTACTGCTATATCTAATACTTTCATTTAATATGTCGGACCTCTGCCTTCAGGTTATTTCATGGTGATTATTTTATAAGAAATTGTGAGTGAAATAAAGTGATTGTGCTGTAACTAGTATCTCTATTTTCTTCGCCCGACAATCCACGCCTACTTACAAAAGTGCAAGTGTAATATCGCTGATGAGGGCCTATCCCGATATATACAATAATTTCTTAAGAAATATTGTTAGCTGTGACGTACAATATTTCTAGTAAAAATACTGATTTACTTCTTACTAATACATTATGTAAACGGTCGAAGATATCTCCCACTTTGCTCATAAAGTAGTACGAATTAATATTCATAGCTGGCGCCACACGCCATATCTGCGGACTGAAATTGTCCCATTTTATTCCTAATTACTACGCTATTTATCACATTTATAAAGACCCTGGATTTTTATAGCTCTCGGCGGCTTTCTTTGTAACTAAACGTTATATGTGTTTTATCGAAGATTGGGTATCGTTACAAATACAATTAGATTCGTCGACAACAGATATTTGCGGAGCGCGCCCCGACATGGTTCACTAACTTTGTTCTGTTTGTGATTTTTCATCCAGTTTGTTGTTACTTAAAAAATATGCCTTTGGGCTGGAAATGGAAAAACGAAACTCGTAAATCATGTCTTTGGAACTTTCAAAACAATGTCTACGTATACTTCCAGTCGATAGCGAACGTCAAAAGCATACCGTGGAAGTGATATATTTTTCTATAAAAAGTGCCTCGCAGCGCCAGCGTAGAGAACGGCTATGCGTCATTCTTAAAGAACACTACGCAGACAGACCGAATTAAATTAGTCGATTTGTTTGGAGTCAATATCAAACGAGAAGTGTCAGTGTGGTTGACAGACGGCTCCCTTTGACTTATGAGACAGAATTGCCGCCTTTCTTCGAGTTACACGCGAGCTGTATTCATCAAATCGCTATCACTTTCGATCGAAAAAACGAATATTTGCTTACAATCTCATACTTCGTTCCAAGTTTTTTCTTCTTCGTTAACCAATTTCCTCACCCCGTGTCGGTTACGCGCCTCCTCTTGGTATTTTCATACCTATAGGTGGCTATGGCGAGGCTAGAGGATGTACGTTGCTTTCATGCAGGCTGGTCAAGCTTGCAGTAATGTGTGCAGATTATGTGTAACCTTAACAGGTTAACTCTCCAGGCTCCAGAGTGGGAATGGTCAATAAGTCCAGTTAAGTTTTTATTATATGATGTGTCCTGCCAATTCCGCATTAAGTATGAGACTTTCTTCTTACGTCCACAATGTCAGATGGCTTAGAAATTGTACGTGCGAACATACCACCAACGGTCTGCGGACTGGTATTGAAGTCTCTCTACAGACGTATGTGGTCTGTGGACAGGTGTCCATTCTAAGTTTCATGGCATAATTATTCTAATAAGGCTTGTAATCAGTTTCACGCCATCTAGCTTTGACCCAGTGATTTCCCAGAGGTGCTTCTAATAACGTAATAATTAACTCTGCGTAATGGACGGAGAATCTCGATTAGGGACTGATTTGAATTATAGTGTGTACCCTTATCTCAGGTATAGGTAACAATGTATATTTACGTACCTATCTGGCTGCATAATTTTGGCATTACTGAACGTACAAACATTTTAACACGTCAATCATATTTTAAAAACTAGATAAGGTCGACGTTTCCTACCCGACTACTCTGAGAAGAAGGGCCGAAAGAAACTCAGAAGTCACAGTCCCTTTTAAAGTCCAGAAAATCAAAATCAAAAGTCATTTATTCAAATTAGGCTGAGAATCAGCGCTTTTAGAACGTCAAATTTACATAAGACAGTCCCCCAAAACGCCCGCCCGTCACCACTTCCTAGTGCTTTAGCTGGGAAGAAGAAGTGGCGCAACAAACTCCCCAGCAGCACAGCTGTCTGATCTGTTAGAAGAACTGGATTCTAAACAATTGTAAGCAATTACCAAAACATTAAATTAATTGCCATACGTCAGCTAGCCACGCCAATCCAAAAAAAAAATACAAAAAATGAATGTAAATAAAACTTAAGTCATAAATAAAAGCCTCCAGTCCTAAAGGGCATGGCAGCTTACATATGCAATACTGGATTTATTACACAAACAAATAAAATAAATAAATGATAAACTAGGACCATCAAAGTAAAATAAATTAACATAACAATTACTGTTACAACAATAAAACCATAGACAGCAAGACGACCAGTTACCACAAGCAGCACCCGTTCACGAGCATAACGCAAAGGTCAGCCATTACCCCCCTCGCCATATTTGAGGGAAGGAGGAAACCCGACCCCCGACGCTAACGCAAGCAGTGACATCTAAGGGAGCATGACGAACTTGCTGCCGGCTGCTCAGCAAGAATAATAATTATCGAGGTCGCTAGCTAACCACATATTGCAATACAGCTC